>OU862878.1:41354912-41967412 GCA_917880725.1 Selenia dentaria
TTATTATATATGAGTTATTCACTCCTCTCGCTTAGAGATAACACCACAAAGAAGTGAATCTCTGAGTGTAAATCTTTTAACTAACATAGAAACTTGTTTGTGAAATTGCTTTTGAATATAAAACACTAACGGTCTTAATTTTATAAACGCTGCTTAACTTTAAATAATGACAACATACAAATACATAACAGGTTAAGAGTTTTGCTGTGCGCAGTACTACATAATGTCATTTAAAGCTAAGCAGCGTCGGTAATATAGTATGCTCGCCTCGTTGCTGCGATGATATTTCAGAGATATTTAGCAGACATGAGCGCTCCATATCGTTCAGGTGATCCGTTTTGTCCGCTGCTCACGATCTCCAAAGACTGGGCGAAACTGCTCCATGGAGAACTTAAAATCGAGAACTTTTAGGAAACATGAATTTGATTCGCGATAGTTTGAATAGTTCAGTTTATATCGTTTTCTACCGCGAACGGTTGAGCTTGTTTCATAATGTACATAATGATGGAAGGAGATAAAACATCATATCCTACATTTCAATTCAGAGAAATATGATATAGTGGTGATGTGGCACCAAAATGTCCCAATGAACGTCAGCTCACCTGTGGTTGGATGCACGATGGTGGTATACTAGTTCAAACTTAATCCCTTAGCTTTGATTTGAATAATACAATTTATAACAAAATCTCGGGTTTTTAATAAATAACCTGAGATGTTTTGTTAGCGGATTGAATGTGTTTTTGTTGAAATTGCGATGAGAGATATCAGATTGTATTTGTTCACAAAGTAGCACAGCTGTAGCATGCACCATTAAGGTTTGGTAAACAGTAAGCGTGGCGGGGTGCGACGTTAGCGCGACTTGTTCTTGTCGCGCTTACTGACGATAGTAAGCGTAATGTGTCGTACAGAACACGCCACGCTAACATCGCGTCCTGCCACGCTAACGCCGCGTCCCACCACGCTCCCTGTTTGTCAAAGTCTTTAATGTCGTCAGAAACCTAAACTGATGTAGTCATTATCATAAGCTGTGTTTACAATTGTATTTTTAATATTTTTATCGTCACATTATTAAGTACTTTATGATGAATAATTGGGAACAAGTGGAATATATTTCGTTGTGCATACGATATAGTCGTCCGGATAATCACAAGTAGATCAATGTTGTAAAGCGTGTAACGTATGTTTGTTTGTGCGTGTGCTTATCTATCGTACATTTTGACTGGTGTTGTTAATGTTGCCAGTATATCTATAAAGTTTGTGTACTATACCTACCCGGTCAGGTTACATAATGGAGGTGCACACTGTATTTTAATTCGTTAATATCTTAGATCGGTAATTCAAATAATTAATAATTATCATACTATTGCATAAGGAGTGTAAATGACGAGTCATATTATACTATTAAATAATGAATTAAATATAAACAACTGCGTACCAGACATCACACCGTGCAAATACTCAGGAGCTGACCTATACACCTATAAACAGAATGTCCTTCTAAAGGTGCGTTCGTTTAGCTTTTAGGGCATTGGTGGCGTTGTCATTGATGACTCTTTTGTTAAAGCGTTCGTAAAGCTCAAAAACGTTATTTTTGCCACTTTTGCCCACACCCTATACGAACGCTCAACTGGCCATAAGATCTAAAATCGCATGATTATGCTGTCATACATAGCTGTCAAAAAACGATCACAAACAACCATGCTCCGGACGTGGGTAAAAAATTGCAAAAGTACCTATTTTTTAGCTTTCTGAACGCTGAACAAAAAGAGACATGAATGACATTTTCACCCACAGATTGGACGAGTTGGGATATGAACGCCCCTTGTGAGCGTTTTTAGCATTATTTTTTCTAAAAATTCTCACCAAGGGGTCTATTCGAAAGCACTATAGAACGGGCAAAATAAATGTGATATAAAAGCTTTATAGTGCTCTGTGATGCCGTGATTTCAATAACACGGTTAATGCACTTTTGTTTGTAATTTTCGACATTTACATTTATGGCATGTTTAAATCTCGACACTTTGCATATGTAATAAGGTTTAGAAGGGTATATTGTGTGTAGTGCGGTGTGTGTTACGCGGTGTTCGGCGGTTATCGTAGAATAGTCACTGTATTGTAAGACTGCCGTAGCAATGCCGCGCCCGCGCCCGTGCATGCGCTCCGGCGTGGCAGAGCATTCTTAGTTATTAATACGAGACCACACTAGCAACTTTACATTCTACTACTCCCTTAGAAAGCTAGCTTGCGTTCGTGCAGACATACCGTTCGTTACGCTGACACCGATACCTAACAATGGTAGCAATTCGTTTGTGCACATCACTATACTAAAATTGTCTATGACACATCTTATTATGTAAACTAAAATGTAACTTAAATCTACACTCGTGTAACACCCCCAGTTTATAGAACGGTGAAAGCTTTAATTAGTTGACCAACTAATTAGTTGACTAAACTAAACGCTCATTGGTCAATGGTATTGTATGACGCGATATGTGACCAATCAGCGGTCAGTATTTCGTCTGTTGACTGATCAAACTTTGACAAACGTTCCAGAAACTAGGTGTAAGAATGACAATTCTAAAGGGTTGATTATTCTATTCAATTGTGGGTAGTTTT
Organism: Selenia dentaria; assembly: GCA_917880725.1. NCBI lineage: Eukaryota > Metazoa > Arthropoda > Insecta > Lepidoptera > Geometridae > Selenia > Selenia dentaria. The sequence goes on from OU862878.1 coordinate 41,357,529, forward strand.
TTACATCAGTTTCAAAGAGCGCTAAGTCACATGACCACTAAATTGGCGCTAAACATATCCACGATTGAACAGAAATGGCAAATTAAAGAACTGTCATTCGCAAGTGTCAGAATTGGAATTTAGCATGACCAGCATAAGAACTACTGAAAATAGAATTTTATTTCGTTAGTTTGGTTTGGCGTTCTGAACAATTGCTACGAATGTAAATATATGTGCGGAAGTTGCTAGTGCGGCGTCTATTAGGCTCGGGTCACACTCGGGCGCGGAACAGTGCGTTGTGCGCCTTATTCTAATGTAGATGTTTATTCGGGTAGTGGTACGTGGGGGGAAAGTTGAAGACATTTATGAATTGTTGATACTTGATGTTGTAGAGATGGACAGGTAGCGGAGGTCACGCCGCGGCCGCCCGAGTGTGTCGGGGCACTTTGTATCAATTTAGTTTTAACTGATGTTTGTTGTAAATAATATTGTCATATGTTTTATTTTTGTTGCGAGTATGTAATGAATATATTGTAATGATTTATTATTATAGCCGTGTTTTACTTGTTCGATTAATTATTATTAAAGGATCCTTGTGTCAATATTTAAGAGAGAGAACAAATAATAATAAGTAGCATTTTATTAAATATTTACAAATAGGTTGGTGATAGGTACACTACACGAGTAGGTGAGCATTATACGGTGGGTGCTACATAAATATATTTACATCCATGTTTGTATGGAAATAGACTTGTCGATTTATAATCATCCAAAAATATTTAGTCTCGGACTACAAGAGACGTTTACACACAATATTATATTTAAAGTCTTATATCTCAGAGTTCTCAGCCACTGCTGCGGTCTACTGCGCATATATACACTTGGAAGATTCCTACATTTGCTCTTGCAATATGGACTGCACTACCTTTTCGTGTCACAAGCGCACAATATCACGTCCTTGCTTATTCACTCGATGAACTATAGTTGTGTTGGTCCCACTGTCCGTGGCGTGCCGCTAGCACCACCGGCGTCCGTTGTGCGCCACGTGCGCGCTCTCGGGGTAGAGCGCGTCCGCGGCGGGCGCGTCGTGCGCGCTCAGCCCGTTGAGCAGCTTGCGGTGCGGCCGCGGCGTGGCGCGTGCGCCCTCCCGCACGCGGTCGCGCGTCCAGGTCGCGTGCGTGCGCTTCACGGGCCGCTTGCCGCCCGCCTCCGCCTCCGAGGGCGGCCCGCGCGCGCTCTCGGACTCGCTGCCGTTGAGAAGCGAGTGCGCGCTGCGTGCCTTGTGCAGCGACAGCCGCAGAGGCTTCCGCGGCGGCGTGGGTCGCGCCGTGCCCTCCCCCTCGCGCCGCTCCTCCTGCTTCTTGTAGTGCGTGAGTCGCGTGGAGCACGACTCCGAGCCGTAGTCGATCCGTGGCGAGCTCCCGTACGCGTCTCCGTTCGGGAAGTCCGAGCACTCGGACTCGAACTCGGAAGACTTAGCGCTCCGGCAGTGCAACTTGGAAGTCCTCCTGCTGGACTTGTGCGCGTTCTCGAGGACCTTCCCGTCTATCCTGCCGTACACGTAGTGCTTCTCGGTCTCGAGCTGCACGTCTTCCGCGCTCTCGTTTTTCTTCAGTTTCCTGAGGCGCTGCGACCGCTTCAACTGCTCGATGATCGAGAGGGTCTTCCTCTCCGCCCAGTTGGTTTTCTTTATGCTCTCCTCTATCCTGTCGGCCGCCTTCTTGATGTCGTGGTGCCGAGAGTCGTACGCGTCCGGCTCGCGGCGCGTCTCGGTGAGGTCGCCGTCGGAGCGGAAGTACTCGTCCATGGAGCGGCCGAGCCTCTCGTTCTTGAGCCGCTGCTTCTCCATGTGGCGCTGGTTGCGCTCGATCATGCGGATGGCGGCGTCGGTCTCCGCGCTGTAGTCGGCAGCGGCGTGGATGCAGTGGTGCGAGAGGGAGGGGCGCATGCGGCCCGCGCGGGGCTCCAGGCTGTGTGAGCTGTGCGACCGGTGTGCGGGGGGCGGGGAGGCGCGCGGGGAAGCGGCGGCGCGGGACGAGGCGCCGCTGGCGTTGGAGCGCGGCCGCATGAGGGGCAGGTTGGAGTCGGCGTGGTCGAGCCCGGGCAGCTTGGCCACGAGGGCCGTGATGTCGGGGCCCTTCTGGAACACCTGCACCTCGGACCTGGCGCTCGGCCTGCAGGACGCCGGCTCCGAGCTGATGCTGATGTTCGTCACGTTTCTCTTAGTCTTATTCACCGTTATGCAGCTGTCGCTGCTGCTCACCGGCTGGAGCTGCAACAACAACCTTCATTGAGAAAACTCCTGAAGTGGTAGACGCTATTGCCACTCGTGTAACACCGACGTTGGAGAGTATGTACCTGGTTGTGCCTAGAGAGTAATTCGGCAACCTGTTCTTCGAGGTAGGAGATGCGATGGGTGAGCCTGGTGTTGTCAGCGCGCAGGCCCTCTTTAGTCTTCTCCGCGTCGTCCGCAGATGTCTTCAACGCACCGAGCTCCGCCCGTAGCGATGCTGCTTCGTTCTGGAATGAAGCAAACGTCATGCTCAACCAACACAGCTAGGTTACGGAATAACACTTCAACAGGAACATCCCCATGTTGGTGTAACCTACTGGTAGCCCTACTACCTGCTTAAAGTAGTCTTATTTAAACCTTACCATTAAATTTGGTGCCACCACGTCAATATAGCAAGCTTAAAATAATAATGGATTACGATAGACGTTTTGATGACGTATTATCAAATAGTGCACTCGATTTGCGTACTTTGCAACTGCGTTAGTGTTCTATTTGAGTTGGGCATTATAGGTATTGACCCTGGAACGCACCATATAAAATTGAAACACTGGTCGTACAAATTCACTTAACATTATTAATTCTATCATTTTTATCAACACATCAATTACATCCAGGAATCGAAAACATACAACAGTTTGACGTGAATGTCTTTAAATTTGGTTAATTTACCAAACTGCCCCGTTTGGTAAATTAACATCCAAAAACCCTAATGATAACAAAATCGGGGGACACAGTTTGGCGGTGTAGTTTCGAGTCCATCCTATACATCCAAAATTAAACGATACCGCTGGATAGATAAAGGATCAAAGGCTTCATTACGGTAAGCGGGTACAGTGACGGTTCACGCGCGGTGGAGGGGGGAAGCGACATCATTTTGATTTTAATTCTTTTTTTGAGTATCTATGAACCTAGAAGAGGGGGGGGTAAAATGTTATCAACACTTACTCTACCTAATTTTTTTTCCATGTCAAATCTCAACTGGGTTATTATCCTAATTTTTTTCTTTACATTCCTGTCACAGGATTCTCGAATCTGCATTCGAACCCGTCGAGATGCAAACGGTAACTCGACCGAACGGATTCGTTAGCGGAACGAATGCGTGTTTTGTATAGTGCGTACCTAGATGAGTACGGTTTACGACAGACCTGCGTAAAGGTAGAAGCGTGCAGCACGGGCGAGGCGCGCGTCGAGCGCAGCACCACGAGGTGCGCCGGCGTACAGTTGCCGACAGCGCGCTGCAGCTCCTCCGAGCTTCGGCACGATACCACCAGCGTACCGTTCACTTCCACTAACCTGTACAGGAAGCCATTGACGTCACTTCGCAGAATAATATCAACCTCATCTCAGAACATAAAATACTCGTATGTAACAACTGGACAATTTGTGCCCGCGACCTGGAGCCCCAAAACAGAACAAGAATACCCGCCTCCATTTTTTAAAACTTTATTTAGCAAAGTTGTTAAAAAAAAAATTTTAATATACCTATATTTCATATTTCACATTTTCATTTAATTTACATAAAAATATATATAGATACGTAGATGTAGGTAGGTACGTACACATGCAAAGATAACTTTTTGGGACCCTAATTATTCTAAAGGTAACTTAGTATAAAGGCCTTCTATTCATTTATTTAATCATTTATTATTACATAAATAAGGCATTTTTAACTTAAAATTACAGTATAGCACTTTGTTCTTAAACTAGGCTCAAGACCTGTGTGATAGGTACCAGACTCTTTCATCGGAGATTAATCACAATGCCTATAAAAGAGATACATGTAACTACTGTACTTTATTATTAATTAATTCTACTTATTTGTAAATATGTATTCCAAACGTTGTTTGGCGACTTCCCGGTGTCAAATATAAGTACCTAGTATCTACTCGCTACATGTAACCAATAGAGTGGGAGCGAAGGGAAGGGAAACATCTATTAAGTATAAGTTAAGTATACATTTTGTAACTCAAAAATAGTTCATCTGACAATGTTGAAATTCAAATGGGACCACCTCAGAAGTATACCAAACAATCTACTCTACCCAACGAACAAAAATTGGACTAAGTACCTACTATAAAAAGTTATGCGTGTTCATACATAAAAAAATACGCATCGTCTTTAGAATCTCCTATTAGAAGTCAGTTGAAAAATACACAGCGAGAAGGTATATAATTTTTTAATTTCGAATTTTAATCTCTGTATTCTTGACATTTATTGTATGTAGCTTCGATTAATAAGTAAATAACACGTTAGATGTTTAATTGCATCAATTATTATTGAGAGTGGACGGTATAAATGTCATGGGTGAGATCCACATACATACTGATTTAGGATATCGTTTAAGAAATGTAATTTTATATGACGTGCCTAGTATAACGAACTCTGTTATAAGGTCAATAAATAATTCTAATATCTATATTATATAATACTAGTATAGTATAAAAATATAGTGATCACCACTCTTTCCTGAAAGACGTTACGCAATTTAAAAGTTTAGGTTATTACTTATATAGTTAAATTTTATTAGTTTTGTAGGGATTGAGTTACACATGATTCTTAAACCATAATAAAATAAAAACCCCACTGTCACGAATTACTTTTACTATTTTATATAATATCGTTTAATTCGAGTGGACTAGGTATAACTATGCCATTTTGTATCCGTAGTAAAAGACGACAGTAGCTCGACACGCACGGACATTTTTCTATGAAATACTTTCACATGGTTTGCCGTAGGTACGTGGAGGTAGCGTGAGCTATTCAATTGGCGCATTTGAACACATGTAACCAGTTATAGTACATACCACGTACATTTAATTTTGTTGGCGGATCAATTATACGCGCAGCGAGAGGAACCTCATTAGTAGGTAATAGATAACGTCATTCAGACCCCGAAACAAAGGCGTAGGTATGGTTACAAAACAAGAGATCGGCAGGGCTATTATGTATCTCAGTTGCTAACAAATGTTAATTCAAATCTTGAAAAATGGCCGCTCTATGTCAGTTTTGATAATACAGGTAAGCAAAAATGTTAGAAACTTAATGACTGCAGCTGACAAAAGTGACATAGAGCCGCCATTTTTTTCGATTTCAATCAACATTTGTTAGCAACTGAGATACACAATAGCCCTGCAGATTAATTCAGCTCGTTCTAGTTCATGTGTGCAGCGAAACTATTAGCTTATCGAGTTTAGAGAGAGGCGCTGCCCAAAGGCAAAGTCCGTTAAACGCTATGTTCTCCGTCGCACAGATTACACATTACTTTAACTGATACGAACCAAAACGACGTATGATTCCAAATACGAATTACTTCCGAGGTTACAAATAGACATGTTCGGTGATTGGTTTACATTTCAGAAGGAAAGCAGGGATTGGTCCACGCGCGTGCTGCAACGTCTACTATAACAGCCGAGTCATAGCGGCGTGAACGATGTTATTTATTTAGCACGACTTTTATTGGTCATTTTTTTAAGGCAGGTACTCTTCCTGATTTTATTTCTTCGTAGGATACAACCTTGAAAAAATACAGTGCCAAGTTAAGAGTTAAAAATAGACGAATATAATTATATATTGCACAATAGGTACCTACCTATCTGGCAATAAAATCTCGTATCAAACGGCAGAAAAAATCTTTCACATCGCATTTTTCAATATTTTTTATGCGACAACTACCTACTATATTTTTTGTATTCAGAAAAAAGGTGATTTATTAAATTAAATAACTATCATTATTCATTACCATTATGGCTTCCATTATTAATCAAACAAATTAAAACTGCGAAAAATTTAACAAATTAAAAATGCTACTTTAGGGTAGGTACAACGCGTCAAATTAACTTGACGCATCGCTGGAATGCCCCGCCCGCTTCCCCCGCATTCCCTTTTCTCGCCCGGCAAGTGTCAGTACGGTCAGCATCTTTGTTACCGATACACGCGTCGATAATTTGGCAAATTTTCTTGCTTGGCTTGTTTTCTGTTTTTGTTTTGAACAAATGTGTGTTTTTCCTATTTTGATGCTCAATATTAATAACGGTAACAGGTAGACACCTTAAATTTTCACAGAATATGTAGTTGTATATTACCTTTCAAAATAAATAAAAAAAAATTATTCATTTCACAAACTTAATTTTTAATCAATTTTTACTCGATCATAATAAAGGTCACTTGGCCGGTTTTTTTGCACACCGTACTTGAGCGCCAAAATGACGTCACATGGTCAAGCGTCTAGTTAATCTGACCGCGTTGTACGTACCCTATCGGTATATTATATAAAACATATCAAGATTTCGGGTTAAGGGATGTTAAGGGGTTCGATTACAAATATTAGGTACATCTACACTACAGTTTCTGATACCAATCACCAATGAACCTATAGTTCCGAAATATATTTTACTCGCGTCCATGGTGCCGACACTGCCGACCGACTTCCTCAGACTAGTAAAAGCAAAAAATCTTAATCTACCACGACATTAAAGTTTACCTACATGTTAAACCTACTTACGTCAGATAAAGGTAGTTAAATATAAAACCTGTAATATACAACAATGGGAAATAGGGATGCATGTCATGTAATACGTATATCTATCTAGTGAATAATACAAATCCATCTATTTAATCCAATCCATAACATAACAAAAATGCATGCGTAGTTATAGACTAAAATTTAGGTTATATACCATTAGGTATGCAAGTTTTTTAGATTTAAAACCACTATTCAGCGCAGTAGTTGGTCGTGAAAACAGTGGGTGGTCATCAAGAATTTGCATTTAAATTTAAACAAATAAAGAACGAGAAGGAATGTTCGCTTCCAAGAGAGTGCCGTAAAGTAGCATTATGGCGATGCCGCGACCGATTGGCGGGCGATGCTCTTCCACGATAGGAGCTAATGAAGTTTCGTCACAAGCATCGAGGCCTAATGGGCCCTGAACACGAGTGAAATACGCTTAACTAATGAAGCTGATTCATCTCTTTAATTACTATAATTAACATTTGAGGCCTTGACTTAAAGGCTCTAATGATAGTTATCGCAACTCTTCAACACATTCTGTTGATGTATGACTAGATACGGCTGAATATAAAGAGTTTAACATACCTACGAGCCTACATCTGTGTGGAACTTATCTACTAAACAACACCAGTATTAAGAATATATAAATACATATTACTGAATATTAGCTGCGCCCCGCGGTTACACTGCGTTGTGATGGATGATCAGCCGTAGGACGTCCACTGCTGAACATATGCCTCCCCCCTTGATTTTCCAAAAGGACCGGTTGGAAGCGTCCAACGTCGTCCTGCGACCTTTGTCAGGTCGTCTGTCCACCATGTCGGTGGACGACCTACGCTGCGATTGCCGGTTCGTGGTCTCCATTCCAGAACCTTCCGGCCCCATCGGCCATCTATTCTGCGTGCTATGTGCTCTTTTGGCTGGCTAATCTTCTGGGCTATGTCGGTGACTTTCGTTCTTCTACGGATCTCCTCATGTCTGATTCGATCACGTAGCGTAGAGAAACCCCTATCCATAGCTCGTTGTGCGACTTTGAGCTTATCTATGAGGCCCATAGTAAGAGACCACGTTTCAGTGCCATAAGTCATCACTGGTAACACACATTGGTCGAAGACTCTTGTCTTGAGGCACTGAGGTATTTTAGACGAGAAGACTTCGCGAAATTTTCGGTACGCTGCCCAGCCGAGTTGGATTCGACGATTGACCTCATCTCGACGATGATGATGAATATGAAAAGGTATCCTATATGTTATTCAGTGCCTCATCTATCTAATTACTAAATTTCATTAAAATTCATTTAGTAGTTTTTGCGTCAAGTCAGTCAAAGTCAAAATCATTTATTCAATTTAGGCATCAAAGACGCACTTATGAACGTCAACTTTTCATTATAATTTACTTTAAAGACTCTACCGCCGCGTTCCAAAATATATAGAGCCCACCGAGAAGAAGCGGCAAGAAACTCGGGGCCATTCTTTTTATATACTTAGATGTTTACAATGTTTCTAGTTAGGTACTACTAATATTACATTTTATGGGTGGCAGAGACAGCTTGCCAGAAGTGGAGTATTCCAAGCATCTTTGTCTTCTATATAATGTCGAACTTTATAGTAAACTTTTTTTATAAAACGTTTTTTACAGTCAACTAGAATTTGCCCTCTGTGAGTTCAGTTATGTGCTTTGGGATTTTATTGTAAAAACGCACACAATTTCCTAAGAATGACTTATTAGTCTTCGCAGGTCTCAAACTAGGTACAGCTATCCTATTTATGTATTTCTGGTATTAAAAGTGTGGTGATCACTATTTAACTTATATTTATGTAAATTTTTACGAACATACATTATATTTTCAAATACATATAAAGAAGGCAACGTTAATATATTGATTTCTTTAAATAAATCTCTCAAAGATTCACGGGGACCCATTTCGTATATAGCTCTAATAGCACGTTTCTGAAGGATAAATATGGTCTCTATATCAGCCGCTGAACCCCATAGCAATATTCCATATGACATTACGCTGTGGAAATATGCAAAATACACTAATATAACTAACTATATACATAAAATACACTGCGTGAAAGGGCAACAAACATCCATACATACAAACTTTCGCGATTATAATATAATAGGACTAACGTAATGTAACGAAGTACGTACGGTTGAACTTAGAAGTAATATTATATATTATTACAGAATTATTAGGTACAAATTATTCTATTATCTTTTAAATTTCTTAACTAATTCATGCATCATTCGGCATCGTTATCATGCCTTGTTGAGGAACAAGGTACAATGTTTAACCTGTCTCCGGCTCTGATGGTAGACTGGTCGGCCGCCCACTCGACCGCCATGCCGCTGCCGCGCGGTGCGGCCCTCCACGAGCCCTCGCGAGCCTCCGCTGACACCAGGCTCGCATGTCCGCCGCAATCACGAACCAAACTGCAAAATATACGGGATAAAGTCAATAACGATAAGTAGTTTTATTTGCAATCATCAAAATTTGGATAATTAGATATTCTCTTACCACATATGTATACCTAGTAGTTTAATCTGTCAGCATCAGGACAAAAAATAACAATAGATTTATGAATGAAACTTGCCTCTAATGAGGCTTGCTGATTCGGACAGATTAAAAAATGTACCTGTACTAATTATATGTTATGAGGCCTGTAAATCGTACAACCACAGTAATATTTGAGATAATATTACCGTGTATTACTAACCATCACGGCCACTACTTATACTTGGCCGTCGTCGGCAAACGGTGTCGTCTCCCGACCGAGTCAGAGGTGAACTCCTTTATCTAGGTACTTCCTCACAATAGAAGAGCAGTCCTACCTACATATAGGTACCTACCGAAACGCGTCGTTGGATACGTCTAATAGTGCAATCATTGAGGAGTTTGACTAGGTACCTATAACAATAATTCCTCTGTCGCTGAAACTGCAGTATGATAAAGTGATGTTTATAAATTACGTTTAACATATTATTCAAAAAATGCACTGAAGGTATTCATTTTCATGTTTAGGTATTCATAAACTAACTAAGATACTACGTATTTGGTATTGTTACATAAACATGAAAATCGCTTCTAGCTCCGGGTGAAAAATTCCTCCGTCCGAAATTCCTTTGCTACTTATATATATATATACTTAAGTATGCAACAGAATCCAGAAATATTTTGATATCGAGACAAAAACTAAAAAAAAAACACCTTTTTAGTATGATTTGTATCATACAATTTTATATCGCTGCCTTACAATAAAAACAATAACTGCCAGCCTTTAGAGTTTAATCTATATAACAACGGCTAAGTGAGTACATATATTTATGTAAGTACAAGCTGGTGCCTGCGACTACGTCTGCGCAGGATTAGTACTTCGAGTAGCTTATTATTTCTCCATCTATCTTTATACCAAAATGTAAAAAAATGTGTACCTACTTGGTCGAACGCAATTGCTATAATAGTATTATTTGAGTACATTTAATACTTAGTTTATCAATCAGTAAACAATAATCATCATCATCATCTCAGCCGTAGGACGTCCACTGCTGAACATAGGTAGGCTCCCCCATAATTTTCCAAAAGGACCGGTTGGAAGCGGCCTGCATCCAACGTCGTCCTGCGACCTTTATCAGGTCGTCAGTCCACCGTGTCGGTGGACCTACGCTGCGCTTGCCGGTCCGTGGTCTCCATTCCAGAACCTTTCGGCCCCATCGGCCATCTGTTCTGCGTGCTATGTGCCCTGCCCACTGCCACTTCAACTGGCTAATCTTCTGGGCTATGTCGGTGACTTTCGTTCTTCTACGGGTCGACTCATTTCTGATTCGATCACGTAGAGAAACCCCGAGCATAGCCCTCTCCATACATGGAGGACAGGCCTGTTGGTCTAGTGGTTAGTGACCCTGACTGCTATGCCGGAGGTCGTGGGTTCGATTCCCACCCAGGACAAATGTTTGTGTAATGAGCACGATCATTTGTTCTGTGTCTGGGTGTAATTTATCTATAATATGTATGTATTTAGAAATATATAAGTATGTTTATCAGTTGTCTAGTACCCATAACACAAGCTCTGCTTAGCTTGGGACTAGATGGCGTTGTGTGGTAGTTGTGGAATATTTATTTATATTTATTATTTATTTATTTATACATAATAATAAAATAAAATTAATCACCATGGAATAAATACTGTCATTACATTTCATCACCCTTGGCGGTATTTGTGTTACATTTCATCAACCTTGACGGTCGCCGAACACGTCTAGTGTATCGAGCTGTTGACTAACCTATCAGAAGCTGACACAAACTTTGACAGAACTGTCATCGTTACGATCTTGACGTAGGCGGAGATCTTATTATTTTGTCTATGCTGTGCCCAAGCATATTACGCTTTTTCACCTGCTTGGTGATGGATGATGATGATGATGATGAAAAGTATGTGTTAAAACAGTGCCTCATCTACCTCCATACCAAATTTCATCATAATTGCCCCCGCCGTTTGTGCGTGAAAGAATAACAAAGATCCACACATGCATACTCACAAACTTTCGCGTTTATAATATCAGTAGGATATATATCTACGTCTACATGTGGTATCGGTATACATATATGATATTATATTTACAGATAAATAGAATGTTTATTCTCTGCCTTCGAACATGTTTATAGTGTAATATTGATTGCAGCGGGCAGGCATGGATAATGTTTAAGAATGTAATGTAAAAGCCGTAAAATTGGCGTGGAGTCATAGAACCAGTCGGCCGGAGCGCGGAGCATCTCCGTTCGTCACGGTCCGCGCGCCTTTCGCGGCTCGCCATGCGGAGGGTGCACAGCTCCTATAGGTACACTATAGGGCATCTGCAAGATATGTACTTATGTATATCTGCGAGTAGCTCTATAGAGGTTGTGCCTTTTGCCTGAGGTCACGGTCGAGGTCAGGCCGGAGCTCGCAGGGCACTGCACCGATCGCACGGTGACTATGATATCAGTAAGATTTCAATGATACGTAATAGTGTATGTTGGCCCCCATTTTCTACCGACTTCCAAAAAAGGAGGAGGTACTCAATTCGACAGTATTTTTTTATGTTAGTTACCTCATAACTTTCGACTTGGTGAACCGATTCTCAAAATTTTTGTTTAAAAGCTGGTGCTTCCCGTATGGTCCCATTTAAATTTCATCAAATTCGGTCGCAGTAGTTTTATAGATACACTCTAATAACTGAATAGAATGGAAGTCTGTATTAAATTTTTCAAATTGTACTTGTTATTTAATAAAACCTTGTTCACGTTAATGGCATAATAATGTGATGGCGAAAATTTTAAGATCTAAATAAGTACCTAAGCTCCTGCATATGTCACTATAAACTCGAAGAGTACATATATGCTAATATTTATTATGTGCTTCTGGTAAAGTTCTTCGAACTGATTTTTTTCCTGAGCGCGTAAGTAGGAGACCTACTTTAACAAGGTATATAATTTCTAGAGGTAGAGGTCGTGTGAGTCCGCTATTTATCCGCTACCTATAACTAAACTCAAAGTAAAAAATTATGCATTACTTAACTCCCTCCTTTTTAGGGTTTCGGTTAAAAATCCTACTCATATCTGAAGGCCAACTGATCTACGACACTACGTCATTAGAACAGATGGTATAATGCGACGTGATCTCCAGGTGGTGCGAATCACGACGCACTAGGGTCTTTTCAGCTTTCCGATAGAGATAAAACACGAGTTAGAATTTAACTTAACTTTTCAGCTACGGAACTGAGAAAATTACATAAAAAATCCGTCAAGTACTTAGTTAATTTACGTATCGTCGCCCCCCTAAATATAACACAAATACACTAAATAAAAACACTTGAAATCATGCTGCGCAATGCCATGTCATGCGGGCATAGGCATGGTCTCCAGCTCACTATTATATACTATGTATATGTATGTATACTTATATTATATACTTAGGTTTCCAAACAATTAGTCAGCCTCATATAACTCATTACGAATTACAATTTGTCAAAAACACAGATAGGTACACATTCACATTCTGACTATATGTATGTAAGCAATGATTTATTCATGTAAAAGTATTCCATAAATCCGCGTTGTGGCGTGCAACATGGTCCACGCCAGTGCAGCGCCGGCCGACACCTACGCCTGGGCGCGCTTTGTGCCTTCCGATCCTCTCTCGGATTCGCACCTAAATATACTTGCGTAGCCTTTGTTAGCTTCAATGTATAAAACATTTGTATGAACAGCTTGATGAACCCCACCTCTGAACCGTGGCATCTTATACTTCGGAGCAAACGGGTTTGTCCTCTGTAGCCAATTTATTTTGCCAGAGTCAAGTTTTATTACAGTTGTTTTTCTTACTCACCATGATTCCTAGTATAGCCGTGTGTATAATTTAAATTGCCAGCTGTTTTATATTTTAATATGATCTTCAAAAGTGACAGCTTTGAGTTAAGTGATTTTTGCTTTACCGTACCTAATACATAAAAAAAGTAAAAGTACAATTTAATCTAATAAAATGGTATTTTTTAATGGGATAGGTTGGCAAACGAGCAAGCGGTAAGTAATACCGTCACCTACGAACATCCGCAATACCAGAGGTCTCGAAGATGCATTGCCGACCTATGCGGAAGGAAGATAGGAAGGAAGAGATAGAAGGGGTGAGGGTGGAGTGGGAACGATAGGGGGGGGGGGGGAAGGTGGTAGGTGGGAATCGGGCCTCCGGAAACTCCCACAGACCGACTGAAATGCAATAGCAAGCTATGTTACTTTACTTCACCTCGGTGTTATGTGATGGGATGGGAGTGTGGTACTTCCCCAGTCGTGCCGGCCCATTCGGCTGTGGGGTTCCAGCGTGGCACTACCACCAAAAAGTAAACCCACTTAGACATAGGATACATGTAGATGCCTATATTATGAATTGAACGCGTATGACGTTGATAGTAGTAGAAAGGTTTCCCACGGTAGTCGTGCGTGGAACGCGTGCCCAGCGAACCGTCCCATAATCCCGGCTCAGGGAAAAAAAGGTATAAGTTGGTACTTGTTATAATAACACACAGTATCTAACTACGGCAAAAAGGTTAATTTAATTACAGTTACTTTGCGCGGATAGAGTCATATAAGATTAAAAAGAAAAAATATTTCTTTCCTATTACGCGGTTGTTAGATTGCAGGGCGGCTCTACCAGTTTGGAGTATCAGACAAAATAAAAAAGTCAAGACAGAATGTTGTGAACAGAGTGAGGCCGGTTTTTTAAACTACATGTGCGTCGGTGCTGCCACGATAATTCAAATTAAATTAAATTAATTAAAAAATATTAATAATTCATAAATTTAAGTTAAATGATAATTTAACTTTACGTGTTGCTTCCACGCGCCGCGATAGTTCGACTGACGAGTCAAGTTTTGTGGTACGTGTTGTGTGTAATTATGTATGTACTCACGTGTACGTACACAGCGAGGCGTAGTTGAACCGGCCTCACTTCTCTGTTCACAACCTGTCTTGACATTTTTATTTTGTCCGAGTTTGGATTTAACGATTATCTACACGAGAAATATTTTTACAAAAACTCGAGCGAGATTCTTTAAACCTCTCGAATCGGGGTCACTTGCTCTTTATTATTGGACTTTGAATAAACATATTTCACACATTTGTTAGTGAACTAGACAGGATGAGAGTGAGTGTGCTCAACGGATAATAAAATTAAGTTTAAAAGAAAAAGAAAAAGCGAACATTTTTTTATAACTAGCGACTGCCCGCGACTTCGTTCGCTAAGTAGGGTCGTCCTTCGGGCTCCCCATAACTACCCGTCTTTTCTTGTTTTTCTTTCATAAGAACCTTACTATACCGTAATAATGAATGAAACTCACGTAAATTTACGTCTCTGGCACGCAAAGGGTTAAAAGAGTAGCGTGACCTGGAGAAATAGGGTTTCATTTATATACATAGATTAAAACGCATTCTATTATTTTTATTTGATTAAGTACAACAAGTTACAAACATAGAGTAATACATGAATAATCCAAAAGGAGTACAGAATAATTGTGATCTGATCTGTATTGTAACTCAAAGCACGCGTACGTAGAAACTTATTTAGAGTTAAGCTTACAAACACAAACAGATCCCGAGTGTATTATTTTTGCATTTCATGTTTACCCCATTTATCGAACAGTTCCTGATGGTCTGCGATTTCCTAACTCTACGCGGACAGAGTCACTGGCAGAAGCCGTAGAACATTATTTATATACCATAACGTGGCAGTAAAACAATCACCGTCTCCACAAGCTAATGTTGTTCATGATGAAGGGAGATAGAGGGCAGTTATCTAGTTGTCACGCTAATGCCACTATGATGGCATGATGACGGGAGCCACGCGACCAATGTGGTAATGAGACTGCTACTTGTAAAGTAAACAAGTAAAGTATGTTCACTACATGTATGTACACACGGTATAGGGAGGAGTAAAATCTAATCTATCTCCGTTCTAAATTTCATCAAAATCCGTTAAACCGTTTCAGCGCGAGGAAGCAACATAAATATAATATATTCACTCACTCCAAACTTTTCTACTTAATTATACCTACTAAGTATTATACGTCACATTTTTATAAAATAATGCATACATAATGTAAAAAAGACGCCCGTTCAAGTTTTCACAGGAGCTGTCATCTAGAAAATAAAGAAATGGAAATAGTATAGTGTGATATAGTTCAATATGTAAGGATCATATATAGGTGCGTTCGTTTAGCTTATGAGGGCATTGGTGGCGTTGTCATTGATGGCTCTTTTGTTAAAGCGTTCGTAAAGCTCAAAAACGTTATTTTTGCCACTTTTGCTCATACCCTATTCGAACGCTTAACTGAGCATCAGACCTAAAATCACAAGATTATGCTGTCAAATACATAGCTGTCAAAAATGATCACAAACAACCATGCTCCGGACGTGGGTCAAAAATTCCATTTTTGGTGGCAAAAATTCCTCTTTTTTAGCTTTAGGAACGCTGAACAAAAAGAGACATGAATGACATTTTCACCCACAGATTCCCAATTCGAACGCCCCTTGTGAGCGTTTTTAGCGTTATTTTCGCTATAAACGCTCACGAATGACCTATTCGAACACATATAGTGCGTTCGAATAGGTCATTGTAATCATTTTCCAGAGAGCGTTTCACACAAACTATAACTTGAACAGAAGCCAGCAATAAATCGACATACATGGTCAGATCAATCAACGGACATTTTTATGGTCGACAAATATAAGCTGCCATCGCGGGACAAATGCGTCTATTGCTCTATGATTGCTCTGTTGATTTATTAGAAGCGCAATGAGCTCGCGCGGATATGGTCATCGGACGGTAGGTGCGTGTATTTATGGGCAATAGTTAACCATTCTGAATAATATTTTGGTTTATTTCAATGCTCATTGTTATGCGCATCGCACTAACAAGTTAGTTTATGTGCTGAATTATGTGTCGCTTCTATGTTAGTGTGTAGAGTGTCCTTACCTATTTTAGAATAGCAAGCGATTTTATTTGGTAAACAAAAAATCTGAACTTACATTACACAAATTACAAATTACACATCGAGGCAAGTAAAAAGTAAGTAGCTAAGGTACTTAAGTGAAACGTTTGTTCCAGTTGCCCCGTGTGGGGCTTCTAAACATTACTAATTATTAGGTTATATTTTTTTATAGTTACAGTAGTATAAATGGTGCGACATGAACAAGCGAAAACTGAGACGGGTCAAGAGTTTTCAATCGTTTGGGATCTCTAACTTTTGACCGATCCGAACAGAGCCAGGATTTATTTCCGTCTTTCTAACCGACAAATGTTGTCCTTTTCAGTGATTTACAAAGCAATCACTTCAGGAAAATCGCTCTCGACTGGATTCCGGATATTATTATTCGTAACATAATGTTCTATAGCTTCCATAACATCTCGTCGAATCAGGCCAAAACCATACTATTCTATGTGTGTCTTATATTATGTATATATGTGTATCTTATACTATGGTGTGCAGTTTTTGCTAACATTTCTACTTATTTATAAGAATGGTGAAGAATGGTATACTTCACATAAGGTGTTTGACTTTAAGCCCATTCTGTCATACAAGCGGTTACTATTGTTGGTCAGGGAACTTTGTGTACTTACACTTCAGCCTTTGACTATCGTCCTTCTTGTCACAAACACGGTAGATACCTTGATAGTAAACGTAGATAATATTTATAGTACCCGCTCTACATTACTGTTTCGCGGTCGAGAACTCGTCTATCCCAAATGATTATTGGTTTAGCGGTCAGATATGGTAGTCAATGACGGCGAGTCATTTCGGTAACTTGCTGGTCTGATGAATAATATTGTATGTTGCAAATAGAAAAATATATACCCAGTTATTCCATAGTTGGTGAGTGACTTTACTGGTGGACTTATCGGTGTATCTACCATGTTGGCTCTACGAGGAATTTGATGCTGGTTATAAAAGAATATTAAATTGAACATAAAGAGCCTTACTTATAAATGCTGTTTAACTACTAAATGCTGTTATTTAGATTTAAGCATTGTTTATAAGTAAGGTCGCATTAATCGCAGAATTAAATACCAGCATTGACCTGTGAGCGGCTTTTGTTTTGTTTAAATTCCTAATAGTCGTTGTACTAGGTGAAGATAAATGATGCGGTGTGACCGAGTGACGGACGGTAGGTACCTACTGCCCGCGCACGTCACAATCTCAATGATGATGTTTTACTTTCACTGTGATCTCGCTTTTGCTCATTACAATCATCGTTTCCATTGCGGCTAGTCGTACTAGACACTATTGAGAGGTTTCCCACGACTTACCCAGTGAAACCAAAAGCTCCGAGTATAAATTAACTTGAAAATGATTAAAACCACTTCTGGCTTGTTAACAAAAGAAATAACGTAACAAAGCCAAGATTTGTGGTGATGATTTAATTATAAGATATCTCAGTTTATGTTAATGTCTTTATTACGTTTTGTTGTATTTTCCCGGATTGTTACTCGCGTTTAACGGACGCATTATTTGCTGACTACAATTAAGATAATGAAATTATGTGTTCACACCAAGATTTGTCTCGTCAAAGTGATATATGGCGTTAGTTTCACTCTAGAACCATTGGAGGTTTGGTTACACCTATATAGTCTTTTTCCTTTCTATTCAGCATGCTCAACAGTGACTGCTTACATTTTCAGCTGAGGTAAACTTTAAAGACAGTAAAAATTTGTTAGATAAACGGTATTGGCAATGTAGCTTTCAATAGACATAATTCTTTCCCGATTTCTCGCGCGGAGCGAGGGAGTTATGTAGAGTCCTGAGTGAAGTGAGGGGTTAAAGCCGCCCAAGACGAAGACAGGCTTTATCCTCGAGGTGCGTACTCTACTTTTCATACCTACTGCGAGACAATAAAAACTCAGAGCTTTAAAAGGAACATTTTATGGAAAACACTGTTTTAGAGTCTAAACAACCAACACAACCGCGAAAGTCTAAAATTTAGAATTTCGCATACGCGGTAATATCTCGTGTTTTTTCTTTTTTTTTCTGTCTCCGACTTAAGAGTTTTCCTACAACTAACGTTCCAAATCCAAATCACTTTACACCCAAGGGAGTTTCATACAACAATACAGCCCCGGGGATGTAATGCCTTGATTTACGTTGATATTGCGTGATACATGTTATTGGATATTTTCGAGCAGGTGCTAGGTGGCATGAAAAGTATTCTATTACATTTTACTGGCTTGCGTTTGCACACTATCTCGTCTGAGGTTAAGTCACGATACGATCGATAATACATAGATAGATAGATAATTCTTTATTGTTACACCACATAATATAAAAAAATAACATAAAAGTAAAAGAAAGCTTAAAATAAAGTGTTACAATGGGCGGCCTTATCACTAATAGTGATCTCTTCCAGGCAACCTTAGGATGGAGAGGAAATACAGGAATAACAAGACGGGGCGTAATATAAAGATAAAGGTACAATCAAATCAAGACAATAATACATTACTAAATCAAATTAATAATAAATTATAAACAAGAAAAGAAAAATATCTACTAATACATAAAAATACACTAATACATATTGAAATATATATATATATATATATATATATATATATATATATATATACACTACAATACAATATACTTCCATACATACATTTATACATTAATTCTTTGATGTATTATAATCAAAACCCAAGTTCACACGGGTTAAACTAATTGGCGAGATAGAAACTTTTTACTTGGCTTTTGAAGGTCGACAAGGATTGTGCACGCCTGATAGTAACTGGTAATAAGTTCCATAAGCGAACAGCTTTCACTGAAAAAGAGTGATCATAAAATACTGTGCCATGCTGAGGCATACTGAGGGCAAGATTTTCTGATGACCTAAGATTGAGAACGTTGGCATTGTGAAGGAAATTGAAACGTTCCTTAAGATAGTGCGGGGTCAAAGGATTGAACAAAATATTGTAAAGGAGAGAGAGTATGTGAGCATTCCGGCGAAGACGTATAGGGAGCCACTTGAGCTTTGATCGATATTGAGATATGTGATCATACTTGCGCAAACCAAATATAAATCTATATATATTCAAATATAAATATAATTATGTTGTACGTTAGTCCATAGAAGATTAACTTTTGACTTGAAGACTTGAAGATGTTGGCCTCACAGGAAACTCGCCAATACCGTTCCTTATCGGTTCGCATGATGAAATTCGAAGCAAAACAATTAAGTCTAGTTCTTCCATATTACATACCTATATTTGGAAGATATTCTAAATAAAATGTAAGAAGCAAGACGCTCCGTGCGCAGATATACCTTGTAAAGTCGACGCGTAAGTAATCACGTAGTAGGTAGGTACTGGTCGAACGAAAGTTAAATGGTAAATGTTATACAATATTAGTAATCTAGATAGAACAAGTTGTAGGCTCTCCCAGACACTTGAGCTAGGTCTTATTTCCGTCTACAAGGTTAACAGATTGAACTGGTTTATTATCTAGTGGATCTGAGCAGCGTCCGGCTCCTACTGCTGCAGGTTCTTGCACAATTATCATAAGATGTGCACGTATGAAGCTATATCATTTTGTTCCTGTAGCAATGGATATTCGTCGTTTCATAATAGATATTCGTCGTCAGTTGAGGGATTGGCTGCCGTTCCGGGTTGCCCTCTGAAGTCTGCACATTGCGATTCAGCGAGGAAATGGTGTTTAATGTTGCAGGGTCATTTGCTCCGTGTACGATACGGGATAGTTTATTTATTGGTGCTATCCGTAGTAAAAGAGTAAGAAAGAGGGTAGACCGTTTTGTCTGCTCTTAATATCTTCGAACTTTTATCACATCCACCCGCATCTTCAGTCTACCCGTGAGCATGGTGCACGTAACTACGCCGAAATATCGGGAATTCCTAAACCTGCTTAGTCGTGGTTTACATCCCAAGAGTTATATATAATGGTTATATATACCAACTAATTATAATTTCGTCTATTTATTTTTGTGAAAAAGACGTAAATTATTTACTTTGCTATTAATTTATTTTATTTAATTAGAATTTTGATTATTCGAGAGCGCATTGCTACGGTATTAAGTGTTTCGTGTTAGCGTGCATTCGTTGTAAAGTGATTCGTATTAGTAAGCTTTCGGGGACGTGTTATTCTTTGTTCCGTTTGTCGAAGTTACGTAGCACACTCAGTTTTTATTTTTAATGTAAAAAATGTTGTGTATGTAAATTAACCATCGTGAAATATGATAGCATACACAATTCCGTAAGGTGCAATAAAATATATGACCCGATGTGTACAGTACAGTAGATAAGGCATTGGTTACAAGTTACAAGTTAGCCAGTAATTTCGTATTAAATCCTGTCCAAATCACGTCTATTACTAGTTTAGTAATTGAAACAGGACTGTTCAATACATTCTATTTAATACGTTTAATTAAATGAAGCTGTTGTTTTACAAAAATGAAAAATGAAATAAATAAAAAAATCTGTTGGAACTATCCTTATTCTTTCAGTCATTCCCTGCTGTACTACCAAGCTGCACTACTGGTAGTGCCGTGGGGAATTTAGAACCTGCACACATTGCCGTTCCCCGTTGCACTACCAAACATTATTTCATAAATATTCAACTCATCTCTTCCACACTAATATTTTTCCAGGGGCTGGAAGTGACCCCTCGATTCGAAGGCGGGGTCACCATGCACTACCAAACTGAGCTAACGGAATCATCATTCCAAAGAAAGAATACTCAAGACTACGTTAGATTTATTAATAATAAATAACTAGCCTTCACTGAGCTACACATATATAGCTGTTGAAGGATAACCATCTATAGAATATAGGAGAGTTCTAGTCTAATGGTCTTCTTAATCTATCAAGAGACAAGATGGGCAAGACAAGTCTCGGCCTTCTAACGTGTAAAATGATTTCAGGCAATTTTATTGTCTTGCTTAACTAATATAGAGCCTGAGAATAATTGTATTTAACTACATTCACACATCAAATAAAGTTTGTGATCACTTTGATTGATTGATCCATTGATCCCGTATCCAGGCTTCATGACAGCAGACATGTTTAAAGCGGTTGCTATTGATGGAATTGTCAGAGCATTCCGAGTAAACCATGGGCAACGTTTTGTACTGGTCGATGACAATGCGCCCGCCCATCGAGCTCAACGAATCAATGCTTCTCTCTGATACGACATCACACAGTTAGACTGGCCTGCCGGCTCGCCTGACTTAATCCCAATAGAGCACACGTGCACGAGCACACTCCAAACAGCTCGCTTAAGAGCATTACCTCTTAAGCGAGCTGTTTGGAGCCGTCAGTCATATCTCCAGACAGTGCCAGAGCTGAGGGAAGCCGCTATTCAAGAATGGGACAGGTTACCCCAAGAAATGCTGGATAACTTAATTATCAGCATGCCCAGGAGGATTACCGCATGTGTTCGAGCCAGGGGAGGAATTATATTATATTGAATTTAGACGTTTTATTAATAAATTGTTGAATAAGTTCAATTTAAAAAATTACATCAGCTTATGCTAGTGATCACAACTTTTTTGATGTGTGTACCTACTCGTTCTTACCAACTTTACCTCTAATAGTTTAAAGTAAAGAAGCCATGGCGTTTTATCTTACTTTAGAAGTGATGCGTGCCCGGAATACCAAGCGTAGGTAGGTATTTCTTGTGATTACGATCTTTGTGTTATAAAAGTACCTCCAACCAGGGAAGCAAACGCTAGGAGACTATTTGCTTACGATTTTTTATTAGCAGTTAATGAAACATAAGATAAAGCTAAGCTAAATATTTATTTCATTATAAATAAGTTCCAGGCCAGGAGGAACAGCTATACTAAAGTATCATGATCATCCCAACAAGGCGTCACTTGATGTTGAGCGTTACGCTTACCCATGAGACTACTGCCGATAATAATACTACTCATATGTAACCTCAATGTACAAAGACTTGAAAAAATAATGGCCCACGAGTTTCTTGCTGCTTCTTCTCGGCGGTGGTTCTTTTCCGAAGACAGCGGTAGAATCATTTAAAAATTTTGACGTTCATAAGAGTGTCTATGATGCCTAAACTGAATAAAAAAATTTTGAATTTTGATGCACTCGTATGTGATAAGTCAATTCGGCCAGCAATTTTACTTACTACAGTGTATTTCAAAACTGAAGATAAGTAGTAAAGCTTGCAGATCCTAAGTACTGGTGGCAGAATGTCAAGCAAAGCGTTGGTACCTACCGAGATGTATAATAATATTGATATTGTATAATAATGGTATCTTGCAGATGAGGCTTACCACCGTTTGTCCAATGGTTGACACCATCCAAGGATCACGTACGTGTAAGACTTCTTATAAGGTGGTGGATGTTTTTGGCTCCTAAAACGTACTTGTGACTATAAAAATGACCCAAATTAGGTACGAGTATATCAATGGTAATATTTACTCGATATATACCTACACCTACGTTTAGTGGGTAAACGGTTTCTTTCAACGTAGGTACGTCTCTTTTAAGTTTTATATAAATGGAACTGAAATAGTAAAACCGTTTGCGGTATCAACAAGTGGGTCAGTGTCGCAGAACGCTACCAAAAGAGACCGTAGTAGAAACACTCGAGATCGCAGCCGCAGACCGCAGAGACCCCGTCGTACTCTGTGGCCGTGAGAAACTAATACCAATATCGTATAGCTACTAATAATAATACATCAATATTTCACGTACGGACGTAAACAAATGACGCCATTGTTGTTGGCGGGCGCTCGTGCGAACCGAGCACCCGCCTCGCACCCCGTGAGAGTTTTCTTGCTAATTATAAACATAAATACTGCTGATTAAACTAATTCAATGGGTTTGTAAATCACGATGTGTTCATGCTTGTTGCCCTTGGTTTCTCTTAGCAGAAGTACCCGTTGAATTAATAGCAAGCGCGACTGTTGCATGTAGAACTCGAGATATTTTATCGGTTCGCACTGCTCCGGCTGGCTGACTCAATTAAATCAAAGACAGTCGTAAATGGTTGAAGTCCGTTGCAGAAACTTTGTCACGACAAAAAGGAGGAACTTAGTCAAATGATCATAATCAGCTCATTTTGTCCCCACTGCTGGGACTTAAGCCTTCCTCTCAGAGAGGAGCCATAATCCACCACGCGGGCACAGAGCGGCTTGGTGGATAGGCTAGTGGCCAACCTATGTCAAAGTTTTCAAGCCGCCCGAACCTAACGACTGTTTTCCTAAGATAAACAACCGGGACCGACGGTTTAATGTGCCCTCCGAAGCACGGAAGCGCTCAGTTGAATAATGCCACTAGTAGTTACCCATCCAAGTGCTGAACGCAGCAAGTGTTGCTTAACTTGTTGATCGATAAAGATCGCCGTGTCAAGCTCCGCTACGAGTGCTTCTTCTCACTTATATGATACAGATGTGAAAAGTATATATTTTGGCACTATCCCCGGGACCGACCCAATCGCATTTTATCATCAAACTATGAGGTGCTGGATGGCACTCTCTCTCTCATTGATTTAGCTAACCCAGATTTTGGTACGGAGAGATTTTCCCAACGATACTGGCAACATTCTAGAAAGTGTGCCGACCGACAACCCCGCCCCCTCGAACAATGGCCATGTCGTAATAATCGTAACAATTACCGGCTATTTGCGGAGGATATCAGCCATCTCCGCCGCTTTCCGCTTAAATAAGTTGTTAGCGGCGACGGCACGATTTACACGTCCGTGATAGCGCAGCGGCGAATCCACGCGAACAGAACGTAAACACTCGGGTAATCTCTGCCTGCTTAAATTGTTTCTCATGATAACGATCCGTGAGAAATGCGGATATATTGCCAGTAGCCCCAGAATTCTCTAAATAATTACCTAAATTTTGCAAGTTGGTTGGTTTTGTGAACTCTTGATCACAAGTACTTATACATACTAATGGTGGGTTTCACCACTTCGTTTTAATTTGTGTTCCATGACCAGTGATGACCATAGACATAAAAACGTAGACATTTGCTGCAGCTTTGACTGCTGCATGTCGTGTGTGTACCTGTAGAGCGAGGGCTGCAGAGTGGCGGTGTGCGCTTGCTCGATGAGCTGGTGCAGAGCCCGCGCCTGTTCGCTTAGCGTCAGCAGCTCCAGCTCCTCGCGGCCCAGCTTGTACTGCAGCTCCGCCTGCTGGATTCGCGTGTCGATGTTCCTAGGAAACCCATTTATTCGTTAAATAACACTGGATCTTGTTGTACACGATATTGCTCGCTTGAAGTACGCAAGTGGAGCGCGAAACCTCAAGAACTGCTTTTAATGCTAACGTAGGGTTTTGGAACTATTTTTTATTGGTACTTATATGAGTACAAATTACTTAGTAGTGCAATTGTATCATCCTAGGTTTTGTTAAAAGTAACATAACGTATATATGAGTAAAAGTAATATAAAATCCTTCATAATCATTTCAGACGTGCTGAACATATGCCTCCCCCACAAATTTCCTATGTGACCGGTTGGAAGCAGCCAGCATCCAATGTCGTCCTGCGACCTTTATCAGGTCGTCTGTCCACTTTGTCGGTGCACGATCTACTAAATCTGCGCTTGCCGGTCCGTGGTCTCCACTCTAGAACTTTGCGGCCCCATCGGCCATCTTTTCTGCGTGCTATGTGCCCTGCTCACTGCCACTTCAACTGGCTTATCTTCTGGGGTATGTCGGTGACCTTCGTTCGTCTACGGATCTCCTCATTTCTGATTCGATCACGTAGAGAAACCCGGAGCATAGCCCTCTCCATAGTTCGTTCATAGTTCATTCACACAACGAGCTATGAAAATAATTAAATCCTCAAAAATAAAACGATATAATAAAGATGGTGGTACCCCTTACTCAGTAACATGTGTTTTCTCAAGACGCTTCCTTAGTTCTTGTATATTTGCTTTCCTTGTGTCTAAGTCTGCCTTGACCGTCGCCGCCCTGTCTTCTAGTGCTCGCCTTTCATCAGCCGACAGCGCAGCGCACTCTTCGCGGGAGCCATTGCGGGACGCGGGAGGGGAGGCAGCCTGCGCAGCAAGTCGGGCTGCACTCAGAGAAGCGCTTAGCTGCTTCTTGAGACTGAAAATGTGGGGTGTGTAAAAATTTCAGTATGTTTAACGGCCGGTTACAATAATATCTATCCACAGTTTTGCCACGCTTTGCTTACTGCGGATAGAAATTTGACATGACGTCCATACAAATATCAAAGTACTTAGAACGAGCGGCCCCGAGGACTTACTTTGCAAATAGTGTCAAATATCTATCTGTAGTAGCGGAAACAGACAATAGGACAGATAGGTTACTGAAACCCGCCGATAGTCAGCTAGAGGTGTCTGGTCAATGACAGATACGAAAACTTTCGTAAAAAAAAAAAAAATTTAAAGTAGGCTTCAGCTATATGTCTTTAAATCTCCCATAACTGTTGGTGATGTTAAAAAGTACCTAACTTACTTCTGTATAAGAGAGTCCTTATCGGATAAAGCGTTGCGCAGAGCGTCGAGTTCTCGGGTGACGTCCCTAGCACCAGCACTGCGTCTCCTGGCTCCCGCCAAGGAGACCTCGATGCTCGCCATCTAAACAAATACGCGGTATTTAGTTATATATATGTATACATTTGATTATATCTTCTATAATATAAAAATGAATCGCTGTATGTGTTGCTAAGCGCAAATCTCGAGAGCAGCTGAACCGATTTTGGTAATTATTTTTTTATAATATTCCTTGAAGTACGCGGATTGTTCTTACGGAGAGAACGATATTAAAAAATGTCTGAAATGGTCTAAAAACAACACTTTTCTATACTCGCATACAATCGATCCGTAATAATACTTAAAAGTCAATTTGAACTTTAATAACATACCATAAAGTTTAAGTGTTAGTGGAGAAGTTCCGGGAAGGCAAAACGATTGAGAGAGGTTAGAATCGTATAAATTATTTTTTGACATAATGTTGACTTATTAACTTTCTTTTTTCTTTTTTTATCTTACTAGCTGACCCGCGTCGCGAATAGCAGAATAAGTATTAAAAAAAAATTTAAGAATAGACTGTTAGGCGTACGAAGTTCGCCGAGTCAGCTGTTACACATAAAAAAGAGTAAAATAAGTATACCATGAAGTCGTTACATAGGTTACGTTAGTTAGGATATATATGGGCATAAAGTGGCAACATTGGCCAACTTAGCGAGTCCAATTTACTATAACAAGCCTAGGTACACTAGGGTAGCTCCCCTAATAGCAAATCAATGGATCAAAATTGGGAACCCTGCCCACTGTCTAGTAGGATATACTTATATATAGCTCTCTGCGCTTTAGAATTCACAGTATTTCACCACAGGAAAAGATCGTAAGATTTGTTTAATATGTTGTACAAATATTTTATAGCCTTAAAGTAGAAATATTTAGTACCGATGACATGAATATTTTGTGGCTCGTCGACGAACGCATCGACTAATCATTAGAGCTCACCGATGTCAAACACTTTATGAGATATCGCCCTTGTAGACATGGCTGCTTTTCCAACGTTTCTTGTCACCCGTCATTTGTTTCACGGATGTTGTCAAAGATGCAACGGTGTTTGCTCTTATATAAAAACATCGTTGCGCACGGCACGACAGTTCGTAAGTATCTATGTCATAGAAATACATTTGGTGTTTTATTGACTTATCAATACTGCTTTCAAGCAGTATATTTGCTTGTAAATAGCTGCCGTTAATCTGCGACGGTATATACTCTGACTCTGACACAACAGCCTACCCTGGTGCATAAAACTTGGCTTAGCGGCATATCACGCCATCTGGTATCTTAACCATAACATTCTCAGCATCCCACCTCTAGCGAGAACATAAATAAGAGGTTATTTTACATCGGCGGCTATCTCTCCACCATCGCAGATCTAAGATTGCGCGGATATTTATAAAGGCGCAATGATGCTTGCGAAGAATCCACATATCGACTGCATCTCGAAGGAAGCGAGACTACGCGTACTTCGTATAAATAGCTCGCTACGTACTCCTCGTTCCCAACTATTGTGTTGTAATGGTACCGTAATTGTATGACGCCCTTTTCTCACGCACTATCCGGTACTTACATCTTAATACGATAGTCTCCTGTGAAGCCGTTAGATGGGATCTCCACAATATCATACGTTGTGGGTGCGGATTGCTCAGGATTGCATTCAGTAGGTGCTCGGTTGTTTTGTGAACTCAAGCTTACAATTTCATCGATTTGGGTATCATTATGAACTAAGTAGATTTAACGGCAAAAGTAGTTTCAATGTTTGTGATTCTGAATAAAAAGAAAATATGAAAGATAATAGTTTATTTTGAGACTTGTTAAAAGACTACAAGTTAAACATGTTAATAATGAAATTTAATAAAAAATATAAAATAAAATATTATGTTTTCTATACACTGTTACACTACGTCTGATACTGATGGATATATAATGAATACTACTATTATAGGCATGATTCTATTCGCAAGAGATATTATATATGTTGCATCTTTCTTCTGAACCAGTAATATACATTATTATAAAACTAGCGACGACCGCAGCTTACCCGCGTGGAAAATGACTACAAAACAAAAATATGTCTTTGATCGGAACCCTACATCGTTTGTAAAATAAAATTAATACATAGAAAAATCCTGAATACTCCTTATAATATCAGCTATCTGCTAAAAAAATGTACTCTCAAAGTTTTGTCAAAATCGGCCAAGACGATTCAGAAATTAACCGGAACAAACAGACAGACAAACATTTTACTTGTTTTTAATATATCTAAGTATAATAAATTCTTATGAAAGTAGGGTTACTTTCATAAGAATTTATTATAATTTTATTTTAATAAAATACTTTTACATTACAAACAGATACTTCAATGTTATTTGTGTGCATACATATAGATAACCGCCCGTGTTTAAGTATGCATTGCATGTAAGAATGCTGCGATAGCGAAGCGTAAATGCCCTTTTACTAGATCGCGATAGCGTAATGTATTGGAACCATCAAGTCTAGCGACGGCACGGATACAACCCTGATTACAATAATCAATGTCTACGCCATCACAGTGAAAATTGTGTGTCATTAATAACCCTCGTCACCATATTACATTATGTTATGCTGGATAATGGGAAACGAGACGAGTGAGTTAAGTCGTAAATTATCCGTTGCTCGCGCATCGCGCTTTATTTTTATACTGTTCCTATTGATAACTGTTATTAGCGATGACGTACGAGCAGTCTTTTTTCTCCTAGAGATTGAACTAATCGCACGGTCTAGGAGAAGGCCGAGCGCATCGACCGAATCATTAGAGAATCGCACGGCAGATTTGTATATAAGTAGTTGATTAGAATCCTTATGTTAGTTACGAATGTCATCCGTAAACGTAAGTATTTGTTAAACTGCCATTCGTACTTTAATCTTACAATAAACATTGTACAGAGCACACGTTTGTTCACTTCATAAAACTACACAAACCAAAAGTGACCTTAGTAGCCCGAACAAGTGTATTAAGTAGTATATTACAATACAATACTACTTAATACAATTATTTCACTAGTGAAATGTATAGTGTTAAGGTTGTTACAAGTGATATTACTGAAGAAGAACTAATGTCCCGTAACGACGAACTTAACACAATACCATGCAGACCAACGCGTGACTCTTACCAGCAGAAAACTACGAAACGACATTCAAATCTCGTTGTTATTGATAGTGAGTCGACTGAGCAATGAACACTCAAAGAAACTGGTCTGGGAAGGAAGTTAGCACAGAATTATGATATGAATAAAATATCGTATACTCGTGCATGAGTCAGGCTGTTGTATGAAAGTTCAAAAGCACCAGCAAGGCCTGCGTCGCGGTGTGGAACGAAGCGTGGTGCCGTGCAGGAAGCATCACCTGCCGCGTCGACAAGCACCACTCTCGTCTTTGCTCAGGCTTTTGACTTATCGCTGTCGTAGTGTATACTGGAGTATGTTGTATTGTATCGCATTGATATAATTTGTACTCGTATACGTACCCTGCGTACTTGCGTGTTGACATACATTTTTTGTTATTAAAAAGTCATGCTTTTATTAAGTAGTAACAGAAAGTACACATACTGATTTATTCTTAAATTGTTAGCTCTATAATTTATGAGTCGGTAGTACAGTACTCTTGGAAATTTATGAAAAAAAACGCATGTTACTTTATATAAACTGGGGGACACACAACCCACTAATTAAATTGCATTTGAACCGTAGCTGAACGGCGAAATTTATGCGTTTTCTCATTTCTCACATGAAAAACAGTCCAGCTATAGTTACGTTTCTATTGACGCCAGCTATCCATCAAAACTTTATGTTGTGCTAACTCGATAGATCATGAACGCGTTGTTAACTCATATTCGTATATAGTAGTGTCAATTATTTAATTAATAAAAAGTAGCGTTTATGTGACGCTACAATCTAATTTGTCTATAGAAATAGTAGAATGGCCAAAGTATCGAACGACAACCGGAGTAGAACTGCAGTTGAAGCGGGGTAGATTGTTGAACGTTGTGAAATAACAGAATTGGCCTCCAGATCACATATATGCAACTGATATGTATACTTTACGTACGACTATAACTTACGCTTGTACAATCACCGGGTCTAGCACGAATATCTGCGTAAGTGTAACTTAACGTGTCGTTCTCGTGAAACAGTACAAACTGCTATTTATCTAGGGCAACTGTGACACAGACACCTCATAGTTTGTACGCGGAAGCGTGACGTTTTGACGCTTTCAGTACGAATACTTTATGGAAATTGTTTGTGCTACGGCATCATGTCCCTTATTAACATTATTACATTAGATAGTGTCATTCTCGTATTTCATTCAATCAATTCCAATAACTCTAAATATTATATTTTATTTATAACAGTTCTGCCTCTTACGGATTCCGGTATTGTGTGCCTCCATCAACCACTAGAGGCCTATTTGCTGTTGGAAATAATAAAACCGATGTACACGCGTACGTGTTCAAGTAAATAATTGAAGAGAATGGCAGCGCAGCGGTCCTCTGCTATGTCTGGTTGCGTGCCGGGGACGAGTTTCCACAAAATTGACATATAATTGAGCTAATGTAGTTTAATTTACTTATCTGTGTTTAATGATGAGTGTAATTTAAACTGAATCGGTGTTGCGAATGTTAATGTCGCACGCGCACGCGTTATATCACTCAGTATTGTAGATAATAAGTAACAATACCCAGCGACCAGTTCGTGTAAACTTATAGCCAAGTACCTACGTAAAGTTGCTTAACTGTACGTACTTGGCTATATGTTTATGGCACACGAATCAACAAAGAACAATGTGCATATACGTAAATGTAATCTAAGATTATGTAGGCGTATCGATTGAAAACCTTTCTTTTTTTAAATATTTTTTGTGCGTTTAGCCCAGTCAGCTTATTTTGCGCTGATATGTACAATGTATGTACCTATTTATTTTTAACGTATGATAAGAATGATAAGAAAATATTCATAAATACTACTAATATAAACTATACTAATATAAAGAGGAAAGATTGGTTTGATTGTTTGAATTGAATAGGCTCCGAAACCACTGAACAGATTTGAAAAAATATGTCAGCATTAGAATCCTGTATTAACTCTGATGTCCTGAGGCACGGTGGAGTGACCTGCGCAAGACGGCTGGCAAAAACTGGATGCGAGAAGCCCAAGATAGACCTAAGTGGTGTGCAATTGGAGAGGCCTATGTCCAGCAGTGGACTGCTACAGGATGATGATGATGATGATTAACTCTGATGAACATACATATACTCATCTTGATTCATCATCATCATACATCACCATGCAGGTGAAACCATGGAGCGAAATAAAGGGATAAAGAAAGTAGGTACAGCTGAAACTAACCAGTATTACAAAAAAAAGTACTTGAACTTAAAAAATAAAAACCTAATGAATACTTTAAACCACCGACGTTTTCTATACATGCTATAGATATCAATAACATAATAAAAGGTAAATAAGTTCTGAAATCAAATGAAGTATAAAAGTAAAACGCCTTTATAGTTCTCATCATCAAAAAGGTTTCTATTCTAGTATGATATTATAATAGTAGGTATTTTGTAGAAATAAAACAATCTTGTAGACGCGATAGCTTGCAATGTACACGCGACACATGGCTATAACTCGTCTCGATAGCACGTTGTCAACACGTATCGACTGTCGTGTGTTGGCAAATCGTTGCCGCGGTGTCGTCTGTTGTGTGTGCTGCTCGCGGCACTGCGCCTCCGTAATTGTACGTTAGATCAGAACTATACGGATGTAATATATAAAGCGAATGCAAATACATTGTGCATTTATAGAATGTACGCAGACACAATGATTACATACATTCTAAAACTATGGGTGTAACAGAATCGTATATATCAATTTTATAAATCAAACTCTGCCCACACAAACAACAAACAGAACATATTGACGGCGATATATACTTAAGTTAAGCTGACTTATCTATCCAAGTCTTTGTTGGAGCTAAAAATAAATGAACATTTGTTAATTAAATTAAGTAAGTGGCGATAAAAAATATGTAAAAAGACAAGCCAGCTGAGTTTCTTGCCGGATCTTCTCTGTCGTAGTCGCGTTCCGATCCGGTTGTCGATTTAAGAAATGATAAATGTAATATGACAATTTGTAAGTGCCCCCGTAGGCCTATACAAAATAAATGATTTGACAGTTTGTGGAAATTATTGTAATACTAGCTGCGCTCCGCGGTTTCATCCGTGTGGTGGTGGATGATGATAAGTCAATATATACAGCCTATGTTCATCAGGGATAATGTAGGATTCTAACAGTCAAAGTTTATTCTCATCGTTTCAGTGTAGTTTTCGAAGCGTATTGAATCCAAACCAACAAATCTTTTCTCTTTATAATATTAGTATAGACCATGATTTTGTCCCGGGATGTTTCTGTGGACAATGTGTGGCGTGTGGCAATTGAGCCCATTTTACGATATTGTTTACACTTTATGTGCTAGGTGGTCAGTGATGATGCGGTCGAAGGTGGTACACTAGAAATAGAATAGGTCGTGGCTTTCAAGGACAGCTGCCGGAACACACTGTTGAGTGCTTAACGATAGACTTTCATACTTGAGGTAGCTAATCAGGGGCACACCAGAAGTGCCCTACGACCATGCTGTGGGTTTCATCACGACAATACCTTCATGAAAGCACAAACCTGAAGCGGGGATCGTATCTAAAGCCGTCTACCTAACAGCAGACATATTTCATACATGTGGCGATCGTAGCTTAAACATAATTAAAATTGGTTGTCTGTAAAGTCGGTTTTTGGTCAATAATTTTACGTGATAACGTCGTGACAAGCCGAACGCTTAGGCCGAACGTGCCTCTCTATCGCTTGTACCGCGCTCTCGCTTGCACGCTCAGCTCAGGCGGATCGTAACAATGAGTCATACTATTTCGTGCATGCATCATTGATCGCCGGCTGTTCATCGATTTATAACAGAGAATTTAGAAAAGAGAAGATATCACGTCAAAAAGTATTTATAATTACGTCATATCAGCAAAGTATGATACATCCTTTACACATATATTATTAATGGAAAATGAAATAAGTTAATTTCCGTTACAAAACTCCGAGTACAGCGCTTGGTGGAGATCAACAACTTTCACTTCTCAAGTAACGCATTAAAACTAGACAAAAGTTTTCAATTTTCACTTTATGGCTTCCGTATGTGGTCCCCTAACGCATTAATCACGGTTTATATGCATATTAGAAGTCGTTAATGTAGTTTGGAAAGATTTTGTTGTGTGCGCTGCTGGGTAGAGGCGCGCGTTGATGTCTTTTGTACGGGAAGACGCAAGCGGTGTCTGCGAGACAAGAACGAGGTAATTTTGTTTATGTTGTTAATAACGTATTTGTTGTCTTGGGCAGGCGTGACACTTACTGTCAGCCGTGCGATTCTTTAATGATTCGTCGATGCGCTCGTCGATCAAGTACTTTATGAGATATAGCCCTTGTACACAAGGTTGTTTTTCCTACGTTTCTTGTCATCTCGTCATTCGTTTCACGGATGTTGTCAAAGATGCAATCGCACGGCAGCTGAAAGTCGTGTTAGTGCCGTTACTTAAGTACCTACTAGTATAATTACCAAAAAATGGAACCGACTTCAACACTAAAAAGTGTGACATAACTTATTGAAGTCGGTACCATGATAGTTCAAAAGTACCTATTATCCCAATATTGTGCGCATGGTTCCGATTTCGACAAGTTATTTCACACTTTTTAGTGTTGAAAGCAGTTTAATTTTAGGTCAAAAAAAATATTCATTTACCGTCAATGATGATATCATCAAAATAGGCAAACCACATTTCTGTCGTTGGAGTGTAATTCAAAAACTGCTAGACCGAATTTGATGAAATTTAAATGGGACTACCTCGGAAGTATATTATACCAAACAAAAAAATAATAATTTAAATTAATTTTGGTAATCAGTCCGAAAATGGGGAGTAATCGATGAACATACACAAAAAAAAACACATACAGCCGACATATAACCTCCTCCTCCTTTGATGTCGGTTATTTTTACGAAATCGAGTTCACTAAAAACATGTTCCTGTCACAGAATAAATAATACTTAATACTAAGTACAGCCGGAACTCGCCCATAGATAACTCAAACGAACACAAGTAGCGCTCTATGCGAGCCTATAAAATAAAGAATTATACTAACACCTAATAGTTAAGGAGTTATATTTTCAGCTCAGCAATATGTGATGATGAGTACCAGACGAAAATACTTGAATAGTTTTAGAAAATATATTAATCACATTATACAAAGGTAAACATCTATATAAAAAGAATGGCCCCGAGTTTCTTGCCGCTTCTTCTCGGTAGGCTCTATAAGTTTTGGAACGCGGCGGTATTGTATTAAATTGTATATTTAAATGAATAATTGACGTTCATAAGTGCGTCTTTGATGCCTAATTTGAATAAATGATTTTGACTTTCACTTTGATACGGCCCTATAAAGTTCGAGGGTTGCCCTCGATTTTTCAGGGATCAGATCCTTATTTAGTGTCAATGGGACCACCTGGGAAGTATACCCTTTCTAACAAACATTAGAAAACATTCGAATTTCTCGAATCGGTCCAGGCGTCTTCGAGAAACACACTTAAAACAAGATTCCGACGAATTGAGAACCTACGCCTTTTGTGAACTCGGTTAAAAAACTAAACATTGCTCCACATTCCATAACAATGAAAAACGTGTTATGAAATCCGACACATATTTGCGTTTCCGCCTATTGTTATGCTTTGGAATATACTACACATACATACATACAACGTTATATAAACAGAAATGGAGTTATTGTATTAGACATATGTAGATGTGGGGTCACTGACCTTGGCCTCCAGATTTTCGAGGTTGACGACCCCGCCCCCGCCTCCACCGGCGCCGGCCTCCAGCGTTTGCTGCAACAAACACACGTGACCTTTACCTCACATCCTCGTATCTGGAGCGAGCTCACTAGATGGGCCTCATGCGAGAGCCGGCTCTTTCTAAGGACACGTGACTGCATGCACATTGTTTACATAATCGTAATCATACAAAGAAGAATCTCGTTTGCAAGTTATAGGGCACGTATAAAAAGTTTTAAAATAGCAGTATTGCTAAGGAACATATTGTTACCATTTGAAAGAGATACACATTGAACTTCTTCTCATGGTTTTCTTGATCTATTTTTCTTAAAACAATAATCTATACTTATAATAAAGGAACCCATAGCCCATAACGGCCATAATCATATAAATACAATCAATAATAAATAATACAATAAACCACCTACAGAAGAAAGGCCTATACCGAGCAAGCTAAACAAGAATCAGCATGATACATAGCATTTGGGATGCTTGATATATACAACCACAGGTTCTTTTTAATAAGTTCTGATATAAATGTGAAGAAAAAATGCTAGAATGCCTCATATTGTCGACTTATAACAAAAATAAAGATTGTTATTCTTGTTTTTCAGTTAAGTTTAACAGAATACCCATCAAAATATGTGTCACTTGTGAGTGATTACAGTCATATAAGGCTTATTTATATCCTGAGTAAACTTAGCGTCAGATCCCGGGACATACTGTATGTTACAAGCCAAGTATGCAATGTAAACAATCTCTACTCGTATATCAGCGATCCAATGTCGCTGTTATATCGATGGCCCACGAGAACCAATACGAACGAATCGGTAATGGACACCGCGTGCACTCGTTGCGAATGCCAGTAACGGGCCCATTTGCATAATGCCGGGTAAATGCTCACTACAGCTGGATAATGCATGTACATGCGGGCAGTTATGGGCGTTTGCGAGCTCGGATATGTTGCCTCATTATTTTTCGTTGAGCCCGTTACGTCAGTTTTTCTGACAATTGCTACCCGATGTGCTCACGATATTCTTAAAGGTTATATAACCGTTTAGTTTTAATACGGGTTTTTGAGACTTCGAAGCGAATGTGAAGAATGTTTTAAAGCCTTACTTCTGACCTCTATCTCAATTGACATTAAGTAGAGATTATGTTTCTTTTTAAATTGATGAGAATGTGTGCGGTGCGTGTTCATCACTATCAAACAGGAATGTACGGAATGTCCCATTGATCTAAATGCATCGGAACGTTTCAGAGCGAGACAGCCGGTTGTTCAACTAACTTCACGTTTCGATTCCTGCAATTAACACAATAAACGATATAATTGGCCAACTATTGAGAATATCACTCGAGGAAGGATTCAGTAAAAACTGTTTCTATCTTCAGTCGAGACTTAAGCACTTTCATTTTTGAGAAAACGAATTATAATTGGATAATTTTTTTGTTGATATCTAGATTTTCTTGAATCCAGCTCCACATTTACCTTGTGATACTATGAATATATATGTACCATGGATACTTAGCCATACTCTTGTAAATTTTAGTCGCATCTGTGTAGTTTCGCGTCAAATATGACCTTTTCAATTTCTAACAATTTATTTATAATTAAGACTATAACTAACATCAGTTATGTTTTATGCAAATGAATTCTCCAAAATAGAACATAAAATTAATGAGTGTGTTGAAAGCTATTAAATATTCATTATACGACTTTTGTGTAGGCATATACAATATAGTCGAGCATACGACGAATAATGCGATAAAATATTATTTCCAACGTGTTTGGTGGCAAATATATAATTATTATTATTGTTATACTTGTGTGAACACCTCTGAGATGGATCCGCTAAGTATCATGCTCTCTACAGACTGCAACGTCGCGTTATCCGTATTATTGGAGACACAGAAGTCACTCAACACCTAGAACCCCTACAAATGCGTAGAACTATAGCGTCTCTAAGCGTTTTTTACCGGTTGTTTCATGGCTAATGATCTGAAGAGCTTTTGAATCTTATTCCTTCCTCACCATTTCGATCCCGAACTACTTGTTCCGGCCTAGCATTGCATCCATATACTGGTCAAAACTTCTTACCACGAACCAAAAAGTTTGGCAGTTCGTACCTCTGTCGTGTAAGTAAATTGTGGAATGCTCTGCTGGCGTACGTATTTCCTTGCAGCTATGACCCTGGGTCTTTTAAGTGGAGCGTGAAAAAGGATCTCTCAGGTCATCATAGGGGTGGCGATTAGTCCAGCTTACGGTTGCACTAATGGTCATCGTTTCTGGATTCCATCTTCGTTTTCCATCATGCCAGAGGGAGTCTCTTTGATGAGCCAAGAATAAAAAAAAGTATGCTTTTTGAAACCCAATGTGGGGTACTTATTCTGCGGGGGACGGAGTCAAAAAATGCACAATATGTATACATAGAATAAACCATAGCATGCAAAGATTCTTGGAATACTACACTTTCACCAAGTGCCTTCTGTCACTGCAATCAAATTGACAACATAAAAACCAATGCATTGTAAATAATAAATCACTATGTGTATGTAGTTGAAAAGAATTACCTTTAAGTTGATTTTATTTTCACCTCGGTAGCAGCGCTATTTGTATAAGAATGCGACAGTCTTTTAATAGATGCTTATAAAACCTCCCTTGATTCTAAATATTAAAAATAATTAAAATGTGATCAAATCCAATGTATAGATCGATGGACCGAGTCTGAGTCTCGAGTGAGGTTGTTGCTATGTGGAAACGCACGTCCGGGTTACAATAGAGTTTGGGTGATCTCAGATTACTGAACACATGTAATATACTATACATAAAAAAATGATGTTGACGGTGTGTAACTGTTTAATACGCAATCAATTGGAATCAAATACTCAAATTCAAATTATTTTTTTGCCAGAATACAAGCATTAAATATAACTTATTAGTTGTTGCACAAATGTACTGCGTCTGTGTTCAGCCTGCAAGCCGACGTGCAAATGTACTGCGTCTGTGTTCAGCCTACAAACAGACGTGCAAATGTGCTGCGTCTGAAGTCGCAATAATTATAACTACTTAATTATAAATATTTTAACATTATATTAATTAATATTTGTAATGCTTGAACATCTAAATATTCTTTAACACTATTAAAGCAATTATCTAACAGCCACTTAGTTAGCCTCTTTCTAAAGATTTGTCCATCTAACTGTTTCAAATCATCTGGTAACTTAGTGTACACTTTTATACACGTATTGTACACATTTCTTTTATAAATGTCCTTTTGGTTCCAATTCCAACTGTTGGGTTGAACTATATTTAAAAATTTTAGGAAGAAGTTGATCTATCCATCTAATCCTTAAGGTTCTAGATGGCTTGCTGTGGAGCCATCAAGGGAAACTTTTCTCAAGAGTTTCTTATACTAGGAATTGACAAACGGGCAAGTCATTCGCCTGACAACATGCGTAACGCTTGCCCATGACAGTCGGTGTACCACATTGTAATTTACATCTATTTCTACCTACGTACTCCGCATTGCTACGGAGGTACACCCTTAACTTCGCACTCATAATTATACATTTAAAGCACAGGCCGTACTAATTCGCGGTACTATGTAACCATAAATCATAATTAAATTTAAACTTGACACGATTAAAGACAATACGTTACAGTAGGCGCAATAACATGCGCGGGCGCAATGTCGCAGATAAGTCGGTAGTTACTAGGGTGGCTGAGTCAGGCGGAGACATTGCGATTACGCGGCGTGAACACCTATTAGTCGCTCGTTATGCGTTCAACAGCATGTCCTGTAGATAGTTATTGCAGTTCTAGGATACAGCTTGTAGTGGAACGATTGTTAATTATATATTATCTAGTATCACAGATAAAGCACAAGTGGTTTACGACCAGCTAGAATATTACTCTATACTACTCAATAGATAGGTACTCTTGTGCACAGCTTCGTCTTTGCAGAAGTCCATATAAAAACGATATTAAAAGAAGTGTTTAATGAGACATCCGCCGGAAAAATGCTTATAGCTGAGATGCGGTGTGCACCTCCCTCCCTCTCGCATAAAATGCAAATGCACAGTATGTACTTAGTTTAAGTCATATCAAAAAAAGGTCGTATTATACTTGCAGAGCAATAACATTGCTTATTTCTCATTCATTTATTATTACCGTGTTATATACAATTTTAACTTAGTAATCTCTTTGTTCTTTGTTCTACTTCATAATGTTTATGACTTTGTTTTACAACTGTCTCGCTCAGTCCGCAACTATTATATCTTGATTAATTTTGTTATTTTCAATCTTATGTGGTACTCCTGGCGGTAGTTAATAGTTAACAGATATATATGTTTTGTTAATAATAAAGTAAAATAAATAATTTAAAAAAAAATACAGAATAAACAAAACACAGACCGACAGAGCTGTCCATCTAACGCTTGACGAGTCAACATCGTCCTGAGGATGGCTCGTGTAGAGGGGAACACGTGTCGAATCGTTTTTGGTTAATCGGATTGTTTGTGTGTTGCTTATTCTGTATACTTCCTGTTTACTTTTCGTCAGGTATGCGGGTGGTGCGCACTACATACTCAGCCCTAAGCAGTTTTTCGGCGGAAATGTGACTAATTATTTTTTTCTGTATCGTTTTTATTTCAAATAAGTTCGTTACTGGTCGGAAATATCACGAGGCTCATAGCCGGCCATAAAGTATAATTATGGACATACCTCCCGATCTTCTAAGTCATAAGCGTTGTAAAAATTGAATACTAAAATGTACGTATAAGTATTTGATACAGTCTGAGCTCATGCACTGTCTGCTACCACGTAGCCTTTGACTAGGACGAAGTGAAGTTAAAAAAAAAAAAAAAGTTGTAATAGGGGTAAGAAGGGGGGACAATAATTAAAGTTACAAGCATTCATTGTGTTCAAAGTTGTTATGCTGAAAATGCTCTTATGCTATGCTTGCAAGTTCAAGAGTAGAGAATAGTAATAGTAGTCAAGTACAAGCCTCAAGACAAGAGTCTAAAGTGGCAGTGGGCAGGGCACATAGCACGCAGAACAGATGGCCGATGGGGCGGCAGGTTCTCGAGTGAAGACCACGGACCAGCACGCGCAGCGTAGGTCATCCACCGACACGGTGGACAGACGACCTGATAAAGGTCGTAGGAAGACGTTGGATGCAGGCCGCTTCCAACCGGTCCTTTTGGAAAATTATGGGGGCGGCCTATGTTCAGCAGTGGACGTTCTACGGCTGAGATGATGATGAGTCAAGTACATACCAGACACCTCGGCGCGCTCCTTCGACTTCATGGGGTTAATACAGATTGAAAATATCAGATATAAGTAGTAATAGAAAGTCTTATTAATTATAAACTCGATGGTCACTTTCCAAACATCTTTTGAAGCTGAGAGGCAAGTTGGTTAAATTATTATGTTAATAAACCCTTTGCGTCCCAGAGACGTATATATACGTCAGTTTAATTCATTAATCTTTTGTTTTAATTATCACGGTATAGGAAGGGTTAAAGGCATCGCGGTTTGTCCTCACTCCATACACCTATTCACGCGTAAAACCAAAGAAATCAACTTTAGCAGTAAGAGTTAGTATGTACGTATTATGTTTTGTAATCAAGAAGCTAACCAAACTGCACAATTGATTTTTGCTCACGGGTTTGCAACAAAGACACCTCACTAACTAGAAAAATAATATGTAATAATACGTAGAAAGGACTTGCTGACTTTGTGGACCTGCGTACTTTGGGCCGAGCACGTACATCTGCTTAAGTGTAACGTTATCGTATCGTTTACGTATTCAGTACAAACTATGAGTTATCTGTGCTACTATTGTACTAGATAAATTACAGTTTATACTAAATACGTTAACGATGCGATTATGTTACACTTAAACAGACTTTCATGCTCGGCCCACTGCATGCCTAGTGTTTATTGTGCCAAGTCTCACGTGTATTGGCTTCGTGCCTATTGTCTGTATAAAGGATAGCATTGGCAGGTGAATGAAATGTATATTGCATGGGTTAATTAGATTTTCGCAAGATCTTAGGGAGCCGCTGGACATCGTGGTAGGTCCTACAAGTATAGTGTAAGGTTGCAACCCAGATATTATCGATGGCTCGAGTTGGAGACTGAATCAACTCTTCTGTGGTTTTAAAGTCTAGCAACACTGAAGTCATAGACAAAATTAATGCGGAGTCTGTGGTACGTTTTTCCTGTTGGCGGGAAAGCGGTCGTATCGGGGAACACGCTCGGTGGAGAGGGTCATTCGATCGCCAGCGCCTGAGCTGGATGAACTTGTACAAGAGCAACAAGTATATTGTGAAATTAGTGTAAGAAAACTCAGTAAAATACAGCGCACCAAGTGGAGTTTCATTGGAGAGAAGTTTACAATAGTTATATACTTCTTCGCTATGCGATATGATATAATAGGTACTTACAGTTTTATAAATATCAACTAGCTAAATAATACAATACCATTCATAATTTCTCGCGTGACTGAGTAACAAACCTCCCTCCATCCAAACATTCGCATTTATAATATTGATAAGGCTCCGAATAAGTTGTTTTAACTGTACACTCCTAGGTCTTCAAAGACTTCTAAGAAAAAAGTTCAAAACTGAGTACAGTTACAAAAAGGTTTTGTAGGAATTTAAGTCAAGTCGAGTGAATAGATAAAATACTAATCTGGCCCTTTGAGTAATGTAATTAAAACATACTTTAATAAAAAAAAAACTTATAAGTGGTATTATATTAAGATGAGACTGCAATTGACAGGTGCCGTAGTCTCGTCCATCTCCCGTATCACTAATAAGTTCATGTCAATAGCCTTGCCATTTTAACCATTTTTGTAATATATAATCCATGCCATCTTCAAGCCTAATTCTGTATATAGGGTGTTTGGTAGAGGGACCGACGTACCAAATGAGCGTGTTCGGGGGCCACTTGGAGAATACAAGTTGGCCAAAAAAAAATCCCAGACCCCCCCAATTTTTTAAACTTTTTTTTGTGAATTATCCCTTTTTCTCCGAAATCGTACCTATTTACCACCATAACATTTGTAAAATCTGTTGTAGACAGGATGTTTTTGTTGAATTTGTTCTCTATACCAAGCAAAGCAAAATCCAGGTAGGATTTTGAGTTGGATTGGCCTGAAGGTGTATAGAGAATTAGTATATAAGTATAGAACTATTAACAAAAAAAAGTTAAAAAAATTGGGGGGTCTGGGATTTTTTTGGCCAACTTGTATTCTCCAAGTGGGCCCCGAACACACTCATTTGGTGTGTCAGTCCCTCTACCAAACACCCTGTATATACACTTTTGTATATTATTTACCAAACCAAAAATAACAAATCCATGAATAAATTTGAATAAAAGAAATAATAATAAAACTTTAATAAACTTTAACTTTGACCTTTTGTACTCATGTAATCGGCGATGAAAATAAAGGGAAACAATAAAATCTAAACATAGCAGCATTAAGAAAACATTAATGTTAATAATCCAATAATTATGGAGAGTGGGATATTAACGAATAAGTTTATAATTGTTACGGTGAGACGGTACAGATGGGTGTGCGCTATGTATGTAGGGTTACCTATGGACAAAATCAAAAGTCCGGAGAAAGGTCCTGATGTCCATTGCAAAATCCTGAGATTTTGTTGCAGTTTCAGAATGTTCTCTCAAACCTACTGGACAATTCTAAAAGTCATATCATCGTTTTTAGACACTGCGATTCTCGAGGGGGTCTCACTCACGTGTCGCACATCGCACTCAGCGTCACGCCGCCGCTTTAGTTCAACAAGCTGTTTTATTAAAAATGCAGTGAAATTGTTTTTTTTGTTATAGTGACTAACGGTGTTTTAACTCATTTTTAATCAGAAATACGGGATTACTCACGTAATATTTATCAGATAGGTCCGACTATAGTTTCGACCACATTCGGTGGTCTTTTTTAAGGAGTGTTCGGGACGCCCGCGTCGATGACGTCTCGCCTAGCACTCCAAGTGCTAAGACAAACAATGATGTTATATATAAACGGAGACGTCATTGAAACTGTATTTATTGAAAACTCTATAAATCTTGAGATTTCCTGAGATTTACAAAACCCGGCCGCAACCCTGAGAAGAGTCCAAAAATCCTGAGACCTCATGCAGGACAACTCCTGAGCTCTGGTAACCCTGTTGTATGTATACTGTAATAATATTCAACGTAATAATTGTTGTTTAATTACAGCCAGAGGTAACCAACATTAATCATAACGCAAGATTCACATCATGAGTATTAAACAAATCACCACCGCTTACTGCCTTGGGAATATGTTTGCGACACCGTTTACACTGTTACACAGTATAGTAAGGTAGGTTACCTACATTATATGTACCCGACGGACCAACTCGAATGCAATTGATATACGACTGAAATAACAATTGATTATTTTAAGTAACATACACTACTACAAGTACCTACTAGATAGTTTGCTTCTGTGGCAGTTCAGACATGAAGTTCAGACGGTCACAATGGCAATACTTTTGATCGGCCATATAAAACGAAACGGTACTGGCGTCTTTCATATCTAAATACACTTAAAGGCAAAATAATAGGCGTAGAAAAAAAAATTTGGACGATTTCACTTAGGAAATAAAGGTAAAACCAATTGTTTAGCCACTTTCTTTCCTATGTAGGTTTCTGTGATATATTCAAGCACCACCATATATGTAGATATATGGCGTTCCTTGAATATGTCACAGAATAAATACTTTATTACCACGTAAAGTTACATAACATAATAGAGACTGCGCTTAGGATACCGTTTAAATTGACTTATCAAAGCGCAGCAGTTGGTTACTTGCTAGTTGAAGGCATTAGGGTTTGCGAACCAAGCGGGTTTATACGGCTCGACGCAACTAACGAGCTTAACCCGTGTCTTATAATGATCTAAGTTACGCGCGTGATAATGTGGCTCAGCTCCTCAAAATTGCTAATATACACTTTACATATTATTATATCGTTAATGTACAGCAAGGGCTGCAATGTCAATACGAAAGTTCAAGTATTTCTAA
The DNA here is from genome assembly GCA_917880725.1 of Selenia dentaria. Taxonomy (NCBI): domain Eukaryota; kingdom Metazoa; phylum Arthropoda; class Insecta; order Lepidoptera; family Geometridae; genus Selenia; species Selenia dentaria. The sequence continues at coordinate 41,401,349 of OU862878.1, forward strand.
ATAATGCTTCTTTCGGTTGGATGGTACTGTCAAAGCTGTCCCATAGATGTCGCTCCGTCCCCGCAAGACGGTTAGTCAAATAGAGAGTTAAAACTCGATGCTCAGACCAGAACCTCGGTGGCCTAGTTGGTCAATGGCGTCTGACACGGAGAGTCAGAAGACGCGGGTACGAAACCCGTCCGAGGATGTGAATTTTCCTCTCTATAAATTTCAATGTTTGAGATCGCTAAAGCAGGCGTTAGTGCTTTAAAAAGTAATACTATAAAAATATTATATCATTATTTTTCCTGGAGACTGACTGATTCACCAACGCATTCTGAACCACTGGGACTAATACCTTGAAAATTTGGAAGTTGGTATTTTATTCATACTACAATATGTATAATGGTTGTCTTCTCTAATAAAAGCTCTTATCCATCAGCTCATTGTTCTGGGTAACATGGTAGGTGGTACATTCCTAGTTATTACGAGATTTTCTATAATCTAGCCGGACGTTTTAGTTTTATGAACCTACTAATGCTATAACAGAAATATGTTAGTTATCCATTGGGAATCCAATACCGTGAAGATACAATCTATCTAAGATTTACATTTAGAACCGATCACGTTGCCTGCAATTGTATTGTTCTGTAGAGTAGTTCGGAGCCGGGCCGGACTGCCCACGCACGCCATTCATCCCGACAATAGTACACGTTACAGTACGCCTTCGCCAGAGGAATGCTATAAATTAAACTATTTTCAATACGCCATTAAAATTACCGATGATCAGCCGTAATCCCGTTGGAGCCGAGTATCTTATAAATTGATCTCGAGGTACTTAACTATCTCTTCGAGCTTCTGTGAAATTGATCGTTAATTCGTTTCGATTTGGGTTGTTATTAAAATTGATTCAATATTTTTTTGACCAATGAAGAAATAATTGGATAGTATCTATGTTTAGAAGAAGAAACATTGTGGTGGTAAAGTGAACTAAAACTCTGTTATTGCGGTTTGGAAGTGCCCGATATGTAACCGGCAGGTCTATTATGTGTCTCAGTTGCAATCGATGGTAGATTGAAATTTTGAAAAATGGCTATGTCTGGTTTGACAACGCCAGTGAGCAAAAATGTTAGTAATATGATGACAGGAGCTGACAAAAGTGACATAAAGCGGCCATTTTTTTTTATTTCATTCAACTTTTGATTGCAACTGAGATACAGTCCCATAATCTTTTCTGGACAGCGTCGCTAGTGGAGAGTTTGGAATCGCAGTCTAAGAAATACACCAAGTACAATTAAAACGTAGGGTAGTCTTTCAAGGTACTCTTTAATCTGCAAATTCTGCTATTAAAATCCTACTAATATTATAAATGCGAAAGTTAGTAGGTATCAAAAAGTCAAAATCATTTATTAAATTTAGGCATCAAAGACGCACTTATGAACGTCAACTTTTCATTATAATGTACTTTAAAGACTCTGCCGCCGCGTTCCAAAATATATAGAGCCCACCAAGAAGAAGCGGCAAGAAACTCTGGGCCATTCTTTTTATATAGATGTTTACAATGTTTCTACTTAGGTACTACAAATATTACATTTTATGGGTGGCAGAGAGACAGCTTGCCAGAAGTGGAGTATTCCAAGCATCTTTATCTTCTATATAATGTCGGACTTTATAGTAAGCTTTTTCTATTAAAAGGTATGTACGAGTGTATACTGTAATTCCAATTTTGCCCACCCATAAAAGATTACAACGCTTCATATAGACCTCCCAATTATTCCATGATATAGATAGATAGATAGATAACACTTTATCGGGACACCACATTTATGATATTAGAAAATAAATTAAAAAACAATGCTAAAAACTAGGTGCAACAATGGGCGGTCTTACCGCTCAGAGCGATCTCTTCCAGACAACCCATTCTCAGAGGAATATCAACTAACAGATGGACGGTAACAATACAAAAACAGTAAACACACTATAAATACATAAATGCTATATTAAATAAACTAATACAAATACATAAATATCATACTTTTATAATATATACGTAATTACACAAATACAAATAAAATATATAAATATAAACACTAAAGCAAGTGTTTATTACATGTGAACACAAAGAAAATTTAGAAAAAAATATAAAAAAAACAAACGATTAGAAATTCAAAATCATGATAGTTAGATAACATATTATTATAATACTCGTACATCTACGGCCTTATTAATAAACTTGTAGTAAACCCGGAGTAGTTAAAACATCTATCTGTCAATTTTTCGCTTGCAGTAAATGTCACGCGTGAAAGCAAGACAAAGCATGTTACGCCTAATCTATGTTTACGCAACGTTTATTAATAAAGGCCCTAGTTAGTAAGAGTTAGAGTGAAAGATATAGTTTTTAACCTGCAGGACTATTATGTATCTCAGTTGCAAACAAATGTTGATTGAAATCTGGAAAAATGGCGGCTCTATGTCAGTTTTGGCAACTCCAGTAAGCAGAAATGTTAGTAATTTGATCACTGAAGCTGACAAAAGTGACATAGAGCCGCCATTTTTTCAGATTTCAATCCTAATTTGTTAGCAACTGAGATACATAATAGCCCAGCTGATCTTTGAAGTTTGAAGTGACGTAGCACGTTGTATTATGATATTTACATTGTTAGAGTAGCTTTTTAGAGAATTCCTTTCAGGTCAGTAACCTGGACTTTCTGCATGCAATATCGTTCTTGACCTTCACGAGCCCTGATCATTAGCCACGCGTAACATCTAGAAGCTGTAGTCCTTGAAGTGCTGTTAACTACACAATAGACAATAGCTTCTAACAACAGTCGCTAGCACAACGCAGCTTGCTAACAGCTTGTACAAGCTAGGCCAGATCGAGGTATTATAAGGATCGAGGTAAGATGATTGAGTATTGAGTATTGAGGCTTTAGGTATTGAGTATTGAGGTTGGAGAGATATTTGATTACAGGAAGCCACTCACCAGGGAAGCGGATCGCTGCTGCTTGTTGAGATCATGCTGAGTGCGGGTGCGGTCGTCTCCTACGTCGGAGAACTGCCCAGACTTGCGGCTGTCGACAACATAAACAACCTTCATTAACAATTCAGCTCGTAATGAAAAATATCGTATATATATAACACAAAGTCGTGTTAGTTACACCCATATATAGAGATCTAGAGAGATGCCAATCCGTACGCTGAGTACAAAATCTGGTGTCGCAAGCAGTGGCCGTATTCCACGATTCAAGGTATTCTATTGAATTAGTTCATTATCCACTGCAGTATTAAACATGAATGTTATATTCGTAAGTACAGAGCAAGAATTGTAAACTGTTTACATGCAATTCGCGACCGGCGTTCAGTCACCTAATACAAAAGTTGCGAACTTAAGAGGATTGCATAGCTAGTAGTTTCCGTACTAAAAGAGAAAACTCTTTTCTACCTCTTAATATACTCCGATTTCAGTGATTTTTTTTCATGGAATCCTCACATTGCTTACTATGCCCGTACGTTTTGTTTTTTTCAGTATTTCAAAGTACTATGAATTTCCTTTTTTAGAACTTAAAAAAACTTTAGTATGGAAAGTACTAGCTATGCAATCCTCTTAACAACTTAAGTCAGGTGTCAGGGTATGGGTGCAGTGCAGTTCCTCACTTGTGATGAATGCATCTGTTCTAGACAGAGGTTACCATGTAACACCAGGTGGGTCTCGTGCTTGTAACGTCTCTTAATAACATAAAAAACATATGCAACATGATGTACAAATACAAATACAAATAATTTATTAATAACACCAAAAGGTACATGTCAATAATTGCACTTAGCAGACATTCAATTAATATTTAAAAAAACTGTAAATAATAATATATAATAACATTATAAATTAAAATTAACATTTTAAAAATATAATTAAAATTAATTAAAAATAATAATAATTCAAAATTAATAAAATATATTTTTGCAGAAGAGCCATACAATACAGTAATACATAATAATTGGCAACCCTAACGCAGAACCCACGTAGTTATGATGAGTTGGAGGCCGCTGGAGGCCCACACGAAGGTTACCTATACCTACCTTCCTATGGGCTTATTGTTATGGCGACTCGCTCTCCATAGTAATATATATAGATAGAACATTCTTTATTGCACAAGGCTAATATATACATAGACGAACTTAATGCTAATTAGCATATTTTCAACCTTTGTGTAAAATATGGAGTGTGTTTGGTAGTGCTTTATTTAGAACTTGAGAATTCGTTTCTATACAACAGATATTTAAGGTAGAACATCAATACATATAAAATAATAAATGAATGAACAAGATACACTAAATAAAAATTACTTTTACATAAATTTATTTTTATAAATATTTCAAAATTCTAATACAATACTAATTCACTGTGAAAATTTAATTTATTCTTTATATAATACTTTAACCCCCATTTAATATTTATATATTAAAATTATTTTTATTATTAAATTAATTAATTAATTTGTCCCCTCAAATTAATTAATATCTTTTCAATGTAAATGAAATACTTTTCAAGCTTTTTTCCAACTTTCTAATAAACAATAGTAATAGTTACTTGTACGAATATGTTACCTACCATATTGTGATCTGAAGGTATACAGTTGACTTCTTTATAATCATGTAAGTCAACTCTATTTTCATCAGCACCCACTGTCGACACCTTGAAATCCAAACCGCGATATTGTTAACAAAGCGAATATCCTATTCCAGTGCGTATTATTTACAACGAAATGACTTCTTACAATCACAGCGCCTGAGACTGAGGCCAAATCACAAAGAAACTTGCAAGTTGTGGCTGGCCTTGGACTGGTTCTTAAATTACAGAGGTTACAACTATTTTGACTCATTTTTTCTCACTAATTAAGGAAATCATCGCTAGAATTCTTCTTATGTTTACTGACATATTTTTTGATTTACGCGAGTCAACTCAACTTGCCAAGCGGTTCTAAGGAGCACACAAGTACTGATTGGAATTACTTTAATCTTTTTTCAGGATACTTATCAGATTCAGATTTATTTTTATTGTTTAACCATTTGCGTACCATTGACGTAAATTTACGTGCGTTTCTTTCATAAATCTTTTATCTTAATTATCACGGTATAGGAAGGATTAACTGTGTCACATTATTGATCGTATACAATTATTTACACAATTACATTGACAATTATTAATATTATAATAAGAAGTAGCTTAAAAAGTAACTCATATGGCTTTGATTGATTGTTTTAGATATTTTTAATATAAAGTGTATTGTTCTAACTTGGTATGTAGGTATTCTAAATTTGTTTCTGTACAAAATAACTGTGTTTTTAGAAGTGATGACCAGTAAGGCCAGGTGTTGTTGGTCTCCTCTACATAATTATATATAATTTGGTTTGTTCGTCCAATTAATAATTTAAAAAAATAAAAATAAAATGCTTGCCTGCATTTATATAGGTATGTACGATATACATACCTATATAATAATTACCTGTTATGTGTGTATTGGATACTTGAGTTTGAGTGAGAAAATTTTAATGTATAAGAACCGGGAAAGCTTTCATAAGAAATCATTAATTAGATAACAATTTCACATTTATATAATTACACGTCTCAGGCAAGCCTTGTTACATTTGTTTACCTAATTTAAAGGCAACGATGTTATTCTCACAGTTTATTATTGCATCCAAAGTACAATTTCGATTTACGAGTATATTAAAAAACCGTTTGTATGTCCTTAATAAATTACTCGGTTTCCCGTCAAAGGGATTAGGCGTCGTACGTTTTAATACTTTAATATTATAAACAACTAAAAGAACCCAGGATTCAAGAAAGAACGCTAGATAATTTGCCAACCTGCTGAGTTGCTAATCGTTAATAACAAAAATCATCTTTGTTACCAATGATGACTGATGGCAATGAAACGTGGTCTATTGCTATTGGGCCTCATAAACAAGCTCAAAGTCGCACAATGAGCTATGGAGAGGGCTATGCTCGGGGTTTCTCTACGTGATCGAATCAGAAATGAGGAGATCCGTAGAAGAACGAAAGTCACCGACATAGCCCAGAAGATAAGCCAGTTGAAGTGACAGTGGGCAGGGCACATAGCACGCAGAAGAGATGGCCGATGGGGCCGAAAAGTTCTGGAGGTATATTATGTACGTCCTCCACCGACAAGGTGGACAGACGACCTGATGAAGGTTGCAGGACGACGTTGGATGCAGGCTGCTTCCAACCGGTCCCATTGGAAATTTGTGGGTAGGCATATGTTCAGCAGTGGCTAAGATGATGATGATGATAAATAATAAAAATAATAGGTAGGCCAGACTGCCGGGAGCATAGTGCAACTGTACGGAACGACAGCCCACTATCAAGTGTGCTATGGTTTCATTTATTATAATAAAAATGCAGGCTCTCTTTCTCCATAGGTATTATTCATAGATTGTACGTTTTACACTAGTATTCGAACAAACTGGCATTATCTTGGCGACTAATACCGGACGCCCGCAGAGTTTCTGCCGGCTGAAGTCCCGTATTGTACAAGATAAGAGACAATTTCAGAGACTTCAAGCGAATCCATCTGGTTATGTACTGGGCGACTATCAAATTAGATGTACTAATACTGTTTAACTAAACAATATTGTTTTAATCACACACGTTGCAATTCCCAGAAAAGTAGGTTGATTCTACGAAAAAATATTATTTCTTCGTAGGGTTGATTTCTGCGAAATCTATTGTATTATTGGCCAAGTATGGCGAATCGCGAGTCAACGGGTTTGCAATTATCGATACAAATAAATAAAACTGAAGTTGCTGTGCATATGAAATTAAAACGGTATATAAAATAACGTTTTTTTTTTAAATTTGATCTGTTTGTTGCAGTTACCATCGGATACTATGGTTAATATGAAACAGGTGGACGGATTTTGACAGGACATTCAGTGGTTAACTCCCGTTATAAGGAGTAACTTAAGGAGTTACTTATTTTAGAAGAAAACAACAGGATTCGGAGTAAAAAATATTCTAAGTGTTATAGTAATTCTCCGCGCGAGTGAAGTGAACGTTTTCGTGAAGATACTGTTTGATATACCGTATAAGTTTTCTGAAACCTTTTAGGTTGTACTGCGCACCGATAGCACCAATCTTCATAACATTCACGACACGATTCATAATCAGTATCCGCTTTTTCCATTTGATATCAATATACATTAATCAATGTTCCATTATAGTCGTCGTACTGTTACATTTGAATGTTCCACATACATGGTTAAACCTGATCTCTTAGTTTGTTCAATCCGATCTCAGAGATGCCCAACGCCGACTCCCACGTGAGTTCGGAATGCATACAACATTAAATATCTACAGATAAACAAAATTGAAGTGTCTATTTGTGATTCCAAATTAACAGATTTTCACTAAATGCACAAATCTATTTTGAAAATTTTTGTCTATTTGTCTGTTTGGTCCGGCTAATCTCTGAAACGGCTGGAACGATTCTAACGAGACTTTCACTGGCATATAGCTGATGTTATAAGAAGTGACTTAGTTTACTCTTATCATCATCATCCATCACCACGCGGGTGACACCGCGGGGCGCAGCTAGTATACGATACAGGACAATAAAAACCGGAGCGGGAGAAGCACACTTCCGCCACTGAAAAGTATATCTAGGCAGTGTCTTTGACAGTTCCAGAAATTACAGAAACAGTAGTGCGCAAGCAATACTCTGTAAGAGTGTAAACGGCACTGCAGTGATTGAAATGACTAGGCAAATGAGACTGCAATACCAATGTTTCACGATGACGAGTGCACGCTGTGCCACGCAATACTTCAGTTCTAAGCTCTCGCCGCCTCACTGCGACTGACATGAGCTCAAGGGCCATCTGTCGGGATGAGATCTTAATTACTCAGGTCATACGATTGCAGAAACTCGTGTTTGGGCTCTAACGAATGAGGCAGACGATCGTGTGTCTCAACTCTCAAGGTAAACAAACGTAGTATGAACTTTGTATTCAAGCTCAAAGTACTAGCATTGCAATTGTTATAGGGGAAGATACCATCAATTCATCGATTTGTTCATCAATCAAGCGTATACTTAAAAATTTACAACAGAAACGTTTTAAGCGAGACTAGTAGTACCTACTTAACTTACAAAGTAAACTCTCGTCCGAGTTGTAGAATTGTACAGAGATCATCTAATGAGGACCGCAGTGGTGAGATGCTTTCGTTTTCCAGATACTACGGCAAGATGCCGTCCTACGACTGATATGGTGAAGAATGCTATTTTGTAGTCAGTGTAATGTTACTTTATCATGAAGTATGTCTTCATGATAAAGTAAAGACAAATGCTTACATTTCCATTCAATTAATAACATCTATACAAATATTATTAAGGAGAAAGATGTGTTTGGATTGAATAAGCTTCGAAACTAGTGGACCGGTTTGAAAAATTCTTTCACCATTAGAATTTTACACCAACCTTGACGCACATAGGCTATATATTTTGATTCATATAATCATTATCATCCATCACTACGCGGGTGAAACCGAGAAGCGCAGCCAGTTGTTCATATAAAATAAAGTACCTATATATTGTCATCAAAACTTCCGTGAGAACTCATAGTTAAATGGTAAAACCGGCAAACACTCACGTCTATCATCCAGTCGTTATACTCCGACCGGTGTTCGGGCAGTGCTGATGCCCATCCTCATGGAGAGCGTGCTAGCAGCGAGTTAAACTAAAGTATTTAATAAAGTGTATTTAACTTAGTTTGACATTTATGGATTGACGTCACGTAGGTGATGTGCTTGCAAAGGTAAAGTACGGATTCATACTTTATTCATTGTCATCAATATAAACCTGTATTTTGAGCAAATAAAGTAGGTGTAGGTGTATGTGGACATACAAATTCAAGTTCAAACATGCCTCATATAAAGGTCACGACTCTATGAACGGGAGGCCTGTTTGATAATAGTCAATATACTGTTGACTATTGGCTAATATCGATACAGAATAAAAGAAAATGACTCACAATTGCGAACCACCTTAGGCCATTTATGTACCTAAATAAAACAAATATGTAAATTTAACCTGTAAACTCTGAAAACTCAATTTACGGGGGTATTGATGTTTAAATATTTTCAATTTGGAGACCTACCTACTATCTACTTCTGTACCTACTTATTAAGTAATAAACTTATTCTTATTCTTAGAATGATAGCTTGAACTGAAACCTACTTGCACCGTGTAAACCAACAATTAATTGCAAAACTATTACCTTCCGAGCTTCCGATGCGCGCGTCGGCCGCCGCTGATCATGGACAGCGTGCTCATCACCGCAGACATGGCGCTCGGCTGCAGAACTCATGGGACCTGGCAATAAACACAACTAAATTAATAGTATTCTTATAATATGATTAGTAAAGCACTATGCATAATGTTCGGTATTGCCTGCTTACCAAACATTGCAATCTTAGAAAGAGAAAATCAAATCCTCGGACGGGATTTCTCTCCATACGACGCGTTAAAATAAAATACAGAGTTGAAATTCGATGCTCGGACCTCGCGCCTCAGTGGTCTAGTGGTCATGGCCTCTGACACGGAGTAAATACTCCCTTATTAATAAGTATGGAAACTCATTAACAATATTACACTAAATTAACATTATTTATTACACTCAATGACTTTGTGTATAGAAAGTCATTGATTACGCTGGTTGGGTATTATTAAAAAAATTCAAGCAATGGGAAGATGGCTAGTGGGTAATCGCACAGAAAGCGCGTTTTTATATAACTTACATAACTGGAGACAGCTTAATTAAAATGTATCTTATAAATGGCCGGTGTAAATGCGGGAAAAACTACAAGGTAGATGATACATACAATTTAGAATGTAAATAAGAGTGCGGCTTGTGGACAGTGCGGCCACAAATCATTGTGACAAATTGTCAAGAGTTGTCGCGCCGTGCGCCGCCTAACGAGCGCCGCAAAAACGATAAACGAGTCTACGCGCCGAGATAAGGCGCGTACAGGATCATGTTACGAATACTTGGGTGTTTAAGAGTGTTTTTTAAAAAAAAAGACAAATATGATATGTAGTATGGATATATTTAATTTTATTTTTTATTCTATACTTTAACTGTCCCGATAGCAGTTATCCTGTTCAATGAAAAATCTAAACAGTTTTCCCGAATTTTCTAATTGATTGGCAATCATTACGAAAGTAAACTGAAAAACATTTAGAAATATATTCAACATAATCCAGAGCTTTTTGGGTGGTACCTAATGCTCTCACCAACATTCAGCATTTATTTTTAATTATACACAATTATTTTCTATTTCCATTTCCAATTATTTATCTCAATATGAAAAAAAAAAAACAGTTTCATGTTATAAAATAAGACACTAATCTATATGGTCGTGTCCCGAAGCTTTTACTGAATTTGTGAATAAAACATAAGCATGCGTTTTTAATTAAGCCTTGAATAGTTCAGAAGAAAGGCTTCGTAATATCCCAAATAACATAAAATATTAAAAGCCGCCTTTAAATAATTGAGATTTAAAATTCACTGTTAAAATACTGATTGTGTTTCAAAACGTTGTTATTACGGGTTTAAGCTCTAAAAGCTAGGAAGTAAGACATTATTGAATGTTAATTAAAAATTAGACTCGCTGCGATCGTGCTTAATGAATAAACGTTGTTTACGACGTGTTGTAGACAATTTATAATAACCAAATCGACACTCTTCCAACCGAAGGCGAGCGCTGAGAGCACACGTAATCTTTGCCACGTAATAAAACGGTTTATAGCATACAAATAGTTATTTTATTAATGGATGTATACAATTTCTGGATTTTAAGACCTGGAAGTGGACGGAGAATGTTTAATCGATTATTTTACTGCTCAATACACAAACTATTTCTTGTCTCAATAAATATACTCTATAAACCTTATCTAGTAGCATAATAACCATGTCACTGCAGATAACACGACTTATAGTTGAAGCATTCCCTGCAACTGCACATATTTTCAGAGTTTTTTTTTTGTATGAGTTTAACACATTCAACGGCAAAACACTCACGTTAAGGATCGAAATCTTCGACCCGGGTTTTGCCGGTTAGTAATAATAGTTGAATTTTCGGAGTTATTAAAAAAAAAGATTTAATTTAATTTAAAAAGTTGCGATATGTGGAAAACTATTTCTCTACTATAAAATGAAAGTTTAATAATAATAGAGGGTTAATAACTACGAAGAAGGCTATTATTTCTTCGTATGTTAATAATAATAAATTGGTAGAGATTAATGTAACATTGGCATGGTATCCAGCTCTACAGCGCACGTTACGAATATACTGTGGACGTTTAGATTGGTGCCGAGGCTGTAAGTATGCTCAGCGAGCATCGAAGCCTCTTATTAAAAGCTACAAAACCTGCGTTTACTGCACTAGATGAGCGCCATTAGAATAAATAAGACGCTCACAATAAAACCAGTAGTGTAGTTAAACCTCCGCACACTGCGATATGTATCATTAGTTTATTGTAAAAGATACATATAATAGACCGGGAGATTCTGATCAAACTGTTCAGTGCGTGTGTTTATCACCTAACTACTTCTATACAGCTGGACACATTTGGATACAATTTTGTGTGTACATTTCAATGGGGTAGTGTATGGTTTTAAAACACAATTGTACCCAGTAGATAGTAGGTTATATCACTGATCTTCTTAATGCGACCGATGCCGGCGGGCCGGCTAGTATGAATCTAATACTTTTCTACCGACTTCCAAAAAGGAGGAGGTACTCAATCCGACTGTATTTTTTTTATGTTTGTTACCTCATAAGTCTCGATAGGGTGAACCGATTTTCAAAATTCTTTTTTTCTTTGAGAGCTGGTGCTTCCCGTTTAAATTTCATCAAATTCTGTTCAGTAGTTTTATGAGTTACACTTCAATAACTGAATAAAATGGAAGTCGGTACAAAATTTTTCAAATTGTACTTGTCACATTTCAAATTTAAATTTCGTCAATATTGCCATTTTCACTTTTCAATTTCGTGAAATACGACATCGATTGCAAAATGATCAAAATAGATTTTTAATTGTCGAACAGAAAATTATAAAAGCAAAAAATAATGATCGCAACTAATGAGTAAGCACAGCAGACTAACCGAGTCGATACATTTTGTTATTATGATGTTAACTTTCTTTCACTTAGGGTCAGATATTTGCGAAAACATGTACACACTCCTAAGGATGTTATGTTAAGGTGCGGTCCAATCCTAATTTTAAAACAATTTACGATGTTTTACATAAGGTTGAGAATTTCGCATCAGATTGGACGATGTAATGCGAAAATTCAATGGAATACGTGCTAATACTTTATATACATTTCGTACAATCAAATTTTAATGATAAAAGAGTCCACAGTTCACTAGTAAATTTCATAGGGAATTCGAATATGATATATTCATGGAAATATATATGCCCACAATTCGTAAGAAAAATTGCAAAATTTAGGGAAAGTTGCCCAATTTTTTCTATCGGGCCAAGTTTGCTCAATCGTGTATTGGCTCCCATCCCATTCTCATGAAATCATAAGAACGTATATTCAATTTAAATAACGTTTGTTTTTCGAACTTCGGTTATCAGGTTTAAGCGTCGAAAAACTAAGTTTTCGCGAAGTCGAATCATGACATTTTAATCAACACTCATTTCGCCTTAAGTAAAAAGCAAATGTAGCCATTTGTATAAAACTTAATAAGTAAGGACTAGTAACTTTTACTACGCCAGAAGACTAATCTACATAAACTGTAAGTAATCCTCTACAAAATGGAGAATGTTGAGTCCACACAGCATCCCATTTGCACCCAGCGCGTATCTAATTGGAAAAGTTTATTGCCCGAGGTCCGACCGGCGTAATCCTAGAGTCGTACCAGCGATGTGCCTTAGGGTATTGTGTTGTATCTTATACCTACATTGTATCCCTTTGCCGGTCATCAACAGTAAATGTTTCTTTCTGTAGTCCTACTTAGTTCCAACCTCCGTTCCGTATCAACGCCTTGGCGCCAGCTGTCATCATTTCTACTAGAAATCCTCTTTCTACGAAAACCACGTTAGGTGAAATGATGAACCGAGGTTATTGGGTCCGCAGTGGAAAGCATCCTATCTCCTTTTTCATGCTAATACGCTATCGATGCGTCAATTGTAATCAGGGGCCTTACTTTGAGCACATAAAGCAAGACTTCTAGAAAACTGCCCGGTTTATTCATATCATGATAATTAATTCATATAATGACAACGTCAAAGCAGGCCTGCCCAGGCCTACTATTCAAGAACCGTAGAAAAACCGTTCGGTTATTTTTTTTTGTATGGACTCTCGTTAACATGTCGCTCTAAATCCACTCAGTTTATCAGCTTACAAACCTCTAGGCGTCATGCAAGAGACAATATTATCCGTTCACCTTTGAGAAAACAATATTCAAAGGGTTCACCTACTCGTAAATGAGCGTCATGGTATGATTATATTCAAAACTGTTTATGCCAGGTTTAAGAACTATAAGGAAATTGGATAGTTTTTATCAAGCTGATAGTGTAAGGGCTTGGTCAGCCGTTAAAGCATGAAACAAACAACATATTATATTTTAACATAATAAGATATTGTACGGTAGATACTGGTTTATATACTTGAGATATATCTAAGGAATACAATAATAAAACACCGGATCGACTAATTGCGTTGCGTATATTGCTTGACCATTACTGATTGACTGGCGCTAGGTCTAATTATTTAGAAATATTGTACGCAATACCCTCATATGTTACAATACTGTTCACTGATATTGCTAGAAGTTTGTAGAGCCCAGGGACGGACTCCTGACGTTGTTCTAAGGCCTAACATATTATACTTTGTTTTTGTTTGCGAACGATCTCGTGTACGCTTAACTAATTATTGTTTTTATAGACTACCTAAAAACGTACTTCAATTAGCAAAACTTTTTTTATGTATAACTAGCGACTGTCCGCGACTTCGTTCGCGTAGTAGGCTCGCCATTCGGCCTCTCCATGACCTCCCATCTTTTCTTGATATTTTTATGGACGAACCATCTACGAAGTATTAGAAACAATTTAAAAAAAGATGAATGAAATCGGTTAAGCCGTTCTCGAGTTATAGCGTGACCAGCAGAAATAGGGGTTGATTTTTTATAATATAGATATACGAAGTCCTATAGATGAAGTCGTTTATAACTGATGAATTTATATCCTAAAACGCACCCATCGATTTACTCGCACGATGAGTTTCTAATTTATCTTTATTATGGGTTTTCGTCGATTTGGACACAATAATGAAACGGCAAGTCAGCCGGCGTCATGGACGTTATACAAGATTGATGTTCCCTGCATGCCCCCCGACTCGCAGATGGCGTACCACGGTGGTGGATGTGTCGACATATGACGCAGAAACTTTTTTCTCTATTTAATGTGTAATGGTCGTAATGGACGGTGATCCGTGAAGGAAAGAGATAACGATAAGTCGTTGGGAACTCTTCGAGAAGTTCGAGACTATCGTATTTTTTTCTATTTCGAATATTTAAAAATAAAATAGGATTAATTTTTCATAACCATGCCATCCATCACCCCTGTACAGGGTGTAAGCCGTTTAAAGGAGTCCCATAGGCGCCATCATGGGCCTACAGCTTGAATAATTTGTTTTCGTATCGTTGACATAAAATATTTATATTCACACAGACTATCTAGCACAACAGTGACACAGATAACTAATAGATAGTACGAAGAAGTGTGACCCGTATTATAATTGTTTAGGTTGACGAGGCGGCCCCAATGAGTTGGGTTTAGCATATATAGCTATATCAGTAAGTAAGAACATCCACAGTGCATGTGGTCTTATCAAAGAAGGTAGATTGTATAATAGGAAGTCATGCGGGCTACTCGTACTTCTAATAACCTAGAGAAAAGAAAATTTAGAAAGTAATAAAAGGTACAATGAAAGAGGTTTGTTCAGACGAAAACAAGGATAATTTTGTATATAAAATATCTTATAAAAATATACTTAATTGTAATAGATATAATATACCTATAGATATTATGCGCTGACTGTCGAAACTCTGGGTCCGTGGTCTTCCGATGCCGAAAAGTTTTATAAAGAAATATCTAAAAGACTGGTCTCAGGGGATCTAAGAGCAGGTGTGTACTTTGCCTAAAAGTTGAGCCTGACAATTCAACGAGGCAATGCGGCCAGTGTTCATGGAACCCTTCCACGCACTGGTGAATTAGACGGTGTTTTTGTTTTATAAAATTAATTTTATATATTTTATTAAAACTGAAAAAATGTAGGTATACATCAACGATACGCTAATAGATAGATAGATTGGATGCAACATATACCTACGATCATATCCATGGGCGTATATAAGGAGGGGGTTTAGTGGGTCCGAACCCCACCCTTAGCATACGACATTATTAAAATCGCGGAATATTGATGACGGATAATATAATCTGATGTGCCTTATAATAAGAGTACGCGTCGCGACCATTTAGTATAAAATCATAGCTTTGGCTATGTTTATTAAACCGCAAAATTTAGCTAGGTACCTATGTAATATCCGTAAAGCATTTTTTACCATTTTAGGAGTTTGCCACGGATTCCAAAATCTACCAACTTAGAACAAGTCTTCTGATAAGCACTCGATCAAATACTTTTTCATATTCTAGGTAGATAACATCGTTTGTCCCAATTTTGTCCACATATCACATGAAAGTAAATTGGCCTCTTATGATCGCCCTTAATTGAAGCCATGTTGTTCATAAATTATTAGCTACTTTTTCCTCGGTCGGACAAGAGCGATCTTAGTTTGTCGGCAATATTTTGCTTGCTTTGCTTATGCTTTGCATGGCTCAAGGGGCGGGAGTTACGGGAGTTTAGATAACAGATATACTGATTTATATAATATTTACGTGCAATGATAACGTCATAAGACAAGCCGAACGCTTAGGCCGATCGTGCCTCTCTATCGCATGGTTCGCGCTCTCGCTTGCACGCTCGGCCCAGGCGTAACGTGATAATGGTTACATTGTATACTTTTTTGTACGTGCAGCCAGCGTTCATCGATGTATTAGACGTTATCACGTTAAAAAAGCGTATTGCTTGCTCATAACTGCACTACATCTCTGTAATAGAATAGCAGCTATGTTATCTATGGCAGAGTCATCTTTAAAACTTCCGCTGAAAAGTTCATAGTCTATACAATCATCAATTAATTATACAATCGCTTATGGTTCTTACATTAATAAAAATTAAGAAAAGATGGGAAGTTATGGGGAGGCCAAAGGCTGAGCCTACTACGCGAACGAAGTCGCGGGCATTCGCTAGTATAACTATAAAAAGATTTATGCCCGTTACATATATGAACTAACATTTCTTAAAATTGTACTTTAATGTGAGGAGTAACTATTGTTTGTATGCAGTTGAACTAGCATGTACCTTTTTCATGTAATGAGCATGATTTGAGCGTTTAGATTTTTAGTTTTTAGTTTTCGACCCCGCGACATAAGCACCATGACGACAGAAGCACGCTATAAGCAGTTATTGTGACATGGGTACACGTTAACCATAAAACCCACGGTTTTTGAACGTTAATAGAGGATTTACTGTATAGGTATATATGTTTTCTAAACACCTCTTATTTTTATCTTTTTACAAGTTGAATCGATAACACTTTCAAGTTTATGTCAGGTATTCTTATTAGTTTTATGTAGTTAAACTATCTAAGGCCGGAAGCGCGAAGCAAAGCTAATCGACTCGTGGTTTATAGTTATTTCGATGAAACTCGAACCGAACGCGCACTTTGCAACCTTTCCTGCGAATGTCTGATTGGATCCGGTTTTTTTTACTTTTACGTTATTTATCGAGTGAGCTTGTGTCGGGTTTCCTTTTTTTTATGGGATAGGTTGGCAAACGAGCAAGCGGCTCACCTGATGGTAAGTGATACCGTCGCCCACGTGCATCCGAAATACCATAGGTCTCGAGGATGTGTTGCCGACCTTTGAGGAAGGATGATAGTGTAACCTACATATCTCCAATGATAACAGTTTGCTAAAACAAATGTAGGTACTCAAACACTACTTGACTTCCAAAAACATTATCTAGTTATATTAAGAAATAAATAATTAATTACCATAATAGTTTCATTACACTCGTGATTATTAAAATAGTCAACATCGCTAAAGATTCGAAGACTGCGTAATCGCAAACGTTATTATGTTCGTGCGTTCTGACCAATCAGGAGTGACTGGCAAGAGCACTCAGCTGATCGGTTGACTTCGGATGACAGCTTGAACCGGCCGAGACAGAAGCGGACGTTATCTTCGCGATTACTTTGTTAATTTCCAAACTACAATCCTACGTTCCGCTATAGTTCTAAAACTATTGGAAACTAATTTATAATATAAATCTAGTGTTGTGTGATTACCCCGAATTGGGCGAGTGTTTCAACAAGTTCTTACTGTAGTTTCGCTTGCAAGCATGACGTGAGTACATTCCAATATGTTCGGCGTTTCGTACGATTAAACGGCCATCTTATCACACGACAGTTAGCTTTCAAGTCTTAACTACAATATTCTTACTACTAGATGAATATTGTGTTTATATGGAGCCGCTTGGTTTTATTGTTAGAATCTATCTAACGTACTTTTGTTAATGGTTATAGCCTACTAAACCCTATTTACTTACTACACCATTACACGTCTCTCTTGACCCTATTGGAATGTACCTAGATAGTTTTTATAATCTTCTCATTTGGAATGTTATGCCATTTAAGCTGTGCTATATTTCATCTACAATTTCTTGGGTACCTACTAGTAGAATGGTAATAGTAAAATTGTTCACTTTATTTTTACTAGAAATACACTATTTAAAAGTACCTGGATAGTTTACTCACATTTTTAACTACACTGTTATGCTAATTTAAGCGATGCTATATTTCATCAATAATTTTCTGGATATTAGCTGTATGGTACTTAATAGTAAAATTATTCCTTTTACTCTTACTAGAAATACACTATATAAATGTAGCTGAATAGTTTACTTTAAATATACTGTTATGTTAATTTAAGCGTTGCTATATTTTTCCAATAATTTTCTGGATATTAGCTGTATGGTACTTAATAGTAAAATTATTCCTTTTACTCTTACTAGAAATACACTATATAAATGTAGCTGAATAGTTTACTTTAAATATACTGTTATGTTAATTTAAGCGTTGCTATATTTTTCCAATAATTTTCTGTCACCAGTATAATAGTATCTCGTAGAAATATAGTAACTTTATTATCTAATATTATGTACGGTTATATACCTATTATTATATCGTGCTCCTTGATTTGCAATAAAATTATAACCGTGTGTGCTACTTCGAAAGATAATTTCCGTTATTGTTCGATTTTCTATCATGTATTATGTAGGTACCCTTCATCTTGCTATATTATTTATCTACATACTCTGTACAAGTTTGACTGCCTCATCTTAGATTCTATTCACTGCATTAGACCTCACTGCTTGGTGTCGCTCCGCGCAATAACATTGAGTGTGGCAGTCAAACTAGATGTGGACTTTTATTAAGACGCGGATAATCGCGGATTCCAGGGTTCACCCGCACGATTGGAACCGACGCCACACCTGTACTGGCATCGGGCCTACCCTGCTACCAGGGGTACTACCATTCCCGATTGCTGCTCCACCGCCACCGCGCGTTGGTCTTCCCGTCTTCCCCGACGCCAGGATTTGCCACTACCCGACAGAGCGCACCCGATCTCCGCGCGCGGGAAAACCCAGGCCTGTGTATTCGTACGGTCGCGCTGCACATTTCGGTCCACAATCGCAACCTTACCCCGACCTGATTATTTCGTGCTGCTACTTATTTTAGCTGTTAATATACTTAAACTTTAATTAACCTTTTGGCTGTTTCCTTAACTACCTACTTCACAAACAACTATTATAGGTAGACGGTAAAAAGTGTTACAATAGGAAGGATGAGATAGAAGAGGTAAAATTTGTAGGCGGAGGGGGAAGGAGAGGGAGAATGGGGTGGTACTTCCCCTGTGGTGCCGGCACATTTGGCTGTAGGGTTACAGCGTGGCACTTCCACCGAAAAACGTAAACAACTATTTTCGTTATTCAGTCAATTATTATAGTTTCCTATCAAAGTTTTCACATAAATGCTTAGTTTATTTCGTTATCTCTGTTTTGAGAATGCTGAAAATGTTAGCTTTCAGTCTATTTGTTCTCGTCCGTTTATTGCTCCACCACCACTCCTATGAAATCGCACGCCGTCGTCGCAATCGTCATGATGTCGATTTTGAATCGAGTGGGCATCTCATCACGAAGAGTCGCATCGCAGGCGCGCAGTTTTTGTCCATTTGTTTGGTTCCGCTCTCTTCACGTGTTCGTTACAACACGACATAATTACAAGAGTAACGTTACTAACTGGACTGGGTGAGACAGCCAACGTTATATCTGAATTTGAAGTTTATTTTATGAAATTACGCTCGTGCCTTCTATATTTTGTATATTGGTGCTGTTTGGGTAATATCCAAAACAACTCAGAAGTACGTCTATACCCCACTAACAACAATTAGTATGCCCGTTGTTTACATTAAGTACAAATTACATAATGTCGTGGCAGTGGATTTCTTCACGATGTTACTGGAAGTTCAAGTATTATTAAGCTAAAAGAAGTCAGGTTCTTGTAGCCTAGCTAGTATGTGTTAGTACCCACAAGCAGCAGCTCCACGGTTGATGTTCTCTACCTCCCTAGCATGATACACAAATCAAGATGTGGAAGTACGAGTATGTATAATTCAATGATTGGATCTGGCTGCTACAAGAAACTCTTGCCAGAAAGCCCAATGACATGATGATGACCTATGAATTAGTTAAGTACCATGGTAATATTATCTATAAATATTACCATGCCTGTACTCCGGTGTGACTCAAAGTCCAACCACGAGGCAGTCAGGTATACAGTTACATAATTATCCAAAATATTTACAAATGCTCGACACAATGTCGTCACCTGACAATGGCAATCAAGCTGTAGGTAAGGCACTAAACTGCTTTATTGTAGTGGAGGCAGTAGGTATCATGTACCTAGTTCGTTGCTAGCAGAGTGACTGATACAATTTCTGTTTATACGCAATGAGCTTAAATTATGTACTTATGACTCTTGCAGAATCATTTCTGATTTAAACTGTCCTTCTGTGTTATGTTTAATCGGCTTATCTCTAACAAACAATTGTCATGTATCGTCCAATCACCAGAACCACAGAAAAGCGTTCGAAACATCAGGATTAAATTAATATAAAATATAAGCTAGTAAAATATTTTACAACGAGTGGTTTGTGATATAGCACGACTTAAGAGATCAGACGGAGATGTTACACAGTCGACGTACCCGAAGGTGCCCTGACCCTTCGCTCTCCCTGTGCCCTGCGCCCTGCGCGCTCTGCTGCGCCCGCGCACCTGTCTGTCACGCCTCGCTTCCTCCATCGCGCCTTGTAACAAACAATCGTGTTGAAACTCGAGCAAGTGCCTCCCATTGTGCCATTGTACAAGTCTTCAGTTTTAGATCTATGCGTGATTAAACTTGCGTAATGTCGATTACGTTATTCCAAATCAATGGCTGTCTGCGATCCACATTGAATGTCTTCCTGTTATGTGACTTGCAAAATAAAGACAAGAAATACACTGACAGCTGTGGTCTTACACTGATGAAGATGTCAATCAGTCGTGTGTGAACCAACGTCTATAAATTACATCGCAGGGCCGCGTTCAGAACCTCGGTGAGAGCGCACTTGGAGTGCACTCGGAGTGCAACTTTTCGCACTAACGCTGTTCCGAACCTCAGGGTAAAGCACTCGATTGTTTTAACTCGAGCGTTCCGAACCTCGGAGCGTCGCAACTTTTTAACCATCGAAATTGATCGGCAAAAGGTTGCAACCTGCATCCGACATAACTTTGACCAATCAGACTACAACAAACTTTTTCTTCTTCTCCTGTCTCAAAGAAAATTAGGTAAAGATCAAGTGATCTGTCAATGTCGAATTTGTCAAAGTCTATTTAAGGTTAGAAAACAACCGTGCCGTTCCGTACCTCAGAGCGAGTTAGTAAACAACTAAACAACCGCGCTCTGAGGTACGGAACGCCCCCCAGGGCACATTGTGTTCCAAACCCTAGAGCAGACTTTGACAGGCAACATAAGGCAGGAAGCTTTATGCTACGACGTGCTACCAGGCGGATTCCACATGATGCAGTCTACCATAAATCTAATATTCACAGGTTCTGAATAAGCCCTCTGTTCCACTAATTAGCGAAGCAGCTCAAGCGGCACCTTTGTGCACTAGTCTTTGATCTAAGCTTTATTATTCCCTTCGTACAATTGCCTCTACACTGTTTCGTACTGTGTCACAGTAAAATGCAGAAGATTCCTCATATTAGATATTATGTGCATTAGTACTACCGTACCGATGGAAATGTACGTAACCCTAAATAATTAGTTGGCAAACCCGGCTTGTGTTTATCAATGACTGATGCATAGGATGTTAGGCTCAGTCTGCACTGAGAACCAACGCATTGTGTGTGGTGAAACCTTTATTAGGTCGATAATGAGTTGGGAATTGTGCGGTTATGAAGTTCGACACAAACGTATTTGTTATATGTATACATACCATCCAAAAAGAGACTTTGTTGTGTGGTTATATATTTTTGATGCGACTGACTGAAACGGAAACATTTAATAGCTTTAAATTGTATGCCTCTGAATGCTATCGATCATCTGTCACAAAGCTGTAGTTTTCCTAACAGTATAACATAAAATAAAATGAAACATAATATGATTGAAAGGTGCGTAAATCTATATCTATACTAATATTCTAAAGAGGAAAGATTTGTATGTAAGTATGTTTGTAACGAATTGGCTCTAAAAGTACTGGACCGATTTCAAAAATTGTTTCACCACCCCCCAATCTGAGCTCTAAATCAGTTAGTTAGCTCTGTTTTGTATCCAATTTTACTTTGCGTGGGCTGACGGTGTATTAGAGACCAAATTCAACTAAAAACATCCGGTCTAAAACAGATTTTACAAATGTTATGGTGGTAAATAGGTACAATTTCGGAAAAAAGGGAAAATTCAAAGTAAAAGTTTAAAAAAATTTGGGGGTCAGGTAATTTTTTTGGCCAACTTGTATTCTCCAAGTGGGCCCCCGAACACGCTCATTTGGTTTGTCGGACCCTCTACCAAACACCCTATATAAGATTCATCATCATCATCATCTATCACCGCGCGGGTGAAACCGCGGAGAGCAGCTATTAATTACCTATTAATTTGTTAATAATATATAAAATAATTTGTGCAATGTTTTTTATTACCTACTAGCTGGCAGCTAGTAGGAAATAAAAAACATTTCAGACCACATTGCGCGCAGATAAATCCATGAAAATCAACTAAAATTGGAAACGGTATCTGGAGGCTTTCACTGCACACTTAGGTGCGTCACTGCCGACTGACAGTCTGTAGGTACCACCTTGATTATCTCATTTTAACAAAATTTCTTCTAAACTCGATCTAAGTTTCAACTTCTCTTGCATCTAAAGGAATACAGTGAAGTAACAGTAAATACAAATATCTTTATTTCAAAGGTATAGTAGGTAGATACGGTGTGAGTTTAGTAATCTGCCTTTTGTTTTTAATAGTAACCTAATAATAAATAAACATATAAAGTACGTGACCAGAAGTTTACAAGTACAGTCGACTGAATAACATGTATATATTCCATTTTCCAACACCACGGTACAGTAATAGATTGATGCGCGTATATATTCCATGATCTTCAAAACTACAATTTGTAGAAAAATACTTTTTACAGCAGGCATAAAATTAGCTAAAATTGAATTTAAACATGTTAAACTGTTATTTTATTACTTCCTTACGATTTATGATATTTATTTTTGATGATTGTTTGGTAGCAGTATCCAAGTTACAGGAAGTTATTTAGTAGTGGTGTGTCCAGCGAAGCGGTGACTTGCGCGGTGGGCGACCACGGCGGTGACGCGGGGTTTTAATTGTGTAGAACACATTGGTTCTGGTACACGGGCACCCGAACAACTGAATAATGCCGCTTTGCGTTTGCTGCACTAAAATTGTAATACAACTAGCTGGTGCCCTCGACTACGTCTGTGCAGGATTAGTACTTGGAATAGCTTATTTTCTTCCCCAATGGCTATCTATCTTTATACCAAAATATCATAAAATATATACATGGTCAAACGCAATTGCTATTATAGTATTATCTAAGTAAATTTAAATACTTAGGCCCGTGTTCACCAACACATGTTTAAATTGTAAACGGACGTTTAATTCTTAAACGACTGTTTAGCAATATTTTGCTGTTCACCAAGCAGTAACCATTGATTAAGTTCGGTAACCGGCTGTTTAAGTTAAATGATGTCTTCGACCTTGTTTAACCATTGGTTATTGTTTATTTGCGTGAAAATGCCAGATGCTACTAATTATATATTTGAAGAAAATAACGTGTTAAGTAAATGATTTTGAAAATATTAAGCGAATTTTACGCGCCCCATGTTTTCCAAAGTCGACACAATTATTTAGAGAAAATGACCTAAAAGCATTCATTACAAGATTTTGTTTATACAAACATATTTGAAAGTTGGAATATATAATATTATCCATAATCACTTCAATAAAACTATCTTGAATTTTAAATTACAATTACCACGAAACGACTCTGACTGAGGCAAACAATACAAACACATGGAACTTCGAATCGAACTGACTTTGATATTACTTTAAAATGGTGCTGAATAAACTTGTGAACATACCATTGAATTATCACGCATTACATTTTGTAGTATATAAATACAATTACCATACCATATTTGAACGCAGCTCGGGTAAATTTAAATGGTACAAGATACGCTAACATCTTTTCAATGTAGTATACCATTCATTCATTTACGACTCATTCGTTCAAAAACGCTCGATTAGTTAAACGTTTGCTTTAAAAAAATGGTGAACACTAAAAAACGCGTTTAAACAACTGTTTAAGTTTCTGGGAGCGATTAGGTAATCAATGGTTAAGTTGTAGTTGGTGAACTCCAGCCTTAGTATATCAATCAGTACATTAATTATAACATTAATAATAAAATACAGGACTGACTACATACAAATATAAAATTAATCACCATGGAAAAAAACTCTCATTACTTTCATCACCCTTGACGGCTTTTGACTAAGCTATCAGAAACTAACACAAACTTTGACAGAACTGTCATCATTACGATCTTGACGTAGGCGGAGATCTTATTTTTTCTGTTACAGCATAGGCTGTGCGCAAGCATATTACGCTTTTTTACCCGCGTTTTTGTATGAAAACTACAAGATTTCCAGACGGAAAACGTTCAGATTTAGATAGAAGCATTGACTCATTATTTGGTACACGTAATTATGTCGTAGACAAGTCGTGGGCAGTCGCTAGTCTTATAATATAAAAATGAACCCTTATTTCTCCTGGTCACACTATAACTTGAAAACGGCTTTACTGATTTCATTTATCTTTATTAAAAATATTTCCTAATAATTCGTAGAAGGTTTTTACATCAAAAAACTCAAGAAGAGACGGGAAGTAATAGCGAGGCCGAAGGCCGAGCCTACTACGCGAACGATGTCGCGGGCAGTTGCTAGTTAAATATAAATATGCTGCTGAAAAATCTCCAATTACATAGATAAAGTCCTAATATGAATTTATAGGTGCATCAAGTGAGATTTTGATTCAAACAGGTAGTCAGAATCAAGTCACTTACTTACACTCATCAAGTCAGTTAATTAAATTAAATGTCAAACCTTATTATATAATTACCTATGTTAGATTTTAAGCTAAGATGTCCTTTATAGAGTAATAACCTAGTAATAACATTGTTTCAATAATAAGTCAAATAATTTCTTTTACAAGGATTTAGGGCATCTCTCCTGATATTGTCAGGTAAAGTATACACTCGAATCGCCATACAACTGGCATACCGTTTGGTAAGCTGTAACCGTTGAATTGGTGTGGTCTACTCTGACAAGCTCTTTTTATGAAGTTACATACTAACAAGACTTTCTAAGGCGATTGACGAAGAAAACACAAAAACAATGTTTCATGAAGGCGTACACTTTGTGTACACTCGTAACCTTAACTTTAACAATCCACCAGTTCAAAACTAGAAAAAACCCAATTTTTTACAAACTAAACAAAGTCTAGTAAAAAAAAAGTACGTAGTTGGAAACTACGAGCATATCAACGAAGCCAATGTTGCTATTTCAAGCATGTGTGAGGCTCTGCATGGATGGGTGACCGCTTGTGGGATTTTCAAATGAGTGTTGCCGTGCTTTGATTGATTGACGTTAGGTGCCCTAAGCTGCCCTTCCCCGTTGCAGTATTAGTACAAATAGTCGAAAGGCCATGACGGTATTCAGATGGTATAAAATCTACCACACGGACTGGTAATTATAACGTGTCTGACAAGCTGCACTAAACCCGCATTTTGACATTAGACTCCTCGTTCTGAGAAAAAATCCCTTGCTCCAGTAATAATGCGAACGCAAAGGGCCGATAATGGAATATACGCGGTGAATACAATTACCATTGTGTCATTGCTTTCTGACCTCCGCTGTGCATTCGCCCTTCACCTCACAGATGAATTATTCAGAAATCCTAAAACCACGTAATTAAATGGCAGTGAGAATAATTCGACAGTATCCCGGCTTCCCGGCCCGGCCGCTTCGGTTGTTAATATACTTACGCAAAGAAAAAACAAATAACAAAATAAGATTGCCGAGTTCGGCCGCTTTACAGACCGGTTTTGGGCAGGCACTCTTTTGAATAATTTCTCCGATACCACAGAAATTATTCCCTTGCGATAGCGTGCGTTTGAATTCGAGCCCGTATAATTTCAGTAAGTATGCGATAATAATACCTACATAAGTCAGAAAAGAAATACATTACTTCATTGAATACGTAAAGTTTTTATGAAATATTAAATATTTTCATATTCTTTGTTTTGGTTTTACCCCGGTGAGTTTCTGGATTTCTTGACCTAGAGAAATACATTTTTAGATATCTTTTGAATGCCGTTTTATTGAATTTCGGGATATATTTCTTATCAAAACTAACCTATCGCTACATAACAGAAATACGAAGTTGAATTACATATTATTATGTACCTACGTTCTCAGGTTCAAAGTCGGTGTAAACTCTAAGTCTCCGTTTGTCCGTCGCCACCGTCACCGGGACGTCACCGGACACGATGACGGCGGCGACGGCGCGGATTTAGCGATACATACATACATTTACGATGGCCGTGTGTCCACCGCATGCCCGTCACCGAGCGCCGTCATTCCGTCCGCCGAAATATCGCTAGTTCGGCGCTACTACTAGAACTCGGCCCGAGATTGTGACGGGCCGAAGTGGCGGCAATACAAAATACGTTTACGTGTCCATCTACGCCGGTGCCGTGACGTCCGCGTCGTCGTCGCACCGGAATATTTTGATTATTATTTTATATCAAAAAATATTATGTATTTGTCTAAAAACACAGAATGTCGATATGAAAAATTGTTTTGTGTTCATACGCTCCTGTAATGTGTCTTTCAGATAGATCCAAAACTCTTTGCATCGCCTACGTCTTCTAACGTACAAAAGGATAAGGAGAAGTGGTCGTCGGTTGAACGCAGCCAATCCCTGGTTTGTTTTATTTCTACGCACGACAACTACAACAAACTGCCTGAACCACCGAGATCGTCCCGGTGGCGGTGGACAAACGATCGCCGTCACGTCAACGTGATCTCGGCCAGAAATAATGTCGTCCTCAGCGACGTCCCGGTGACGGCGGCGGTGGACATACGGCCTAAGTGATACTGACAATACCATTTCTTCAATCTCTACAATAATAAAGTTTGAACAGCAATGTTGATCTTTAGTTCGATGACAAGTTCGAGGAACACGGCAGGTTTTACTTATGGTTTTACTTCTATAATTGGAAGTGGCTTATCTAATGCAAATATATGTTAATTCGTATAGATACGAGTACACACAGGTAGCGGTTGGTACATTTTTTATTTCTATGTATAATATATCTCAACTCCGC
Organism: Selenia dentaria; assembly: GCA_917880725.1. Classification (NCBI taxonomy): domain Eukaryota; kingdom Metazoa; phylum Arthropoda; class Insecta; order Lepidoptera; family Geometridae; genus Selenia; species Selenia dentaria. The sequence goes on from OU862878.1 coordinate 41,428,556, forward strand.
TCTCCACCTGCCGTGTTTTTTTTTGAAAACTTGGAGCAAGTTCTTCGCCTGGTGTTAAGTGTCACGTTCTAACCATGTACCATAACAGTTAGGTGACATTCAGAATATCAAAACTACTACAGTCCAAAACCCTGCAAGGCAATGCATTGCGGCCGTTGCCCTGAGACATAAGATGTTAAATGTGTAAACCTGTAATTTCAATGGAAACATTGCCCATCCAGCCGACACACAGTAATGTTTGCACACTACTGCTTCGCTTCGGTTGAATGGTGACTGGTAAGGTGTGGTACAGCCCCAGGCGAACTTTGCGCAAAACCCTACCATTCTAAAACACGGTATGTGTGTAACTCATCGAAATAATTGGGTAGGTACATACTCATATACCTACTATATGAAAATGTAATAGATCTAGCTGTTAATTATCAGACTGACCATTCCTTCTTCCATGATTTCTCAGCATAAGTATTTACAGTGTTTTCTTTTGGTGTTACCCATTCGTTCCCTAAGGGAAGTAGGTACCAGGTGTTTCTTACAGCTATAAGATAAGATATTAACAGCTGAATCTTAATCAGCAGGGCATTATGTATCTCAGTTGCAAACAAATGTGAATTGAAATCAAAAAATGACGGCTCTATGTCAGTTTTATCAGCTCTATCTAGTCATCAACTTACTAACATTTTTGCTTCCTGTAACTGTCAAAGCTGACTAACAAGCGCCATTTTTTTTGGTTTCAATCAATATTTTATTGCAATTAAGATAAGTGATTGCCCTTTGCCCTGCAGATTACCTATAATAAAATGTAAACAATAACATTATATTATATGTGAATTATAATAATTAGCAATACTGAATAAGGCAATCGTCTATTCGTCAGATAAATTGTCCTTTAGCGACATAATAATATGCTCCTTCCACTGCTCTTGATCTTATCCACACATGTTGCAATTCCTGGTAAAGCAATACGATTTCTGAGAAAACCATTGTATTATTGGCCAAATATGGGGATTGGCGAGTTTACCGGTTACTGATCAAACAGCATTGTTGCTATATAATAATAAAATTCTGAACTATGATATGCACAAATACTTCCTGAAGTTAATAGCGGTTGAAAAACATAGACGGCGAAGGGTCCCACCGCATTCCCGTAACTTAGAGCCAATTTACTCGCATCTTCGCTTGTTCCATAATATTTGTGATAATGTACTTAGTTAATCTAGCTTGTTAGAGCTCCTGCCGTGAGCTATGCTGTATAATCAAGGCTTCATCTCAGGTGCACTGCCCGAACGGAAAGTGCGGTTACCGAGGTACTTCACGTGTACTTATTCCAAGTTTCAGTAAATGCGTTTTGGATAATGTTACTGTGGTAGAACTCCGCGTGTATCATGCGGGGCTTCTGTTTAGCGATACTGTTTTTATTATTTACGTCTTTCGTTTAATTGTCTTTAACTTGTTACTTATTCATGACATGTTACGTCACAATAAACACACACCACAGTAATATTATCAATGCGAAAGTTTGTAAGTGCTAGATATTCCTTAAAAGTAAAATTATTAACTCTTTTCAAATTAAATGCAGCAGACATGAAGCACCTGGACAAACACACCCTGACATGCCGTGCCATGCTTCTGTACTTTTGTTTTAATTATTACAAGAAGGTAAATAGAAACTTATCTAGGTAAAAATAACTTTAAACTGCATATAATATACTTCTTAAGTAGTCTTGTTTGCATAGGTGTTCCATAAAGAAAAGAAATTCTTTGATCCGTTTTCGGTCTGCCACAACATTTCGCATCGCTATAGATTGTTGTTATATTAAATATTGTATTATATTACAAATCACTAGGACTGCTGCCTAACATCTTAATAGATTGGGTAGAGTAGATGATCGCGTAGGTAGATTTTAATATCTCTTATTAAAAGCGATGTTTTGTTTGCCGCAACGTCAGTTTTTACAAAGCCCTTGTGGTTATTGAAATATATAAACAAATACACCAACATTAAATAAATCATATAAACACTTACCAAATTGCCTAAAACATAGATCCCTTCTCCTAACCGCACCCTATGACCTAGGTTTGTATCCACCGTCCACCATCCCAGGATCAGATTGAATTAGCCACGGATTCCGGCGTGTTGTATCCACGGATCCCGGGATCAGATTGAATTAGCCACGGATTCCGGCGTGTTGTATCCACTGATACCGGGATCCGTTTCCAACATAGAAAGAATTAATAATTACCCGCTGATCCCGGGATCCGTGGATACAATCAATGCGACCTGGCCCACATTATACTAAAATAGTCCAAACGTTCAATGAATGGAGAATAAAAACTTCACATCAACGATTTCAAACCCACCCTTAACGGCTACAAACGCCAAAAGATTTGTTGCAAATAAATGACTAACATCAACAGATTGTGTTACATCCATCCCTTTCATTCGATTAACGAATATATTATAATGTTTGAAGAAGTATAATGGACTGTGTGTTTGGTCCCTTCGCTATACTTTTAAGTTCGGTGCCCTCTATCGCATTGTTGCCGTGAGTTGGATAAATGAGAGATTTACTCATTGTCATAGATATTGTGTATCGTCGAGTACGTAACGTTTATTTTATTAGTAGGGAACTGGTTTGGAAGTAGATCTAGGGAGCGAATGTTCTGTATGATTAAACCTGTCTCATTTGCATCGCCGATATTTGTGGAATGCCGTACAATGATAGCTTTTAGGAGATGTGATGAAATAAAAAATGCGCAGTAACTTAGCTCTGCACACTTAATGATTTTATTTAAGTTTGCCTTTTGTGTAAGTTTGTTTTCATAGGTGCCTGTAGTGACAATGCTATATCATGTAAAAATATGGCTGGTTTTCTATCAGGGAATCAAAAAGCACCTGAGCAGGCGTCGTATCTATATCTGGAGAATAGCTTTTATTCCAGGGGACGAGTGGGTACCATAAAAATAAACTAATTATAAACAGGTCTCCTACCTGGGACCAATGGGCACCTATACAGGGGTAGAATCTACAACTTTTGTTCTGGGGGACGAATATCTATTTGGGGACCAGTGGGCGCGGACCCTAGATATTGAGTTCGTTTTCTTTGACAATTGAAATTACGAACTAAATAAGTCAATCGTAAATCAAATATGCCACTCGTAACTATGCATATCAACTGCAACAACACTCGTCAACTGTCACGGTCAGAAGTGGCAATTTTTGTAATGTAACCGGCATGCTCGTCTTGTTGTTTTATCAATAAAATACTAAAACAAATACATTGTAAGATCCAAACTAACTGCATAATTTATCCAGTTGGGTCTAGGTTAGGGTTTACGGTCATAAATATTGACATCGCTGTACCGCGATTGATAGACACTAAACCTAGGAATTGCAAACATAAAGTTTATGGCGACTACATTAAGTAATGTGGTTGAGAGACAGGAAATTGCCCCTCAATCGGTATTGAATTTACAACTTATTGCTGCAGTAAAATTCTTAAAGAGGAAATATCAGGAATCTCAGATTATTATCTAGTTAGTATTTACTTGGCGTTTTCTTAGAAAAATCTTTAAGAATGTGCTCTCTCCCTGGACGGTACCTTCAGTAACACATGCCAATGTTTTAAACATAGATAAAATATGCTCTAATGTCAAACTTCAGAGATGAAATCGAGGAATACTTTTGTATGGAGATGACGCTGAAGTAAATACCTATCCTATGATCTGTGATATTTCCTCTGAAGCATAGTTTTAATGGATTGTTGAACTGTAGCAGAATATATGTAGTTAGGTAATTAAGAACTACTTAGTATGCATATGAACACCGACTTAAACTGAGTTTCAAAGAAAGTACAAGTATGTGCCATCATCATCACCACTGATCATCGATCGCGAGATTGCGGCCAAACACCAGCTTATCGATTACAAAAACATCAAGTACCTACATTAGATTTTATAAAACAAATATAAGATTGACAATAACCCATACAGTAACATAAGTAACAATAAGAAGTCAAATTGATTGGCCCATTGTTAACCCATTGTTAATGAGTTCCAGATAGGAGATAGGATAAAAAGCTTTGCGGCACAAGAAACGAATAAAAATGCATTGTTAATGGGTGCGTCAGCGAGTAAAAAGCATTCAGCGTCGCGGATGTAAATGCTGCTGGTAATTTCACATTTTAGTAGGCCTCTTCTTCTAGACTCCGCCTTGGTGGGTATAGTGCGATCGAAATTGATCCATGTGCAAGCATCCCTACTTTGTTTTACTAACAAAGGTAAACTGTTCGCAGTGCTTGCCACGAAATAATGATAGGTATGTAAGAGGAGCACAGTAGGAAGTGAAATTAGTGGGCATATGGGATAAAGAACTAAAGAACGTCTTACAGTCACGAGTGCAGTCGGGCACCACGCAACAATAAATTAAGTAATAATTAAAGATTTTACCTCTGGATGCTGCAACTGTTACGGAATGAGGTAGCACAATAGAAATATAGAGAAGAGCTAGTGCTTACGTGAACAACATTATGAAAATTTTTGGCTGAGCTCTTATGGGTAGGAGAACTTTTATAAGGCTAATGTTTTACTTAATACCAACTATATAGCAAATAGTAACGTCAAATAAATACTAATAGAAATGATAACCAAAATTAAAACACTAAGTAAATTATTCTTGTTCGCTCGCGTCTTACATTGTTGAAGTCACCAGCAACCTAATGCTCCTCGCTTCACTTGTCCTTGGTCCCATACATGTCTTTTGCTTTGAGAGATACACCCTGATTGAAGTTTGTTTAGATGGCAATAGTACGTAAGATTCTTAGGATTTGGTGGCGGTTTACTAAATTTTGTGGTCAACGTATTAGGCTCGCTCTTCGGCCTCTCCATAACCCCCTATCTTATCTTGATTTTTCTTTCATAAGAACCTTCTCCTGGCGTTAATATCATGTATCACAACAAAAAGTAGTTAGCGAAATTGCTCCATCCGTTCACGCATGATGCGGTGCCCAACGGATATAGAGATTTGTATTTACTTTTATCTTTATCATATATCGATTAACAAATATATTCGTATACCAAGTGCATCTAAATCCTATTCCACATCTATGGGCATACAAACAGTACAAAGGAGTTGATTGTCTGTAACCCTCGAAAGTACAAATGCACTCAGCAACGGGCCGGCCGGGGCCGAGCCGGTGCGCCGCGGGGAGAGACGAGGACACCCCTCGCTTCTAGTGGATGGAACACGAACATCAACTGTACCGCATCAATAATATTATGCTCTACATATAAACTTGAACCGGCGCAAGTTGCAAGAGAGCAATACGCGGCGAGAGCAAATTCATTCAACTTCAAATGTTAACCAAGAGGTACATACGTTTTGTGTGTGTATATATATATATATACATTAAATATATAAATATATATCTAAGCGTACTTTCATCCAATAGGATATAATTCTGATTCAAAGAATAAAAAAATCTGCTCATCGCACAAATATTTGCCATGGTACCTCGAGCATAGACCTTAGACTAAAATATATACTAGGAAAACCTCGAGTTCGAAGGAAGGTCACTACAAACCACAAACTATAAGATACTACGTATCTACAAACTGAGCTAACATGACTATATACACTATGTTTGCTGTTGAGGGCACGTGCAAAATATTACTGACATTAAGAGTCAACAATATCATCAAACGTAAAAAGTTCTATAGTTTCCTTTTTAAGGTGCTGTCAATTCCTGACGCCGATAAAAAGGAGGAATTTTTAAAGCAGTTTATTTCATAAACAGAGATTTACTTACAATTACTAAAAATATATGACATTTCTAAGACTTTTAAGTCACACATTGACGGAATCAAAACATATTTTAAAATACACGAATACATTAATAAAAAAACATTTTTTTATACGTTTTTACTAGGTGCAATTGCTTGGTTTCTCCGACGTCGGCACGCGCTAGCAGCTGACAGCGCCTCATGCAGCTCCTTAACTTGGACCCCACATACAAAATGCTGCGTGACATACAATGTGATAGATAATATATTATGTTTACGTCGCGGCAGTAAACGTCAATTTGATGCGATTGTCAGAAGGGCCGCACTAATCTATTGTCCTACGGCGCTCTGCTACAAAATAAAACTCTATGGTGGTTCAAACCTACGACGTTGCGTACCAATAACAATAACTGCTCTATTGTCCTTCGCTTGTATAGTTTTGCGCATGGGAACAGTAAAAACGCACTTTCATGTGTTTGGATTTATGGCGTACTATATGCTGCAGATAAACTTCAATCAAGTTGACAGGAGACATATACACAATGTAGACAAGTGCGAGTCGGGCACGTACACTGAGAGTTCTGTGGCCCGAGCACGAACATTTACTAAAGTGTAACGTTTTCGTATCGTTGACATATACAGTACAAACTATGAGTTATCTGTGCCACAGTTGTATTAGATAAATGATAGTTTGTACTAAATACGTCAACGATACGATTACGTTACACTTTAGCAAATGTTCGTGCTCAGGCCACTGTATCATAACTAGGTAGTTGCTCTAACGAAAAGATATGTCGGTTTGAAAGACAAACTTCACTTCAGAGTAGGAGAAATGTGCTTCCAAACATCATGCATACATCGATATACGTCACGGTATATTCTCCAACTACAAATGTTTGTTATATTACTTAGTAATATAACAAACATTTGTAGAGATATGTGATGATATGTGAATATTTGTTTAAAATTTTCGTGGGTTTACACATATTTATTTAATGCCGAACAAAGCCGACTTTACTCGATAACGTCTGCTAATTACGATAGTAAAGTCGGTTTTAATTCAATATAAATATGTAGCTAGGTATACCTAACTACAAACATACCTTTTTCTGTTATTCCTGTATTTGTCTTGTGAGAATTCGCTTTTTTCCAAATTGCATGATTCTCGAAACAGAGAACGTAATGTGCTGATGATGCAACAACATAAATCTATCAAAAACAAAACCATTGCTTGTCAAAAACAAACTGTTGGTTTTACTAACGAGTAGTTTGCTACCCGAGAAGGTTGCTCGACCTTGTCGCAAAATAAATACAAAAAATGTCAGCCTGTAATATATTCCGTAACATTATACTCGTTACCGCAGTATTATGTCGATCTACAACATTATTTTGTAAACTTACTGCTTCGATAGACATTGTTCAAGCAGTTGCTTCACGTAGTTTATCAATAAGGGATCAGATAGCGCGTAGTTGCCGTGCGTGTGCGCAGCTCGTGCTAGCGTTCACTGGTGTTCCCGTTGCCAACGAGCTGTCAACAAAGACTAATGGCAAACGATCGTCTCTTGCATTTATCTTGTTATTCATATTTCGCTGGCTAGCTTCATTACCTACCTTACTTGATGGTCAGTGGTAGTAGGACGGAAGGTGCTATAACACCAGACCAGAAAGTCGGCACGCTCTCAAGCTGACTGCTGTCGTTAGGTTTATATCCACAGACCTGTAGTCTTTATAATGGTGGGTAGCTCGGTGCAACACCTTAAAAAATCTATTACATATCTATATATTTGAACACAATCGCTAACCGTCATCATGGCCGCTAAAGCCGTCTAGGATATAAGATCGTAATAGGCTCGCCCCTAATGCACGAGACAGTTCTTCTGTGAAGAACATCTAGTCTAGTAGTGCTAGACTAGCTTGTATTCGTAGACAAAATGCGTTATTCTACTCGCGTTATACGTCATGCTTTTACATATATGTAGCTGAGACCGTTTGGTACTGGTAAGTTATAATGTTCATAGCTCAACTAAACTATGTACACATAACACCTCCCGCGATTTCGTCCGCGTGGAAAAAACATCGCGGTCCTTCGCGACTTATCCGTTGAATCAAAAGTAGCCTGTGTTCTTCTTCGTTGCGCCTTGTTAACGTGAAGCATTAACAAACACACACTCACTCACATCCTGGCTTACTCGGATCCTCACTAGCTCACATACTTTAGCATAATATTAGTCTGTCTAGTGAGCCAGGATGTAAGTGAATGTGTGTGTTTGTTACTGCGTCACGTTGACATGACGCAATGGGGTTGTAAGATATAACGCAAGGAGATAGCTTATAATCAAACCCATGTCTACTCTTGATTCAATATTAAATATACGCTATACATATATTTCTGTGCCGTGGCGGTGCCGGCTTAGAATAGCACCCCCCCAACTCTACCCGTGGGTGCCGTAGAAGCCGGCTAAGGGATAACAAATCAGAAGGTGGGCAGCAGCACCTTCCCAGTCAAACACACACAAACTGCGCTCGCCAACCCGCCTGCCAAGCGTGGCGAGTATTGGCAAAAACCCCTCAATGGATTGGACAAAAAGAACCAGGCCCCCAGTCCCCGGCAGCCCCGCTATTCCTGGCTACGGTAGCGGCCACGGTAACGGTGGGGCAGGGGGTGCTAAGAATCCCCGGCAGACGCCCGGCTACCACCCCCAACGACGACGACTGGCCCTGGTAACACACAACATACGCACGATGAGGACAGACGAGAAGATATATGAGCTGGAAGAAGAAATGAGTAAGCTACGCTGGGACATTGTGGGGTTATCTGAAGTCCGTAGAGCGGGTGAGGACACGATAACCCTAAAATCAGGTAACCTACTCTACCACCGGGAGGGCGACCAACAGTCCCAAGGTGGTGTCGGGTTTCTCGCCCACAAGTCCCTTACTAACAACATAGTTAAGATCGATAGCGTTTCCAATAGGGTCGTATACCTAATACTCAGAGTATCCAAACGATATTCGCTGAAGGTCATTCAGGTATACGCACCGACGAAGTCGCACCCGGATGATGAGGTGGAGGATATGTATGAGGACATTAGTCGGGCCATACATACCTCTGAAACGCACTTTCTAGTTGTTATGGGGGACTTCAACGCGAAGTTGGGTAAGAGAAGCGAGGATGAGTCGAAAGTGGGGCAATTTGGCTATGGACAACGGAACCGTAGGGGACAGAGGTTGGCCGACTTCCTGGAGAAAGAGGGACTCTTTATGATGAACTCTTTCTTTCAGAAGCCACCTCACAGGAAATGGACCTGGCTGAGTCCCGATGGTTCCACGAGAAATGAGATTGACTTCATTATGACCACCAAAAGGCAAATATTCACTGATGTCTCCGTGATCAACAGGGTTAAAACCGGTAGTGATCACCGAATGGTAAGAGGCACGGTGAATATTAATGTCAAACTGGAGAGGTCTCGTCTGATGAAGTCTACGCTCCGACCTACTCGTGCCCATATTCAAGACCCCGAGAGCTTTCAACTTGAGTTATCCAATCGCTTCGATTGCCTTGAGAACATCGCTTCAGTGGACGAGATCAATAACAGGTTAGTAGAAACTGTCCATACAGTGGGTTCCAAGTACTTTAAACCCCACCGTACAGATAGGCCACAGAAACTCTCCAACGATACCCTCAACCTCATGGCTGAACGACGCTCATTGAAACTGCAGTCTTCGGATGATGCTGAAGCATATAGGCTGCTCAATAGACGAATATGGAAGTCCTTGCGACACGACATTCGGATCTTTAATACAAACCGTATTAAAGAGACGATAGAGCGGAAAAAAGGCTCCAAAGTGTTTGCAAGAGACATGTCTATTGGGCAAAGCCAGTTGACGAAGCTGAAGAGAGGAGACGGCAGTGTAGCGTCGACCAAAGCGGAAGTGTTAGGAGAGGTCGAGAGTTTCTACGGACAGTTATACACCTCGGTCGCTAAACCTGTTAGCAGCTCGGCCAAAGACCCAAGAGCCAAGCTGACCCGACATTATACCGAAGATATCCCGGACATCAGCCTGTACGAGATTAGAATGGCCTTGAAACAGCTTAAGAACAACAAGGCGCCTGGTGACGACGGTATCACATCTGAGCTTCTGAAAGCGGGTGGAACACCGGTACTTAAAGTCCTTCAGAAGCTCTTTAATACCGTCTTACTCGAAGGTTCAACGCCAGAAGCATGGAACAAAAGCGTGGTGGTGCTGTTCTTCAAGAAAGGTGACAACACTTTACTTAAAAATTACAGACCCATCTCGCTTTTGAGCCATGTTTATAAGCTGTTTTCGAAGGTCATAACGAACCGTCTCAGTCGCAGGTTTGATGAATTCCAGCCTCCGGAACAAGCCGGTTTCCGAAAAGGCTATAGTACCATAGACCACATCCACACGCTACGGCAAGTTGTACAGAAGACCGAAGAGTATAACTTGCCTCTTTGTCTAGCGTTTGTGGACTATGAGAAAGCCTTTGATTCGATCGAGACGTGGGCAGTGCTTGAGTCTCTCCAGCGGTGCCGTATTGACTATCGGTATATTGAAGTGCTGAAGTGTTTGTACAAAAACGCCTACATGTCAGTCCGAGTAAAGGAGCAGAGTTCGAAGGCAATTCCATTGCAAAGAGGCGTGAGACAGGGAGATGTTATATCTCCGAAACTGTTCACCGCTACATTGGAAGACGCCTTCAAGCTTCTGGAATGGCAAGGACTTGGCATCAATATTAACGGCGAATACATCACTCACCTTCGATTTGCCGACGATATTGTAGTCATGGCAGAATCCATGGAAGACCTCAGTACAATGCTCGAAGGCTTCCATCGAGTTTCCCAACGGGTAGGTCTTAAGATGAACATGGACAAGACGAAAATTATGTCCAATGCCCATGTTGTACCTACCCCAATATCAGTTGGGAACTCAGTTCTCGAAGTTGTTGACGAGTATATCTACCTGGGACAGACAGTCAAACTAGGCAGGTCCAACTTCGAGTAAGAGGTCAATCGTCGAATCCAACTCGGCTGGGCAGCGTTCCGGAAACTTCGCGAAGTCTTCTCGTCAAAAATACCTCAATGCCTCAAGACAAGAGTCTTCGACCAATGTGTGTTACAAGTGATGACTTATGGCACTGAAACGTGGTCTCTTACTATGGGCCTCATAGAAAAGCTCAAAGTCGCACAACGAGCTATGGAGAGGGCTATGCTCGGGGTTTCTCTACGTGATCGAATCAGAAATGAGGAGATCCGTAGAAGAACGAAAGTCACCGACATAGCTCAGAAGATTAGCCAGTTGAAGTGGCAGTGGGCAGGGCACATAGCACGCAGAACAGATGACCGATGGGGCCGAAAGGTTCTGGAGTGGAGACCACGTACCGGCAAGCGCAGCGTAGGTCGTCCACCGACACGGTGGACAGACGACCTGAGAAAGGTCGCAGGACGACGTTGGATGCAGGCCGCTTCCAACCGGTCCTTTTGGAAAATCATGGGGGAGGCCTATGTTCAGCAGTGGACGTCCTACGGCTGAGATGATGATGATGATGATGATACATATATTTCTATTGCCTTTTCATTTTGGTAGATCACAGGCATAGATAATCCTACCTATTAACGATTGAGACGGACAAGCTATTGAATAATAATCTGGCATGCATAATCGCATGAAAACACAATGTATCTTACAAGTAAGTAAAACATATTACATTAAATAAGATTGTTTAGTGCGATTGCCAAGTCAATTTATTTTATTTAAAACATAAAAGTTTTTTTAATATTGATATGCTTACTATAGATCGAGAAGTGGGCCATACTGCAGTCCTTGCAGCGATTCCAAATTGACTATAGGTATATCGAAGCGTTGAAGTGTTTATACAGCAAGGCCACTATGTCAGTCCGATTACAGGACCAGAGTACGGAACAAATTCCATTGCAGAGAGGTGTGAGACAGGGAGACGTCATCTCTCCGAAACTGTTCACTAACGCATTGGAGGATGTTTTCAAACTTTTGGACTGGAAAGGATGTGGCATCAACATTAATGGCGAATACATCACTAACCTTCGTTTTGCCGATGATATAGTTATAATGGCGGAGTCGCTCGAGGATATCGGCACCATGCTCAACGACCTCAGTAGAGTTTCCCAACAGGTTGGTCTTAAGATGAACATGGATAAGACGAAAATCATGTCCAATGTCCATGTTCCACCTATACCGGTAATTGTTGGAAACGATACACTCGAAGTTGTAGACGAGTACGTCTACCTGGGACAGACAGTCCAATTAGGTAGGTCCAACTTCGACAAGGAGGTCGCACGAAGAATCCAGCTCGGATGGGCAGCGTTCGGGAAGCTTCGATCCATCTTTTCATCCCCAATACCTCAGAGCCTGAAAACCAAGGTTTTCAACCAGTGTGTGTTGCCAGTGATGACTTATGGCACTGAGACGTGGTCCCTTACTGTGAGCCTCATTAACAAGCTTGAAGTCGCTCAACGAGCAATGGAGAGGGCTATGCTTGGGGTTTCCCTGCGTGATAAGATCCGAAATGAGGAGATCCGTAGGAGAACTAAGGTCACCGACATAGTTCTCAAAATTAGCAAGTTGAAATGGCAATGGGCAGGCCACATCGCTCGCAGAACTGATAACCGATGGGGAAGAAAGGTTCTCGAGAGGCGACCACGCACCGGAAGGCGTAGTGTAGGCCGCCCCCCCCGCTAGATTTATTTATTTATTTATTCAGTAAATTAGAGTATGTAACATTACAGTTTGCACCAAAGCGTTACACACAGTCAAGTACAATAGAAATACACTCGAGAGCAATGAATCCGGGTCACTTAAAGAATCCTAAAAATCTCGGAAACTAAAAATGCTAGGTTAATGCAATAAATTGTATTTAATAGACAATGTAATACTCCTTAAATGAAGGTATTAAAACTTCTTAGTTATTGTAAAGTTATATCATAAAAAAATCAAATTTGAAAAAGGGCCACTTTCGAAGATGGAACTACGAAATTACAGCATTTGGTTTTGCTTTTGTTTGTAATCTGTCATTTATGTGGGTACATAAACCATGTTGATAGTGCTCTATATTCATTATTCAAGCTGAAATTATGTCGCTTACGCCTGAAGAATGCACCAGAATACTTACAATGCTGGAAACCGGCCGGAGTCAGCGCGATACAGCCAGGACTGTCGGTGTGTCGCTGTCAACAGTACAAAGAGTTCTCCGACGTTACGAAGAAACTGGTTCTAACCTACGCAGACCAGGAACGGGCAGAACCAGGTGTACCACAGCACGAGAAGACCGATACTTGGTGAACACCATGCTTCGAAATCGCTTTCTCACAGGAACTGAACTCACAAATCAGTTTCGACGCCTCGGAGGAAGTAACCCAAGTGCATGGACAGTAAGACGTCGGCTTGCTGAATCTAACTTAAAACCCCTTAGACCTGCAAACGGCCCTAAACTGGAGCGTGGGCATCGTATTTCAAGACTAAGATATGCCCAGAGCCACGTAAATTGGAGTATTGAAGATTGGTCAAAAGTTATGTTCTCCGACGAATCAAAATTTATGCTCTACAAGCACGATGGAAGACACAGAGTGTATCGAAGACCAGGGGAAAGATTCAAGCAAGCATGCATCGAAGAAAAAGTAGCCTACGGTGGTGGGTCTGTACTTGTGTGGGCCGGAATTTCTTCTGAAAGTCGCACAGAGCTGGTGATCATAGAAAACGGCTCTTTAACTAGCGAAAGATATGTGGAAGAAATCCTCAATGATCACGTTGGTCCATTTATGGTCAATTTAGGTGAGGATGCTATATTTATGCATGACAATGCCCGACCTCATACAGGTAGGATTGTGAATGACTACCTTCAAGAGATGAACATTACTCGTATGGAGTGGCCAGCGCGCAGCCCGGATATCAACCCGATCGAGCATGCTTGGGACGAGCTAGGCAGATGCGTAAAACAACGAAACCCTCCCCCAATCACGCTTCGTGAGCTCAAAATTGCTCTCACAGAGGAATGGGAGAATATTCCCCAAAATCGTATAAGGAACTTGGTGTACAGCATGCCAAACCGCGTAAACGCAGTAATGGAAGCACGAGGAGGCAATACGAAGTATTAAAATTCAAGAAAATCGTAATAAAGTTCAAAAAATTCATGTTTCCTATTTTTGTTTTAAGGAGAGATCAGCAGTTTTTTTCTTTATGTAATTTTGTGTTAATAAAATGTATGGTGACTCATATTTTTTTTACTTTCATTTAAGGAGTATTACATTGTCTATTAAATACAATTTATTGCATTTACCTATCATTTTTAGTTTCCGAGATTTTTAACATTCTTTAAGTGACCCGGATTCATTGCTCTCGAGTGTATTAGCAATTGTTTAACAAGTTTGTCAGAAAATAACAATATAATAACATAACTACACAAGGTATGTATATATCATAATATTAAGTATAACAAAAATATATTGTATTATCATTCTTCATATCATTAACATAAAAATATTATTCAATAATAATTATTGATTAGATGGACCGACGACCTCATAAAAACCGCGGGGAATCGCTGGATGCAGGAAGCGAGTAGCCGGTCCAAGTGGCGTTCTATGGGGGAGGCCTATATTCAGCAGTGGACGTCTTCCGGCTGATAATGATGATGATGATGATGCTTAACTATAAGATGTTGATAGGTTAGCTAATTACGTAATAACTTAAGACAGAAGGTCCCTTAGGTTAATAGGGACTGAAAATGTACCGACATGGTTTTACATCTCAAAACCTTTTGCGTTAGAAGAACAGTAACTGGGCGAGACTTGGTTTTTTTCACAAGTTTTGTTTTTGATGGCATTTAGATAACTTCAAGCAACTTGAAACCTGAGTGATATATTGTCGTATTTTTTTGTATATTTCATGATGTCATGTAAAACCAACATATTACACGTTTTCATTATTATCTTTAGAATTATACTCTATTACTGTATTAATATAGTACAAAACTTTCTTGTACTGGGTGGAAACAAAATTCAACCTGTGTTTATATGTATTATATCACAAGTAATTATTTCACTGTTTACAAAACTCGTTTATTTAAACTAATAAAGCGAAATTAAGTATCACGCCTGCTTCTCACTGCCGGTTAGATGTAATCTACGGTTATTAGTGCATCCTACCGGAAGGGCAGCTTTCTCGCTTTCACCATCTTTTGATTAAAAGCGTACAACAAGGACGGAACACATGTGACGGTTTCGTTTGCAGGGGTTGAGTTAATCAAAGAAGGATCAAAGGCCCAGGATGCCATACGGCAGTTTTTGTTAACAAATTCCTCTGTAATGGGGTACGCTTTTTGTATTATCAGTAATTTGATATCGAGTTATGCAGTTTTACTTTTTAGAGCAGAGGGTTACTAATTACCATTTCCAATGGGAAATGTAATGAAAATAATGTGTGAAAGCACGGAATATTGTTAAAAAAACGCATCTGCTGTTGGGATTCGAGCTGTAGCCCTCTTTATGTCCCTTTTCCTTACTATCATGTGCAAAACCGTCAGTTAGTCACATTGTGTGTAGTGGTGAGTCCTACTCATTAAGGAAACGAGCACAACTACACCACTAGTACCAAGTATTCTGTCTCTAAAATACTAGTATAAAAGTATAATTATTAATTGAATTACTTACGGTTTTTAAAAGCGTTGTAATATAAGAAATTATTGGGCAATTTAGACTGAAATTATTTCACAGGCACTGATATTTCATTTAATTTGTGTCTCACCGCCTGATTACTCTGAGAGCTTATAGTATGGACTCAGCGCCTTATTATTAAACGTATACTAAAGATTTAAGCCATGGTTTAAGGGAATTTCATTTCATGTAAAATTTTCTTTGTCCACGTTTTTATAATAAGTAATTGTTTCTACGTATTGTAACTACTCGCAGGCAGCTATTGGCAGGTAACGTTTACTAAGCATGTAACCTTCGCGTTTCGTTATATTTATCCTTAACAATCTCCTTAACACACTTTTTAACGATAAAAGTGACAAAAATTGTTTAGAGTCCACATATTCTCTTCAAGAACAAAAGACTTCAACGCGCGCACGTACTCGTAGTTCGCACGTTATGAATTGTTGGTAAAAAGGTAATTTATTTGAAGTTAATTCTATAACTTCAAAAAAGTCGTAAATAAAATTACAAAAAAATATATACTTTTGTGCAGTTGTACTTTTGTCAATGGCAATAGGAGAAAGAGTATTATGACTCCTTTCAATTTGATCAATGTAGGTATACTTCCATGCACTGTTAAACATTCTGAACTGCCTTGTTGACCAGGGAACCAAGCACACACTTTAGCCATGAGATCAAGGGTTCTCCGTGGCAGTGCATAACTCGAATTTGTGCCTAGCAGATACTTCAGGCTTGAGACCCGAAATATAACTGACGATATTATCTGGTGTGGTCTGTTTCATTATACACCTCTGCTTCCCTTTCGGAGATGTACACGCGTGATATTGTATTAATCAATCAAATACCTGATTTTTACTACTTATAATTGCGAACGTTTGGGTCGATGGAGGTATTGTATACTCAATCAACGCCAGAATGGCTCAACGTAATTGGATGAAATTAGATATGTTGATAGATGAGATGCTGGAATAACACATAGAATACCATAATCAGCCTTGTCATCCATCACGACGCGGGTGCAACCACGGGGCGTAGCTAGTAATGTATTTCTTCAAAAATGTTAGTTATACGAGTAAATAGAATGGCTTCAAAGATTATTTAAAAAGAATATTAATAGGGAGTATAATTATAACAAATATAAGTAAGTTGTAAACATTATTATTGCAAAAAGTATTTCGTTTCCAAGAACCCATGTTTCCTAGAAATAATTTCTACGGCTGCGGAATTCGAAGGTAATTATAATTATCGAATGTTAATAAAGCAAAACATAGAACCGAGACAAAGGTGAGATCAGATAACACAAGTTCACACGTACAAACATTTGGTGCGTCGCGTGAAGCCTCCCTGAATCAAACACCTTGTGCACACGTGATGATTGGTTTTATAACGATAACTGTGCTTTAAGTACTCGACTAACTGTGAACTTTCATGCCACAGCTGTGCGCCAATTTTCATATAACTATTGAATCTAATGCAAATTGAAATTGATGCCGCTACAAAATGGGATCCATTTTCATAAAATAACTTTTTTGTCTTAATTAATTCGGCATAATGAGTTACGCATATTTTTTGTGATAATCATAGTTAACATAATTGTTGTTTGGCATACTATATTAGTAAGCATAAATATAGTTTAAACTAATAGTTTTTCTCTAATTTTGATTTCCATACAGTTATAAGGCATATTGTTTTTTCGTCTAATATTAGGCATAAAAATGTCCATACTTTGACAGTGGCTTACCTATTTAAAAAGAAAAGACATAGTTCGACAAGTCATTGCTTCGACAGAACAAATATTCGACAAGAATTACTTCCACAGAACGTAGCGGAGTATCTAGTCAGAGCAAAGTCACGATAGGTGCGACGACGAGCACATAGCGAGGAGGAGTTAAGTTGAATGGTGAGCACACAATGCGCGAGCCGAGCGAGCGCAGCGAGCGTGCCGCGGCAGCAGCCGGCGAAGCACCAGATTTAAGCTATACCTCGATAAGGATATAACGCAGCACTTTTGGGATATTATATTCAACAAGTATTTTACTATTGAATATTATCTCCTCTCGAAGCAATGACTTGTCGATATATATATTTTCGAAATACTCCAAAAACTCTACCGCCGCGTTCCAAAATATAGAACCTACCGAGAAGAAGCGGTGAGTAACTCGGGGCCATTCTTTTCAATAGATATTTACAATCTTTCTACTTAGGTACTACTATTATTACATTTGATAGTAGATAACAACTTGCCAGAAGTGGAGTATTCCAAGCATTTTTGTCTTCTATTATATAATGTCTGACTTTATATGTGTTTTTAAACGATGTTTACAGTCAACTTGAATTTTGCTTCTGTGCTCAGTTATGTGTTTTGGGATTTCATTGAAAAAGCGCACACAACTTCCTAAGAATAACGACTTATCAGTCTTCGCAAGTCTAATATATATGTTTTCAAATCGGATTGGTCGTCCAATCGTGCGACAAAGTTTTCCGCTTTATTAAGTCAATATATTGACCGTGGAAGTGCGAATCGTCTCTGCAATAGCTTGGGCAGAAATGCTTGCGTATGTCCGAATGTCCGGCTGTTTCCTCTACACGTCTCATTTCTCAACTGATTCCCGTAAAATTTTGTGAACCGGTTTGATAATTATATAAATTTTTGACAATTCAGTTTTTGGTACTTTTTCGATTTTAAGTTTTAAGGGTTTTGTTTTAAGGTATGCGGTGAATATAAATTCAGTTTAAGCTAAACAAAGATATACTCGCAAGGTCTACGGCTCACAAAGCCACTAGTAGTAAACAAAAGGATCATATATATACACACCCTAATCTATGAAAAGGATATAGAACAGAATACATAATAGTATAGTTATAGATAGTATACAAACAAACTCTGACCATGTTGCTATGGTAACGAACCTCACCAAATAGGTACCTACGAGAAGTGTGGGTGTAGGTGTGATTAAAAAGGGGACTTAAACTCGCTCATCTACTCATATACGTAAAAGAAATTGTAAGAAATTAAGTGACGAGACGACCAAGTTAGTCGCCTGATAGTAAGCACTTGCTTGGTCATGACAGTCACAGAGCCAAGCAGAGCTTTATTTGTAGATTCATGCGGCGCTGCCTCGGCACCCTGAGATACCTACTGGTTTTTAAGTTTCTATCGCCCAGTGATTTATTTCACGTGCACAAAGTAATGCTTACGCACTTTTGCTTCGCGGCAGAATATCTGGCACGGTGGTGGTACCCATCAAGACGGCGTGCACAAGAGGTCTACGAATCGGCTTTCGTTACCATTCGCATCCCGATGGCAGAGGAAAGATTTTTATTACGAAGTTAGTTAGTTTAACAGTATATCCTAAATTGAGGCCCGCTCATTGATCACACATAAAAACTGAATAATTGAGAGATCGTTGTCTCTCGCACGGCATGCGCCCGCGCTGCCGCCGCCGCCGACGCTCTCACATAACCGCGCCGCACGCGTCGCGTTGCGCTGCACTCCGATGCAACGTTTTTATCGCATATCGCGGCGCGCGACAGCGGCACGCGGCAGACGCGGGTGTGCAGACTCGCGCAGACGTGGGGACGCGTTACAATTTACGACGTGCAGTAGCCTAACATAATTATATGTAACGAGAGTCCTCGCGCATTAATTTGTGTTTTGACGGCAGGTTAGCGCAGTTGGTAGTACACCCTGCCTTCCGAGCCACTGGTCTCGGTTTCGATCCCCGGACAGATCTAACATTTGTGTGTTTGCACTACGAATAAATCATGAACATGTCGTTTTTGATCTGTCTGAGTGTGCATATGTATATAAGTATGTATATCAGTCATCAGGTTACGTTCTGCTCTGCCTAGTTTGGGACCTGAAGACCTTGAGTGGATGTTGTACAAAGGTGTTAAATATATTAAATATATTTTAATAATAATTATCATTTATTTCCTTGAATTATAACAGGTACAATGATTAGCCTAAGCAATATTTTCTAATACATACTGTTAATTATAATTGGGTTTCTATAGTGTAATATTTCCCAGGTTATGGCTACTATTGTATCATAATGTTTTGTTCGTGGCACAAAAGTTTGCAACTACAATATTAGTGTTTTTTACACATTATTACAAATCATTAAATATACATTTTATTCAGAAGCAGTAGGTATTTATAATTATTTATTCATATGGATATGGTATCAAGCAACAATACGCATTTTTGTTTACATATAAAAAGGCTATAACTAACTTAAATACATTATTACGAGGCAGGTATTGGCTATGATTTTCTTTATGATGTTTAGCACTGGGGGTTCTCTATACACGCTTTATGATACCTACTGATGCGCCAGCAGGGTTTGTCTTGTAGTTCTGTACGAATCAGTTAGGTTACGGAATCCTTGTTGCGGCCACTGCTTAGATGGGTGACCGCTAGTGGCATTATTAACTAGGCGTTTCCGTTGCGCAAGTCGATGGTTCCCGTTGTTATCGTAGAACGTGGATTGATCGACGTCGCTGTCGGAGGCTTTCGAGCTTTTGTAGACTCCTTACCCTTTCTCTGCTACACTGAGAAAAAAGTCACCACTAAGTATTAAAAAACTGTTTAGTATTTGGAGAAAAAACTAAGTTTTAGTGTAAGTTATGAAAGTTTTGCTTTATTTGCAATTGTTCTTATATTTTACTAACTACTTTGTTTTTTACATTGTAATTCCTAAAATTCTCATTTAGTAAATGCAAATTATTACATAGTTTATTTATTATTACACATCATAGTAAATATTATCATGTTTTTGCAAAAGCTGCAAACATGTTTAGTTTTTCTAAGTAAGGTTATCTGTATTTCCAAGCCTGTTCACCTATTTTGTAATCCCGTGAAATAGCTCATCTGATTCAAAGAAACATTTCTAAATACAAGTTTTTACTTTATTCGATTTAAAAGAAACGTTTAGTTATTACTTATTTGTAATTCCAAGAAAAGAGATTATTAATTCCAAGAAAAGAGATTATTTATTCCAAGAAACGTATTTAATTTCAAAAATATCAATTAGTTCATTTCATAGCAACCTTTAATTTTTACTGGTTTTGTAATTCCAAGAAATTAGCTTAGTTATTCCAAGCATTATTTTTAATTTTAAGAAAATGCTATTATTGATTTCACAGCAACGTTTAATTATTTCTAGTTTTGTAATCCCAAGTAATAAAATTCACTTATTTCTAGAAACAAATGTTGTATTATAAAAGTCTCCGTGTACTTGTTACCTATTGAGTAATTCCACACACAGAAATACTGTAATTTCAAGAAACGTTTTTTGCTTGTGCATCTGCAGGCACCTAGCTTATTTCGGGCCAGGCCAACCAACAGCCATTTTGTTTTTTGCACTGGAGGCGACAACAAGTGAGTGGCGCGGCGCACAATCAAAATTAAAACTTTTGAAAAGAGAACTTGATTGTTTAGGATTTTATTTAATCCAGTAAATTTTTTGTCCAAAATGAATGTCCTAAACGATCAAGTTCTCTATTTCGTTTTAAAGAAAAGTGTTGTTCAGTGGTGATTTTGTTTTAAGTTGTGTGATTGTTGTAATTGTTTTAAGAATTCGTCCCATTTGTTACCCCTAGTGACCTATGGAAAAGCCATTCTTACCGTTTCCAGTTGTCTACAGTGATGACATATTTGTGAAATTAAATGAGTACAAACTACCTACTTTTTACTTTGCGTCTGTTTTATTTTCACATGATAAGTAATTTCTACCTACCACCAGCGATTTTTCGCTACAACTGAAAACGTACATACGTCTACTAATTTAATTTTCCAAGCGTGTCATCACCGGAGACAACTAGGAATATAGTAAACTGTAAAATAGTGTTTATGGTTATAAATATGTAAACTGTAAAATAAGTTTTTTTTTAAAGTAAACATCATTCACCATTTGTTATATATATATATATATATATATATATATATATATGTTTACTTTAAAAAAAACTATACATAAAAATACTAACTATATATAAATATATATATATATATATATATATTATATTTAATGAATAAATTTTTAACTAGTATTCTTTCGTGTTTATTTTATTTTCTGCAATTCAAGCTGTTATAACCAAACGAGTTCATATACATATACATAAATATATACAGTTTTTATTATTATTTTATAACTTTGCGTTGCTTTCTTTTTGATATCGATATCTCCATATGTTTATATAATACTGTGAAACTAACATGTCTACAGAGTTAGTGTGACATTTTTTGTAGATACTAATGTATTTTAAGAGCGCATTCAGTGCGCTCAACGCAAAGTTATAATATAATAGTAAGAACTGTATATATTTATGTATATGTATATGAACTACAGTTGGTTGTTACAACAAAACTACCAACTAGGTATTACAAAAATAATCTACTTAGGCGTTACTAGATATTACAAATGTAGCTTTTAATATTACTAGGGCTTTACTAAATACTATCAAACTAAGCTATTGAAAGAACTAAGGATCATTAGATATTACAAAACTAAGTTATTGAAATAACTAGGGCCACATTAGATATTACTAGGTATTTACTAGATATTACAAAACAGTAGTATTCATCCATGACGTCATCGTTTCTGAGATTACTCCGCACACTGTTGAAAGTACTAGGGTTTTGTAGATATTACAAAATAGCAAACATTTATCCGTGACGTCATCGTTTTTGATATTACTACGCACGCTTGAAATTACAAAACAGGTATTTGTGATATATACAATATACGTTTACAAAAATCAATTTGTAGTTATCACAGGCCATTTGTTGTCCTCGGATTTAGTAATATTTTAGTTATAATTAATGTATTTTTGTCAATTTTTTTCTCAGTGTAGGTATGCTCATATTACAACAGAGGGAACTTATTGATATGCTTTCAAAATCAAATCATTTTGTTCCCACTGCTGGAACTCGAGCCTGCCTCTCAGAGAGGTGAGTTGGGTCATAATCCACCACGCGGGCCCAGTGCGGATTGATGGATAGGTTAGTAGCCAACCCATCATGTCGAAGTTTTCAAGCAGCCCGAAGGCCTTCGACATAGCCTAACCATCCAGTCTTGACCGCAGCAAGTGTTGCTTAACTTGTTGATCGGTTAAGATCGCCAAGTCGAGCTCCGTTACGAGTATGCGTGATATGCTTTAGTCAGTAACTATTAAAAGGATTGTCTATCGTTTGCGATTCCACGAACAGAATAAAAAGTCCTAATGCCTTTGCTTAGTCCGTCGTAATAGGTACTCGAAGCAAAGGAATGCTTCTCCCATGTCAAGCATTTAGGTTTTTTAGTTTATTTTTCCAATGGTCCAAGTGATCCACTCCTAACATGGCAGTGTAAGCGCGCCGCGGCACTTGCTTTGTGCGCGACTCTAAGCCTGCTTGTGTACTTGATAGATACTTGAGTGAGTTGGTAAGCACACATGAGCACAGTTTGTTCTGATGTTTGACGACTTCACACCTCGGTAACAGTTTGAAAACTACGCTGGTTTGTATAAACTCTAGGTCAGTGGTTCTTAACCGGGGGTCCGCGGACCTCTGATGGTCCCTGAAAGCGCTTCAAGTCGTCCGCGAAGCCATCCCAATTAAAAGATCCTTTGGAAACAGCAAATAATAAGGAAAGATTTTGGGAGTCAAATCATTTCAATACTTTTAAATTACTGATACAAAAACTAAATAAAAAGTTCAAAAATAAGTAAGGGTATAAAAATCCCATTAAAATCATATATACCTTCTTATCTCTGTAACCTAAAATGTTTGTCAAATATTTTAATAACAAAGACAACAACTTTGAACAATTACATGCAAGTTTTGTTTATAGATAAGACAATCCTTTACTCATTTACATTTACCTCCAAACAGTTGGTGGTCCATGACAAGATAGAAGTTTTGTGCAATGGTTCCTCAGCACTAAAAGGTTAAGAACCACTGCTCTAGGTGCTAAAATTGTCTTTAGTAAAGCTGTTGTCCATATCTGCTTGCTTACCATAATATACTTAAACAAAGACTTTAGTGCGTGACATACAAATGGATACGGTCACCGCAGTTAGAGTCTGGTGATATTTAAACATCCTATAAAATCTTACATTTTCTCTGAGCTAGTTACAATAATGACAAATTTCTGTGTTATGCAAACATAATTACGCTTAATATATTTTCTACTATTAAATCATTCATTACTTAATTAGTATTAAATCTTTAATTATTTGAGTACTTTATTTATTACTAGCTGCATCCGCGTGGTGATGGATGATGATGATGGTGGTGCAAAAATTTCCTATATTATTATATGTTATTCCAGCGTCTCATCTATCTACATACCAAATTTCATTAAAATCCATTCAGTAGGTTTTGCGTGAAAGAGTAACAAACATCCATACAAACAAACTTTCGCGTTATATTATTAGGATTTCTACCCTTGGCCGCCGCACACGTGAAATACTCTTTCCCAAAGGAATACTGTCTGAGATAAAATTAAATATCAAAGTACCTATCTTCCCATTATAATTACATCTCCATAGAAAATTGTAATTACTATTAAATTGTAATTGAAAAATTTAATACCGACTTCCATTCTATTCAAGTAACTCAAAAACTACTGGACCGAATTTGATAAAATTTAAATGGGACCACACGAAAAGCACTAGCTTTCTAACAAAATATAATTTTGAGAATCGGTTCACCCTATCGAAAGATATGAGGTAATTTGTTACCTCATATCTTTCATTAAAAAAAACAGTCGAATTGAGTACCTTCTCCTTTTTGGAAGTCGGTAGAAAATATAGATTTACCTACTTAGTTATACAAATCGAGTTAAATCAGTTCAGTAGTTTGATTATTATTTGTTTATTTTTTTTTATGTTGTGAAAGAGTGACACATAGCCATATATCCAAACAGGTATGTTTTCGGACTTACATTAATGTTATAATTTTTGATACGGCAACTCCTTAATACCAGCTTCACACAACTATATATGCAGATAACAATCCCATAACCCATCTAGACAGAACATGCCTATGGCTTAATTACAGTCAACTCGCAAAAAAATATATGATAAGTCTTATGAAATGAAATATGAAAACTAAAAATGAAAAACAATAGCTTATATCTAAAAAAGTTACTTATGAAATTTCTTAAAACTAATAAAATGCCTATCAATATTTAGTGTGCTGTGTTAGGTACAACACACGTTAACCCCTTACCGCATACAAATCCATATATCATGGCTTCTAAAGTTTGTTAGTTTTTTATACTTCAACAAATTGTTTAATCATAGTGAAATAAATTGTATCATTAGAAGTGATTCTTTGTGAAATGAAATATATATTTTATCTGTGGTAAGTCATCAGAGTCAAAAAATAATTGAAGTTATTTCGTAGCGCGTCCGGCAAGTAAAGTACACGTCTGAGTGAAACTATTGTCAGTAAAAGAACCAAGGTAATAAAGTTATTGTGATCTTCAATAAAAATTGTTATTTAATATTTGAATCATCGACTACAATAACAGTAAGTTGATTTTGTAAATAGTTTTATTTTTAATTGACTTTGGAGCTGTTTTTTGCATACTCCTAAATCGACTTGGTATGCGTTCCTGTCAAAATACTGCCTGCCTAATATGGCTTCCCATGCAATAAGGCAGCTTTATTATGCTTCAGAAATGGATCCTGCACGCTTTTATGGTAATAACAATCACGTAAATAGCATACTAGGTGATGGTTCTTTGTGTGAAGATGACCTTGCTTCTGTTTCTGACCTAGAACACCAACCTCCCACTTTCCATTCACCTAAAACGAAAACTGCTCATACTGACAAAAAAAGCGTGGTTGTCCAGCCAACCTTCCAGAAACATCGACGACGACAAATGCTCAAACTCCATCGACCCAAGCTGGCAGTCCATCGGGGCGAGCTGTCACTCCGTCAAAGTATGCTTGACTCTCCAGTATCTTCGAAAAAACCCGAAAAGCACCAGACAGACAACATATCTTGATGATGATCTTATCAGTATGATGATGTGATCATTCTGATTGAAGTCGATACGGACCGACGGCATCCATTTATACAAAGTTACGCAGTTATACAAAATGTGTGGTGTTTTTGTGTTAGATAAGCGCAACTGCATTTTTCGCACAAAAAGTAACAGCTATGCATACAAAGCCAAATATGACTTACTTGATTTTCTCTTGTATACATACGAGTCCAGATATGGCTCTTCCATTTATTTTTATTATTAATAATGAAAAATATATTTTTTTGTCTGATTTATATTTAATATAGATAAATGAACATGACTGTATGTACCAAAATTTTAATATCCTTAGTAACTCATGCAGTAAATATATCCTACTAGACAATTTTCCCGTATGTAGGTACATCCACTAGCCTATATCTATGCTAATCCTGGCTATGAGCTAAAATCTAAAAGTTACTGATCTGTGTTACAAAATGTCTTTGCGTGATGTATACATTACATGCATGTAAATTAACAAACTTTCGCATTTCTATAATTAGTGTGAATATTTTTATTTATACGCAATTTTGCGCCCCGCGGTTTCATCCGCTTGGTGATTGGTGATGATGAATATATTATATCAATCTTATAATAATTTGTACCATATATGCTTCCCCGGGATATAATGTTAATTGCCGAATTTGATAATGATCCGTTGAGTTATATTTTTTTTTCTATAATAAAAGTAGCCTAAGTTACTCCTACAACGAGCTATGGAGAGGGCTATGCTCGGGGTTTCTCTATGTGATCGAATCAGAAATGAGAAGATCCGTAGAAGAACGAAAGTCACCGACATAGCCCAGAAGATTAGCCAGTTAAAGTGGCAGTGGGCAGGGCACATAGCACGCAGAACAGATGGCCGATGGGGCTGGAAAGTTCTAGAATGGAGACCACGGACCGGCAAGCGCAGCGTAGGTCGCCCACCGACACGGTGGACAGACGACCTGATAAAGGTCGCAGGACGACGTTGGATGCAGGCCGCTTCCAACCGGTCCTTTTGGAAAATTGAGGGGGAGGCCTATGTTCAGCAGTGGACGTCCTACGGCTGAGATGATGATGATGAAGTTACTCCTTATAGCATCAGCTATGTCCCGTTAAATTAGTCCAGCCCTTTCCAAGATTAGTCGGAAAAAACAGCCAAAACAAAAACTTTAAAATGTTTTTTTTCTATGTTAGTACCGTATATACTTTCATACACATGTAGTAAAAAGGTCTTAGTTTGGAATTACAAATAGATGCTTCAATTTACTTAACAGTATAGATGTATAGACATTTCATACTTGCTATTATCTTAATAAATTGTGTTAATGTATTTACTAGACTTAGAATTCAAATAGATGTTGAGATGCACGGTGTGTGCGCCGGGTAATGGAGCGCGTGTCTCTGCTGCACTTTCCCTGCTCAGCCATGTGATTCTCTAAGATTCTCTATTCATCTTTATCAACATCCGTGAAACAAATGACGAGATGACAAGGAACGTTGGAAAAACCACCTTGTGTACAAGGGCGATATCTCATAATGTATTTGACATCGGTGAGCTCGTCCACGAATCATTAGAGAATCGCACAGCTGTATACATCTGCTACCTATCGCCATACATTCAACATAATAGCTAGTACAGTGCAAACATGTGAGATGCGTTTTATTTATAATATAGGTAGCAGGACACGCATGTATGCACACCATCCCGTTTTCTGCTGTTATTCCTCTCCATTCAAAAGTTGTCTGGAAGGAAGAGATTGCTTTGAGCGATAAGACCGCCTATTGATGTACTGTTCTAAGCTGTATAACTGTAGGGTTTTAGTTTGAATTTGTAGTTGAGTTTGACACATACTTATATAATATAAAACCGACTTTACTCGCGTAATTAGCCGACGTTATCGAGCTAGGTTTCGGGCATGTCCGACGCCTATCCTCGGGGCATTCGTTTAAATAATATCATTTTGATATTATATAAACTGCAGCATTGTTTAAGTTGTTCAACAAAGAGTATATCTATCTATCTATATGAATAGTTGAGAGAGGAAATTGGAGAGGAATTATTATCCTATGTTCGCGCTCATATAAAAAAGAAGTAAGACTATTGAATTATCGTTATTTTCAAGCTAAATGAAAAACTTGACTTGAACGCAAAAGCGCTGTATCGTGCTTCAAAAAGCTTTATAGCTTAACAGCTTTAGGTAGCAACTTAAATGAGCCGGCATAGCGCTTATCATCAGTTGAAAGACTAGCCTAATACGAGTACATCAATAATTGGTGCATTAATTTCAGAAGACTATTCCGAGAAAAATGATTTCTTTAATCAATTAAATTTCTATAAGTAATCAATCGACCATTTGAAATTTTCCCACAACTTTTATGCTAGTTTATTTTTATTAGACGATACACTATTTTCTACTCTAGAAAACGATACGACGTTTCGAACGAGTTTATTCTCTGATTATATCTCCAGTTATTTCAATTAGGTACTTTACGTGTACACATTGGCTCTACCATCTTGCGCTGTTATCGCCTGAACCATTAATATCTCGGACAAGTTAATGAAATAAGCAGTTAATGTTGTCGATTTATTTAATCTCACATCGCGGAAACTAAGACAGCTCTAGATTACAGGTATTACAAACCAACATAACGCTGTGGCGTCTTTTTGTCGGAAGACTCTACCGCGGCAATATTATCAATCATATCACCGTGACTCTACTTGCCAACTCTCCAAAACAAAATAATGGCGGACGTTGGAGATCGTTAAACTGTAATCGATAAAAGTTTTACTCAAACGGTATGTTTATTTATATACCTTTAGTGTTAGATTAGATTTTTATTGTTTCTTATTGTGCTTATGTGTTAGGTTTTATATCGATAGATAGTCTAACCATTCTCAACAATATAATACATAATATATTCGGTAGTTTTTTGCACAATGGTATACATATGGACTAGCAGCTTGTTAAAAATAATAACAGAAACAAGTTACGATATGACGGATTGGACATTGAACAAGGCCTTATTAGAGTTATTATTATTAAATTGTTATTTTATAAATATGTTCATTCAAACTATATTGCTGAGAATTTGCTTGTGACATGTGCGTATGTTGATCGCAATTGTATTTAGGTGCAAAAAATATAACTATATTATAAACCTGAAAAAATAAAGTAAACAATACAGACTGAGTAAGAAAATCGGTAAAAAGACTCACCTAAAATAAATATAATAAAAATCCTTCTGTTTAACGCATTAACACAATAATAGTCACACACCAATTCACATTTTCACACACAAAAACCACAAACTAACAATATTCACAAGTTGAAATCTTCTCGTAGCTACAATGACGCGTATGCCGACACGTGCAAGCGTGCGTCCGACGTGCCTTGTGACGCGGACTGGTGAGTGGAGTGGAGCCGTGAGCGGTGAGCCTCCGTGCTGTGGAGTCGGCGTGCGTTCCGTTCAAGCGACGGACTCGTTACCTACCAACTGTCACCTAAGCTGTGGGAGAAATAGGGTTGTACGAAATTACAAATCCACCCTAGCTGATAGGTACGAGTAATTCTGTCGCCTTTTTCACTTTAGTTCTCTTTGTGTCCTATTATTTAAACGTGTAGGACGTAGGTACAGTATTGAAACTATTCTGGTGTTATTTGCAATATATTTTGCATATTATAATTAGTACTCTCGGGATGTCCCACCACGATTAGGCAGGTTTTGGAGTTCCCGTTATTTCGGCGTATTACATGCACCATGTTCACGGGGAGTCTACCCGTGAACATGGTGCATGTAAGTGCGTGTGCATCGCGTGAGTACTAATTATAATGTAGTTAACAACCGCGAAAGTCTAAAACAGTATTTTGCATATGACTTATAATCTACACACCTTGAACATAGATTCACAACTGTCTTTCCTTCTAAATGATGAAGATCAGTAGACAGCAAACATTAAAACAATTATAATGACTAAAGAACAATACAAGTATGTACTTACTTGTGAAATGTATTCGAGCTATGAATTTCCTCTCTCGTTTTCGAACAGTGGATTCCAGTGGTTTGGTTTATATAATGTTGGCAAAATGCTCTATTTTACGTAAAGATACTCGAAAAGTTAATGTAGAGGGTGTGAAGTCTAAGTGATAACCCTGACTCTGCCCTACCCAAGGAGGCCCTGGGGTGGAACGAGGGTCAACTAAAGAGCCCACTCGCCCCGTGTTTATAAAATTAGTTGTGGTTATCGAAATGCATGTTGCGTTGGGGCGATTCGGGAATGTGGGATG
Organism: Selenia dentaria; assembly: GCA_917880725.1. Classification (NCBI taxonomy): domain Eukaryota; kingdom Metazoa; phylum Arthropoda; class Insecta; order Lepidoptera; family Geometridae; genus Selenia; species Selenia dentaria. The sequence goes on from OU862878.1 coordinate 41,458,328, forward strand.
AACGAATGGATAGGCTAGATAGGTAGGTATGTATTCAGAATTTTATTTGAATTTCCGCATTTAACACACATACGTGTGCCACAATAGATTTGCCATTAGTACCTGATGCTGACCGATGCCTTTTTGTTGTAGACCATGACGTCTTAAAGTACCCATACATACTAATTTCTTATTAAATACCTAAAGATACAAAGCAGTCTCAGAAAAACTAAGTAGGTATACATTAAAATGTTTGGTGAATTATAAGTAAGTAGGTATAGTTCGAATCATAGTTAGAATTGATACGATAACAACATCGGCGTCGGCTCTAATGTAACAAAAAACCAGCCAAGTCCGATTTGAATTCGCGCACGATGGGTTCCGTACTATTATCTATAAATGTGCCATACAACAGACATTATTTTTTGCCGTTTTAACGGAAACCTTCATGCGCGAATCCATCTCGCACTTGGCCGGTTTTTCAATATTTGTAGTTATAGCGGCAACATAAATACATCATCTGTGAAAATTTGAACTGTCTAACTATCACGGTTCATGAGATACAGCTTGGTGACAGACGGACAGCGCAGTCTTAGTAATCGGGTCCCGTTTTTACCCTTTGGGTACGGAACCCTAAAAAGGACTATTATAGGCGCACGCTCCGTGAAATCGGTATGACAAACCGTTCTCGGAGCTAATATTAGAATAGATCAATCAACATTTTTACTCCGAATAATAGGCAATACTTAATAATACCTGCGCAGATACGGAGATAGTTGTATACATTCCTAAAACAAGTACAATTTGAAAAATGTATACCGACTTCCATTCTATTCAGTTATTGGAGTGTATCTCAAAAACTACTAGTCCGATGTCCGATTTGATGAAATTTAAATGGCACCACACGGGAAACTCCAGCTTTCAAACAAAAATGAATTTTGAGAATCAGTGCACCCAGTCGAAAGTTATTACTATACTTCTCCTCTTTGGAAGTCGGTAGATAAGATTCGACATGCCGGTATTTATGTATGCGATTTAGACATTTATAATGGAGACGTTTTTACTAATGTCTCCATGGGGAAGATTATGACAACCCCTCACCGGCGCCAGGGTGTGCATGGTAGAAAAGAAACCAGTTGCGTCTTTTGCAACAATGAATACTAATGGTTACCACCGCATCGCCAGAATAGGTAGTTTGCCAGGCAAAATGTGCAAGACGCGGTAGCTAGCAAAATTACAAGGACAAGGGAGTTTACCCGCTACTCAGTCCCAAGAAACGAACGCACGAACTCTGCGAACTCTGTTCGTCTGTACGAACAGTTCCGCTGGGATGGGCCAAGTAACGTAAAATAAGAGAACTAACAGACGTTTCTACGGCGCGGTTAGTATATTTTGCATATTTCCACAGCGTTATGTCATATGGGATATTGCTATAGGGTTCAGCTGCTGATATAGAGACCATCTTCATCCTACAGAAACGTGCTATTCGAGCTATATACGAAATGGGTCCCCGTGAATCTTTGAGAGATTTATTTAAATAAATCAATATATTAACGTTGCCTTCTTTATATGTATTTGAAATATAATGTATGTTCGTAAAAGTTTGAATAAATATAAGTTAAATTGTGATCACCGATCATCACACTTTTAATACTAGAAATACTAATAGGAAAGCTGTACCTAGTTTTAGACTTGCGAAGACTAATAAGTCATTCCTAAGAAATTGTGTGCGTTTTTACAATAAAATCCCAAAACACATAACTGAGCTCACAGAGAGAAAATTCAAGTTGACTGAAAAAAAATGTTTAGTGAAAAGGCATATTATAAAGTCCGACATTATATAGAAGATAAAGATGCTTGGAATACTCCACTTCTGGCAAGTTGTCATCTGCCACCCATAAAATGTAAAATTAGTACTACCTACCTAAGTAGACACAATGTAAAAACCTAGGTATATAAAAAGAATTGACCCGAGAAGAAGCGACAAGAATGCGCTTCTTCTCGGTAGGCTTTATATATTTAGGAACGCAGCGGTAGAGTTTTTAAAGTATGTATACATTATAATGAATACCTAATTAACGTTCACAAGTTCGTCTTTGATGCCTAAATTGAATAAATGATTTTGACTTGACTTAGACTTGATATATCCTACTTAATTATACGCTTACTTAATTACATTCCCCATCCCAACTACTTAATTATACTTAATAAAACGCGCGCACATTACGCACAAACTAGTATAGATGCTAACGCATATATTACGCTTTTTCATGCGGGTGAAAAGAGCGTAATATGCTTGGGCACAGCATAGACAAAATAATAAGATCTACGCCTACGTGGAGATCGTAATGATGACAGTTCTGTCAAAGTTTGTGTCAGTTTCAGATAGCTTAGTCAATTGCCAAGTCAATTTGACAGCATGATACACTAGACGTGTTCGGCGACCGTCAAGGGTGATGAAATGTAACACATATGCCGCCAAGGGTGATGAAATGTAATGACAGTTTATTTCCATGGTGACTCATTTTATTTTATTGTTATTATTTACTGATTGATATACTAAGTATTTAAATGTACTAAAATAATACTATTATAGCAATTGCGTTTGGCCATGTACATATTTTTTGATATTTTGGTATAATGATAGATATGCCCTTGGAGAAATAATAAGCTACTCGAAGTACTAATCCTGCGCAGACGTAGTCGAGGGCACCAGCTAGTAAAATATACAATTAAACAACATAGGAACATGATTGGACGCAGTTAAACACAGTACCGAGATATCATCATAAACTCAACCCCTGTACTTGTGTTTAAACGATTTCATTTTCTCCTTCCCTGTGAGACTGGATTAAAATCATCATTATTCAAAATCGTGCATCGAACTTACTAACTCCAAAAAGTCATCCCGGAACAAGTCCCATCCTTACAATAGTTATTTAATGTTTTCCGATTCACACGCTTACCTGTCAGCGCGCAATCGCATTGTATTCCGGTAAGTAATTATATAGAAATCGATAAGCATCGATCAAATCGACGGCTCATGTATGTCTCTGCTGATGCAACTCGTGTAATGAGCATCATAATCCTAGATTCAGCAATTGTATTGTCAGTTCCGCAGACACATAGACAGGCAGACACGCACCTTTGTGTTGATAGAACTTAATTAAGCTTGGTAATTGTTAATTACATTTATATCTAGTTAATAATTCTATGTTTATATCACACTTTCCTTAGTTTGTAGCTATACCTATACGTGGTCTGTTCCAAAAATAGTTCGTGAAATAAAAAATAGTTAGAATAATAAAAATGTTTATTGACAGCTTTTCAAAATATACTCCTCAAATACTTAGTAGTATCTCTTAGTATCTTATAGTCTGTGCTCCTCGAATTTCAATCTCCTATCCTCCTTTTAAAATATCTCCCTATATATAATGTACTCTGTGAGAGTCACAGACAATCTTTAAACATAAATTTAAAAGCTACACATATGTGGCCAGTGATTTTCACAAAGGATGGTGGTGTTTTAATCAGTCGTCAATCTAAATAGTTTCATGAAAGCAGAGGTTGTATATATTCTGTGGCTATACATTTTCGTAACAACCTAGGTACCTTGTAATGTAATGGTTACATACATTGGAAGAATACCTAGAAGACGGCCTAGCTAGTTAGTAAATAAAACTAGTAAATAAAAAGGAACATTAGAAATAAATAAAGTTATAATAATAAATAATACATGACCTGGCGGATAATACATCACCACAAGTCCATATACACACGTTCCACCAAAGGTTCCAGTTAGCTTCTGGCTTTATTGGAGGCTCTACTGTGCTCAGAGAACTCGGGGTACCCTCAATAGCTTGTTTTATATATCAGGGCGAGAGTTTGGAATCAAATCGAGGGTGTTGGTAAAAAATCAAATTGGAATCTTCCTATAATATTTTGTCCATCGGACCAAATCGGTCATCCAAATCCTCTCTCTTCCCAAATCCAAATTAAAAATCCCTGACGTCTCCTCTGTGTCATTCAATCATTGTTCTTTCATTTTTAAATTTGTCACGTTGCAGGTCAGTATCAAAATACTTTTAAATATACAATCAATTAAGGATTTATGCAATGAAATGAGGTAGGTATGATGTGATTTGAAATTATATTACAACCTTCCTCATTTGGTCTGTAGCGCCAGTCTTTATTCGATTTTGGATTGACTGCGGATTGATCGATCTTTTTGACTCTAATCGAATGGAGCATTCTTTGGATTGGATTTCACTAACCTTCTTGTAACTAGACCTTCTGATCCGTGTTTCGTCAACGAAAACGCCACTTCGTTAAAGGTTATGTTCCTTCTTTAACTTGACGCTGCCTGACCCATCACAGCTGAAGTCGCTGGCGTTCTCGATTATTCAAAGATTATCCTTCTTCTTCTTTGACTTGTTAACGCTCGAAGATGGTGTTTTTAATTACAACTTCAAGTCTCGTGGCATTTTTAAAATAAGGATATTTGCAATAAGTAATAGTCACTTAAATACCTATATCCTTAGCCGAAATTTGATTGATAGTAAACAAACATTCAGTTTATTTTGACAGGCCGGTTGGCGCAGTTGGTAGCACCCCTGCCTTCTGAGCCGCTGGTCCCGGGTTCGATCCCCGGACAGGTCAAACATTTGTGTGCATGAACATCTCTGTTTGATCTGTGTCTGGGTGTTTATATGTATATAAGTATTTAATATCATATATAAGTATGTAATATCAGTCATCAGGTTACCATAGTACAGGCTATGCCTAATTTGGGACCTGAAGACCTTTGTGTGGATGTTGTCCCATATTATTATTATTATTCACATTATTTATTTCTTTTTCTTAAAATTACATTTTTTACAATATTTCTATATAAAATAAAAACATTATAAAAAACCTAATCCTAGATTGTTATTATTATTATTTTGAAATAGTGTATAATTAAACAAAGAATATTTGAAATTGTACAACATTATAAAAAACCTAATCCTAGATTGTTATTATTATTATTTTGAAATAGTGTATAATTAAACAAAGAATATTTGAAATTGTACAACTTAAACGGATCAACTTGCGTATATTTAAACGGATAAAATCACGTAGACGTATATAAGTAGGTACGCTTTATATTATTTTATCCTGACGTTTCGAACACGTTTCGAACATGGTCGGGGGTACACTGGATGACAGTTGTCTGTTATATAGACCTAAGGAACATATTTTTATGTATGTACCGCCAATCATTCCCGGTGCACTGAATATTTATATTAAACATATAGGTACATATACATTATACATATTATGTAGAGTTATAAACAAATATTTATATTGTGTAGAGTTCTGCAAAAAGAATTAGAAAGATTTGTAACCAATAGAAAACTTTTTTGACGTAGGTTCTTAGTTTAGCTAAAGTTAAATAGGACGATCGCCTCGCGAATGTTTATTAAAATTAGTAACGCCTATATCTAGCAACTTGACTTGTGTATGATGATAGAACTAAGGTACAGGCGTTATATCGAGGGCTGTATCTAAAATTTACCTAGATATACCTGTATTTGAATACCATATGATGGTTGCAGCACCTTGAGTGATGGTTGCGGTTGGTGACTAACAGAATACACACGGCGTGATGTCTAGAGGAGACTTGAGAAGTGGATGTCATAATCAAAGCCATAGCAATGGAGCAAACCAGTTTCCTCTATGCATAAACTGGCGCTTAATTAATGTACGTCTACAGATGAACTATCTGTCCGTAACGTCTCTCTAAACTTTCTCACTGTACAGCGTTGCGCGCTCAAAGCCGTCACAGTCTCATTCCGCGCAGCCACGCCACGAGCCTGGGTTTTAACTGGGCACCTTACTATAAGTAAATTATAATTAGTACTCACGGGATGTACAACTATGTGTGGAACTCCAAAACCTTCCTAATCGTGGTGTACATTCCGTGAGTAGGTAATAATAATAATTTATTCATCGCAAGAGCTGGGCCTGGACCTAGCATGCGCGGGCCTCCTATCCTACGGTTGCCGCAAGTCCCGTAAGCCAGGCCCGCGCAGGCTGGGGCCCGGCTGGCAAATACCCCCTCAGCTATATGGCCAGTCCAACGCTGCGTACACCTAGTCTACCTAGCAACCACACAACACTTATACACTATAAAGAAACAGCTGGAGAAGTATTCTACTGTTGTTATTCTACACTAGAGGAAAATATTGGAGTGATTTTGTGAGTGTGATGAGTGTTACTTCGTCAAGCTAAATGACTGTTTTATGGAATAGCTTGGCAAATGAGTAGGCGGCTCACCTGATACGGTCTTAAAACAAAAAAAATAAAAAAAATTAGATTGTGTGTTCTACAGAGTAGTTCTTCAGTCTATAGTGTTTTGAAGTGTGCCCTTATTAATTACTAGCTGACCCGCCAGCGGTTTCGCTCGCATGGCCTCGCGGGATACGGTAATTACATTTTTTTTATTATCCCACGGGAACTCTTTAATTTACCGGGATCAAAAGTATATGTTGATCAGGGATATCAAAGGTCGTTGGTAATCATGTGGCCAGACACAATAGAAATTTCATTATTATAATATAACGACTCTTGAAGGGATAAGCTACCACCATACGAAATTGAATTTAAATCGGTCCAGTCGTTTCGGAGATTAGCTCGTACAAACAGACAGACAAACATACAGGGTCACAAACAATTTTCACTTATTTTTCACTCCTTACATTCCCGGATGGTTTGGACATGTGGAGAGAATGAATGAAATGAGAATGACTAAACAGGTATACATGGGACAAGTAAACGGAAGTGTTGGAAGGGGAAGACCTAGGCGAACGTTCCGAAATCAGATTGAAGATGTTCTGAAAAAAGGCCAGGTCAAAAGTACCCTAAACCGACGCTTATGTATGAAAGGATTGATGAGTATAGATGAAGCGAAAGAGATATGTCAGGATCGTAGTAAGTGGAATTCCGTGGTCTCTGCCTACCCCTACGGGAAAGAGGCGTGATTTTATGTATGTATGTACATTCCCTGGCTCGGTTTTTAGCATATTTTTCATTGTACAGAAATTTGACCTCTACCTACAGTTTATAGTATGTAGTTTTTACATCCCTCATTTTACCCCCTTAAGTTCTCCCTGGCAAAAATATTAAAAGCATCACTACTTATTTTAAATTACCTAATCAATTATCAATTTTCATCACTGAAAGCTCCAAAAACAAAAGCTTTTGAAAAAATATTTTTCCCCCCTTTTATCCCTTAAGCCATCCCTGTCAATAAATATTGAAATCATCACTTAACACTGTCCAAATGCAAATTTTCAGCACTGTATGTTTGAATACAAAAAACTTTCCATACAAACTTTCACCCTCTTAAACCACCACTATCCAAAAAAAAAAAAACACAAGTATACGTTCAAAAACAAAGGAGTTTCATACAAACGTTTCACCTCTTTTAACCCCCTTAGGGGTAGAATTTCGAAAAACCCATTTTTAGTACACCTCTACGCATCAAGAACAATACACCCTTCAAATTTCAAGTCTCTACGATCAGTGGTTTAGGCTATGCGTTATCTGTCAGTCAGTCAGTCAGGACATCTTCTTTTATATATATACAGATAATTTAATTTTATTGCCGCAGCCAGTAACTATTTGTGTATGGGATCGTTGTTTATTTGAGTGCATTTTAAATAAATTGTTAACCATTTTAACATTTATTGTTTTATGTTTCGTTTAAGTCCGCTTTAGGCCTATCTGAAAATCAGCGTTCAGATCTGCCTGAACATTTTGTGCTGAGATAGGCCTTTACAGCATCTACTAACTATTAGAAATAAGTACTTTTCTGATTTTTTGTTTTATTTTTAGTTTCTTTTTAAAATATTTGTCATATTAACATTGGGTAGTTTAGCTGAATAAATGTATTTTCTTTCTTCTTCTTTCTTTTTTCTGATGGTAAGTGATCGCCGTCGCCGACTAACATCTGCAATATAAGAGGTCTCGAGGATGCGTTACCGGACTTCGAGGTAGGAATGGGCTCTTTTCTTAAGGTTCTCAAGTCAATATTTAGACGGCATTTGGATTTATTATACATTCAAACAACTGGATTCAATTCCATTAGCTATGTTTTATTTTTAACACTTGAACGTATATACAAGTTTTACTAGTACTTCTAGAACAGTACTTGTCGCTTCGAAAGCTTAGGCCAGAATGAATAACCAACCGACTGACTGGTGCTTCCCTGCTAGTTTTCCCTCCAAAACTCAATGCCAGTACTTCCATTGGTCGACCATAGTCTGCTGTGATTGGCTGTCATAATCTGACAGCCAACCACATGCTAGCTTTGGTGTTGCCATTTTAAAATGTAACATTCGTAAATTGTAATATCTTTCTTCTTTATAAAAAATTTCTATCGACTTTATTAAAAATCATGACAGATTGATATACCTTATCCAGGTTTAACATATCTGTATTCCGATTTAATGGACAGTTTTCGAGGGATGATAATATTATTCCTCGTGGACGACGTGATTTAATCATTCAAAATATAGTCGTATACGATCGAGTAGGTATTAACACCCTCAAACTCAAAACATCCTAGCATAAAAACATCTTAGCATAAGTAATAAAATTATAAAAAATCTGTAAAATTATAAAATATAAAAAATCACCTACGTTTATATATTATTGTAAACACGGAAGAGCGGGGTCCTCTGGCACAGGCATTACATGTCTACAAGAGGACTCCTGCCCATTTTTGTAACCTTTTAAACTATGTTAAAAAAAATAAACATTTAGTATGATTAGGTAGGTATTCATTTTTATTCAAGGATTTGTTATTCGGTCTTTTACAAAGGCATAAGTGGGGCTATAGATAGATAGATAGGTCCACGATGTCGCCACTTCGGTATTATTATATTATTATTATTCCTTTTATTAAACGAATTTCACGGATTTTTATTTCATCCGATCCTTTACAAAGGCATAAGTGGTGCTGTAGCCAACACTTAGAGGCCTGTTTGGTATAACAAATACAAAGTAATATAAATATAATAACAGAAACATTTTAGATGGATGGTTACATAGTAGGTATCTATTACAAAAATGGGTAAAATGGCAAGGCTATTGATATCAACTTGTACATCTAAGGGAAATAGTGGGTTATGGATGAGGCTACGGCACCTGCCAATTTCAGTCTCATTTTAAAATATTTAGGCAGGTGGTGACTTGCCACCCACTAAACGGGCCCCCCATACGGGCCCGCCCCATTGGAGTTTTGAAATTTGCCATTGGAATTACAGAGCGACAAATTCACATCCTCGGACGGGATTCGAACCCGCGTCTACCGACAATCCATGTCAGACGCCATGACCACTAGGTCACCGAGGCATACAGTCTGAGCATCGAATTTGAACTCTCTATATGCTTTCACCGTCGTATGGAGACGGGGATCGTATGGGGATGATTTTGATTCTCTAAAATTGCAATGTTTGGTATCGCTAAGCAAGCGTTAGTGCTCTAAAATCTTATTATAAAAATGTTTGTGTACCATCTTCACTTTTCACTAGATTTCTGCCGGGTCCCATTCTTCACGGTCTCTAATCTATAGTTTGTATAGGTACCTACATGGAGGAGAATGATTTGCCACTCATGTGCTAGCATTTCACAAACAGACCAAGAATGAATAATAATTATCTAATAAAAGCGTGAAGCTAAAAAAAGTCCATACTACCAGTATTTTTTGCCCTTTCTGCGCGGAATCACGCGTTCCTGATTAATTATGCGTTTTATTTGTTTTTAGACGCATCGCCGCCGCGCGGGAAACGCTCGCGTGAGCCATCGGTAATGAGCTGTCGCAGTTTATGGGACATTTTTTGGTATTTACGGCTTCAGTTACAATGTTGCTAATTACTTCTAGAGATATTAAAGCTGAACATCATTAGGGCTAATGAAACAGCAGAGACTGCCGACATCCACAAATGTCCCGATTTATTTGCCTAAATACCAAAACCATGAAGTATACCAGCGTTGCCAGATTCTTCTTTAGCCAAGTCGGGATTTTGAAACATTTTGAGGGAAAAAGCGGCATTCTTTCGTCGAAAGCGGGACATAGTAAATTAAACGTATTTAATCGAAAGTTATATATCTATAATTTTATTTGAGTTTTAAATGCGTTTTCGTGATATAATAGATTGCAAAAATAGCAATAGGAATTTATTTTAATAATAATGTGGTATTTTAAATCAGATTTGTCCTATCGGTAAGTAGTTGAGTCTTCTTAGTCTTACGAATAAAAAAATAATAAATAAAAATCAAAGTCAGAAAAGTTTTAATCAAAGAAAATTGTAGCGTTACAAAATTTTCAAATAATAGTCTGAAGAGTGAGTGTTACAAACTGTAACTTATAATAATCCATCAAAGGTCGTTGGTCATAATAGGGACAGAAACAATAGAAATTTCATTGTTATAATTGCAACGACTCTTGAAGGGAGAGATTAATTATTTATAAGAATTACTTATTTTTGATATTTCTGTGAAGATTTAACTTCTTTTAAAGGTTTCTATTTCTCTTTTAATAAAGAAGAATAACTCTAGATTACCTAAACTGGATGGTACGATAATATATACTTATATACCTATATAATAGATATATGTAGAGATACTGAAGAATTAAAGATAGTGTCAGCTTTGCGAAACCGTCTAATAAGGATACTGACGAATAATTAAACTGGCCAGTTATAAGCGAAACTAGTAATTTTGCTTTCATTAAATTTACAGAGCATTTATTTCTGGCATGCGACTGTTAATATTATTAAATTCATATTGGAAAAAACGCGTTAAGGAATTTGATGTTGGGATACTTCAAATGAAATACATTAGTTTAAACTTATTCCTGGTAAAAAAAAAATATTGATTCAGGCGTTACTTTGCGGAAATCCATTATCAAAAAACGATATGAAAAAATATTTTGTGACACTTCCGCTGAAAAGAAAACAATAGGCCAAAATCATTGTTTTCTTTTCAGCGGAAGTGTCACTAAATATTATTTAATATCGTTTTTTGATATTCCTGGTATCTCTTCCATCCTCAGCACGCTGCACGCACAGCGGGACATTTACTTTATTTAGCGCATATAGCGTCCCGATCTTGGAGGGACGCTGAAGCATACCTACACGTCTCTAGACCTACTAGACTTTAATTCTCTATTGTTTGTAGGTAAGTATTTGCACCTTTTACCTAGCTGTTATATTTAAGTACCTAGGTACCTAATTATAAAGTTTAATATTCTTTCGTACAAGCTAAACCTATTCTAACTATTTCATTATTATAATGGACTTCAATTCGATTCTCCCCCCGAACAATGATCACACTTAAGGAGGAGCAGATGAGTTGGCAACATAAATGTAATCTATAGTCGATACTCGATCTCGCCTACCTATTAGGCTTGTGATTGGCGTACTCGCTGTCAATTTTAGTTCTACAATTGACCGCCAGGTGGCATTGTTCATTTTCTCATACATTTTTTCGCGGCAGTCGATAGCGAGCATCGATTGGTGTCAACGTTGTAAACTCATGGTAGACCTACTGAGGAGGAAGGCGAGTCATTCTCATAATGTACTGAACAAAAAGTTTTAGTGCTACGAGCTTGCCGCATCATACAACTTGACACTTGACTTGGCAGTATTACCAACGTAGGTATTACTTACTCGAACATTACAAACCTAAGGAAGAAAACGAAACTACAATTAATAATGCTAAAAGTTTAGCTTATGTAGCTATTCCTTATACTGTGCTTGTGTGCTGGTGTAGCCACCTTCCCTTGAATAATTACATGTTTGAAAGCAAATAAATTTCAAGTTGTTAAGTTTATGACGAAGTAAACAAACTCTTTGGAACTATTTTATATATTACAATGCAAATATTTCTTCACGTTTTTCCTTTACGAGACGCTTATAAGATTTTCCATTCGTCATCGTTCGTTGGTCGATCAGAGATGACCGTCCGATACTAATGGGGGACTTTCTCCCGTTAATTCATATGGTTTTCTTATTCGCGTGAAGTGAAGTATAGACGTGGGTTTCTACTCATAAAATTGTAAAAGATCAACAAAAAGTCCAATTCACTTTGTTTCTATCTACTAATTTTATGTGTTTGTTAAACGTATTTTTTTTACATAACCAGCCTATTATGTTCCCAATGCTTGGGACTTGACCCTTCCTTTTAGACAAGGAGTTGGGCCATAATCCACCACGCGGGTGCATACCATTACCCAGTAGATAGGCCGCTAGCATTTCTACTGGTATACATTGTAATGGTATACATTTGTAAAACCTAATTAAGTTTATAAGTTGTTGTGTTGTAGTTATACATATAATAAAACTGTAGAGGTCGAATTTCTGTACAGTGAAAATAAATGCTAAAAACGTAAAGTCAGGGGGACGTAAAGTGTGGAATCTAACTCAAAACAATTAATTTTTTTGTATTTCGGTCTGTTTGTACGGGCTAATAATATAAAATAAACGACTGTACCGATTTAATAGAAATTTTGTATCTGGTAGCTTATATCCCTGGTCAACATATAAGATACTTTTGATCCCGGTAAATTAAAGAGTTCCCGTGGGATAATTAAAAATCTGTAATTACCGTATCCCGCTAAGCCACGCGAGCGAAGCCGCTGGCGGGTCAGCTAGTATGCAAGTAGAAAACTTCATATTTTCAACGATAATATTTTTCTATATCACATCTGTGCAAAAACAGGGCCTAGGTTTTTGTTGGAAGCAGCGATTTATCGAGAAGCGCACGCGGCGTCACACCGCCGCGCCGGCTCCAAATATCACAGTCCAACCGTGTTATTGCACGGCCACTGAGTACAGAGCACCCACCGCGGCTAAACACTGCAATCTTGGGAATATAATGGAGAAATTATGCAAAACGAGTCGAATTAATCACCATTTTCCATAATGATAAAAAAGTAACGTTCTGTGATGCTAGTATTAAATAATATATGCCTATTTATTTTGAAAGTGAAATATATTTATCTAGTGTGATATATCCACGGAAAGGGCAGGGGGGGAGGGACTAGCAACGCGTCAGCAAACACGTAGTATCCTGCCACGCTGAGGTATGGCATGAGCGGCTGGCGGACGGACACCTGTCTGTCCACTATTATACTTATATGCAGTTGGTAATTGGTACCACGTGTTCTTACCGAATATTGGCAACCTACCAAAGATATGAGTATATATGATATATAGATGGAGGTTATTCACATGGCCGCGACCGAATTGGTTCCGCCGTTGGCAACTCTTTTTAATTGCTGTATTGAAGCCGAAGAATACCCAGTAGTGATGAAAGTTGGTAAAATATCACCGCTGTTCAAAGGGAAGGGTAAGCGTGAGCACATGGAGGGCTATAGACCCGTGTCTATTATCCCTGCAATTGCAAAGATTTTTGAGAACGGGTTAAGTACCCATCTCACTAAATTTCTGACCTCCACCGGAGCTCTGTCGGCAATATGCGTATCGTGCGGTCGATCAACTACCTCATTCACGCGCGAGGTGATACGTGTCCTCGATGCGTGCGAGCGTAAGCAGCAGATTGCCGTCCTTTGCTGCAACTCTCGAAAGCCTTCGACGTCGCAGATCACGGCGTCCTTGCTGTTTTAACTGAATCACTATGGAGTGAGGGGACCTGCTCACGCACTGTTGACGGATGTCCTGCGGAACAGATCTCAGGTGGTGGTCGGCGATGGAGGTGAGACTAAATCAGACCCGCTATCAACTGCAATCCTATTTTCATCACTACTGAATGACTTGCCTGAAGTAATAACATCAGCAGATACTTTCATATATGCAGACGACGTAGCAGCGATTGTTAGCGCACCGACACTGGACGATCTTGAGTTTCGCTTGAATAAGGCTACAAGCGAGCACGCGCAGTGGTTTAATGATAATGGTCTTGCTCTAAACCTTAAAAAAACCCATTTCCTCACCTTCTCATTATCTGGACGGAGTTTTAGAAGCCTCCATATCGAGATTAATGGAAATGTCATTCAAGAGGTACAATCGATGACGTTCCTGGGTTTTGAGATAGATCGCGGGATGACCTGGAAGTCACACATTGATAAAGTCTGCCCAAAACTAAGCAGTGCTTGTTATGCCCTTAGTCGTTTATCGCGTGTAGTATCATTGGAAGTGGTCCGCACTTGCTATTTCGCAACTGTGCACTCTCTCCTGCATATATACAAAATTTTCTCTATGGGATAATCGCAGGGGTGTCGCGGCATTCGTCTGCGAAACCACTCTTCAAATCACTTAAGATACTGACGCTGCCCGCATTAGTGATCTTCCAGGTCGCGGTATACGTGCGGCTGAACTTAAATAAGTACGTCAGACGAGGGGAAAGGTCTGCATACAATACCCGGGGTGCACATGATCTCTCAGTCGTATCTCGGAGGTTAACTAAATCTAACAAGTTGACTCATGTGATGGGGCCGGCCGTTTACAACCAGAGCATGTCACATCGACACCTAGCATGCATTTGTTTAAATCGAAGCTAAAGGCCTGGCTCATTCAAAATACATTGTATGACTTTAATGAATATTTTGACTGTACGTAGATAAAGTAGGTAAGTACTTCAATTAATACAACAAAATGTATATACCTTACTATGCTGTTCATAGAAAATTAATATTAAATTAAATATAATTTGTAATTTTAATGCAATATTGAATTTGTTTGAATTGATTATTGAATATAAACACAACTTAATTGTATATAAATAAAATTCGATTATATTTGTTATTGAATTGCTAAGGTAACTAATATTGTTACTCATTATTTTAAATTGGATATGTAACTTAATTTCATAACAAATTATCAATAAATGGTTTATCTGTTTATCTGGTTTATTGCCAAAATCTCCACAACCTGTTATCTCGGTACCCAAATCACCAATTATGCTCATTAACGAAATTCTTCTTCTTAAAAAGACCTGCAGCAAATGTCCCTCCTTTTTAGGAAATAACCCCTCCTCCCCTCCCTACTCATAATGACCGACGACAAAAAAAATATATTGAAAAGTAGAACATGTTTACAAAGCTTCGTCAAGATTGAAAAATGCGACCTGTACAAGAAAACTTACATACAACCTAACAAACATACGGACAGATGAAAGTCAATTTGGCCAGTTAAAGCAGACGTTTCGCTCGCTCGGTCGATTAGTTTGGCTGTGGCGTTGCCGTAGAAAAAAGTTTATCTTATCAGACGTTCGACTGCGTGCTCACAGACTGCTGTGCTACAGACGTGCTGGACGTAGAAATGCTTTAGGGCTTAATTTTTCGTTTCGTATTTTTCGATATATTAAAATTTTCTCTTCAATGTCAGTTTGTAAGTTTTACCGTGTTGCGTCTTCTTCAAAAACATGTGGTCCATACGTTGTTGTATACTAATGTTGTACCAAATACAAACAGACGAAGATAATAATTTGACAACACCTTAAATAAAACACCAAATATTTGTATCTTATGTTTATTGTTTCTTAAATTAATATCTATGTGTTACATGGTAACACTGTATAAATTTTTAAACTGGCATGGTCACTAATGCAAGAAATTTTATATTTTACTTTTTTAATTTAGTCTACTTGTGAACATGGCGTATGCAACTGTGCCGAAATATCGAGAGCTCACCATAAATACAATACATGGTAAATATACCGTTTCTAACGTTAATTGTTACACGATAACACTTCCATGTTAAAGCAAACATTGAGTTGAACAAATGTTCTGACCCGCAGACAAAAAGTAGGTCCTATTCCTGGTGTCCATGTGGTGTTCCTGTTTCGATTAGGTACCTACGCATGTGTTCGTATGTATAAACGGATTTAACAATTGTGTACAGAATGTATGAATATTGAATGTATTGTTGCAGAATGTCTTGAACACGCGAGTGACAGTCTCATAGCACGATTTCTCGAAAAAATGTTTTTGTCCACGAAATGAATGAATCATAACATATAACATATAGAATGGATAAGAAAATAAAAATATACTGAACACTATTATGTAGGTATATCTAAATAAATATAATATACTGAAATGAAGAAAATCAACTAAAATTTTAATAACCGAAGTACATAAATAGTTAGTCCGCAAGCGCATAAAACCGCCTTTTGGGCTTCCCTTTTTGGGCAATTTTGAACCCATCAACACGAATTTAATGCTGAATTATTTATCATAGTCGGTTAAGCCGTTGATTAGTTACGATCGGACATATATACATACAGGTAAACACATAACCCTCCCTTTGAGCTTCACCGCAGTCGGGTGAGGAACACAATCTTCTGATTGAGTGATGTGAAAAGCACTCGGATGCATCAGGTGTTTCTTTGGGTAATTCACAGTTGTTTAATTTCAGTGTAAATCTTGACAGAGTTTTATATCACTTGTCACACAAAAATGTATATAAGATGAGGAGACGAAACGGGCAAGACTACAAAATTAAAGCTTTAATATTACCGTTCAGTTTTTGCAGCATTCATTTATTATCGTTTCTCGCAGGTGTTTCTCTAATCATCCGTATGATCGATATAATGCTCTTTTTCTACTTTAATTTGTACATCATCATATCGTTTGCGCTTCCATTCTCTGTACCTATCAGAATCTACAGAACTACTCTTATTGTCTTCATGTTTTCTACGGTAATGATCGTCTTTGTAACTTCTGTCACGTTTCTCGTGTTCTCTACCACTCGACTTATCATATTTATTGGTGTCGTTGGAAGAACCATTGCCGTAATATCTATCATGTTTAGAATATTTGTAACGACCATCATCATGTCTCCGACTATAGTCAGAATCACTCAATTCTTGTTTACTGTCGGCACTATTTTTATACTGGTCATGTTTACTTCTGTCTCTTGAAGAGTCTTCTTTGGATCTATATTTATTTCTCACAGATCGAGTGTCGTCATTTCGAATTCTTTCTTTGGAACTGTATTTGTCTCTATCTTGACTTAAGTGTCTTCTTCTATCTGATGAGCTATCGTCATCATCGTAATGTTTTCTCTTCTTAGATCCTCTATCTTCGCGTTTCGTTCTATGTCTGTCATATTGTCTGTCTCTACTTCTACTTTTCTCCCTGTATCTTCTAGAAGCTTCCCGGTAGCTATCACCCTCTGTAGATATCCTTTCTTGTTTGATGAGTATTGGTGGCGGCACTTTTTTATTATTGTTATGTGTTTCCTCTGAGACATTGTGTAGGTTGGCGGAAAGGTTCGGTCCATATTGCGTTTCTATTGAGATGCCTCTTGCTTCAGCATATAACTCCATCTACGAATAAAATATTACTGTTTAGTTAATCTGATAGGAAAAAAATAATTAAAACCCCCGCGGTAAGATTATCTACGTTGTAGGAGCCATTGACACATATACATTAATACATTACAAACATTCAGCCCCGAAAACAAACATTTCTCTGTAAATATTAAAGCGTCAAGGTATATACTTTCAATGTTAGTACAGTACAGCATAATAAATGCAATACCTGAGTCCTGATGACATCCCTGAGCACGTCCGAATAGTTCCTTGTCTTGGCGGCAACGCGGTACTTGGTACGCCGGCGCTTCATGTCCCGCAGCTCGGCCAGGATCTCTGCGCGGCTTTTCACCTTGCTGGTCTGCGCTCCAGTGCTTGAACTGTTGCAGAGAAGACTTAGGTAAACGGTAATGTGTCGCTATAATGTAAACGTTCGTTGATCCGGACGATTTAGATAAAACAACAGTAATAGTAAATACTATGACATATCACCAGCGTGAATTATGAATGATTCATGAGAGGTGTTATTTATTTTTGAGAACATGTACATAACATGCTAAATAAAACGTGGTCTCTAAATATGAGTCTCACAAAGTCGCATAACGAGTTGGAGAGGCACATAGAGTGCTATACTCTAAAGGGCAGAGACCACGAATCGGTGGACAAACGGTCTGATAAAAGTGGAAGGAGGGCCTAACCAATGCAATCCGTCTAGCTGTGACGTCCTACAGCTGAGGTGATGATGAATATGAATTGATGTCATGTTTATATGTAGGTACGTATAGATAGGCGAGTTTTGTTTTAGCGTGTTTATCTATAGGGTCTCATCATCTCAGCCGTAGGAAGTCCACTGCTGAACATAGACCTCCCAGAAATTTCCAAAAGGACCGGTTGGAATCGGCCTGCATTCAACGTCGTCCTGCTACCTTTGTCAGGTCGTCAGTCCACCTCGTCAGTGGACGACCTACACTGCGCTTGCCTGTCCGTGGTCTCCACTCCAGAACCTTCCGGCCCCATCGACCATCTGTTCTGCGTGCTATGTGGCCTGCCCACTGCCACTTCATCTGGCTTATCTTCTGGGCTATGTGGGTGACTTTAGTTCGTCTACGGATCTCCTCATTTCTGATTCGATCACGTAGACGAACTCCGAGCATAGCCCTCTCTCGTTGTGCGACTTTGAGCTTGCTTAAGAGGCCCATAGTAAGAGACCACGTTTCAGTGGCATATGTCATCACTGGTAACACACATTGATCAAAGACTCTTGTCTTGAGGCACTGAGGTATTTTGACGAGAAGACTTCTTGAAGTTTCCGGAATGCTATGCAAGTGTGGAAAAAAAGGTATAGTAGAATATAATGTGACTAACCTGGCCAATGCCAAGTCTGCCAAGTCGTGGCAGGAGGGCGCGGCGCTGACCACGGCGTCGTACACGGCGCGCCGCTCGTCCGCCGTGTACGCCAGCTGCAGCCGCTCCAAGCTCAGCGGCTCGGGGCCCTCACACGCTACACCTTCAGTTAAGGATTTACTCTTGTAAACAGTAAATTATTTGTGAGTTCCAGAGTGCAGAATTCAAAATATAAATAAAAAAAGAATGGTCCTACTGCTTACGTACACAACTAAAATCTATTTTGTGTACAGATAACAAAATAAACCTTAACTTTTAATATTAATAACTTGTTATGAAATCACAAGTCAATTACTTTACTACATTTTTGTAGGTTCTGTCTAAATAGAGTTAATTTGTTTTAGTTAGTCGTTATGGCTGCAGGACGCGCCTATGGGAGTTCCATGCATACATCATGTAAGTATGTAATATGTATAGGAACACTCCCGAAAAACGTTACAGTCCTAGACAGTATTGATGGATTGAGATGATTTAAAAACTTTTTTTAAATACAAAATACTCTTCTAATGTAATAATGAGCTTCCAAGATGGTATATTCCACATGAGGGATACTTTATACATCAATTATATTCCAAAACAGACAGCTCTATGTAAACACCAGCTCGCGGGTTACTTGTTTCGGTCGAAAAATCTATTATTTAATTAAACGTCCGGCGAAATTTCTCCAACATGTATAACAATAATTGTTATAATTAGAAGTTAGAATTATTATAACTTCAAGCTTAAAACCACAATACAGATAATTCAACATGCTTAGATTGATAGTAAGAGAAAGTTATTAAACTAATTCAAGTGAATATTTTTCCTAAAATCGTAAAAGTAAGTCATTTTCATTATCAAATGTCTCCATGTTGTGTTATAGCGCCTGTACACGCTCGTCGATACACCCCGAGACAGACCGAGTACGAGCATGTAGATGGTTCCCCCGTCGCGTCGCAACGCGTCGAAACTCACTGCCAAAGGACTTCGTTCGGTCTCGCGAGCAAAACGAGAGCGCGCCTGTACACGCTCGTTCCTTTAGTTGCCCGCCAACTCGTTCGCGTGAAGACGTGCATTCAGCACAAATGATCTGCCATGGTACTTCTAGACATAAACATAATACCGATTTGTTTCGTTCGAAAAAACAATTATGACATTCTGCTACTGGTTATTATAATAACTAATTATTTAATTATAGACGAGCAGCACTTTTGCTGATGTGTCTATATCAATGCAGTGTTGGTACATCAATTCATTTATAGATTCAGCAATGACTTTCTTTCTGTTATTAGCCATTTGTCCAGTCTGTTCTTAAACATGTTAGCTGACGTGGCTGATATCACATGTTCTGGGAGTTTATTCCAGTTGTGCACAACTCTAATGCTCAGGAAGTGATGTGCAGCCTTAGACTTTGCCTGATCCCGAATGATCTGGATTTGGTGCCCCCGAATCGATCTTGTGCATTCCTTCAACGTATACATGTCTATTAAGTTGGGCAGGTTGTAGTAATCGTTCAATATTTTAAAAGTTTCAATTAGATCACCCCGAATGCGTCTTTCTTCTAGCGTAGTTAGACCCAAAATTGAAGTCTTTGTTCATAGCTTTTCGACGCAGGGCCTGTGGTAACTTGGTTGCTTTTCTTTGTACACTTTCTAGTATGTTTATGTCTTTCTGAAAATACGGATTCCAAACTTGAAAACCATAGCCTAGTAAAGGTCTGATGTAGGATTTGTAAATTTTCAGAAAAACTTCCACAGTCATTGCTTGAAATGATCTGCGTATGACAAATAGGAATGAGTTGGCTTTTTTTACTATGTATATGATGTGATCTTCCCATTTCAAATTAGATGCAACTAACACTCCCAGGTAATTAATAGTAATTATATAATATATTAATATTGTTAAAATACATAAGTTTTGTTACGGTGAATAGAAATCATCTTCCACCCTCTTTTTTCCCCATGGCATCGCAATTTTCTTTTTATGGTAAATTTGCTTTCATAAAAATGAGGACAAATTCGACCGTAATTGCTAGTTTCTCATATATGTACTCGCATGTTTGCATATCGAGTACCCTTTATTTTGTAGATAACCTGTATTTTGTACAATATTTCAGAGTTTACGGTTGAATCTAATTATTCCGTCATTATCTCTTGCCATACGAGCGCTTCATACGGTGTCCCGAGTCAATTGACACAAAGAGCGTGTATTTGGTACACTGGCTCTCGTTTACTCGACGAGAGGCACGCGACGCGGCGAGACATTCCGAGACGAGACGAGCGTGTACAGGCGGCATTACGGGCAGGGGACATAACTTATATAGATAATTTTACTCCTGTGTTGTAACGTGCTCGTTGCAAGATGAAATGGCAAGCCGTGTCGCCACATCCGCTACTGTGATCTTATAGCACAGGGGCATATTTAATTTCTTTAAACTCAATAATACCTTCCATGCTATATGCAGTCTCTTTTGTCAATGAAATTGTTTGACTAAAGATTATATTTTTATCTTGTAAAGGATACAATATCAAACCGATATAGGATTTCTGGACACATATTTTTCAGTCGGATAACAACTGCAATGACAATGGAATGAAATTTTAACATTATTTATTATCAATTCATCAACAAGTACAATATTAATGACTAATTATAAACTAAACTATTTAATATTATTTTGACAGTTTAACTTGCGCGAGTATCTCGGCCGGTTTGTTGTGTGACCCTTACGGTCACAAAACCGGAGATACTCGAATATACCTACTGCGAAAGTTTCAATTAAAAACTAAACCGTTAAGTTATGTTTAACATAAAATAATCTCTATTAGCAAATCTGGCATAATAATCCAGTGCTCATTTCATAACATGCAGCCCTACAATAAACCATCAAACTTGCGTACAAATATCCTACTTTGCACAGGCTTGCACAAAAGCTTTATACTCAAACTACGAAGCTTTAATAGTAGATTAGTAGCCAAGGGCTGTAAGGCTGCACCCTCGAACTATATAATAAATATCTCGGGCTGCAATCGATGCTTACACCCGAGCTAACTACTCTGCTTTACATCTCGATTGTGAGGTAAGTACAAAAAAACCGGCATTACAAAAATATAATTGATGACTATTTTACTCATACGAAGACAAGGCTGAATAGCGAAGCGACCTCTTTTGTCATCGGGCTGAATGCATGATGTCTATTGCCAGTATGATGTTAGATGTACGCGAACTTTTTTTTAAAGTGAAGTGTTTTTTTTTAATAACTTACCGCCCTAGGGCTTTTCTAGCTACATTATTACCCTAGAGCGCTAATTGGTCACCTACAAGCCCCATTTGGGGGTTATAAGGACCTACTTACCGAATAATACCGAAAATAAATATCATATAATCCAAATTGTATCCTTATTACGACTGGGAAAATGTGGCTGGACATGCAATAAACAGTTGATACCTATACAGGGTTATTGGTAAGTCAACCTATTCCCGTTAAAAGTGTGTAGTTTACATCGTTTCTGACTGATTTGACTATGAAACACCGTATCATAAATCTTGCCATTGTCGAGTTATTTGAATTCGCCCGTAACGGGAATAGGTAGACTTACCACTAACCCTGTATATTTAAAGCTTGAACAGTGTGAAATTATGTATCTATTACCGTGGCTTGAAGCTCATACAGTTCCGCATTGTTCCACTTTTCACCTTCACACTTTAGTTTCTATGTTTTGCTGTTTTTTGATGTCTGTGTAACAACTGATACATGATGTGTTGTTACAGTGTGCTTGTCCTTTGTTGATCCAAATGCAATTTAGTTTAAAGATATTTTAAACCAAAGCTCATATTGAAAAGTGCTTCGTTTATACATTGTATGATTGGGTTACTTATGGCTTGCTGTGCAATGCAGAACTGTACGAGCATCAAGCATTAAGTGACACTGCAACTATCTGAATAGCCTACTAGGTAGACTTAGATACATTCACAGTAGTAATGTTAAAGTTAAAAACTACCTACTTTGTTTTCTTAATTATGTGAAAGTATATCAGGATGTATGTTTGTTAATCTTAAATCATCAGCTGTTATAACACCAAAATTACTAAGCTAACATGACTGAAATTTTTATATATTCTTTTAAATAATGCAGGCTACTTTTTTACACAAAAAGAACTTCATACAGTATTGTAATTATATTTGCCATGGAGCACAGTTTATAATAAATAATAAAAAAAATATTTTTGTCATTTAGTGACTTACCTCTTCTGAATGATGGGTTGGATGACGAAGCCATATTGATAATTTGCATTATGTCATGTTTACCTGAATAAAAAATTAATACTTAGATATTATAATGTAATAAGAACTTTATAAGATTTTAGCAGCATGGTGTAAGCACACAACACTGCAAACAACAATAAAGTCACTTACTAAGTTTGACAACAGTGCTGGCCTCTGGGTCTACCAGATCTGGCAGCAGAACATCCTCCTTGGTGTAGCCATTCAGTGCCAAGAAGCATTGCTTCTCATGATCTTCTCTTGTGTTCAGAGGTATTCTATGACTGGCGACATATTTACACGGTATCATAGCAGTGCTCTGTGAAGAATGATCATGACGAGTCGGATTAATCCTTCATATACTGTGATGATCAAAACAAAAGATTTATGAATGAAACTGTATATATATATATATATATATACAGTTTCATTCATAAATCTTTTGTTTACGTATATATATATACACGTCTCTGGGACGCAAAGGGTTAAAAATGCACACCAAATAGAAATAAAACCAGCTAAGTGGGAGTCGGATTCCTTCAGGTTCTGTATACAAACAAATAAACCACTTGACTGTGACACTGCTACTCCTTACTAGCTAAACATGAATACCATTGTTACTAATCACCAGTTTGGGCATAACCTAATTAAAAAATGTGTTATTTTTGGGGTCTCAATCATTGGGGAATCATTAGGGGTCAACAAACTTGCTCAAGGTCATAGTCTAAATTTTAGGGTCAATAAATGTAGGTCTCTTTATATAAGGAATACTGCCAACACTTGTGATACTTTTCCGAGTCATTTTCATCTCATCATTAACAAATATTTTGCTGCATCTCGATGAGAGTCTACAGGTGACCAACTTTAGTTCCGGTGTTTGATCATGTGTAGTGGAAAGATCGACCAGGTCAAATAGCCCTTTAAAGGATTTACCTCACTAGATGCAGTCTTTGCCTGACCTACAATGTTATTCATATTTATTTACCAGCCTTGTGTTAGCGAAATGCTAACACAGTTCAGTGCTGAGCATACTCCTATTGCCATAAAACAGTTATTAAGGTTAAATCCTGATATATAAATGTGTTTTTTGTTTTGTTGTACTATGTTTTTTCGCAATCAATATTTTTTCATTTCATTTAATATAGGCTGCAGTCGAAAGTTTAGATTGTCGGGTCAATTTGCTCTCTAACACCGTAACTTACAGTCGAACTTGGTGGTGATCATAGAAAGGATGGTTGGTTCCCTGATGACAACATGATATAGGTAACATAACTATCGTAGGTAGCTGGTTTTTGTTAACACACAGTTTTAACCATTACATACAAGTTTAGTAGGTTGGTTGGACAGACGTACAGGCGGACGGCGTAGACAACCCGCGGAAGGTCGCGAAACCCTCCCAGAAATTAACTAACCTCTAAATCTAAATGTTTCTGATCCCATTGTAAATTTTGAAGCAACAAACTTGTTTCTTTATCGATATTTTCAATGTATTCTTTTAATTCATTCAGATAGTGCTGTCTTTTATCCATTGTTATCTGTAGTAAGCACCACACCAGTAAGACACTATTAGCAAAATCAGCGTTAAATAAAAAAATATATTGTTTGTTTTGAAATTCTTCTTTTTCTTCTTGAGTCACAAAGTTTTCACTTGACAAATTCAAAATCGGTCGACAAGTGTCACTCGCTGTGGATACTGAGTATAGTGAAATATCTAAAATACCATTTTGTGCTATTAGATTGCGTAAAAATTAGAGTATATGTAAAATAAAGGAGACCCCGGTTGCCCTTCACGCAAAAGCAGTCTCCAACACCTATTTTTAAGTGTTTTACAAGAGATTTTTCTAATAATATGCAAAACTCAATCAGTGTTACCACTCTACCCGTTTAGTTTCCCGATTGGGTGTCATTTAGGTTTCCAAAAGATCCAGTTAAAGAAAGGTACACTTTGGTACATATCAATATTTTTATTTTAACTTATAAAATACTTTTGCTATGCTATTATTTTATAAAGTTTTTTTAAGAACAAGCTGTAATGTAGATTGGTAACTCTTAGAGACAATTTATTGTACATTAATATTATCCTAGATTACCGTCTTTATTTTTGAATTTTGACTTATCTATTATTTGGTACGACTAGTTTTTATTTTCACGTAACCACAATAAAATATGTTTCCGGATTAGATTGATAAACAGATAGACTCTTTATTGTTACACCACAATACAAATTTATGTTACAAATTATGAAATAAGAATAAATTAATAAAACAATCAAAAATATTTCACAATTAAATACTTAAAACTAAAAATGTCACAATGGGCGGTCTTATCGCTCAGAGCGATCTCTTCCAGACCACCATGCACGGAAAGAAATAGGCATAAACTTATAAAGGTTGTGGTGTATAAAACAAGTGTACTCATTTTCCTCATCCTAGTAATTTCTCGGTTGCATCCTAAACTTCCGCCAAAAAGCTCGGGATCTGCTTTCCTGCTTTGTTCCCTCCACTTCGCACGGTCTTCTGCATCGCTAATGGTGAGACTATTGGCACGCATAATCACCCTTTACGATGTCAAACCAGCACTTCCTGGGTCTACCCAGTCTATTGGGCCCGGAAGGAGGCGGTATGGCAAGACATTTGTTTCCCACGTATCCAGCCATATAAAACGAGTGTACTAAATAAACACTACATATAGCAAAACTAAAGAATATAGCTAGAAAAAAATACTTATTATATATACAAACTATACATAAGTAATTATACTATACATATATACAACAAAATATATACATAACTATACATATACCATTTAATTAATATAACAAAGATAGTAAGCAGGTTTGCAGTTGGTTATTTCGTGAAGTAAAATGCTTTGAAAAGATGTTTGAAGATGTCCAGAGAAGGCGCGCATCTAATTTCATAGGGTAAAGTGTTCCATAATCGAACAGCTTCAACACAAAAGGAGGAACCAAAAAAAGTGGTACGGTGTATCGGGGTACTTAACATGAAGTTCTCTAATGATCGTAGAGAAAAATTGCTTCCAACATGGAAAAAATCAACATTTTCCTGAAGATAGCTTGGGAATAAGGGATTGAACAATATACTATAAAGTAGGGACAATATATGAGCAATCCGGCGACAACGTATGGAAAGCCACTTGAGTTTAGTGCGGCATTCAGAGACATGGTCATATTTGCCAAGGACAAATATAAACCATACGTAGAAACTTGTAAAACTTGTTAAACTTATTGTATAGTCTGTTGCACATCATTAAGGTTATTTCGATCTATTCTGATCACATAGCCTTAACACTCAGCAGTCATAATTTTTTTTAATTTTAAAATTTCGCCTCTAAATTAGATTTTATTAGACTTTTGACTGGGTTACGAGACCAATACTGGGATAAAAGTTTGTTTACACATGATTGTAAATCGTAAATACGCGAACCGATGGTTTTCACGCCATCATTCGCAAAAAGGTCGCGTCATTGATGAGTAGAGTGCGGGCAAGTCCGAACAGCATTCTGAAAACGGTAGCGGAGAATTTCCCCTCTCCTTTTTTGAGGCATTTTGTGGGGACGGTAATGTCATCCGCTGCCTAAAGTGCTTCAAAAAATATAATTAAATTTTTCTTATGTTTTTCAATATTAATTTTAATTTAGTATAATAATATAATTAATATGTCTTCCCTGTAGTAATAAATGGATCTTAGTTATCTGAAATAAATATATTGATTTGAATTGAAAAAGCCAACTTTTATCCACTCAGTTTATCAATGAGTTGACAAGATCAAGTCAAATACAAAACAGGACTAAGATTGAACCTTGTGGTACTCCGCATGAAATTTGATATGGAGGTCGATGAGGCGCTGGATATACATACGCACATAAGATACTTTTCATCATCATCATAATGCATCACTATGCAGGTGTAGCCGCGTGGCGCAGCTAGTACTTAATAAAGTTGTTTTAATAGAATACTATCACCCCGCGATTGCGTAATGAGTGGTAATTATAATGATGATGAAGAAAAGGAGCATAACTGTTTATCTAAGGTATCTGTATTCACCACTGCGAACCCCCATATCTTCAAAGTATCGGTAAATATTGTTCAAAATGTGCAAATCCCTCCAGCGGGAAGGAATAACAAATACACAGACATACCAACACACATACAAGATTTCGCATTAAGGTGATGTTACAGAAGCTACAGCTATGCAATATTAAAGTTTACTAACGCCACCCAACACTCAAATGTATTAACATTAAATTCGATAGTTTTGTTGAGAAAACAACTCAATCCGTTCATATTTTAATTACCCGATGATTCGGGTAAAGAATTTCCTATGGCAAGATAGAACCATAAGATTTGTTTTGTAATATTGTCAGATCTGGCAGGATTGCCAACATCAACAAAATATTTATTGCTTCACTTTTAAATGTCATTTGTATGAAAACTATCCTTCTGGACCTGTGTAAATGAAATAATATTCTGTGTATATTTCCCTTAGAATAAGATAGGTTCTTATTCTATGATATTTCCTATATTTTGGTATATGCTAGTATAGGTAGAGAGTAAAATATTCCTTGTGCTAACGTATCTTGAGTTGGCCACAATATAATTGCCTGTGGTTGGCCATTACATAACATAAGTTTAATTTAATTTAGACTTACCTCAAAGAGTATAATAATATATGGACACACCTACAGCTTGATGTTATTATCAGTTATCGATTACTTTGCACGCGCCACAAAAGAGCAAGGATTTTTGAGGTCTAAATTGTCGGCGCAACAATTGTTGCGAGTAAGTGTCACGCGCGTTTTTCTTTTGTTTATTTTTTAAAGTCATCCCAATGTTTAACCATAGAGTTTAATTCTTTAGCGTAATATACGAGATTTTCTTTCTATGGGAACACAACAAACGAACATGTTCTATATGTGAACTTTAAAAAAATATATAATAAATGTTTATATTTTCATCTGTGTTTGGCGGTGAAGTTATGTTTTGTGCTATAATTTTTAGTGAATTAATAGGGTTAAACTCATGATTTTGATACAAATTATACATGAATATGATCGTGAACGTGTAAGGAATACTGTAAATATGTGATTAAAGTTCTGACATCAAAATTTACACGAAAAAAATTTGTCAAGAATTGACAACTCCCGGTGAGCTAATTCTCATTGTTATGATTGGTTATAATTTGCTTTATGTTGAATAGATTATACTTTTACATTATGAAATATCAAAGAAATAATGTCGTCAAGTAATTACACCTACTCAGAATATGATAAATACGCCATATAATGTCAGGATCGATAAAAAATCGAAGTCACGTGACAGTTAAATTTGCTAGTAATTAAAAAATTCAAAATATGTATTTTTTTTTAAATGTTTCTGATTTATGATTATTGTTTGAAACCTAGTTTGGTTTGTATATTTTCTAATAATAATACCAATTTAAAAAAAAAAACAAAAAAAAATTTTTTTTCGAAGTCTCCATAGTCTAGATATAGTCTAGAAAATAGGCCCCAAATTGAAAAAAAAAATTAATGGCTGAAATTTCAAAGTAGCTCTTATTTTTTATGTAATTATTAATAACCTAAGCATATGTTACTAGGTAAAAATAATATTTCTGTTCTAGACATTCAAAATATATATAAATATCAATTCAAAATCCTGTCTTGGTAAGCATTATTTATTGATAAAACTTAATTTTTGTGGTCAGATTGCAAGTTTGTTTATTTCTTCTACGAATCCAAATATTTGAATGTAATTAGTTAGATATGTGTTTTTGCTATTTAATACCGCAAAAAACCTATAGGTATTATTGTAAAATTTTTTAATTACAATTTTTTCCACATCATCTCTGATTTTTTCGGCTACGTCAATTTTGTCCTCGTGTAATATAACATTTTACTAATACATTTGACATTAATGTTTATGTATCAGATTCTTTGGTTATTCGACGAAACGACGAAATTTTTGTCAGAGATAGTTATCTCTGACAAAAATTTCGTCTCTTAACTAGCTAAAGGTATGGCACAAGAGCCATTTGTTCCCAACTCGGCGCAAACTATTGACGCAGGCGCAGGTCGTAATACTCGGGAGCAATCACGAGGGCGCCACAGGGCTCCTTAAAATTTTTAGGCTTAACCCTTGACAAACACCTGAATTGGAAAATGCATATTGACATATTGTGTAAGAAATTAGAACGCTTCGTATTTGCGCTAAAAAAAGTAAGGCAAACTGTGTCTATGGAGGCTGCGTTGATGGCATATCACGGTCATGTGTCTTCGTTGCTTAGCTATGGCTTGATAGTATGGGGCAACTCAGTCGATATAGGCAGAGTATTTAAAATACAAAAGCGTTGTGTAAGAGTCATAAACAGGGCGTGGTTTTTAGACAGTTGCAGACCGCTGTTTAAAGCATGTAACATACTTCCTCTACCGTGTATGTATATTAGAGATGCTTGTGTCTTAGTGAAACAACAGCCTGATTTTTTTAAAAAACGTGGACAAATTTTTACCCGCCAAAAAAGAGTGAGGTTTCTAAATTTACTATATCAACCACCTGCCCGTAAGGATTTATATAAAAGGAATGTGTACAATATGTGCATAACTCTATATAATTATTTACCAGATGAAATTAAAGCATTGGATGGAAATCTGTTTAAACGTAAATTATCAGATTGGCTTCTTTCGAATTGTTTTTATAATGTACATGAATTTCGGGATTATTGTGTTCGACTTTTTTAGAGTATTAGATATAGAAAATTTGCACGTCTGCTAGCAGACAGAATACATTGTGACCTATATTTTATAAGATCTCGACTTTGTACATGTGTTCTAGCAAATAAATTATTTGATTTGATTTGATTTGATATGAAAGATGATAATGTATTAATTGAATTAATGTTAATATTACACAAAATGTTACCTATATGAATAGGAAGTGAAAATTTAAAATGAACCAATGAACTGAATAATAGATAATGATCAAATAAGGGACAAGAAAAGAAAATATGATTTATATCAGCTTCGTCCATACCACACTCACAAATTAATGAATCTTTAATTCTCAATTTCTTAAGATGAACAGCAGAGCAATGGCCGAATCCCAATCTAGCTATTATACAACAAATTTTCCTATTTCATAAAGAAATAAAAAACAGGTTTTAGTTTGAATGTCAATTTGGAGTTTAGTATAATAAACTCCTGTTCGTCTACTAGTCACTGACCATCTATTGGACCACCTAGACTTTAAGTCACGTATAGGGAGAAGTAAAAGGTCTTAAGGATAGTTTTTAAAGGGAACTTTATGACCGCATAGTATAGCTTGCCTTGCAATCTCATCAGCTTTTTCATTGCCATGTATATTATTATGGCTGGAATCCAAGCTATGTGAACGAAATAACCAAAATAACTAAACCGTTTT
The DNA here is from genome assembly GCA_917880725.1 of Selenia dentaria. Classification (NCBI taxonomy): domain Eukaryota; kingdom Metazoa; phylum Arthropoda; class Insecta; order Lepidoptera; family Geometridae; genus Selenia; species Selenia dentaria. The sequence goes on from OU862878.1 coordinate 41,488,710, forward strand.
AACAATTCCTTGCATTTAAATATAATCCAGGTTTTGAAACCTATTTTAAATGGATAACTCTGAAAAGCTTAAAGAGCACTTAAAGAGTCAGAAAGAATAACAGTTTTCTTTAATTTGAATAGCAATATATAACTGATAGCTTTGATTATACCCCTACATTCACCAAAGACAGTTTTGACAGACAGACAAAGTTTCACGAGGACACTTTTGGACAATATTATAATTTTGGTGAAATAAACCAACACCAACACATCCATTTTGATCTAATTTCGAGGCATATGTGAAGATGCTATGCCAGCCTGGCCAAAGATTTTCTTTAATCCTTCAGAAGTGTTTATTAACAAAGGGATCTCCTTTGCTCAGATCTAAATGAAGATGTAAAGTGTGTTCAAATAAAATACACTGATAGTTAAATTCAAACATAGATATTTTAGGGGTTCTATGAGTAGGGTATTTGAAGGGTTTATGTTTTGAAACACTCATAACTAAGCAAGGAGTTTTGTTTTTATGTTTCCAATAATGCTGGGAAACATAACTAATAATATAAATAACAACTGCAGTTTTGGAAAACGAGGATGAGAAGAAAATTGAAACCAACGAAACAAAAACATGTCCGAAAGATATTTACACCTTAAATCTAAAGGAGGTTCATCACATTTCACTTGCAAAGCATTTTTAGGAGTAGATCTCTTTGCTCCACTAACAATACGTAACGCTCATGCTTGTATCAAGTCCAATGAATTGAGCGCACTCTTACAAGCTGGCTCATATAAAAATGAAGCATAGTCAATAACATTGCGAATAATAGCATTATAGAGAAGCTTTAAATAGTAAGGATGAGCACCCCACCAAATTAAACACTAGCCAACCTTAAAATATTCAGATTATTTTCGCATTTAACTGAGATATAGTTCATATGCGATGTAAAGTTCAATTTGCTGTCTAAGATGAGGTGTAATTTTTTTTATCATTTGCAGGAGTCCTAGTGTTGTTAAACATTATGTTAAGTCTAGGCTTTAACCTTTTTCTAGCAAAAATAACTACAAAACTTTTTAGAGGAGCTATGTCTAGACCATTGTAATGTAACCAAATATTTAATGACTCAAGAGCTTGAGATAATTTATGAGCAAAATTTAAAATATCACGATCTGAAATATAAACGACAATATCATCAGCATATTGTAATAATCTGCAATCAGGTGACACAAATCTGTTTAAATCATATGTGTAAACATTAAAAAGCAAAGGACATAGAACAGAGCCTTGAGGCGAACCTTTGAAGATAGATCTGGACCATTTTATTTCCCCATTTAATTTCTAGAGACTGAGAGTCTAATATTAGTAACAAAAATAGACGAACTATCTAAAGTTCCCCTCCGGGTTTTTTCAATTGGAATAATGTTTTGGATTTTCATCACATCTCGGACAAACCCCAAATCTATCATCAAGTTTATTTGGCCATTATATTCATCTATGAGTTGGCCCTTCCTCGGGCCCTTGACTTGATTTCTTCTACTTCTGTGGCTTTGTATAGGTATAGCATTTTTTGCAGAAAGCTTCGCAGTTCGTTATCAGTCCATTAGTTAATCTAGCTTTATTGCTAAGGACAATGACACCATTATTTTAAAGTTGCACAAAAGATAAAGTTGACATCATAATGATCCTTTAGCTAAAGTCGGCATTAAATAATGTTTATAGAGAGAAAAATTTTCATCGTCGGACAGGATGTGAATTTTTCTCTCTATAAATTTCAATATTTGAGATTGCTTAAGCAGGCGTTAGTGTTTTAAAAAATAATACTATAAAAATTAAATAATGTTGTCAAAATATTTTGAAATGGATGAACAAAGTCAATACGTAGGTCTACCATATGAAGATCGCCGACGTTCCACCAATAATTATTGAACACATTTAATTGGCCGACGCAGCAATTACGTCAATCGGACACTGCGTGTTATACCTATTTGTAAGAATAAGCATTCCATATTCCTACTTCGAAGCGGAATGCTTATTCATTAGAAAATACTTGTAAATTGGTTTTATTATTTTTAATTGATTAAAAATATTAAATAATTTTGGTTGTTTGTCGATCGTCTAAGTTTTTTTTTTTTTTTTTGTCCCGGGGTAATCCTTTATGGATACCACCCACCACGGGGAGGGAGGTGGTTATGTGGAAGTCCGTATACCCACCAAAACCAAGGGGTGTTCCGTCACTTCCGCCCTCGGCGGGAACGCGGGACAGATTTTCCACACGACCGCGAACCCGCCGTGGCTGTCCGTTGCCGGACCCTTCTCTTCGCGGCACGCCAGAACACATGGCGCGCCGCAACTGCCTCGGAGACCAAACTCGCCAACAATGGGCGCCAGACTTCCCCGTGTCTGGTCGCCCGTGGTCTCCCTGCGGTGGGTCGGATACGTAGCCCCACCGCCTGCTACGTCAGCCACAAGGGATAGCCCCCCGCGACCCCACCTCCTCGAGTCTGCGCCGAGCGCCCGGACCCCACCTCCTCGAGCCTGCACCAAAGTGCCCGGGCCCCCCTCCTCGAGCCTGCGCCAAAGCGCCCGGGCCCCACCTCCTCGAGCCTGCGCCAAAGCGCCCGGGCCCCACCTCCTCGAGTCTGCACCAAAGCGCCCGGACCCCGCCACTCCTATGTGGACTTGGCGGCCAAAGCCCATAGGAGCGGCCCGCCTGAGCCGGCCAGCGCACCCCAACGCCGGCGCGGCCCCTGGGTTCCTCTTGGCTTCACCGTGGTGTACCTAGCCATGGTTACTGAGCCCCCCCGCCACGTCAATGCGAGAACCCTTCGGGGGGGGTCGATCGTCTAACTGCCGTTACCATTATTAAGTACAGATGCAGGTTGCATCTTAGGACTTAGGAGTGAACATTTGTGTATTGATTTTGCTATTTCACAAATATTTTTGCACACACCTCAGAGTAAGTACAAAAGAGTTGTCAGGGTAGTACCTATTAATACTTGAAGATAAGAATATACACTATTCCCAAGGAGTGACCGAGCTGGAGAATATTTTTCTGTCCTGCTGGTAGTCTTACATTTTTTGCTGGACATATGCCCAAAGTGTGCCCAACAGATAAAATAATTTTCAAATTCTAGTAAAAGCTGAGTTTACAATTAAAAAACAGTGTTGTTTTGTCATGGTGATATATGTTTGTGTGCATGGAACATAAAAACAATGGTTAATTGTTGTGTTTTAGGCTGCAAAAGCTGAAGTAAACGTAAAGACGAAACCATAATCTTTCGTTTGTAAGTTTACAATTTTGGTCTTATTTTTAACTTGTTGATATAAATAAATATAGATTATATCTTATAAGAGTCGCATGACTGCAACAACGTATAGAAAATATGAAATAATACGTAAATTGACCTAAGAAAACAATCAAATTTTGTAGCATTATTGCAACCACATAAATTATGTAGGTAAGTAAAATAAATCCAAGTGACTTTTTCCTAGGCATCATGAATACTTCTGAAATTTTGTTATAAAAACTAACGTGGTTTTCACTCATTTTTAATAAGAAATACGGGATTACTCACGTAATATTTATTGGATAGGTCCGACTATAGTTTCGACCACATTCGGTGGTCTTTTTCAAGTAGTGTTCGGGACGCCCGCGTCGATGACGTCTCGCTTAGCACTCAAATAACTTGCTAACTTAGTTGCTAAGCGAGACGTCACCGACGCGGGCGTCCCGAACACTTCTGAAATTGGTTGGGTGCGTTGCGTTTCTGTCTCTTACCAGTATACGCTAATGACAACTCTATTTGTTGATACTTACTCTGAGGCATAAACAAAACGCAAACGTGTATAGCCTGTCATTAAAAAAATATGTGTCAAGGGAGTCAATCATGCACAACCATAATAATGCACAGCCAAAGAATGTACAGCCAACATTGCACGGCCAATAATTCGTGTACATAGATTTGAAATACATGGTCGGCTTTTCCTGGCCGCGGTTTTAGTGCCTGTACAAAATCGGTCCGTGTTAAGGTGAAATGGTAGAGACGTTACACGGATATTGAGGGGGTGAAGCAGACGCAGACCGCCGGGCGGCGCAAGGGGTCTAGCCAGCATAGCCACTCGCGGGCGTATGGTTACTTGATAGTATTCTACTGACTTATGATTTTCAATTCGCCTGCGTTGTTAACTAATTAGGTACGTTATTTTAAGTAGGTAATTATTATGGTGTAAAGATTTATGACAAGATTTACTAATACCATTATCATACTAGGCTATGGGTGTCTTTATTGTAAATTGGCACGAGTAAACGATTAAATAGTTTTTGTGATTTTCAATACATTTTATTTTGATTACCTATTATATGCCAAAACGAACAAACTATAAGGTACCTAAAAGTAGTTCATAATATTAGTTATGCATTGGTTGGAACAAAATACTTGCTAATACTTGATAATAAATACAGTTTTATTATTAATATTAGACAATAAACAACACATACTAAACAAATATTTGTTGACCATGTTACAAATAAAACTAGGGCTTGAATAAGATAAAACCGGTATTTTATACACAACCAGGTCAAGTCCTATCAAATACCGGTAAGATAAAAAACCGGTATAATTAAATGTTGTTTTACTAAAATCCAAAAATCAACTTCAACTAAGGTATAAATTTCGTATACACATAGGTATTGTAATAACAACTTTTTTATTAATCATGACATTAATACTGAAAGCTTAAATAAATGCAGGTTCTAAGTGCCCTTCAGGCCTTCACAAATGTATTATGTAAGTCTAGTTAAGTAAAAAAATGTCCTCCTGTATTCCTTTAGTAATTATAAAAAGAAGTTTAAAATATAATATATATATATATATATATATATATATATATATATATATATATATATATATATAAACAATGCCACGGACTCTTTGATGTCTGTTAACTAAAGCATTATAAATAAATAAAAATGCAGATGTTCAATAAAAAAATCTTATTGATAATAAATAATATCTAAAGAAATGGTGAGATTTGTATTTCCAAAGTTATGAGAAGAGATTTACAGTAAGAGGTGAGTCTAAGCTACAAAACAAATAGTTACTTCTCAGAGCCTCTCAACGGCATGCCACGGTTTCGTCGTGAATCTACTGACTAAAGGAAGCATATTATTATGCGTCTGGTAGAAAGTAACAAGTTCGGCCTCCATTTAAGTAATAGCATAAAGTATTCATCTTTTTTGTATGAAAACGTAGGTTTATTCATTCTCTCCTCCTCAAATACCTAAAACGCTGCTTTGTTTATCAGTAACTCGTAATTGACATTTATCTCATCATAATTGACCTGATAGTACCATTTACTGTTTGTATTTATTTTTGTATGTATTTTATAATATTAAAAAAATTGGGCTTAGTCATTGGCCATTTTCTTCAGATTTTTATGAATTCTGAAGATGCTTCCTTATTGTCTTCATCAGACATATCAGGTGCTGCCACTTGTTCCCCTGCATTCCCCTTTGATTTTCGAAAAGGTTAACTCTATTTATTTTTATTTTCAACGCGTTAGGTTTTTTCTCTGATGCTCTCTTTTACTTTCTGGTTTTATTTTTCACACCGAGAAAGTGAACTTCCCCGAATTTTCGACCAACGATTGCAGCTACACCAGATAGCGCTTTATATAAGTTGCCATATGAGCGTTTGCACCATGATTCGTCTGCAAAAAATAAATTACGGGAACACTATTTATTAAGTTTCCTTCTTCGATTAATGCTTCCCGTTCCTTTGCAGCAGCGCGTTCCATCACCTCTACCGCTGTAGCCTCCAATTCATTGAACATAATATGGTCTTGTATTTTTGCGTAATACTTACTCAAAAAATAGGAATATCCATGGCTGCCATAGTTTTCTCAAATTGTGAGTATCCGATACCAGAATCTACAATTCCAGAAATTGCTGCAGTGCGTTCAGACCGGTATCATTATTTATATCATCCGAATACACTTCGAAAGTTGTCTTGCACATCTTAGACAACTAAAATTTGAAACAAGTCCATATCTTTTTTCCGTCTGTAAAACCAAGCAGCTGAAAATACATTTAAAGAGAGGGTTGTGCTTTGAGTCCTTCAATTGCTTAAAAAAACAATATCTACTATTCCGGCTCTTCTAGGAATGGCATTTCTTCACTGGAACAATAGATACAAAATCATGTTGAACATTTTTATCAAAAGGTTAATGACAAGTAACAAGTTAACTTGTTACTTCAGTAACCTTATGATAAAAATAACAAATAGTAACTACTTTACTTCTTACTTTATTAATCTTTGATAAAAATAGTATAGTAATAGTAGTAGAAGTAACAAATTAAATACAAAGAGTATCTGAATTATTTGAAAATAAAAAAAAAAAATTAAGTAATTAGTTTGACATGTCATACAACTTTCTTAAATAAATGTAAATTGTAAGATATTATTATATAACCGACTACAAAGAAATTAACCCTCTGGACTCTAATATATTATGTCGGCGTTGGGTAGTTAAGCCGGAATGCTGAAGCTAGGGATATGTTAGTAATAAAATATAAATAAAGCGGTACACCTAAATAAAAATATCGGTTTTATTAAAACCGGTATGTCTACCCTATACAAGTGGCTTATTCTTGAGCACCAAATTAGATGGAAAACGTATACAATATGCATGTTTCATTCAAGTGCATATAACAATCTAGTAATACCTACTAGACTTATGAGATGGGAAGTAGAAATCCATACAGACTTTTTTAAATTTTTTACTCGCCTGTTTTTGGCAAGCGACCATGTGGTCGCAGATATAAATTTACTATGTAACTTACTTGAAGAAATAATGTAATGGTAAAAAATGTAAAGGTGTAATAACTGGTCGAAGATTTTCGTATAACGCATCGGAATATTCCGGTAAATTTGTTGGCAGCAATACTTCGGTATTATCCTCATGGGATTCCTTAGACAATTCTTTGTAGGGCGGAGGGCTGTAAAAATAAAAGTCAAATTCCTACTAATATTCTAAATTAATCCCTGAAAACTCTGACCAGGTAGTCATCAGGTCGGATAAAATATATAAATATGTATACCTATATGTTATTCTATACCCTATAGAATAACATATTGGTATATATACATATAATAAGCTACCACCATACTAAATATCATACAAATTCAATCGGCCGTCTTACTTACGTCTCAAAACTAACTAACACACTAAGACACTTAGAAATTTTTGCATTTATAACATTAGTTTGATTATGGTCGCCTTATTTTCATCATCATAAAATATTTTATAACACTACGCTAAATCAATTACAGATAACCTACGCAAAGACTATGAATGAAAACAATCAGGTAGGTACTTACATATTTGTCTGCAAGTTCGATAATCTGTTTCTATTGTAATTCCGAGCAGTTTTATTTTTCTTCTTATCTTTATTTCCCAAAAGTCGATAATATGGACTAAAATAATGTAGTCGTCCGGGCGCGCTGGAGGGAATAAAGTTGTACACGTCCACTCTCGACAACGCACTCTGGCCGACTAGCGGGGGTCGGGAGCCATGGTAATGGCTGCATACTCAGTGTGCGCGTTTGCAAATGGTTTCAATATTAACTTTACTTTATTTTCTAAAAATAATCTTACATTTTTTCAAAAAACTGAGTTCATAGACGGATTTGTGTGTTTGTTAGGATTAAAATGTGTGTTTTTGTTTCTAAATATCTTTGATAGGAATTAAATGAAGCTGATTCATTCCACCGACGGGAACGGCAAAAAGGGTATTTTTTAGGAAAGTTTACGATTTTTTTCTATCGAGCCAAATTTATTTAATCGTGTTTCGGTGACCATAGCCGAATAAAGAATTTTGTGAACTTTTAATAGACGTAAAAAACACATGTCAATTAATTGTTTTAAATGGTCTAGTTTTAAATATTCGTAACGACGAATCGTCAAATTTGACGCATATTTCGTCTTAATAATGCACAGCCAATAGTTTATGTACATGCTTCCGATTATTGGATGCGAAATATCAGGTCGTGACTATAATGCACAGCCAGTATTGCACGGCCAATAATTCGATAGACAAATGTAGATACTCATCTTCATGCCTCGCTTGTGTAGGCCAGTTGTATTCACTCTCTAAGTATATATATATATATATATAGTTATTTTATAACTTAGAGAGTGAATACAACTGGCCTATACAAGCGAGGCATGAAGATGAGTATCTACATTTTTCTATGATTGGCATCGAATTATAATATTATAATATATTCTTTATATAATATAATCAGACAAAATAAAAAAGTCAAGACAGAATGTTGTGAACAGAGAAGTGAAGCCGGTTTTCTAAACTACATGTGCGTGAATCAGTACTGTCATGGTAATTCAAATTAAATTAAAGTTATTAAAAAAATATCAATAACTAATCAATTAAAATTAAATGATAATTAAAATTTTACTTGTTGCTTCCACGCGCCGCGATAGTTCAGCTGACGAACCAAGGCGTAGTTTCGTTGGTTAGGTTTTGTATGTAATTATGTATGGACACGCCGAGGCGTAGTTTTACCCGGCCTCACTTCTCTGTTCACAACATTCTGTCTTGACTTTTTTATTTTGTCTGAGATAATATAAAGGAACTTTAAAATTTTCATTTGTGAAACAATTTAATGTCGGATTAAGATGTAATGACGTCATTAAAAGTTAAAGATCCTTTCTGCAACTGGCTGCTACTCGTTAGTAATTGAATAGTTTTGAATTTATGTACTTATATAATAATGGGTTGACACATTATAACGGAAGCAAAAATGGAATTTATAGTATATTTTATTACAAGTGGGGAAAGGCTGTCATTGCAAAGAGTTGTCTGACAAATGTCTACCCGAGCCGAGGCGCAGCCGAAGGCGAGGGTTGACAGTCGGAACAAGTTGCAATGACGGTTCCGCACGTGTACTGAACGACTATTTTTAATACAGTTGCGAAAAAATGAAGCAATTTAATAAAATGAACTCGCAAAGAGAATTTCTGGAAAATGGCGCCAACCGTAGAACCGTATAAGCAGAGTTTTTTTTTTCACCTATTCTGGTAGGCAAAAGGAACTATGCCCATACAGCCAAGTCTTCAGTAGAATTTTTTTATGGATATGAAATGAAAATGAAATTTAATGAGATGAAATGAAATTAAATGAAACCTAACCTAACTCATTCAATCAAATCATTAAATCTGATATTGAAACAAATTAGTAACTTCTTTTTAAAAATATACGTATTTGCATGAATCATAAAAACTTCTATATTTTTTTTTTAAAAGCACTAGTATGTAATTGCCCACATCCCGAACTCTATACTTCCCTGCAATACATCACTTTTTGAGCAACTGTATTAAAAAAGAAGTGTTTGTGAAATAACATTTATTAATAATTGAAGAGTTATTTTCTTTATCATTATTTTTTTGTAATAATACGCCTGTTTATGTACGTATATGCTACACGTAAATGTGAATAATTGACCTGTAATTGTATAATCTATAATATAAAAATGAGTCGCAAAATGTGTTGGTAAGTGCATAACTCAACAACGCCTTGACCAATTTGGCCAAATCTTTTTTCTTCATGTTTGTTGAAGTCCAAGGATGGTTTTTACGGCGAGAAAAATTCAATTAATCGCTGGGAAAATCCTAAAAAACAGCCCTTTTCTTTTTCCCATACAAACGTTTTCTAACTAAAATGTAGAGTAAATTTGAACTTTATTGCTATTCTATACAGTTCATATTAAATTACAAGCACTCACTGTTGTCTAAGCAATGTAGGTGTGTTCCTAACGCCAAAGAGTCAATTTGCACTTTATTACCGCTGCACAAAGATTAAATTAAAATTTTGCCATTCCTTAAGTAATTATGGTAATGTAAATATTTAAATGTACCATTTAGTTTTTAGGTACGTACAATGTCTTTGAATGTTGTATATATGCAGTGTAGTGTTTGTCTACACTATCTACACGTCTAATATTATTTAGATATAATATAATATATAATATTATAGTACTTAGTATAATATAATAATAATAACTGTCCAACCCGGGGATCGAACCCATGACCTCGAAGTTTCAAACGGCACTTCCACCACTACACCAAGACCAAGCGAGCGAAGCCGCTGGCGGGTCAGCTAGTTACCAATAACTGTTTATCTGTGGTAAATACGTACACATTTTTACACGCACAGAATTCGCCCTGTTTACATAGGTCTAATGACTTATATCTGGCAGCACTGGTATTGCTTCTTTGAATACAGTATCTCAACAGTCTAGTCTGCGAAGTGTGACCTGTGTTCATTGCATAGATAAATCAGCTTTTATGTTCTTCAGGGCTGCGTTCCAGCAAGCCAAAGAACAAGCCAAAATTTTACAAAACAGCCGGTTTATTTGTTGTACTTAACTCGAAAGCCTCAAATTATTTTGCAACTAACATAAAAGTAAATTAACATCAAGTAAAAACAAAACAAAAACAAAGCTATGAAATATAATAAGTCAAACTCGTTTCAAATCTAATCAAATAATTTATTTGTGATTAGGTAGGTATATGTTTTATGCCGTGATCAGCCTTGTGAGCATACAAATATACGTCAATATTACATTCTAAATTAATATCAATAATATTCTATAAATCGTTTTTGACAGTAATGTTATGGGACGTTCCAGCAATGCTCGATCTAATCTTCGACAAACATTGTTAGGTCTAAGTCTTCTTGGTACGCAGCCCCATAATACATATCGCTATGTAGTCTGAGACATCTAGCGTAGCGTTATATTCTCTTTGGTCTGAGATGCATACCCAAGGAATATTTAACTCTCTACCGAGAGGTATATAATGTGCATACCCATCGCTTATAGTGCGTTCGAATAGGCCCTTCGTGAGCGTTTATAGCGAACAAAACGCTAAAACGCCCATAAGGGGCGTTCGAATTGGGAATCTGTGGGTGAAAATTTTGTCCATGTCTCTTTTTGTTCAGCGTTCGGAAAGCTAAAAAAAAATATTTTTTGCCACCAAAAAGTGCAATTTTTGATCTACGTCCGGAGCATGGTTGTTTGTGATCGTTTTTTGACAGCTATGTATTTGACCGCATATTCATGCGATTTTAAGTCTTATGCTCAGTTGAGCGTTCGAGTGTGTATAATTGCCGGCCATGGAATTACCGCCCCGTCAACTGGCAGCCATGGAACTCGTGTACATGTACATGTGTTGGGGTGGTATTTCACGGGTTGCGCATTGTCAGGCCGGGCATTCCGCCCCAAGCACCATAAAGTACGGCACGTATATCCCGACCATGCAATACCCGCCCAGGAACTCGTGTACATATCAATGTACTTCAATTGTTAGGTCGGTATATATATCCACGGTCGCACATTCCTGGCTGTGTCCGTGAAATACCAGCCCGTCAACCCGTGACCATCATCCTATTGGCGGATTTCCTGTGTTCCTATTGGTTTATTTTTTTTGGAAAATCGATGCTATTGGTGAAATTTATTTAACAGATGTGATGAAAATGTAAGGCTGTGCTTCAATGTCCTGGATGGGAACTAAATTTCTAAATCTGTGGATGGATTAGGCATAAATGGTTGTGTTCACGCGAAAGCGTGACGTCACCTCACTCACAGTGCGTCCCCCGCCGCCCGCCGGTGGGGGGAAACGTCAGACGCGGCGGCTCTCGCACGCCACCACTGAGCGACACGCCTTCTGCTCGCGCGCACGCAAAACAAAGTAAAATCCGCTCTGCACCGCCGCCGTTTTTGCCACGAGTCGGAGACGCCCCCATAATTTTACCGACGTAAAATACGCGTACGCGAGTGCACAAACCAAAGGGACACTAACAATACGAACATTATAACCAAGTGAACAATAGCCTTCACCTCCATCAGCACATCGACCAAGGCAGCACGCCTCCAACGAGGACTTACGGTCACCAGCACTCACCAGACCCAGAGCTCCTCGACACAGGTATTTATCCTCTTATTTCCTACCGATGTATAGCTAGCAGGAAACTGCGAAACTATAATTTCCTTCGAGCCGGATATCCGCGCTCGTGGGAAATGTGGTTTATCCGGGTACCCGGTTATACCGCGAAAATATAGTTTCGCAGTTTCCTGCTAGCTATACGCTCGTTGATAGGGGGGGGTAAGTGTGGTTGAGCAGTTTCCTGCAACCAGAGAATAGGTAGGGAATAATTGATGGTAAATACCTGTGTCGAGGAGCTCTTGGTCTGATGAGTGCTGGTGACCGTGCTTCCTCGTTGTAGGCGTCTTGCTGTCGACGGCGTGCTGAAGGAGCTGAACTTGGTTCACTTGGTTATAATGTCTGTATTGTTAGTTTGGGTTGTGCACTGGTTTACGCGGCGGGCTGATTGCGTGTGTACACACGTGCTGATTTAGGAGTGGTGTGTGGTCGGGCCGAACACACCCTGAAAGTCACTCGCGGCGAAGTCATTCGCGGTGACTCGTGGTTATAGAAAATGGCGGTGCCATGCGGTCGCTGCGCGGAACGCAGCGGTACACGTCCGCCGGTCGCGAGTACAAAAGGGTGACTGTTTCCGCTTCCTTCCCGCAGCTTGCTTCTAGTTATGACAGCTGAGGACATCGGCGGGGGAACGCGGGGGCGCGGGTGCGCGCCTTTAGGTGACGTCACGCTCTGGCGTGAACATATTCCCCACTCGGCAAAGGTGTGGTGTGGTGGTCAATCGACAGTCAGGTGGTCGTTCTTGATTTCGACCACTCGGGTGACGCCATCCCTTCATGGGTTCGTCTTGTGGCTCATGCGCCAGTGTAGAGGCGGCACCTGGTCGTCCACCATCAGTACCAGTTCCCCGACTTGAGGTGGGCTGGATCGGGGAGTCCGTTTGGAGCGTGTTTGGATGGTGTGCAGGTAGGGTTTGGACCAGGATTGCCAAAGGTGTTGGGATAAGGGTAGGACGAGCTTGAACCTTTTTGTGTGCGGAAATGGCTCGTCCTCCTACCAAATACTCAGGTAGGGCATTGAGCTGACGTTTTAAAAGGACATGACCCGCGGTGAGTAATTCAAATTCCGCGGGGTCAAAAGAGAGTGGGCTGAGAGGGCGTGCATTGAGCATGGCTGCAATGCGCGTTAAAAGAGCTGAAAGTGTAGGTGCGTTATTGTTATTATTGGTTGCAAGAAAGTCTTGTATTTCCCTAAGTTCATTTCTAGCGCCTACATAAATTGTACCGCAATTATATCTAATTAACGCCAGTACACCGCGCCTAGAAACAAAACGCTGTAATGCCGCAAGGAACGCTTCCGTGGATAACTCAGATACCGGTTCGAGATGGACCGCCTTCGTGGCTAGGCATGTTACAACACAGAAGTAGCCTTTTAATAGCTTGGCGTTTCTCAGTGTACTGGATTTTATCAAAAATGGTCCAGTAAAGTCCGTCGTGACTTTGCTAAATACGGGCTGAACGTTTACGCGGTCGGCGGGTGAGTCAGCCATGTACGGAGCCTTAGTTTGGACGCGGAAACGTAAACATTGTATACATTTGTATACTGATAACGTCCAGAATTGCTGGCGCAAGGGTGAGTGCAGAATGTCAGCACCTAACTGACTTAAGGTGTTTGCGATGACAGTTTGTCGTCGTGTTGTGTGTGTGTGCTGATTCTTTGTGGGCTGAGTCGGTATTTGTTGGATGTGCCGTCCTAGTCATTGCCTAGGCGGCGGCGAAGGACGCGAGGTAGTGCGCGGTGGAGTACGACGGGAGTACACCATCTGGCCCGTATCAGGTGAGGGACGGCGCCGTGGTACCTCGCGCTGTTGTACCGGCAATAAGCGCACTGGTAGTGCGTAGTATCGGGTACATACCCGAGGCTTGTGACCCTTTACATTACTACATGGGTAACAATGGTTGTCACCATAGCGCGGAGGTTGCGGGTTCGATACCTGTTTGGGTCTTGTCACGGAGCTGAACGGTCGTGGGTTCGAACCCTGCGCATAGCGCGGAGGTTGTGGGTTCGAAACCTGCTGAAGCGGGGACGAGAAGCGCGCGGGTATAGGCGCGGAGCTGATTGGGTGCAGGTTCGAAACCTGCGCATAGCACTGCGGCTGCAGGTTCGATACCTGCTTAGCTGACTGCGAGGGGCGCGCGGGTATAGGCGCGGGGCTGAGAGGGTGCAGGTTCGAATCCTGCGCATAGCACTGAGGCTGCGGATTCGATACCTGCGGAGCTGATGTTGAGAAGCGCGCGGGTATAGGCGCGGGGCTGAGAGGGTGCAGGTTCGAAACCTGCGCATCGCACTGTGGCTGCAGGTTCGATACCTGCTGAACAGATGACGAGAAGCGCGCGGGTATAGGCGCGGAGCTGATTGGGTGCAGGTTCGAAACCTGCGCATAGCACTGCGGCTGCAGGTTCGATACCTGCTGGATTGACGGCGAGGGGCGCGCGGGTATAGGCGCGGAGCTGAGAAGGTGCAGGTTCGAATCCTGCGTACAGCACTGAGGCTGCAGATTCGACACCTGCTGAGCTGGTGACGGAGGGGGCGCTAATGACCATGTTTTTTGTTCCAATACTACAACGAGAATCACGTAATAGGCGTCTATTGTCCTTCCATACTGCTCGTTGTAGAATTCCTCCTCGTCGTCTGATAAACCTACGGAGTCTAATATTATATAATATGCCGCGTCAAATCTATCGCGGGTCAATTTTACGCCGGCGGCTCTGGCTGCGAATCCAGGGCTATAGCGCCTAGGTTTTCTAGACTTCAATGATAACGCTTCCAAATTAAGCTTAATAATAGCGATTTGTTCCTCTTTAAATCTGGCTACCTGTGATTCAGAAGGCATCGTTAATCGTCGAAGGCGAAGTCAGGCACAAGGACGCAAGCAAAATTAAAAGGAAATAAAAATATTAAAGTATTTAATCGTAGGTGAAATTCCGCACCTCCTTTTTTGGAAGTCGGTTAAAATAACGCCTAAATTAATAACGTTTGTACCAAACCTTATATGAGCTGATGGTTTAATTACTTAATTAATTATATTCCGTAAATTTCGTTATGTTATTTACGTAAATTCTGTACGGGACCCTAAGACGTTTTGTGCTGGTCTCTTAAATGTAAACAATTAACTTACATTAATTATTTCATGATAATCACGAACACAAGTAAATCTTTTAACAGTACTTAGTATAATTTTATAATTAAAATCAACAAAGTACCTGGCCTTTAGTTATGTTATTTACGACTTTCTTGCAAACAATAGTTAACAATCATAAAAACAAACGCCTCATTAACGTTATCGTTAACGAGTTTGGAATTTCAAAACAAACAACTTTGCAGTATTCATGGCGCGTGAACGCGGCCGCTTGCAGTACTATTGTCTATTCTGTGGCGCGCGAGTGTCAAACTAGCAACGATAAGCGAATAGGTTAATTAGTGAGGAATGTCAAGCAAAGAACTCTGCAGCCGCGCTTATGTCAGACGATGTCGTTCCAATTAGTAACAAGGGTCAGTTTCGCTTGGCAATATGTTTGTTCCTAACGAGTGGAATTTTTTTGCTAGAAGCTTCGAATCGCTAGTCGGGTTTTGTTTGATAAGCGAATACCTGAGTTAATTAGGTGATTTGTATGACGGAAGGGATTTAAATTAAATCAATAAGAATGAAGGGATTAAATTGAGCTTAATATGGGCTGATTTGTATGACGTAATTTGGGTAATATTAAGTCAATAAAATGTAGTTTGTAAATTAAATAGGGCTGATAGGGATTGATATCCGTTATTTGGGAATTAAATTGAGCTTAAATGTGGCCTGTATTAAAAGGAATTTTAATTAAGAGCTGATTGATTGTGGACTGTATTAAAGGGGGTAGGGGGTGATAGCACTGGTTTATCCGGCAGCGAAAGAGATTATGTTGCCGGATATCCGCGCTCGTGGGAAATGTGGTTTATCCGGGTACCCGGTTATATCCGGATAACCGGATATATCCGGCTCGAAGGAAAATATAGTTTCGCAGTTTCCTGCTAGCTATACGTTCGTTGATAGGGGGGGGGGTAAGTGTGGTTGAGCAGTTTCCTGCAACCAGAGAATAGGTAATTATATATATAGGTAGGAATAATTGATGGTAAATACCTGTGTCGAGGAGCTCTTGGTCTGATGAATGCTGGTGACCGTGCTTCCTCGTTGTAGGCGTCTTGCTGTCGACGGCGTGCTGAAGGAGCTGAACTTGGTTCACTTGGTTATAATGTCTGTATTGTTAGTTTGGGTTGTGCACTGGTTTACGCGGCGGGCTGATTGCGTGTGTACACACGTGCTGATTTAGGAGTGGTGTGTGATCGGGCCGAACACACCCTGAAAGTCACTCGCGGCGAAGTCATTCGCGGTGACTCGTGGTTATAGAAAATGGCGGTGCCATGCGGTCGCTGCGCGGAACGCAGCGGTACACGTCCGCCGGTCGCGAGTACAAAAGGGTGACTGTTTCCGCTTCCTTCCCGCAGCTTGCTTCTAGTTATGACAGCTGAGGACATCGGCGGGGGAACGCGGGGGCGCGGGTGCGCGCCTTTAGGTGACGTCACGCTCTGGCGTGAACATATCCCGGTGAACCCCGCCGCCCGCCGGTGGGGGGAAGTCTAGCCACATTTCACGAAGTACGCTATCAGTGCTCATTTGACACTCGCGCGCCACAAAATAGACAATAGTACTGCAGGCGGCCGCGTTCACGCGCCAAGAATACATGAGAGTTGCTAACGGATTAGCCTAACGCGATACGCGATTGTTGTTGAGGTGCCGGCTTAACATTACTGAGTCATTAACGGCGACTGATAACAGTGTTTTTGGTCACGCGGTGTATTTATTTACGATGGTTATTAATGGTACTTGCAAAAAAATCTTGTAATTAAGAATTCTTAAGGCCAGTTACGAAACTTACGACATTAAGTTTATTTATTAAGTTTAATACGGATTATACCGAGTACGGTTAAATATTTAGTACCGAACGAATTTACAGGTTTCAATTAATAAAGTAATTAAACCCTCAGCTCATATAAGGTTTGGTACACACGTTATTAATTTAGGCGTTTTTTTAACCGACTTCCGAAAAAGGAGGTGCGGAATTTCACCGACGATTAAATAATTTAATAATTTTAATTATTTTTTCTTTTTGTTTTTTTTTTTCTCTCCTTGTGTCTGACTTCGCCGTCGACGTTACGATGCCTTCCAAATCACAGGCGGCTCGCTTTCGGGAGGTACTGAAGGCAATTTTTGCCCTTGCCGAGATGGCGTCATCGACGCGAGAGGGCAAGTCAAAGTACACCAATTTGGAATTTAATTCCAGATTTGATGACCTAAGGGCATTGCGTGACAGACTCAACGCGGTGTACTATGAAATCCTAGACACCGACGATTTATCAGACGCCCAGGAAAAATCCTACCAAGAGCAATATGACAAGGCAATAGAAGCCTACAACGCGATTCTTTTTGCCCACAAAATTATAAACATATTACCATCAGCCCAAAGTGACGATATACCATCAGCACAAAATAAGGGAAAAGTCACAGCGCCAGCTACGGTAAACTCGGTTTTGCCCCAAATAGAGTTACCCAAATTTACCTCGCGACTCGAGGACTGGCCCTCCTTTATATCTATATTTAAGAGTTTGACCGACAACATGGCCAACCTTACGGGTGCAGTAAAACTGCACTACTTACTTTCCTGTCTAGCAGGGGAATCGCGATCGCTCATTGCACATTTAACGATCACGAACGAAAATTACATAGTAGCCTTGGATATCCTGACGCGAAGATACGAAAATCGGCGGCTACTCATAGATCGTTTCGTGGACGTAATTTTCGATCTGCCCACCATATCGTCGCGTTCGGAAATCAGGAGGCAGTTCCTAACTCCGCTCATATCCGCACAATCCGCGCTTGCCAACTTAAACTTATCTACTACTGGAGATAGTGGATATGTTTTAGTGTCGATCGTAGTACGAAAACTCAAGGGGGAACTTAGGTCCTTTTTTGAGCGTCAATACGGGTCATCTGACCGACTCCCGACCCTAGCCGACCTTGTCACCTTCCTCGAGCATCACGCACGCTGCAACGAGGTCAGCGTATCGACCGCCACAGCTCCGCCCACGCTCGGACCAAATGCAAACCGAGCGTCACCGTCCGGGGCACAACGCGCGCGCACGTACCACCCCGACTACGCGCAGGTTCGACGGGTATATACTGCAAGCGCATCCCCGACACGCTCCGAGGATTCGAACCCGCGACCTCAGCGTTATGCGCAGGCGTTAACCGCACGACCCGCGCGCTTCTCGCCCCCACCTCGACAGGTATTGAACCCGCAACCGCCGCGCTATACGCAGGCATTAAACCTATCACCCGCGCGCTTCTCGCCCCCACCTCAGCAGGTCTCGAATGCGCAAACATTCTCCAGAGGCAATCATTACTGCCCGTGGTGTAATGACCGGGGCCACAAGCTACGGGTATGCCCCCAATATAACAAACAACCAGTGCAGGGCCGCTGGGATTTCATTTACGCGCGCGACCGGTGCGCCAAATGGCCCGCATTATGACGATGAGTGCACGTCAACGGGCCTATGCAAAACATGTGGCAGTGCAAACCACCACACAACCCTGCACAGGTTGGGGCGTACCTCACCAACGCACAATTCCGCGCATTTGCTACCCGCACAACAGCGCGAGATACCACGCCGCCGTCCCTCACCTGATACGGGCCGGATGGTGTCCTTCAGACGCACTCCAACGCGCACTACCTCGCGTTCACCACCGCCCCCTAGGCAATGACTAGGACGGCACAATAAACGCATACACACTCAGCACACACATACTCAGCACATATCAGCCCAGCTAACGGTTAATCATCAGCACACACATCAGCCCGAAGCTAATCAGCACACATCCCAGCGCGAAGATAATCAGCACACATCTCAGCGCAACGTTAATCAGCACACATCGCAGCGCGCAGATTATCAGCCCACAACTACACACACAACACGACGACAAAATGTCGTCGCAAACACCTTAAGTCATACTGCTGACATCTCAACGCCAAACAGTATGCATAATAAACCTGTCCTACTACCTACAGTCTCACTCGAGATAGCGGACTGCAAGGGCAATTTTCAACAACCACGAGCGTTGTTGAACTGTGGCTCTATGATCACACTAATAGATGAAAACATAGTAAAGCGACTTTGTTTACCTACTCAGCGCACCCAATTAAAAATAAAAGGTATAGGTGATCAGCACTCAGAAAATTCTTCATCATATGTCGACATTACTTTTCGACCTGTACATACGGACAGGCCCGTAATAAGGACAAAGGCATATGTGCTCAAAAACGTAACGGGAGTTTTACCGCACACTAAACTGCCTAGTTTGGATGAAAGCACCAATTACGTTCCACTAGCAGATTTTTCTTTTAATATACCTGCACCGATTGACCTCTTATTAGGGTCAGACATATTAGGTAGCATCTTAGACGGTACTAAAATTTCTCTAGGGCCCGGCAGACCTATAGCCTTCGGCACGATATTTAACTTCACGTTATTAGGCCCAGTATCACAAGATACGGGCACTCAGCCTCAAGTCAACTCAGCTCAAATTGACCATACTGACTTGGCACTACAGTCTAGCCAAGACATCCAGTCAGCTCTAGAGAGATTCTGGGAAGTAGAAGAAGTCAGTAATACCATTCCCGATGGTACATCAGCTCACGAAGAGTGCGTAAAAATATACCAGTCCACCACCACGAGGGACCAGTCTGGTAAATATATAGTCGCGCTACCATTTGTTACGGATGCCCCCGAACTAGGGGCTACGCACGCTATAGCACTTCGGCGGTTTCTCAACCTCGAAAAGAAACTCCAACGAAACCCCGAACTCCGCTCAAAATATGTAGCGTTTATGCAGGAGTACCTAGATAAAGGTCACATGAACCCCTGTCATCCAAACACGTTCCGCGATCAGCCCCACTGCTACATACCGCACCATGGCATTTTCAAGGCCAATTCAGACAAGCTACGTACAGTCTTTGACGCTAGTTGTAAAAGCGCAAATGGCACTAGTCTCAACGACACCTTGCATACGGGACCGGCCCTGCAGCGAGATATCACGGATATCATTTTAAACTTCCGAACACACAAGGTCGTTTTCAGCACAGACATACAACAGATGTTCAGAAACATCATGATTCAGCCCGACCACAGACGGTTTCAGCTCATTCTCTGGCGTTCATCACCAGATCAGCCCTTATTAACATATGCATTGTCCACCGTGACTTACGGATTACGCTCCAGCCCATTCTTAGCGAACCGCACCATCCAGCAGCTGATCGCGGATGAAGGGCAACGCTATCCCAGAGCCGCTCAGGTGCTCTCTAGGTCAATATTTGTTGACGACGTGCTCACCGGACATGATACTGTCGGTGAAGCCATGAACTTGCAAACCGAGTTGATTAGCCTACTCGCACTGGGGGGCTTCCAACTGCGTAAGTGGACATCCAACTCACGCCAGCTCTTAGAAAGGTTCCCAGATGACCAGTGCGAGATGTCGAAAGATTTTGAAGTCAGCCCAGACGATAACTCCATCAAAGTTCTTGGCATACAATGGATACCACAAACTGACGAATTTACCTACAGTGTCTCAGTACCTA
Organism: Selenia dentaria; assembly: GCA_917880725.1. Classification (NCBI taxonomy): domain Eukaryota; kingdom Metazoa; phylum Arthropoda; class Insecta; order Lepidoptera; family Geometridae; genus Selenia; species Selenia dentaria. Next base: position 41,509,370 of record OU862878.1, read on the forward strand.
CGGTAGATGGATTCACCAAGAGGTCAATACTCAGCACTATAGCACGTCTGTACGACCCATGCGGTTGGATCAGCCCCGTCATCTTCCGCGCTAAAACCTTGATTCAAAGGTTGTGGACCTTAAAACTCGATTGGGACGAACGAGTACCCAGTGACGTCGCTCTTGAGTGTCAGAATATCTATCGTGACCTACCACGTCTCTCAGCGCTCAGGTTTCCAAGAAACGTCTGCTCAAACAAGGCATCCACACACACCCTTCAGGGATATGCGGATGCTTCAGAACTCGGCTACGCCGCGGTTATATACCTCCACGAAACTACACCTGACGGACAGGTACATGTGCACTTGCTCATGTCCAAATCAAAGGTAGCTCCTATTAAAAACCGCCAAACCATTCCTAAACTGGAGCTCTCAGCCGCTCACTTGTTGGCTAAGCTCATGACCCATGTCTCGGCCCAGTTATCAGCTCACATCACCGTTCGTCAGCACATATGTTGGTCAGACAGTACCATAGTACTGGCCTGGCTGAACACGCCTGTACAATCGCTTCAGACATTTGAAGCCAACAGAGTCTCCTCAATCAAGGCAAATACATGCAATCTCACGTGGAGACATGTACCCTCCGCCCTAAATCCTGCTGACTGTGCCAGCAGGGGCATGTCAGCTCAAGATCTCTTGAAGCATGACATGTGGTGGTCACCGTCCTGGCTCAAGGACCCGCCACAAACATGGCCAGCCCTACCGCCCGCGTTGGGCCATCACGCCCTACCAGGCCTCAAGCCAAAGAAGGCCGTCGCCCACATAGCGGTACCTGACCTCGACGAGACTCTGCTCACACGATTCAGCTCACTAGATAAACTGATAGGTGTAACGGCGTGTATAAAACGATTCATACACAATTGCAGACAGAGCCGCTCTGCGCGTGTCGCTAGGCCCATTACGGTTAGCGAACGAAAGGAAGCCCTTTTACATTGGGTGCGCTCAGTACAACACAATTGCTTTGCTGAAGACATACATCGCTTAAAACACAACAAAGAATGTACGATACGTGTACAACGCTGTTGACTACTGCGGGGGAGATGGCGCTGCCGTCACGAACTTATTAGCTCCATGTTATTATATTAATTAAAAATATTATATCGTAATGTTTTAGTAATCTTAGTGGTGTAATATGTTCACCTATATTTTATTGTTAAGAGACAGTGTTATCTAAGTTAAAACTGAAGTGCAACTACCAAAAAACTGTTGATACTTATTTGAAAACAAAGTGAGCAAAGATACCTACATCATAAACAAAGTGCTAAAGAGTGTTATTTACAAGTAATATACTACAACAACAACAAGTAATAAACCTGAAATTTCATTAAAAACAATCTAAATACATTAGTGTAATTTAAAACCACCCACTTCCTATTTTAATGCAGTGACTAAACAGTGCGAAGTGTTAGTAAAAATGACTCACACCTAACGTATATACCCATTTCAAACATCAGTTTACGCTGTATACGGCCACTAATTTCGTTACCAACTTGTAGACAAACGCAGCTCAGTGGCCGCAGCGATATACTTGCAAGTGTGGTCCCAGCGTTCAAATCCTCATAGCTGAATGTCTTTTTGCATCTGAATTTAGTGGAAATACGAACAAATCACATGTGCAAATGTTATTGAATCTATCATAGTTCGAATTATAGTGAAATTTTCAAATAATATAATTGTAACGGTATACGGCATAAAGTGATCAACAGTGCATAATATTGAAAGAAAAACGATTGTTACATTACATATCGCAGTAAATAAGTACTATCACAAGTGCCAGTGAAGGACAAGAGTGATTTTGGAAGATTATTACGATCTATATAACCTCAAAATCAAACGAGCAAGTACCTAAAAAATATCTTGTTCGGGTCAAAGCACTTTAGTTCTTCTACTCACCGCTAGATGGAACAATTTTCAATAAATAAAATACTGACCGAATATTCATTATAAATTTTTGTATTTTGCACAATAGAAATGATGAATTTCTTTGAGAACATAAATATAAGGCCACGCCATCGTCGATGTCAATCAGACTCCTCTAAAAACGAGTCCGTCATATTATCATCCACATTAGATGGCACCACCAGTAGCATGCCGGAGATTTCAGATGACGATTCCGCCGAACAAGTTCAACCATTACAAGAGAAGATTGCGACACTAGAATTACAATTATTAAGTGCGCATAACGAGATAGAATCCCTCTTAGTGGAGAACAGAGAATTAAACCGAAAAAATGCGGATTTAATGAAGAAAAATGAACTTTATAAAGTGGTCACGCTGAGTCCATTAAAAATTAAAAAACACCGAAATGAAATACAGGAATTGACCTCGCAAAAACCGTCTTTGCCTGCACCATCAAAAAAATTTCAAAATCAAACAACACAGACAACGAAAAAAATGCCACCAGTATGTACTTTGAATACCCATACCGTAAAATCAGTGCAAAAGGACACAAAACCTGCTCAGTCACAAAAGTCAGTAAATAAACTATGTGTACTGAGTACAAGCAAGCAACAAAAAATTACATCCACCGCTCTAGACACGTTGTGTACAAATAACGAGTATGAGTTTATGCATCATCTCACTCCAAATGTGGGTATTAAACCGTTGCTTCAAGGACTTGACTCGAAACTGACCGGCTACACTATGAATGACTTCTGCATTATCATGATTGGAGAAGATGATTTTAGAAATACCAATGACTATAATGATATAATTACCTACATACGAGAAAAGCTACAGGACATAAAAAACACAAATGTTATTATGTGTTTACCAACATTTAAACTGACAAATACCACGAGTCTGTATAATTACAGAGTTGAGCAATTCAACAATTTGCTATACCGTGATAATACTCAACATGAATATACCTACATTTATGACGCAAATAAGAAACTGTCCTATGATGACACTATGTTTCGTAGATTATCAGGAACAATAAATAATAATGGATTACGAGCGATACTAAAGGGTATATATAATTACACTAAATCCATTATTAAATATATTAATAATTACCCAAATATTAAACAACATACACAACTAAACAATACATCAAATGAAGAACCAATGCAGCTTTTTCGTGAATAAACATTTATATATTATGCACCAAAATATAGCAGGGCTGCTGACTAAAACCAATGAGTTGGCTGTATGCATGGACGAACTATCAGAAAAGAACACAACTATAGATGTACTATGCATCACCGAGCATAATATGAAAGAAGACAACGAAAAACATTTGAATGTCCATAATTTTCACTTAGCAACATGTTTCAGCAGAAGTAACAAAAACAAAGGTGGATCATGTATTCTCGTTAGGAAGGGACTGTTGTGCCGAGAGTTGACTGAGATAAAGCAGTTATCTGTAACCGGTAAAGTTGAATGCTGTGGAATTGAGTTGATTAGTCATAAAATTGCAGTGATTTGTATTTATAGAGTTCCTATACATGAAACTCGCAGTATGTTCATGGATAAATTACAAAAGATTCTGATAAAGCTGTCTAGGAGTAAGTTTAGCAACATTATCATTGCAGGGGATTTTAATATCAATATTTTACGGAATAACCCCATTACCAGAGACTTAGAGTGCATGTTGTTAAATTACAATTTTAAATTAGCCATAAGAAAACCAACTAGACTAAAAGCCGGAACATGTATAGACAATTTTGCACACAATTTTGTCAGGCCTTGTAAATCGGAAGTAATTGAATTTGCTTTATCAGATCATACAGCGCAAATACTTAAATGCCCGATTAAAAAAAGATGTATTATCGATATATGGCGTAAAAAGAAACGAGACTATAGTACAGAAAATTTAATGAAATTTAAATCGTGTATAAATGCTTTATCTTTTTCCGAAATTTATGCTACAGATAACCCAAATGTTGCCTATGAACATTTTAAAGAAAACTTCAAGCTTTTTTATGATCTGTGCTTTCCAATCAAGACTGTTACTGTTAAGGTTATGAAAAAACCGCAATGGATTTCACGCGGAATTAAATTGTGCAGTAAAAAGAAGCGTTACCTTTTAAAAACATTCAGATTCAACCCTACAGATAATAATAAAACTGCCTACAAGTCGTACTCAAAACTATTTAAAAAAGTCATTAGATTAACACAACGCGCGCAAAATAACCACAAAATAAAAACATCTGACAACAAAGGTAAAGCCACATGGCAAATAATTAATAGCTCAAAATTAAACCTACCGAGACAACCAATTGACAAAATTAAAGTACTGAACAAAACAATTACTAATCCTCTTGATATAGCTAATTCCTTCAATAATTATTTTGTCGATAAAATTGTCCCTACTACTAACTCTGGCTCAAATGTCACATCACTTATTGAAAACAATTGTAACTCTATGTTTATGAGCCCCAGTGTTCCATGCGAAATTTCAAAAATTATAAAGAACCTTAAATGCACGAACAGCGTCGGTCACGACGGCTTTCATACGAGAGCAATAAAATATGTAGGTGACTATATTTGTGAACCCCTTAGTTACATTATTAACCTTTGTATTAGTATAGGAACATTTCCTGATGATCTTAAAATATCAATAATAAAGCCCTTATTTAAAAAAGAGAACAGAGAAAAAATGGAATTTTATAGACCCATTGCCCTTTTATCAGTTTTTGCTAAAATTTTTGAGAAACTATTATATAAAAACATTTATTCATACTTTGAAAAATATAAGTTACTCTGTGACGAACAGAACGGATTTAGATGTAATAAAAGTATAAACATGGCTATTTGCGAATTTTTAGATAATGTAGTATCAAACGTTGATAATAGAAACCCTAACTGTGCGATCTTCTGCGATATGACACAAGCGTTTGATTATGTTGATCATGATATACTTCTACGAAAGCTTGATGCGTACGGCGTAAGGGGTGACCTGCTTAATCTTATAAAATCATATCTATGTGACAGGAAACAAGTAACTGAAATTTCAAGACTAAATGCTAAAACAAAAAGAGAAGAAACTTTTACTTCTGGAGTATGTACTCCTAAGTATGGTGTACCTCAGGGTAGTGTCCTTGGTCCTCTGTTGTTCATCCTATTAATATTATAAACGTGAAAGTTTGTATGTATGGATGTATGGATGTTTGTTACTCTTTCACGCACAAACGGGGGGGCTAATGTTGATGAAATTTGGTATGGGGGTAGATGAGGCGCTGGATTAACACATAGGATACTTTTCATCATCATCATCATCATCATCCATCACCACGCGGGTGAAACCGCGGGGCGCAGCTAGTAATATATATAAACGACTTACCCAGAGCTACTCGGCAATCTATGACCCTATTTGCTGATGATAGCACAATATCAGTGCCTTGCAAGAACAAAACACTATATACCAGTGACATAAATAGCGCTTTGGAATCTATAATAAATTGGCTAGAAAATAATAATTTAAAAATTAATCTTAATAAAACACAAGTAATGCATTTTTCTCAACGGCCTGGTAAAATAACTAACATTATTATATTATTACATTATTATTATATACGGTAGCAAACATCTAAATAATGTGCCAACAACGAAATTTTTGGGCTTAACTATTGACCAGAAACTGGACTGGAAAGCACACATCGCAGAACTCAATAAAAAAATAAGCAGCACTTCCTATGCTCTATATAAACTGGCTCCTACTACTAGTACTGAGGCTCTTTTAACGGCATATCATGGATTGGCTGCAGCGGTTTTGAGATATGGCATTATCTTTTGGGGAAATTCAACTGATAAACCCCAGGCCTTCAAACATCAGAAGCGTTGCATAAGATCCATGTTTACACTTCAGCCAACAGATAGCTGTAAACCTTATTTTAAGAAACACAAAATCCTCACACTTCCATCCATGTACATATATGAGTTAGCAGTATTTGTAAGGACTAATCCCAACATATTCCCAAATATCTCAACAAAATTTTCTCGTAACCGCCGTGATAATCACAAGCTATTAAATATACCTAGCAAAACACAACTTTTTAGGAATAGTGTGTTTGGAATGGGTCCATTAGTATATAATAAGATACCACAAAACATAAAAGACCTCAATACGAATCTCTTTAAAAAGAAACTTAAGGAATTATTGACTGCTAAATGCTACTATAGAATAGATGACTTCCTACAGGATAAATTTTGACATATATAATTATAATTTTTCACATCCAATTTTAAGTATTGACATAATATTTGACATTATGAAACAATTATTTGTGGTATCTTATATGTATTATTATAATAAGTTTATCAGAATTGTGTAAAATAAAAATAAACTTTAACAAAAACTATTATAAATTATATTCTTATAAAAAAAACTAACATTTGTACGCCGTAACAGGCAAGGACATGAGATACGTCTCCATTCTTACGACCATGTGCTACTATTGTATGTGTACCTACCATGTTCTGACAAATAAATATTTTGAATTTGAATTTGAATTTGAACGCCTGTCACCATTCTTAGAGAACGACTTACTGAAAGTGAGTGGTCGACTCACCCAGTCTGCTCTGCGTTACGACGCTCAGCACCCACTGATATTACCCAGCTCAAGTCCACTAGTTGATCTCATTATAGACTACTATCATAAAATTTACTGTCATCCAGGGGCGGACACTCTGCACTCACTCTTACGCCAGCAATTCTGGATATTATCAGCCCGCCGCGTTATTCGCCATCGAGTATACAAATGTATACATTGTTTTCGTTTCCGCGCTAAAACTAAGGCCCCGTACATGGCCGACCTACCCGCCGACCGCGTAAACGTTCAGCCCGTATTTAGCAAAGTCACGACGGACTTTGCTGGACCATTTTTGATAAAATCCAGTACACTTAGAAACGCCAAGCTATTAAAGGGCTACTTCTGTGTTATAACATGTCTAGCCACAAAGGCGGTCCATCTCGAACCGGTATCTGAGTTATCCACGGAAGCGTTCCTTGCGGCATTACAGCGTTTTGTTTCTAGGCGCGGTGTACCGACGTTAATTAGGTCTGATTGCGGTACAAATTATGTAGGCACTAGGAATGAACTTAGGGAAATACAGGCCTTTCTTGCAACCAATAATGACAGTATCGCACATACGCTTTCTAAACAGCACATAACATGGTGGCTAAATCCACCAAAGGCACCCTGGTTCGGTGCACTTCATGAAACAGCGGTAAAGTCAGCTAAACATTTACTGTACCGTGTGGTCGGCGAACAACACCTCACATTTGAAGAGTTTTCAACTCTATTAACACGCATTGAAGCCGTGCTCAATTCACGCCCTCTCAGCCCACTCTCTTCTGACCCTGCGGATCTTGATGCTCTCACCGCAGGTCATTTCCTTATTGGCCGTCCGCTCACAGCCTTACCTGAATATTCGGTAGAAGGCCGAGCCATTTCTGCACTAAAAAGGTTCAAGCTCGTCCAATCCTTATCCCAACACTTTTGGCGATCCTGGTCCAAGTCCTACCTGCACACCCTCCAAACCCGCTCCAAATGGACTTCCCGATCCAGCCCACCTCAAGTCGGGGAACTGGTACTGATAGTGGACGACCAGGTGCCGCCTCTACACTGGCGCATGGGCGGCATCACCAAGACGCTCCCGGGGAGGGATGGCGTCACCCAAGTGGTGGAACTCAAGACGACTTTGGGCATACTGACGCGACCTGTCCTCAAGATCGCCCGCCTGCCTATCGATTGAGCACCACACCACACCTTTGCCGCGTGGGGAATATGTTCACGCGAAAGCGTGACGTCACCTCACTCACAGTGCGTCCCCCGCCGCCCGCCGGTGGGGGGAAACGTCAGACGCGGCGGCTCTCGCACGCCACCACTGAGCGACACGCCTTCTGCTCGCGCGCACGCAAAACAAAGTAAAATCCGCTCTGCACCGCCGCCGTTTTTGCCACGAGTCGGAGACGCCCCCATAATTTTACCGACGTAAAATACGCGTACGCGAGTGCACAAACCAAAGGGACACTAACAATACGAACATTATAACCAAGTGAACAAATGCCTTCACCTCCATCAGCACGTCGACCAAGGCAGCACGCCTCCAACGAGGACTTACGGTCACCAGCACTCACCAGACCCAGAGCTCCTCGACACAGGTATTTATCCTCTTATTTCCTACCGATGTATAGCTAGCAGTAAACTGCGAAACTAGGTTGACAACCAGAAAAATCGAAATACTTACGAATTGATTGGGAAGAGTTCAGTTCAGATTTGTTTTGTTTCTGTTGTGTATTTCCGAACATCGACTCATAGATGAATACAATACCTGGCGCACCGACTAAGTAATTTACGGCTAGGAAATTTCAGAAATGTAATTGACATTGTTTTAGTACCTATTTCGTACATAAAACTGGTTTTATTTATGTAAGTGGGAACTCATGCGTACCTTTGTATTACGTGGTGTCTTACATCCAATATATTGGAGTTCATTATTTGATTTAAAAATTTTGCTGTACATGCTTCGCGGGTGGCGTCATTGGTATCCATTGATTTCACAAGTAAAGGAAATTATCGTGGTTACTGGCATTTTCTACTTGACAAAAAAAATATCTGTCAGGGATTCAAAGGTTCCATGAAGTCTTCGATGTTGAAATACGTAGGTATTTACTAAACTACCGCGACCGCGCGCATTTATTTTAAATGCTGGATTTTCGCGGGGTTTTTGCGAACACTGAGTTGCAAATTTTAGCTATCGATAAAGCCACAAGGGTTAATATTCCACCATTGAAATAAACCCAAATCTAGAAAAGTTAAACAAAACCAACGACAGCCATTTCGGTGATTTATTATTATATACTATGATTAAAGCTGATAAAAATAACAGCTTGCTACCTAGTAATTTGAACACAACACGTGTTTTTTTCGTACAGTTGGAATAAGCTGGCTTCTGACCAATGAGCGTTCAAGATAATTCCGATACTTGAGTGAATCATTGTGCACTAGACCTTATGGCTTCCAATTGTCAAGCCGGTCGATCCAGGATCGGTATATATCAAACCGGTACAATAATTCGCAGCCAGTCACAGCATGTACATCCATGGACACCAGTTGCAGGGCCGCCAATTGATGGGTCGGTAAATGATGGGTCGGTGATTGTTACCCAGTATCATTTGGTTCACCTATGGAATAGCCAGCCCGTCTGCAACAGACCTGACAATTCAAGTACATGGACGCCGATTGCGGGGCGGTATTTCACAGGTCGGGCGTATTCATGGTCGGCAATCGATGTTTCCCGAGCGTTCGTATATGGTGTTGGCAAAAGTGGCAAAAATAACGTTTTTGAGCTTTACGATCGCTATAACAGAGCCATCAATATATAGTCTGTGCAGTGACAATTGTGACATATCATACCCTACTACCTTCAACTACCTCGTCTATGTTCTTTGACAGGAGCTCAACGCAGGGTGAACGTGTGTTTTCAATAAACTTAGAAATTATTCTGAATGTTCGTGGAAAATGGCAGATTTAGAGGTAATTCTTCATGTCACCCACTATAAAAGCTATCTAAATCCATGACACATAATGTACCGAATTTTCCGTTTCAGGTTCAAAAGAAACTCAAAGATATACCCTACAAAATCCAGACTTCAAGTTTGAAAGAAAGACTTGAGGTTGTAAAAGAAATTTGCGATGTTCTGTCGGCTCCAGGTATTATAAAGTTAATTTTATTCTATTTTGAGCGTGAAGGTAGATGTGTGCAAATATGGGTTAAGTTGGAGCAAACTCTACAGGTTGTGTCTAAGTTGCATGTGCTGAGTTTATTGATTGGCCGGCTTTCGGGCGTAGGCGCGCGGCGGTGGCGCTATGCATCGACCATGCACCGTGCTCAGCCTGCACTGCGAGAGTTGTGCTACCAGTCATGAGTGACTACAACTTTTTCATCTTCATGCCACTTCAGGGCTTTTTTACCAGTGTTGCAATGCACTAGTGTATTTACAAACCAGCTATAACTAAACTAGTCAAATAACTAATACTTGATATAAATGTAACTATAAGTAACATGTATACTGTTCATTAGGAATCACTGAACCAGCTGTACGGTACATTTGCCGTGTATTGACCCTGACACTGAATAGATATCGTGATACAACTTCCCAGTCATATGTGAGGAGCCTGCTTGTACACCTTTGCTCCACTTATCGGGAATGGACATGGAAGGGGATACTGCCATTGCTGCTAGAAATATCAGAGCAGCTTAAAAACACATCTAGCTCGTAAGTTACTAATATGTTTAATTGTATCAGTACAATACTTTAAATTAAACTATCCATATAGTTATTTTATTTAAAATATGTTGAATCCTTATGAGTTACATACAGATTTGAGTTTATGTTTCCAGTAAGAGCACAAGCCAGACTGGTCTATATGCTCTGAGCTGGTCTACAGTTCTGGTGGAGAAATCCCTCAAAACTACTGAGGAAGATGGAGTGGACTATAACACCCTTGTACTGGCTCAAGCCAACCTACTTGCTGTGGTCACAGCTTTTGGAGACAAGAAGAATAATGACAAGGCATATACCATGGTGAGAATTAAAAATATATTTATAGGTTTATTCATTAGAAAAATTGTCCTGCATTTTTCAATTGGCTCTAGATTGTCATATCTAGAAGTTTAATTCATTTATTTAGACTTCTTTTATCTATTTGTCTTAAATTTCATATGTATATTAATAATTATATTCTTATTTATTTATGGTTATCCAACTATTATTATATTGATACATGCAAATATAATTACATGCACTACACTTGTGCTTAATGTATAATCACTTACTGGCTAACACTGCAAGCTATAAGTAAACTCAAACATATAAACAGAGTAAAATTGATAATATGAGGTTAAGTTTATGTATGTATATTTATATGTTCGAGAAAAAAAATTACAACTCAGGGATATGGGTTTTGAGTATTTAAATATTCAGCTTTTTTTTGGAAAATCAGCCAAACGAGTCCGCAAAAATGTCGGCTGCTTTGCTAAATTTGTTTATTATCTTGCATAAGCTTGGAACAACAGAGTGGGCTCTTAATGAGGTCCTTCAATTATTTTTCAGTTGCACACATCATGGACTGCCATTGACAAAAATAAAGTCAACAAATGGCTGGACATCCTACTCTCCCAGCCCCCAGATACAGGTCCACAAATTTGTGTTACATTCTCCGCCCTCTGCAGACACCTAAGAGAAATTGATGATGAAGCCACCATAACTCTTCACAAGGTAATGAGGTGTTATTGAATAGAACATATTAATCAATATGTTAGTGAGTTATAGTCACTTCGTCATGGCCAATATCAGATAGATGTTCTAATTAGAGCCTTTAGAGGTTGAGTGTTGTGGTTGAGCTATAAATTATAATATTATTTACTTTGATATAAAGATTTTTTTTAAATTTGCAAAATTCAATAAATTGAGCTTATATTAAATTATAATAAGAATATGTAGATAAGTGTTTGATCTTTAAAAAATATTCCATATAAAGTTTGCTGCTATTAACCCATCCTATATCATGATAATTAAAACAAAATATTTATGAATGAAACACACGTAAATTTACTTCAATGGTACGCAAAGGGTTAATGTCATAAAAATGAACAACCAAGCTGAAGGCTGGTCCTAGCTAAGACTTGACTGATTTAATTCTATATTGTACTTTTTAAATTTAACATTTAGAGCACTAGTTTTAGACAGACTAGTCAAACATGGCTAATATCTTAACCTAAACTGAACAACGAACATTTTTGCTTCTGCATTGGAAACTATTTTCAACAGCCAAAGATGCTGGAGAGTTTTATAAAGAGTCTGATCAGTGTGAAGAGCCGTCCAAACTCCAATTACATCAAAGGGTGCTCTGAGTTGCTGCGGTTCCTCAACAAGAAAGAAATCCAGGATACCTTGCTCCCGGCGCTGCATAAAGCCATGCTGAGAAGCCCAGAGACCATTATTCAAGCAGTGGGAGAAGTTGTGGATAACTTGAAGATCCATCTAGATGGCATTGCTGTTGATATTGGCAAGAGCTTGATTGGTGAGTAGAAATACGAATTTATGATTCATGATGCATGTTGCCTTTCTAAATTACTTCAATTCTTATTACATTATAGTGATTTAATAAGAGTCCCTCCACGTCTGTTGCCAAACAAACCAAATAGTTTCCATCCAGATTTCCATGATCTACAAGACTTTAATTGCTTGCACAGAGGGTCTGATGATAGCAGTAAAAACCTGATATGCATTTTTTAATTCTCTTCTGGACAATACATACAACCTGCCAAAGACATCCGACTAACTACACGATCACTAATAAAAGAACTCCTTTAGTTTCGCCTTTTAACTTTCCAAGCTCTAAATAATAAATAGCTGCAATAATCATGGAAGTGTCCAAATAAAAATTTGTCCAAATAAAAAAAGATTTCCATCTTTCCTAGGTATAAGCTTGTGATTTTGATATAGAGCTCCGAGCATAAAACAATCAATTTCAATAAATTATTTGAAATGTACAGAACATCAAACTGGAAATCTAAGAATCAAACTGGGAATCTCTGTTGAACTAAAATAATATACATTATGATCATTGTTCGCGCTAAAGCGCGACGTCACTTTGAGAGCCCCCCGCGCGCGTCCCGCCGCCCCCGCGCGACCCGTCGCCCGCCGGCCGGGAAGCGGTAAAAACGTCAGGCGAGGCGACTCTCGCCCGCGACACTCACCCGAACGAAGTAAGCGCGCGCGCACGCCGAAATTGGCAGCCGTAAAACCCATAAAACCCTACGTGTTCACAAATCACACTAGTGTACGCGAGTGCGCGATAAACAAAGTGCATAATTCTACTGAACATTATTACGAACAGTGATACAACAGGTTAAACCCTTCAGCACGCAGTCCACAGCCGGACGCCATATACAGAGGACTCGCAAGGTCATCAGCCCTCACGACCCCAGAGTCCCGACTATCCCGTAAGTACCTACATATCTCTCCTAACACCTTTTACCACGAGCGTATGGTGGCAGATTGCCTCACCATATTTTGGTCCATCGAACCGAGATAATTGAATCAGCCCCCCTTGTTAAAAAATTCCCTAAATACAGTCCACATCAGCCCATATATCAGCTATATTTAAATTCCCAAATATACAATATCACCTACTTAACTCAGGTATTTGCTTATCAAGCTAAAATCGCCGAGTTATTAGAAGCTTCTAGAAAAGTGAACCGGCCGGGCGATTTGCTAGACGAAATTGACCCGTCCAGGCACGTTTCAAAAATGACCTGACAACTACGCTATAGGTAACTACCTATTCACTTATCGTTGTTCGTTTGACACTCGCGCGCCACAGAATACAACAGTACTGTAGGCGGCCGCATTTGCGCGCCACAGAATACACCACAGTACTGCCTGCAAATAATCGCGTTTGACAACAAGCGTTCGTGACTAATTAACGACGGCCGGTAAATTGCAAGCAGTGGTGATTAAGCTATGCGCTCCGATACGATTGTTCACTATTGTTTGCAAGAAAGACTGTAATCAAGAAGCTAGTACCTACGTGGTTAATTTTATTTATTAAGTTATAATACTAAGTAATGTTACACGGATTTACTATTAATAATTAATAACTCGTCCATGGCCCTACAGTTTTCAATTCAGCTCAATTGAAAGGATTATATTTTAACATAGAGATCAGCACAAAACGTCTTAGAGTTCCGTACAAAATCTACGTAAATAACATAACGAAATTTACGGATTATAATTAATTAATTAAGTAACTAAACCCTCAAATATAAATAACTAAACAGCTCACATAAGGTTTGGTACACGCGTTATTAATTTAGGCGTTATTTTAACCGACTTCCGAAAAAGGAGGTGCGGAATTCCACCTACGATTATATATTTTAATAATTTTTTTTTGCTTCCTTGTGCCTGACTTCGCCTTCGACGTTAACGATGCCTTCCAAATCGCAGGCTGCTCGTTTTAGAGAGGGACAACGCGCTCTAATTGCCCTCGCGGAAATCGCAGCTTCGTTACGAGAGGGGAAATCGAGGTATACCAACCCAGATTTTAACTCGAAAGTTGCGGACGTAAGAACCATGCGTGATAAACTCGACGCCGTGTATTACGAGATTTTAGATACCGACGATTTGTCAGACGCCCAGGAAAAATTCTACATGGAGCAATACGAAAGGGCAATAGAAGCCTATGACGAGATTCTCGTTGCCCATGTAGACATCAACATATTGCCATCTGCTCAAAGTGACGATGTATCAGCACAAAAACAGGCGAACGTGACAGCGCCATCTATGGTAAACTTGGTTTTGCCCCAGATTGAGTTACCCAAATTTACCTCGCGACTCGAGGACTGGCCCTCCTTTATATCAATATTTAAAAGTTTGACCGACAACATGGCCAACCTTACGGGTGCAGTAAAACTGTGCAGTGTGTGGTGCAGTAAATCTATAGTCGCGCTACCGTTTGTTACGGATGCCCCCGAACTAGGGGCTACGCACGCTATAGCACTTCGGCGGTTTCTCAACCTCGTAAAGAAACTCCAACGAAACCCCGAACTCCGCTCAAAATATGTAGCGTTTATGCACCTAGATAAGAGTATAAGAGAGTACCTAGATAAAGGTCACATGAACCCCTTCCATCCAAATACGTTCCGCGATCAGCCCCACTGCTACATACCGCACCATGGCATTTTCAAGGCCAATTCAGACAAGCTACGTACAGTCTTTGACGCTAGTTGTAAAAGCGCAAATTGCACTAGTCTCAACGACACCTTGCATACGGGACCGGCCCTGCAGCGAGATATCACGGATATCATTTTAAACTTCCGAACACACAAGGTCGTTTTCAGCACAGACATACAACAGATGTTCAGAAACATCATGATTAAGCCCGACCACAGACGGTTTCAGCTCATTCTCTGGCGTTCATCACCAGATCAGCCCTTATTAACATATGCATTGTCCACCGTGACTTACGGATTACGCTCCAGCCCATTCTTAGCGAACCGCACCATCCAGCAGTTGATCGCGGATGAAGGGCAACGCTATCCCAGAGCCGCTCAGGTGCTCTCTAGGTCAATATTTGTTGACGACGTGCTCACCGGACATGATACTGTCGGTGAAGCCATGTACTTACAAACCGAGTTGATTAGCCTACTCGCACTGGGAGGTTTCCAACTGCGTAAGTGGACATCCAACTCCCGCCGGCTCTTAGAAAGGTTCCCAGATGACCAGTGCGAGATGTCAAAAGATTTTGACGTCAGCCCAGACGATAACTCCATCAAGGTTCTTGGTATACAGTGGATACCACAAACTGACGAATTTACCTACAGTGTCTTAGTACCTCCTGCAGATGGATTCACCAAGAGGTCAATACTCAGCACTATAGCACGTCTGTATGACCCCGTCAGCCCCGTCATCTTCCGCGCTAAAACCTTGATTCAAAGGTTGTGGACCTTAAAACTCGATTGGGACGAACGAGTACCCAGTGACGTCGCTCTTGAGTGTCAGAATATCTATCGTGACCTACCACGTCTCTCAACGCTCAGGTTTCCAAGAAACGTCTGCTCAAACAAGGCATCCACACACACCTTCAGGGATATGCGGATGTTTCAGAACTCGGCTACGCCGCGGTTATATACCTCCACGAGACTACACTTGACGGACAGGTACATGTGCACCTGCTCATGTCCAAGTCAAAGGTAGCTTCTATTAAAAACCGCCAAACCATTCCTAAACTGGAGCTCTCAGCCGCTCACTTGTTGGCTAAGCTCATGACCCATGTCTCGGCCCAGTTATCAGCTCACATCACCGTTCATCAGCACATATGTTGGTCAGACAGTACCATAGTACTGGCCTGGCTGAACACGCCTGTACCATCGCTTCAGACATTTGAAGCCAACAGAGTCTCCTCAATCAAGGCAAATACATGCAATCTCACGTGGAGACATGTACCCTCCGCTCTTAATCCTGCTGACTGCGCCAGCAGGGGAATGTCAGCTCAAGATCTCTTGAAGCATGATATGTGGTGGTCACCGTCCTGGCTCAAGGACCCACCACAAACATGGCCAGCTCTGCCGCCCGCGTTGGGTCATCACGCCCTACCAGGCCTCAAGCCAAAGAAGGCCGTCGCCCACATAGCGGTACCTGACCTCGACGAGACTCTGCTCACACGATTCAGCTCATTAGATAAACTGATAGGTGTATAAAGCGATTCATACACAATTGCAGACAAAGCCGCTCTGCGCGTGTCGCTGGGCCCATTACGGTCAGCGAACGAAAGGAAGCCCTTTTACATTGGGTGCGCTCAGTACAACACAATTGCTTTGCTCAAGACATACATCGCTTAAGACACAACAAAGAATGTACAATACGTGTACAACGCCTGTCACCATTCTTAGAGAACGACTTACTGAAAGTGAGTGGTCGACTCACCCAGTCTGCTCTGCGTTACGACGCTCAGCACCCACTGATATTACCCAGCTCAAGTCCACTAGTTGATCTCATTATAGACTACTATCATAAAATTTACTGTCATCCAGGTGCTGACACTCTGCACTCACTCTTACGCCAGCAATTCTGGATATTATCAGCCCGCCGCGTAATTCGCTATCGAGTATACAAATGTATACATTGTTTTCGTTTCCGCACTAAACCTAAGGCCCCGTACATGGCCGACTTACCCGCCGACCGCGTAAACGTTCAGCCCGTATTTAGCAAAGTCACGACGGACTTTGCCGGACCATTTTTGATTAAATCCAGTACACTTAGAAACGCCAAGCTATTAAAAGGCTACTTCTGTATTATACATGTCTCGCCACGAAGGCGGTCCAACTCGAACCGGTATCTGAGCTATCCACGGAAGCGTTCCTTGCGGCATTACAGCGTTTTGTTTCTAGGCGCGGTGTACCGATGTTGATTAGGTCTGATTGCGGTACAAATTATGTAGGCGCTAGGAATGGACTTAGGGAAATACAGGCCTTTCTTGCAACCAATAATGACAGTATCGCACATACGCTTTCTAAACAGCACATAACGTGGTGGCTAAATCCACCAAAGGCACCCTGGTTCGGTGCACTTCATGAAACAGCGGTAAAGTCAGCTAAACAATTACTGTACCGTGTGGTCGGCGAACAACGCCTCACATTTGAGGAGTTTTCAACTTTATTAGCGCGCATTGAAGCCGTGCTCAATTCACGCCCTCTCAGCCCCCTCTCTTCTGACCCTGCGGATCTTGATGCTCTCACCGCAGGTCATTTCCTTATTGGCCGTCCGCTCACAGCCTTACCTGAATATTCGGTAGAAGGCCGAGCCATTTCTGCACTAAAAAGGTTCAAGCTCGTCCAATCCTTATCCCAACACTTTTGGCGATCCTGGTCCAAGTCCTACCTGCACACCCTCCAAACCCGCTCCAAATGGACTTCCCGATCCAGCCCACCTCAGGCGAGGCGACTCTCGCCCGCGAAACTCACCCGAACGAAGTAAGCGCGCGCGCACGCCAAAATTGGCAGCCGTAAAACCCATAAAACCCTACGTGTTCACAAATCACACTAGTGTACGCGAGTGCGCGATAAACAAAGCACATAATTCTACTGAACATTATTACGAATAGTGATACAACAGGTTAAACCCTTCAGCACGCAGTCCACAGCCGGACGCCATATACAGAGGACTCGCAAGGTCATCAGCCCTCACGACCCCAGAGTCCCGACTATCCCGTAAGTACCTACATATCTCTCCTAACACCTTTTACCACGAGCGTATGGTGGCAGATTGCCTCACCAATCATGTTCGCGCCCTACTCCTGAAGTTCTACAGCACATCATCTGCACTGGGTTATCCTGTGTATACATAGATATGTATACAAATAAATGCTTAGATAAGCATTTATTTGTTGATTTGGAAGGCACATAAAACTGTGTTTGATCGAAGACCTTAACATGTATAATTATTCTATGGTCGAGGTTAGATTACTTAAGTTTGCATTAGAACAATAGTCGTTAGGTCCTGTCGGATCGTGGTCGTCCTAGTATCATGAGTGAGTGTCAATTTGCATGTTACAGTGAACCTACATTCAAAGGATGAGTGGGTGCGCGCAGAGGCGCTTGAAGCGCTGCGGCGGCTGGCGACGCGCTGTTCTGACCGAGACGCTGCGAAAGCGCTGCTGGCGCACGCGTTCGCTGAATACAATGGGGCTGGAGGGAAACTGACTTCTAGCGAGGACAAGATCGCGGTACTCAATGTAAGTTTACGTTCCACGTGCACACCTAACGCGGCTCCATGTCATAGTAATATTGTAAATACGAAAATATAAAATAGAATAGTAAAAAAAATATAACACCTTATTTTGGCGACATTCATAAAATGTTCCATGCAGTTTTATCGTACGATAATGAGAATTACAGCGAGGCTAGACCTCTGGTTGTTGATTAATGTAAGCAATTTATAAATAGGTTGTATTCTCCTCTATCTGAAAGGAAGATGCCCCAGTAACGGAAACAAAATATGCTGACTCTTTACTTTATTGTAGGGAATAAATAATCTTGTCATGGTTTAATTTATGGTTCTCAAATTAAATGCAGTCATCATAATCAAATCACTGTTATGTATTATAACTAATTATGTTAAAAGGAATGTACTATATACTTTTTTAAATAGAATGCTTTTGTTCGAAGTACAAATGTTAGTGAGGTTTGACTATTCTCAAAGTTTACACAGTGATGTCAACAATTTATGTAATAAAATTGAATCTTACTACGACATATAAGAACGACAGATACATGTATATATCACTCGAAATGGCAAATGTGATCGATGCAAATGTAATATCCGCCTCATTGCTTTATACTATAAGATAAAGAACTACAATATTCACACTCGAAAAGTGTTTATTTGTATGATAAATCAGGTTGGTCAGTTGTATCTAACCTATTTTTGCCTGGAAAGGATTGCGAAGAAAAGTGCTATAAATTCAATACAAAGTATATTAAAAATGACATTAGAATATGGAAATATAAATGTCGAAATGTATCGATATCGATAATAATTCGTAATCACTACTAATCAGTCTTCTGTTTTGTAATCAAAACATGATAAAACTACGGAATTCCAAACAAATTAGGTGTGATTTAGGTTTTCCGATGATAGTAGGTAGGATTTTTGCGGTAGAGAGTATTATATTTTTATTGTATGATTTTTAAAACACTAACGCCTCCTTAGCGACACCAAACATTCCAATTTGAGAGAGGAAATTAAACATACTCGGACGGGATTCAAACCTGCGTCTTCATACAAAATCGGTAGACGCCATGACGACGAGGCGTTGTTAAATAAATTTGGTAAACAAAATACTGCTCAGTTGATTGAAACTTCTTCCGCATGAAAATAGTTTATCGCGATCGCTCGGCAACTATCCCATGAATCTGAATAAAATTATGTGCTATTTCTGAGCATAACAACTTTCAATTCCATATTTCATTCATTACAATGGATCCATTCAGCTGTTTTTATTAACCTATATGGGAAAAAAAATTCGAGACGAAAAGCCTGTTTTAATTTTTGATATAAGCTACCTCCTTTTAAAATTTCAATCAAATCCATTGTACCAATTCTGAGTATAAGCTACCTCCATTTTAAATTTCAATCAAATCCATTGTACCAATTCTGGGTATAAGCTACCTCCATTTTAAATTGCAATCAAATCTATTGTACCAATTCTGGGTTATAACCTCCATTTTAAATTTCAATCTAATCCATTGTACCAATTCTGGGTATAAGCTACCTCCATTTTAAATTTCAAGTCAATCCTTTTGAACCAATTCTGGGTATAAGCTACCTCCATTTTAAATTGCAATCAAATCTATTGTACCAATTCTGGGTTATAACCTCCATTTTAAATTTCAATCAAATCCATTGTACCAATTCTGGGTATAAGCTACCTCCATTTTAAATTTCAAGTCAATCCTTTTGAACCAATTCTGGGTATAAGCTACCTCCACCATCAAATCCTTTGAACCATTTCAGTGTGAAGAAGTTAAAAATATACAGATGATTACCCGCAAGCTTACGCATAAGTATAACTCCGGCAGGGCATAGGCGCGCTGCGATGGCTGGCAGTGGCGCCCGAGGACCTCGCGCTGCTGTTCACGGAGGTGACGTCACAGATGTCGCGCGTGCTGGACGCCGAGTCGCACGACCGCACGCTGTGCGTCGCGCTGGACGTGCTCGCCGGCTGGCTGCGGCGGCTCGGCGGCGCCCTGCCTGATACCATCCTAGATATATTCAAGGTGATACATACACCAACAACTTTGTTTATATATTTATATTGTTTCTCTTGCTCGAAAACTGCTTCATTATTATAAAATAATGGCTATAAATACAAATGGCTGTTTCCAGTACACAAGAATAAACACGGCAGCAATTATCAGCCCATACTGAAGAAATTGGTGGATAGGTTTTTAATTATTTTATATAATATATTAGATTGATACGCGGGACATTGCGTTTCATATTTTTATTGCCTTAGTCTTAATATATGTGGGCTGACAAGTGTACATTATTGCTGACAAAAAGTTACACTCACACACGCATAAGATTCCCTGCGTCGTCGTGGGAGGCAGTTAACAAATATCCCGACCCGATAACAAACATTTCTGTTCATATTAAACTATTACCGGCATAACACTCACGTCAGGGATCGTATGAGGATGAGCATCTGGCATGCTCGAAACCCGGCGAGATGTATTCGATCCCTCACGTGAGAGTTAATTTTGCCGGTTGATAATAATAGTTTGATATGTGTCAAACTCACAAGATATTCAAGACAAACATCAGTTCATGACACAAATATTTGCTTCTATTCGGCATCGAGGAAGTTGCGACCGTGCGCCTCGAAGGCAGGATCATCACATCACGGAGCTAACACGATCAGCGACAAACGTGATATGAAAGTTTAATAAATCCAAATAGTTAGATTTGAGTACTCTATTTCTTAAATATGTGTAAGAGTGGTATGTGTGAAACGTTACGTTGCAGAAGCACACGAGTGCGAAGAGCGTCACGCAGACGGTCCGCACGGCGTACACGGGCATGGTGTCGCGCGCGGCGGCCGCGTGTCGCGCGACCCCGGCGCAGGGCGCGGCGCTCCGCCCGCTGCTCACGAAGGCCGTCGAGAAGGCGGCCGCGCAGCCGCTACAGGTAACATGCTCACTCACTATTGTTCATCCTCCTTTTCTAGCATTGAACTGCCCCTTATCATCACAAATGATCTGGGGGACTAGCACAAATAACTGCGTAAGTGTCGTCACGTGTTGTTCACGTAAAACTGCACAAACTCATTTATCTAGGGCAACTGTGACACAGATAATGCGTAGTTTGTACGCCGAAGATTGACACGTTGACGTTTACCATACGAAAACATTTTCGCAAATTGTTTGTGCTACGGCCTCTGATTTAATCAAATGATGTGATATGATCAAATGTTTCACGGTGAATGTTTTGAAGAGCTATTTAATCTTATTCCTTCCTCACCATTCCGATCCCGAACTACTCTGTTCCGGCCTAGCATTGCATCCATATACTATACAAAGTTTCTTACCACGAACCAACAAGTTCCTACCTCTGTCGTGTAAGTCAATTGTGGAATGCTCTGCCGGCGTACGTATTTCCTTGCAGCTATGACCCTGGGTCTTTTAAGCGGGGCGTGAAAAGGCATCTCTCAGGCCATCATAGGAGTGGCGATTAACGCAACTTACTGCTGCACTAATGGTCATCGCTTCTTAAATTCATTTCCGCTTTCTATCAGGCGAAAGGGAGTAACTTTGATGAGCCTGGCGACGCAACAACATGGTTATAAACTTGGACTGTAATACGTGAGATATTATATACAGTGTGTGCTGATAGTCGTACTAGCAGGCGATAAGCATGGACCTTATTACTCAGCTGCAATTGAATTTTGATTGATTATCCTACGTCTTTTCCCGGGCTATCTCTGTGCCGCAGTTTTACCACAGTATATGTGATTTCTGGTTTAAAATATGCAAGACTATTGCACTATCTTGAGGCCACTCTGGATGAACCACCTTTAGTCTGTCGGGCTGTACAGATCTGTACAATTACTCGGGTGGTTTGGTCGTGTGTTAGATCCTTAATTAATTAATTGATGGTAATGGTTTTATAGGCTTTCGCGATTCTTAAACATTGGAATGAATCAAATTGAATTGTTGAATTAAATCGTGTATGTTGTATATTATTTTTATCCCCCTGAGTGTATGCGTGATCAGGTTCATTGCAAAGTGTCCGAAATGTCGAGATTTAATCCGTTTAATTTGAGTTAGAAAATCGCGGGTTATGTCCATATTTATACTTTAAGCTTTAAACCGACTAGCAGCCGGAGCCAATAACCTATCTATCGTCGATTTCCCCTACTATACTACGACCGTTCAGAGAATGCGTTCCTGACACGTCGCGATTGAACTGACGACGTAACTTTGTAATGGCGTTGCAGTTACGATAAAAATATTATTGCTGGTTGTTTACCGTTTTAACAATTGATGAGCATTAAAACAATATTATTATATCAATAATCAATTAATGTTATAATTTTGTACCAAACTGAGTGTCAAATAACTTGGTAAACAATATTTTTCTAAATCTAAACTGCGCTATTACATGGTTATGTCAGCGCTTTATATTTGTAGTGCTGTGCTAACAATAACAGGCAATAATAGTATCGTAATCTGTTCTTATACAGTAGTACTTTATAAAATAATACGTTTTGTTTTTCTTTTTAAGAAATTTAAAATAATGGACTATAAGATAACTTTTATTAAATATAAAAATAAAACTACGACCAAACCGAACGCGCGAAAGAAAGTAGCATTTTTATATTTAGGTTGAAAATGGTAACCCCAAATGGCGTTACTAGCATTTTTATACTTAGATTAAAAACGGTAGCCCCAAATGGCGTTATGGGCCGCCATTTTGTGACGCTAAAACAGTCGTCTGTTGTCGTTTCGTGCGCATAGACCACGTTCTTCAAGTGTTTTCGATCTGTTTTTATTTGATTACCCGGCTTTCGTTTAATGGACTGTTTCTGCTTTTCAAACTGACATCGGCGCTAAATCGGACTTCGATTGTGTTTTTGTGACTTTTGGTGCATAATAATGCCTAAACGTGGACAAACATTGAAAAGTGGAGCCCGTGAGTTAATCATCAAGCTGCAAGATTACTTTGAGCGGGAGCGGAAGCAAAAAAAATTGATAACTGGGATAATGTCGTGTTCATTGACGAGACATGGCTAAACGCCAATCACACGGTTTCCCGTTCTTGGACAGATGATACACAAGCGTCGACGTTGAAAGTACCAATGGGTAAGGGAGCCCGTCTGATAATATGCCACGCAAGTTCTGCAAAATACGGCTTTGTGGAGAACGCGTTACTGGCATTTCAATCAAAAACCACAAATGACTACCACGAGGAAATGAATGCCACTACATTTAAAGAGTGGTTCCAGAACATGCTTTTGCCCAGCCTACCAGAGCCTTCTGTAATATTCATGGATAATGCCTCCTATCACTCGGTTCAAATACAGAAACCACCTACCCAAGCTAATAAAAAAGAAGAAATGGTGGCTTGGTTACAAGCAAAAGGCATTGACGCAAATATGCAGATGCTAAAAGCATAGCTAATTAAATTAGTTAAAGAAAATATTGCGGCAAATGTGCGATACGAAATCGATGAACTGGCTCTGGAGTACGGTCATCGCGTTCTAAGAATTCCACCGTATCATTGCCAATATAACGCGATTGAGCTAATCTGGGCTCAAATAAAAGGTTACGCCGCCCGCCACAATACTTCCCCGCCATTCAGCACGAAAAAGATGATGACCCTATTAAAAGAAGCCTGCGGGAAAGTCACAAGAGATGACTGGGCAAAGGTTGTTGAGAAGACTAAAAATCTGATTGTGGAACATTTTGACCGAGATATCAGGATTGATTCTGTTATTGATAATAATATAATTATACATGTAGGCAAAGATGATGATGAAGACACCACCTCCTCAAGCGAATCGGAGTCTGATTAATATTCTGTACGCACATTCAATTCAATGTACTTTATTGCATAGAAATACAGATTGTAACTTTGTAACAAAGAATAAATAAAACAATTTTATTATATTAATATTACCCTTTTTTGGTTTCCACTTAAATAACTAAAATATAAATTTTAAATGATTCCGCCAATTTAAAACGAAAATAATCTTAAAAATAACGCGGCGGTTCATTTTGGAGGAACGGTAACGAACTCAGTGTTATGTTGTGCCCATCACTAGTCGTGACTAACTGATAGGTGTCAGGAACGCATTCTCTGAACGGCCGAATTTTAGAGATAGATATTTGACACTATTTGCACGGGCCTGACAAAGGTAGCAGAACGACGTTGTATGCAGGCCGCTTCCAACCGGTCCTTTTGGAAATTTCTGGGGGAGGTGTATGTTCAGCAGTGGACGTCCTATGGCTAAAATGATGATGATGATGATTAGTATGAACGTTATGTCAAATTTCAATCGGTAGTACGGGATTCCCCATAAGACGCGCGTGATATTTACCGGAAGTTATCTCCGACCACTTTCGTTTGGATTTGTAGAACTTTCGCGAATCTAATTCATGTTTTTAAGAGAATTATGTTATTTCGCGCACAGAATCAAAATATATTTTTGACTAAACTCGACGTTCCGGTCGAGTTTGATAACCTGAAGGATGGCGTCAGGTAATTCATAGTATATACATTTTTGTATTGTTTTATTTCAATCGCTTCTCGAACAGTCCTGGGGTAAAAGTGACGATCTGTGGAGAGTATCTTCGGGTTGTGTAGCTCAATCCAATGGTCCAGTGTCAATCAAGCGTTCAGCTATTGCAGACTTATTTGTCCGATTGTTTTTCACAGCTGTGATATGTTCGTTCACTCTTTCTGCAATGGTCCGCTTTGTTTGCACGATGTAAGAACTACTGCAGCTGCAGTCAACTTTATACACGCCGGGAGTTTAGAACGGTGTAGTGTCCTTTGCCGTTTAAATTTCTGCGCTATTACACGGTAGATAACGGGGTGTATATAGTATTAATGGAGAATTTGTTGAGTACTGCCTCAATTTTTTCCGTTAACCCTTTGGCATAAGGCATAAACGTTGGCTGTCTTTTTAGTGTTCAATAGTTCATAGTTGATGACGTAATATAGTCAATGTGGATACAGTGAGCAGTAACATGTGTTTGCAGCACCCCATAGTGAGCGAGGGCATATCAGCAATGCTGGGCCTGGCGCTGCTGGACTACGAGCGCACGCTGGCAGGCAGCGGCGCGGTGTGGGTGGCGCTGGTGCATCCCGAGAAGCACGCGCTGCTGCACGACAGAACCCTGGCCGCCCTCACCGACGATGGTAACTATAGTCTTCCTTTAAGGGCCTTGTGCGCTTTTTCGAAATTTATTTGAATACAACCTAAATTATTGCAGAAATTCACTTCAGTACATTGAAGTGACGTGAGTAGTCACGTAGGCGCATGAGTGGGTCCGGCTTCCCACAGTTAACCCCAAAACTATATCTAAAATTATCAAATCTAGTGAATCGATAATTTAGATCAAATCGTTATTTAAGCTACAACCTCTGTCAGCTGAATCGGTCGTAGAAGCGTGTGGAGACGGAGTTATTGTTACTAACACGACCACACCATCTCAATATACACAAACATATTCAGCATCAGGCTGGCACAAATAAGCCCGCCATAACAATGTGCTGCTACACCAATGCTTTAATATAATGGAAGATTTAGTTCTACTATTAGCTATTTATTACAAATCACAATACATTAAAGTATTATTTGAATACTTTTTGGGGGGGGGCCTATGTTCAGCAGTGGAAGTCCTATGGCTGAGATGATGATGACTATTTGAATAGTTTATGGAAGTTGTATATTATTATTGTGCTACTATGACTAGAACATAACAGATGATATTAAACTGAATAAACACTCGAACCGGACTTGTCTGTATCTGTAATGTAGTTGAACTTAGTTAAAACAGATTGTATACATTGTCGTAGGTATTTTTTTTTTATTCTATTATCAAGCCCATGTTTGCTTGATACATATACTTACACATTTATATATATATTTTAAAAGCAAAACTATAACATTTACCCCTTTATAGTCCTGATACAGGTGGCGTACCTCTGCCGAACAGTGTTGGAACAGTACCCGAGTGTTGCCAGCGATATAAACTCGCCGATATATAGAGCTTTTATACTGGTGTTATTATCAACGATGAAGAATGTGAGAACGACAGCCATAGAGGAGGTGAAGAGTCTCCTGTCCGTGCCCGACAGAGCACAAACAGCGAGGAACTTGATGTTAAAGCTGAATGAAGTGCTGGAAGAGGGCAAGATCTTCATATCGAAGGAGAAAAGCCCGCCGGAGGGCGAGAAGGGGCCTGAAATCACGGGGAAGATGATACTGGACTGCATGCAGGCGTTGTGTTCGTGTAGAGGTAAGATCAACTATCATACTCAGTACCGGGATGACCAAGCTTTGGTCTTATGTACACAATTGTTTTTCTTGGTCTAATCTCAACCAAACACTCATTGGGCTTAGTGTTGCTTAACAACGCTATCTATTGTCAAGTAGCTTTAGTGTTGCTGTGTCGGTACAGTGGATGGCCCTAGTTGCCATGATATTGTAGCAGTTTTTCATTGCCTGAAAACACGGATAAAACGTTTTCTAAGACTGAAACCTAGCTAGATAGATGTATCTCCCCCGTAAGGAACCCCCTGCATACTAATATTCATGACAGTCGTTAGAGCCATTTCCGAGATTCAGATTATATATATACATATTACATATATACAAGAATTGCTTGTTTGAAGGCATAAGATTGTAATTTTGTTCAGCTTTCCAAGTTGCTTACGTAAAATTTATAAGAGCGTCCTTGATGCCTGCTGCTAGTAGGTACTATGGATACCATTGTAAATGTTTGTTTGATGGTTTAGGTTTACTCACTACTCTCATGATTTGCAGAGTACCCGCAAATAGACCGCGAGCGGCTGGCACTAGACGCGTTGAAGTGCGCCCACCACCCGCTAGCCGTGGCCGCCAACCGCACCGCGTGGCGCAAGCTGGTGCTGTACCTGCGGCTCGATCCCAACAAACTGCTCGGGCAATATGCGACTACCCTCAATGACGAGTATATCGCTGGGTTCACCAACAGTGAGGTGCGTGCTCTCACCCTTTTTTGGTATTTATATAAGGTCCTTACACATGGCGTTTTGTTGAACGGCCACTTCGAACTCAAAAATCAGGCTATTGCCTAATAATTGCAAAAACAAATTTATTTTAATTTTTGGGTTGTGTACAGCTTGACTTTTATATTTTTATAATTAGAAGTGTCTTTTATTCTTACATTAGTAGGTTTCATAATAAACTAGATTTTATTCTGTGTTTAACGGAAAAAGCCATTATTCAATTAATTCAATGTACTTTTTTTTTGTTTTTGCAGCGTCCTTTGTTAAAAAATCACGTAATGTACTCACCTCTGGAGACCATATCGAACGTGGTAGCGACCCTGGTGGCGATCAATGCGGACGCGGTGGCGGGCCCGGCGGTGCAATGCTCGCTCGATGCGTTGCAAGACTCGGACCTTCTGTGCGTTACCAGAGATGAATACTTCACGTATTTAACTCCCGAGGGCGAGCTGTACGACAAGAGCTCAGTGCCGGGGTAAGAAGATGTATAATTTACAATTGCATAACTATAACTGATCACTCTGCTTTACACATTGTTGATTCTTAGACAAGGTACCTATCACGTAGTATTAGTAGTACCCCCCTCCAGTAAGAGGGGTCTTACTGTTATAATGCACTTCTGGACGTATAACTATGAAATGACTTCTATAATATAATGTGATTGGAAGTCACGTTCATTATAATTTTGTATTAATAAAACAGGATTTACGTGAGAGTTACGCGTTGTCGATATCACGATTGACGCATGTTTCCGCTTCGTGTGGAAGGTTTCTTCAGGATCTTGAGTGCGGTGCGCTCGTTGTCAGAAGGCTTCCGGACGAGACCGAAACGATTGTCGATCGTGATATAGACAGCGCGTAAATTTCACGTCAATCCCGTTTTATTAATACAAAAAAAATAAGACTTCTATAACATTATATGTTTTGGGTGGTATTATTAATGCTAATGCTTTGAAATTGTCGATTAAACAGTTTCGGTTGTAAGTAACAACAATTACTTATGAAGTGTCATTTAAATTTTTCTAGTAAATTTGCCACAACTTTTCTTAGTCCCCATATTTATTTATTTATTTATTGGAAAACCAACAGCTTTAACACAACAAAAATATTCACTAAAATAACATTAGGAAGATTATTGAGATTTATAACATTTTTGAGATTATTGCAAATAAGAATGTTATAAAAAAATCAAAGACAATAAAAAAACGCAGGACCCAAACAAAAAACAGTTTGTTTTAGAAAATAATAGAATGGTTTCTCAATTATTTGTGCAAGACGTTTCTAATTTAAATACTAACGCCATGTTATCACCATCATCATGTCAACTGCATGACATCCGCTGTGGTCGTCCATTAATCAACTTTTACACAATAGTAGGTGCAAATGAAAATCAAATGTACTTTATATGTAACTAACTGATAAACACGCTTACAGCAATGACGACGCCAAAGAAATAAACGTGAAGCGCGAAAGCAAAGTGTACAGCTACAAGGAACAGCAGGAGGTGCTGGTGCTGCGCCGCGAGCTGGAGGAGAGGCGGCGGCAAGAGGGGAAAGCCATAGAGGTAGGCGTAGCTCTATCCTATCCAGCACAATCTATCTATTGGGAATATTATATCCGAATCGACGTACAAAACTACTGTCGAAAACTATTTAAATACTATTAAGATATCAATACCAAAAGTAACTAAACTATGTACCTGTTCTTAGTATAACTTTACCTTTAGATGTCCGTAGAAGCGTTAATAATGATGCTGACTATGTATACTATTTGTTCTGAAATAAAATCTATTTCTTTGCGATTTCCCGAGCTGGTTTCCACGGCACCGGGATGAGAACGGTTGGACATATATTACGTCAGGACAAAACATAAATGTCTCGGGATTTATGAGAATGTTTGTGTTTCTGCAGGTACCATTGACGGCCAAACAGAAGGAAGCCGTCAAGGCGCAGACTGCTAAAGAGAATGAGATTCGAAAGAGACTGAGCGTGGTAAGTGGATGCTTTTTTAATCAGTAACTTTGGAGTAAGGCTTTTTGTCCTTCACTCTTCTTCTTACTGTGCCATCTCCTACCGGAGGTTGGCTATCATTAAAGCTACTCGGACCTTAGAAACTGCTGCCCGAAATAGCGACCTGTTGCTCATGTTAAACCACGTCCGGAGATTATTGAGCCATGAGAAACGTCTTCTGCCTGGTATCCTTCATTAGAACGACTTTAATCTGTCCGCATCAGGTTTACGCTATAACAAAAGATTTATGAATGAACCAGGAGCTTGCTGATTCGGACCGATTAATAGCGCATGACTAATTTTTTTTCCTCTGAGAGCCTATCTGGCGTAGTTGTCGTCGTCGAAACTTGTGGTCCATCTTGAACAAGTTATTATTCACAATTAGTTTACCTTTTTTTGGCTTTCATTCGACCATTATCTCCTCCAATCGCTGTGACAATGCGGTACATGATAGAACTCTTCTGCCTAATATATAGTCACTCGTGGCATAAAATTCCCATATTGTATTATTGCAAAAACACGGTTAATCAGTTCTAGTCTTTAGGCGTATGCAATCTGACGAAACTGCTGTTAATATTAGGTCCTTACATATGAAATTGGCGTAGGGTAGTAGCGGGTTTCCGTGTCGAGGTATATTAGGTAGCCGATATCGAGGTATGGAGGTAGATAGCCGTCCATAGAAGTTCTCAATCTCTCTCAGAATCTCAGGCTTGGATAAAATGATACTGCCATTTTCGGTCTTCAGTTTTGTCATTTTGCTCAATAGATGATTTTTTTTAAACACTAGGGCCCTGGTTCAGCTCAATTGCGGTCGTAATACGCGCAGTATTAAAAGCACGCAAGTCGTGTCGCATGGACTTCCAGAATCGTCTATTGAGTTTACCGTAGTCCGACATATCAACTGCAGACTGCAGTCTCATTTCGCTTCGTTCTGCCATTAGTTCCAGAGGATCTTTTGAGAGTTTTTGAGCTTTCCTGCGGCGTTTGGTCTCACAGAATTCAGGCCCAACCGCTCGGACAGTTTCCACCAACCCGTTGTTCAACTCATCCACTGTGACGCATTCAGCTAGGCACTGGAAACGGTTTTGCAGTTCCGGTTGAAAGTTTTCGGGGTTTTGAATTTGGGTAGGATTTGATCGGAGCGTAGACTTCACCGGACGTGACTTCTCAAGCTTGACATCTATATGCAATGCGCCTCTTACGATGCGGTGATCTCTGCCAGTTTTCACCTCGCTGATCACAGAGACTACGCTGAATATGTGCTTTTTGGTCGTCATTATGAAGTCTATCTCGTTTGTAGTGGAACGGTCGGGGCTCATCCACGTCCATTTCTTGGATGCCCGCTTCTTGTAGGAGTTCTTCATAAAGAGTCCTTTTCCATGTAGTCAGCCAGTCTCTGTTCCGTTGGGTTCCGCGGCCCGTATCCAACTGGCTCCACTCACAGCTTTCCTTGTGCCCAGCTTTGTGTTGAAGTTTCCCATTACAACGGTGAAATTGGTTTCAGAAGTATGCATGGCCTCTAATATATCCTCGTACATACTTTCTACTTCATCGAATGATTATTCTGAGTATAAGGAACGCTACCGTAGCCGATACACTATCGACTTTGTTAACGAGAGACTTGCGGACGAGGAACCCGACACCACCCTGGGATTGTTGGTTCTTCCACCGGGAGGGATCCCGGTGGAAGAACAAGTTGCCGGAATTTATAATTATCGTGTCTTGTCCCCTTAGGACTTCAGATAACCCCATAACATCCCAGCTAACTTGATTATCTCTTTCTCAAATTCAACCATTTTTTCGTTAATCCTTGGAAACACATTAACACTTATCCACATCCCTTGAGTATAGTGAGGACTCTTAAATAGCGTGATGTGTACGTTTCCAGTTGAATGCACGCGTGGAGGTGGCGGTGGGGCTGGTGTCGGCGCTGCAGCGTGGCGCGCCGCTCGCGCTGGCACGCCACGCGCGACGTCTGGTGCCCGCCGTGCTGGGCGCCACGCGCTCACCGCTGGCCGCCACGCGCGCCGCACGCCTCTACCATGGCATGGGGGCCGCGCTGCTGCCGCGACATGCCGCGCTCGCCGACACCGTCGCCAGGGTCACTATACGGTCAGTACACTACCACTGTGTGACACACACTCGCACTCACTCACACACATACACACAGGATCCGCGCACTATTCACGCGTTGACTACATCACTGGTCCCATTAAAAGTTCCCTTTGGAAATAAGTGGCATACTTTCTGTATGACGTATGGCTATGGTACTGTTTCATTGTCATTTATAATATTAAAGTATTTATTATTTTATTATTTATCTATATAATGTATTTGATTGTATGTATGTATATGTAATATTGATAAAGTTAGTAGCGCTCGTAGCGGAGCTTGACTTGGCGATCTTATTTGATCAACAAGTTAAGCAACACTTGTTGCGGTCAGGACTTGAATTGGTGACCGCTAGTGGCATTATTCAACTGAGCGCTTCCGTGTTTCGGAAGGCACATTAAGCGGTCGGTCCCGGTTGTTTGTCTTAGGACAACAGTCGTTAGGCTATGTCCAAGGCCTTCGGGCGGCCTGAAAACTTCAAAATGGGTTGGCCACTAACCTATCCACCAAGCTGCACTCCCGCGGTCCCGCGTGGTTGATTATGGCCTCACTCCTCTCTCTGAGAGAAAGGCTCGAGTCCCGACCACTGCTGGGACTCGAGCCTTCCTGCCTTGTTCCCACTGGAACAATATGGGCTGATTATGATATGTAATAGATTTTCATACAAAAATATTTATATTTTTTTCGCTTTATACTCGTACAACACCGTCTATTGTAGTTTAGGTATTTCTCTCTTTCCAAAGGATCGCTTATTAGCGATAAGACCGTAATGTATGTAATTGTTGATATTCATGGTATATTTATGTAACAAAGTGCCATCTATCTACAACTTATATACCCTTTATATGGTAATTGTATCTTAAAGCGATTGAACTGCCGTTTCTGTTTAATTGTTCTCGATTTTAGCAGTTAAGTCGCAAAATACAGCTTTAATAACTCAAAACTACTGTGATAAAGTATTCTTCAACTCACATGATCAATACGAATGACCCAGTCTTGCTATAAAATCTAAATAATAATTAAATATTGTATTTGGCGTCAAACCGAGGGACAATCACGTTAATGAGCAAACAAACACACTTGTTGTCCGCAGACTGCACGACCCGCAGTGCGACTTGGACCCCGCGTGGGAGGAGGAGGAGCTATCGACAGCCACGAAGCGCACCATCGCGCTCGTCTACTCCGCCACGTACCTGCAGAAGAAACTCTCAGAGGACGTGCCTTCTTCCACGCCGCACCACTTTACCGGCCCAGGGTTCTGCTATGTGTTCCCGCTCTTCAAAAAAGGTAACAATACTATTCATCATCTACCAACTTCCAAAAAGGAGGAGATACTCAATTCGACTGTATTTTTTTATGTTTGTTACCTCGTAACTTTCGATAGGGCGAACCGATTCTCAAAATTCTTATTTTGTTTGAAATCTGGTGCTTCCCGTGTGGTCCCATTTAAATTTCATTCGGTCTAGTAGTTTTTGAGTTACACTCCAATAACTGAATGGAATGGAAGTCGGTATTAAATTTTTCAAATTGTACTTGTTATTATTAAGTTTTTATTAAACGTTTAGAGAGTGTTTTACATATTACAGAAAGTTTCTGAGCCATAAATCAAACAGAGAAATGTACTGAAGGATTATTTGTGGAAATTAGAATATTTAACCATGCGTGTTTCTATAATAACAATATTATAGTAGTTAGTTTGACTATAAAAAACATCAATGGCAAATCACTTGGACGAGATTTCGTTGGAGATGCTGCGGTATGTTAGACAGGAAAATGTTAACAGTCGACAACCTGACAGAAGTTGAATATGCCAACCATCATTCTCTTATGCCTTAATTTACTAAACGCTTTTTTCATTGAAACATTGTTTAAGGAACCAATTATCTTAGTTTTTCTAAAATTAGCTACATGTATATATATAGAGATCTACTTGTATATATTCCGAGTGATATATTTTTTGATATGTTTGTACAGTTGAAAGGAATGCAACAATACAAAAATAACTAAAGTTCATAAATACATTACTAATGTAAATGCCAACTACCATTAATGCTGGGTACAGACAGTACTGGCCATAAACGAATCGATTTGTTTCCGACTCGTATGTTATTGACACTTTTGTATGACAAAACTGTCTATAAGTAACGTGTCGCAAGCAAAACGTTCTTATTTTAGGTATAGGAACTCGGGGTTAAAGGTACTAGTGCACTGCTTTAAAATATAATATGTGATCTATGATGGTAATATTTTTTTTATGCTAACACTATTTTTTCAATAACAATGAATGCAATATCCTTGTTTTTTTTCTCCCTTTCCTACCTCTTTGTAGCATTGCCTTATCGCTCGTTGATCTCTTTCCCGCCATCATAGACAATATCAATAAGAATGACCTACAGTGACACATAATTACGCAGGTCTAGCGGCGGGCGCGACGGACGAACAGACAATGGTGTACGGCCTGGCCGTGATCGGGCACCACGCGGCGCTGCGGGGTGCGGGCGGGTGTGGGGGAGACGCGGAGGAGCTGCTGGAGCCGGCACTCTTCCCTATCGATGACATGTTCCGGCTGCTCATAGACCTCATCAGTAAGTATAAACTACCGCCTGTGGGAATCAATTCCGCTTTGTCGCTTTGTCATGTCAATGGACCGTTCCGGCTGGTACACTCGTTTTGATACAGATATCTTTAGCCGATGCGTATACCGTTCATCAACGGTTACTAGCTCACATGCTGGTTACAATCAAATGTTGATTGAAATCTATAAAATGGCGGCTAAAGTAAAGTGGCAGCTAAAAGTCAGCTCCAGTCAGCGCTTTACGAACATTTCTGCTTACTGGAGTTGTCAAAACTGACAGAATTGCCATTTTGTTAGATTCGAAGGTGATACGAAACATGTTAGTATGTATCTCTACTACATTATTATGGTGAGGGCAGGCGCTTCACCTTGCGTCTGCACGGCTCACAATGAAGTGGTTATTTATTTATTTATATAACTAAAACAGTTTACACCAATTACATAGTATTGTTGATGTTAGAGTTATGGTGAATGTGGATGTTATAACAGTGTATAGACGCCGAAATATTTATGATAATGAGTTATCGCTAAACTACGAGTATACGCTAACAGTTGTGCGCAATGCCGTTGCTCAAACATTAAATTTCAAACAAGGACTCGCTTCCTTGAATGGAGTTTGCCTTTTAACTGACTTCAACATTTTAAGGTGACAGTTGACCGAGCTCTCATAGATGTGAACATGAATTTCGGTGGTGAGTAGAGATGCGCGATCACTAAGATAATCATAAAGGTTGTTTAAAAATGTGAGAAAACTTATCATATACCTATAGGTAATCGAAAACTTTGCACAGAGTACATTCATCAGTCCTGTGTCTTGTCTACTTTATCTGTGGCCCTGGTTTAAATTTGGCAGCTTTGCTCTACTTCAAAGTTTCCTCACTACTCAGTTTTATTGATCAAGCGGCATTTATTAAATTGTAAGTTAAAACGTATATCTGTAAGTGTTGTGATTGTCAGGCAGCGTGAAGGGGCGGTCGCAGACGGCGTGCACGGCGGCGCTGCTCGAGACGGCGGAGTGCGCGGCGCGCAACGACGTCACGCAGCGCGACGTCTCCTGCCTGCTCGCCGGCCTGCAGAACCCGCTGGAGGTACGACCGGTCTAACCACTACCACCACCTTGCATGGGGATGTACACAATGGTAGCTATTCGCGCAGTGTGCAACACCAAACTAAACCATCGTAGCTTCTCTTCGTCGTGAGTAAGTCACATCTTTCCAGCTACAGTTTCAATCACATCCGAGTGTGAGGCGAGACGCGACCGCGAGCGTTCTGCACAAGCCTTGAGAAAGGCCACCGCATGTGGTTGAAACTATAGTTGGAAAGATCTGACATATTTACGTGAATGAATACCGATTTTCATACTAAATTGTGTACAAACCACGTTAGTTTTCATAATAAAAAATACCTAAATCAAGTATCAAATTTAGCACTGTTCATATTCGCAGGACGATTTTGGATTTTAGTAGAAATACAAAAAAACTATCAAAGTTTACTAAATATTAGTTTGTTTAGTTTAGGGTTCTGCACAAGCAAATTATTGTTACCGTTGTGCAACGAGAGCGCTGTTATACTTGGTAGGATTACGCTTGGTGACTCTAACATCAGCTTATTTAAGTGATGATGCTATATACGATGTAGTAAACCTACTTACAGGTAATCTATTCACTCGGGTCTTGAACACACCTATAGATTGTAGAATATGGGGAAAATAAACATAACACTTATTTGTATTAGAGGTTCTGTGGCACATATTTGGTTTTGAAAAAAAACATTCGCTTGTGCATTTGATATCCATTACGGATGTAGTGACCTAGCGTTGTCGCATGTTAATTGACAGGCTGGTCGGCGCAGTTGGTAGCACCCCTGCCTTCTGAGCCGCTGGTCGCGGGTTCGATCCCAGACAGATCAAACTTTTGTGTGCACGAACATATCCGTTTTATGTGTGTCTGGGTGTGTTTTTGTATATAAGTATGTACATCAGTCATCAGGTTACCATAGTACAGGCTCTGCCTAGTTTCGGACCTGAAGACCTTTGTGTGGATGTTGTACCATATTTTAAAAAAGAATAATCTATGTTCATTGAGGATTCAATTCTCATCGAACGTAGAATTGCAATGCATCTCCCCCCATAAAAAAAGTATGCAATTCGGGCATACTACCAAAAACTTGTTTCAAATATCTTTGACTTATAATGAGCCGTATAATGTGTACTATATGTAACGATGTGGGCTGGTGCAGGTGGTGCGCGACGCGGCACTGCGCGCGCTGCTGTGCGTGAGCGAGGGCCTGGCGCCGCTGCTGGCGCTGCCGGAGTACGGGCTCACGCTCACCAAGCGGCTGCTCGTCGCTACCTTCGACGTCTCCGAGGACAACAGGTCACAAACTGCTACCACATGCATTCTAATAATTATATCAAATGCTCCACAATACTCGTATCATACATTTTTAGGCCTAGATGCCTATAGGCAGGTGTTATTTGAGACCATCCAGGTTAGGTTGGCGTGAAATATTAATATCCAAAGTTATTTTCCATTTGTTTTAGTGTGAAGACTGATTGGCTGTACCCTGTGCTTCGTTTCAACTTTCTTTGTATAAACTACAACATACGAACTGCATATATTTTAGGGTCACAGCAGGTTAACTTTGTCCTTTGAAGATAATGATCTTCAAAGGACAAAGTTCTGAATCTATGAAAACTTAAATTTCAGAAAAAAACGTACACGTCGTCGGACGAGATCCGAACTCGCGTCTTCCGACGCCATGACCGCTAGGCCGTCGAGGCATACCGTCCGAGCATGAAACATGAAACTTTCAACGAGCTATGGAGAGGGCTATGCTCGGGGTTTCTCTACGTGATCGAATCAGAAATGAGGAGATCCGTAGAAGAACGAAAGTCACCGACATAGCCCAGAAGATAAGCCAGATGAAGTGGCAGTGGGCAGGCCACATAGCACGCAGAACAGATGGCCGATGGGGCCGAAAGGTTCTGGAGTGGAGACCACGGACCGGCAAGCGCAGCGTAGGTCGTCCACCGACACGGTGGACAGACGACCTGAGGAAGGTCGCAGGACGACGTTGGATGCAGGCCGCTTCCAACCGGTCCTTTTGGAAAATCATGGGGGAGGTCTATGTTCAGCAGTGGACGTCCTACGGCTGAGATGATGATGATGATGATGAAACTTTAACTCTATCTGATTTTAACCATCGTATGGGGTTGTAATATTGCAAAGTTTAGTTTCGCTAAGCAAGCGTTAACCACACACGTTGCAGTTCCTAGAAAAGTAGGTTGATTTCTGTGAAATCTATTGTATTATTGGCCATAATAATATGGCGAATCGCGAGTCAACAGGTTAATGCTTTAAAAATTACGAAGTTATAAAAGTTGCAGAAACACTCGTATACAACAGTCTGTGCACACTCGCGATGATACTGAAACCTTACTTTACTACCGCTACCTACCGTGTGTACCGTACCGTCAACATTTCACTAATAAAGGAAAGAAAAGGAGCGATGTAAAAATATTACCGTGACTTCTATTAATTCTATTATTTATTGTAATTGTTCGTTATTGATGAATTAGATCTTTCGTATACAGTTGCAGACCACTTTTAAAGCATGTAACATACTTCCTCTACCGTGTATGTATATTAGAGATGATTGTGCCTTAGTGAAACATCCTGATTTTTTTTTAAATCGTGGACAAATTTTTACTTCCAAAAAAGAGTGAAGTTTGTTGATTTACTTTATCAACCACCTGCCCGTAATGATTTATATAAAAGGAATGTGTACAATATGTGCATAATTCTATATAATTATTTACCAGATGAAATTAAGACCTTGCACGTCTGCCAGCAGACAGAATACATTGTGACCTATATTTTATATGTACTTTACTTATTTTAATGTGTTGCATTGAACATGTAATTTTCCTTTTATTATCTATCTTAATGTTTGAACCCTACAAAAGAATGAATATATCCTGTTTGTTGATTGCTCGCCGCACCTGAATATATCCGAACCCAATCACGCAAGTGTCCACCAGGTCTGATGAAGCGCTCCCCCGTGCAGGAAACTAGCCAAGGAGGTGTGGGAGCTGGTCCCCGAGTTGTCCGCCGTGGCGGAGTCCCCGGAGCTCCTGGAGGCGCTGCTGCACGAGACGCAGCACCCCGCGGAGCCCGTGCAGCGCGCCGCCGCCGCCGCGCTCGCGCACGTCGTCGAGAAGACCGGCGGCGACTGTGCCGACCTCGTGCTCACGCATCTGCAGGACATCTACGAGGACAAGCTGCCGGTCAGTCGATCTGTATTCTGCTTTATCTCACATCTCATCTGTACATCTGCCTTTAGTATAATTAACTTATCAAAGGTTTTATTTAAATATTGAATTGCAGGCTTATTATGTATCTCAGTTTCTAACGAAGATTTCAATCAACTTTTGTTAGCAACTGAGATAGCCCTACTGAACTGCAAATAGAAATCCTGTTTTTTGAAATATATACAATTAAAATAAAAACGTTCTGCAAAGGTAATACTAGTTTTCATTCACGCGCACTCGTTGTGACAAGTACTATATGTAGTAATGTACTACATATTTTTAATGTGGCGGTACACTTTGCTGCTTGTTCATCGCAAACAATAGATGATATGAAATGATGAATAAAGGTCATGTTTCTTTATGAGCCGAAACCACTCACGTCGTTCGCACACCCGTTCCTGTACAAACCCACGATCATCGTAATCGAGCTCGATACGTCATCGATGATGTCACCGATTACGCTCACGTCGCGACCACAATCGGGGATGGAAGGTAGGTCTTATGGCCTTTGCGAGCTATCACTGTCAAACTATCAAATATGTATAGTATTCTATCTATTTTTGACAGAAAATTTGGTGCGTATTTGGCGACCGCGTTAGTGTTCCATTCAGACATTCTATGCATTGGAACGAAAGGGAACTGCAAACCGAGGCGAGACAGTTGTGAGCGTTGACGGTGCATACCGGAATGTACTCAATGTTATAGCTATGTATATGTTGTGTGCAGTTGATCCCGGCGCGCGTGGACTCGTTCGGGCACGTGATTTCTGAGGAGGTGGACGAGTGGTGCGGCCGGCGCGGCGTGGCGCTGGGCGTGCGCGCGCTGGCGCCGCTGCTGCCGCCGCGCGCCGTGCCCCTCGCCGTGCGCTTCTTTGTGCAGCGCGGGCTCGCCGACCGCGCGCAGCTCGTGCGCGAGGAGATGCTCAACGCGGCAATGGCCGTCGTCGAGATGCACGGGAAGGTACCCACCGCCCCTACAGTTCCTATTGCACACTTTTACTCCAGCGCGAGCAGACTTACGGCCGCTCCCAATAATCTATCTATCCACAGTTTTCCTTACTACCGATAGAAATTTGGTATAACGTCCTTACAAATAGTGTCAAAATGTCAAATATCTATCTCTAGTAAGGTAAACCGACGATAGATAGATTATTGGCATCGGCCGTTAATTAACATCTTACACGCGGTTATT
The DNA here is from genome assembly GCA_917880725.1 of Selenia dentaria. Taxonomy (NCBI): domain Eukaryota; kingdom Metazoa; phylum Arthropoda; class Insecta; order Lepidoptera; family Geometridae; genus Selenia; species Selenia dentaria. The sequence goes on from OU862878.1 coordinate 41,548,898, forward strand.
GAACGTCTTGGTCATATACCCCAACGTGATCACCTACAATAACATAATATGCACACTTTCTGTAGTTTAGAAAGTATTGATAATCACCTCTCATTTCTTAATATAACATATTCTGTATCGTAGTAGATAACGTGGCTTATTTTAAATAAATAAACTGTACTGGCTTTTACAAACAATTAAATATATTGTTGTTGATGGTCAAGATTGGTGTTACAAATGCGAGATGAAAATGAAAATCAAATATAACAGTTAGATATACCTAGAACATGTAATTGTGCGGTGCCTAATAGTGTAGACACAATAACCCGCTTGGAACCGTCGCCAAGTGTTACTATTGAAAAGTCGTAGGCGTGAACATGTGTTTTAAAAAACTTAATAATAATAATAAAGATAAAACCTAAAACAATATTTAAGATTTCCGAGTTAGATAGATGTTTCTTTGAACACTGTGTATGTGTTGTCAGGAGACGCTGGGCACGCAGCTGCCCGTGTTCGAGGAGTTCCTGGACAAGGCGCCGAAGTCGGGCAGCTTCGACGCCGTGCGCCAGTCGGTGGTGCTGCTGGTGGGGTCGCTGGCCCGCCATCTCGAATCTCAGGACAAGCGCATCAAGCCCATCACGCTGCGGCTCGTGGCCGCGCTCTCCACGCCCAGCCAGCAGGTCTCTATCTACTATATCCACAGATCTATAAGCCACTAACTTCCTCTCACTCGCAACACAAATGCAATGTCCTGCTAACTTATGGCATCGCCGATTCGTCCATATAAGTACTTTGGTAATGAACAGGTCAATCAGAGCCAGGCCTTTATCTGGGCCGCAGTGGAGTTGTGTGTCTATGAGCTTTCCTCTAGTTTAATGCTCCGTGATCATACTGGTTATCGCGTGCTCACACGGTACAGTCTGAGGAAAAGGACAAATTATGGATTATTTATTAATATATATAGTGTCGGGTTTCTGCGTCTCCTACGATTCTCATCCCGACGGCAGAGGGACTATTCTACTCCGTCCACTCACCACGTATAGCTCCCTCATATCTATTGGTACTGTAGATTTGTATTGCCCTATAATAAGCATTTCTAAGTGCACACATGTGGTCATTACAAGATTTAGTGATGATCTTGAAAATGGGACATATAGCTATATTTTTTATTTTATATCTCAGTAAACTAGTAACCCAAGCTATAATGTACAAACATAGTCGCACGCAGAATAGAGCGTGAAACTACAAAGTCACAATACATGTAGTTACTGCGTACACATTCTGTTTGGTCCCAACGTTTTGTACTGGTATCACAAGTGTCGTAGTTTTAATAGGGCAACACTTTGATTTGACACGTCAATTTCTCGTTGTCATGCCGACTCATTTTTTGGTAGAAAATATAATTGAATTTTGGATTTGTTAATTTGGAAAGTAAAAATGTAGTTCACTATTGAGTGTTAATATTGGTGTTAATAATCATGATAGTTGGAACCCCTTAGTATATGTGATTGTGAAACACTTGAACTACAGTGAAATTGCACCAGAGATCAGAAGAAGAATCGCCTCATTGAGCTGGTGTAGTCTGTTTGGTATTCCTTCTCCTGAATCCTGTCCCTCTCTATCTCTCCTCTCCACAGAATCCGACCAACAGAGTCCGAGGTGACTACGGGCTCCGTTGTAGGAACTCCTGTAAGTCTAGACTTAAGCGCTAATCAGGTTAGGTACATGTGCTCTTGGAGAGCTCTTGGAAGAGAAGACATTGGTAATGCGATAGCTCTCTTGGTTGGTACAGCTCCTTGTAGACCGAGGACATCATGTAGTAAGTAAACTTTGACGCCAGCCCTTGCAGATCCAAATCTATGCCTAAAGCCTTCCACTGCTCAGTGTTTGCAGGCTGTTTTTGATCTGGCCCACTACACGCTTACTTCCTCCATTCTAAAACTCACACCTAATGTCACAACTTGTGGCCAATGTAGCTGAATATTACACGTCCCTCGTTCGCGCTGCATAGATCACTTTACCATCTTGTTGTAAACGGGTTTGTAGTTGTATGTGTGACGGAATGCCACGGTTGGCTGCAGGTGCAAGAGGCGGTCAGCAACTGCCTGCCACACTTGGTGACGTCACCGGCGCTGGAAGACGAAGTGCCCAACATCGTCAACAAGCTGATGAAGCAACTCCTCACTGCGGAGAAATACGGAGACAGGAAGGTGACTTACTCTATACACATTGTAGACATAAATTCACCTACTGGAAATGTGTATTATTTGTGCTATTTTAATTTTGCAAATATAAAACGGTAAATAATAATAAACGTTTCAGATTAGAGATTATTCACGATAATTAGTAAATTTCATTTTAGATTCATTTTCTTTAAATTGTGACTGGATAACTTTTGCTACTTCTATTAACAGGTTTTGAAAATCAAAATGATTATATTAACAGTTTTAATTTGAAGAAGTCGCAACTGTTAAAAGAATAGTATACCATTTATTTACAATAAATAACGTCAAGGTTGTTCACTATTAACGTTAATTCACAAGATCTTTTATTGAACATTTTCAGGCGTGCAAATATCGCATATTACACATACAAATATCGTAAATTACGTCATTTTATGCAACATAATAACGGAAGTGTTGGAAGGGGAAGACCTAGGCGAACGTTCCGAAATCAGATTGAAGACGTTCTGAAAAAAGGCCAGGTCAAAAGTACCCTAAACCGACGCTTATGTATGAAAGGATTGATGAGTATAGATGAAGCGAAAGAGATATGTCAGGATCGTAGTAAGTGGAAATCCGTGGTCTCTGCCTACCCCTACGGGAAAGAGGCGTGATTTTATGTATGTATGTATGTATAATTAATTTATATAATTTTATATGAAAGTAATTATTTTAAGTTACGCTATATTAATACACATATATATATATATATATATATAATTTATATAAATTAATGTTTACAAGATTATAATACCCAAATCCAATAATAACGTTATATTATAACAATTTATTTCTCAAACATTTTTCACTTCACTCATTTTTTACTCTTAAGATTAAACCAGCATTTTACCGATTTCCTGTTGCGTAGGGAGCCGCTTACGGCATCGCTGGCATCATCAAAGGCCTGGGCATCCTCTCGCTGAAGCAACTGGATGTGATGGGTCGGCTCACTGAGGCTATACAGGAGAAGAAAAACTTCAAGTATCGCGAAGGTAAACCTAAATGGGCCTATAAATACTTAAATTTTACTTTTTGCTGAACTATACGAGTATATTGGTATATGTGGCTTAGTTCATTCGACGATCTCGTATATGTCGCTTCAGAGAATAGTGATTTGTTTTTGTGCTTCTGACTGCCTCGTTTCGCCCAGGGTGCTAGTCATCAATTTATCATCATCATCTCAGCCGTAGAACGTCCACTGCTGAACATATGCCTCCCCCATAATTTTCCAAAAAGACTGGTTGGAAGCGGCCTGCATCCAACGTCGTCCTGCTACCTTTATCAGGTCGTCAGTCCACCTTGTCGATGACGACCTACGCTGCGCTTACCGGTCCGTGGTCTCCACTCTAGAACCTTTCGGCCCCATCACCCATCTATTCTGCGTGCTATGTGGCCTGCCCACTGCCACTTTAACTGGCTTATCTTCTGGGTTATGTCGGTGACTTTAGTTCGTCTACGGATCTCCTAATTTCTGATTCGATCACGTAGAGAAACCCCGAGCATAGCCCTCTCCATAGCTCGTTGTGCTACTTTGAGCTGGTTATGAGACCCATAGTAAGAGACCATTTTTCAGTGCCATAAGTTATCAGTCTTGAGGCACTGAGGTATTTTTGACGAGAAGACTTTGCGAAGTTTCCGGAACGCTGCCCAATTTATCATAAATTCCTTCATTTGATTGATATCCAAACAACACTCCCAATAAAAAAAATCTCTCAAACTTTATTTTTATGATATCACAAAGAATTTATTTGAAGAGAGTATTGTAATACACTAATATTTCCATTCTAATAAAGTTTTATAGAAAAAGCTTAATTTATTATAAGAAGGCATTAGTTAATTTATTTTATATATTTTTGAAGAGGCTTTATATTACAAAAAATCTGATTTATGAAGAAATTTCGATATATTAGTCACGGCCAAAAACATTTTTTTTTATTAATGGAATTATTGGTTTTTGATCAGACATTCCCCATAAAGTGCATAATCCCCGACATGTTTCAACTCTTCTTCTGAAAGTGAGTAAGCATGAGCTCTACTACTACTATCTATCTACCTACTACTTTTCTACTTCATATGCATATGCAGTAGAGTAGTGTGTGTTCGCAAGCAAGAGCGTGTAAGTAGAGTTGTGGGTGCGTGTGTGTGTGCAGGCGCGCTGTTCGGGTTCGAGATGCTGTGCCAGAAGCTGGGGCGGCTGTTCGAGCCGTACATCGTGCACGTGCTGCCGCACCTGCTGGCGTGCCTCGGCGACCCCTCGCAGTACGTGCGCGCCGCCGCCGACGACACCGCCAAGCTCATCATGTCCAAGCTGTCCGCGCACGGCGTCAAGCTCGTGCTGCCCGCGCTGCTGCACGCGCTCAACGACGACAACTGGCGCACCAAGGCCGGTACGTACTCATTACCTACTCGACATCACATCATGACTCCGCTCTGCAGGCATTCATCTAACTGAAATTAATTTGAATAATTAAAATTAATCGTAGTTTGTGCAAAAAGTTGAGCAAGAATTAATTTCCCATTTCCATAGAATAGTTATAGTGGAAATGACTACAGTTGCTACACGGCTGTCCGAATTGAACTATAAAATATGAGAAATCGATGACGCCTGCAGAAGTGTGTTGAAGATATCTACGCCCTTCAAAATATTAGGCAGTAAGTTCATTATGAAAAACCAGTAAACAATTTTATAAGTATAGTTGACATTCAAGATTATTTAAAAAATGTTGTATAATGTAATGCAAAAAAACACGTCTGAGCTGGTCAGAATATCAGAAGGAAGGGCGTATAAAATTAAAGATAAATTTATTGCATTAAAAATGGGTAGATGATAACATAATCAAACGACTTGCACATAGTTGTTGACTGTTCCACCATGTTTTGCCTTTGCAGGTGTACAATTTTTTGAGATGGAGCAACCAGCCATTAATCTGTCCGAATCAGCAAGACTCATTCGAGTTAAGTTTCATTCATAAATCTATTGTTATTTTTTGCGCTGATGCGGACGGGTTAAATTTTTCAATACTACCATTTCTTCAATAACTTGTAATTTGTTGCAGGTTCTATCGAACTGCTGGGCTCGATGGCGTTCTGCGCTCCGAAGCAGCTCTCGTCGTGCTTGCCTTCCATCGTGCCGAAGCTGATCGAAGTGCTGAGTGACTCTCACCTCAAGGTGCAGCAGGCGGGCGCGGAGGCGCTGCGGGTCATCGGCTCCGTCATACGGAACCCGGAGATACAGGGTGAGTGCCTACTGCTGCCGGGGATATAACGTATGCCGCATTCCCGACCAGCTGGCTACTGCCGCGGTTACTGATAAGCAGACCTGACCTGTTTCCTTTTTTTACCTAGTTCATCATACGAGATTATTTTTTATAATGGTTCATCAAAGTGACTCCCTCTCGCCTGATGGAAAGCGAAGATGGAATCGAGAAGCGATGACCATTAATACAACCGTAAGCTGCACTAATCGCCACTCCTATGATGGCCTGAGAGATGCTTTTTCACGCTCCTCTTGAAAGACCCAGGGTCATAGCTGCAAGGAAATACGTACGCCGGCAGAGCATTCCACAATTTACGTACACGACAGAGGACGAAAGAGAACTGCCAAACTGTTTGGTTCGTGGTAAGAAACTTTGTATATGGATGCAATGCTAGGCCGAAACCGAGTAGTTCGGGCTCGGAATGGTGAGAAAGTATTAAGTATAAAGAGCAATGGGTTCGGGTACAATTGCAGGTATTCCCGCTGATAGCTAACAGTATTCATTTATGTTAATGTCATGCCTTACCATAGAATATTACTATCCTCGCCAACTGGAAACCTCGAACCAACTTAAGCTGTACATTGTTTATTTTTTGGCAATTATTAACAGTGTTATTTCCTTCTGGCAGCTATTGTACCCGTGATGCTAGAAGCGCTCCAAGACCCGTCAGCCAAGACCTCCATCTGCCTCCAAACTCTCCTTGACACGAAGTTCGTGCACTTCATCGATGCCCCGTCCCTCGCCCTTATTATGCCGGTGGTGCAGCGCGCCTTCCTCGACCGCAGCACCGAAACCCGCAAGATGGCCGCGCAGATCATCGGGAACATGTACTCGCTCACTGACCAGAAGGACTTGATGCCCTACCTGCCGAACATTATTCCGGGGCTGAAGAGTTCGCTGCTCGATCCTGTGCCAGAGGTCAGTATTAAGGTGCAAGTTGGCAGCCGGCTACACGTCGCAGACGACGTGTCGTCGCTTCATGTCGCCGCGACACGTCGTTGCGTCATGTCGCTGCAGTCATTATTTCGAACCTGACTGCAGACGGCAACTGCAGATCATCAACCATTTGAAAAGCGATACGAAAGGTTTAGTTTTAAAGCTTTTCAGTTGTTTTACTATGTAGATTGGTACTCGCGAGCGGCACTACTGATCTGCGGTCGGGCGACAGTGTCGTCTGCCGCTCGAGGACGCGACGCTAGCTTCGTGTCGCTAACTACGAATGGTGTTTCATAGAAATACATAGAAACCAGTAGTGTCGCTGCGAGCAGGCTTTTATTGCAAATAATGTGCATATTTGATATAATATAGTATCGCCACTGATATTATAAAGGCGGAATTTTTTGAGTGTGTTTTGTATGTTTGTTACTTCTTCACGCTCAAACGGCTGGACCAATTTTGATTAAATTTGGTATAGAGATAGATGAGGCCCTGGATTAACATATAGGATACTTTTCATCATCATCATCATCCATCACCACGTTGGCAAAAACGCGAGGCACAGCTTTTTCTAATAAATTGAATATATGTTCTTAAATACCTTGTTCTGAAAAAGGTTAGGTTGACTAAAATTCAGAACCTTCGAGTTGATATGCTCCGACTCTGTCTGTCACACGCCCGCCGGGAGTTCTTATGAAGTTTAGAACCCACAAGTTTAGTGTATAGTATAGTACTATGCTATATTACATACAGTATTGGAATATGCATTATAAGACTACATTAACATAATTGAAAATATAAAATCGTTCACAATGTCACATTATAAAGAATAAAAAAACAACAATTTCAAAAATATACAAAAAAAGAAGTCAAGTCAAGTATTGGAATACCCCAGTAAACAATACAACAGTAATAATAGTTAAGTTCCTGCAGACTTATTATTTAAATTTAATAAATTCGTCATAGCTGTAGAACAACGATACATGACAGCTTGTACTGTTTCACGTGAACAGTTATGCAGTTATGCATGCTAGGCCCACAACATTGAGCTGGTGATGTTTGCAGGTGCGGTCGGTGTCTGCCCGCGCACTGGGCGCCATGGTGAAGGGCATGGGCGAGGGCTCGTTCGAGGAGCTGCTCCCGTGGCTGATGCACACGCTCACCTCTGAGTCCAGCTCGGTGGACCGCTCGGGCGCCGCACAGGGGCTGTCCGAGCTCGTCGCGGGGCTCGGCGTCGTCAAGCTGCACAACATCATGCCAGGTCTACTACACTCTCCCACACTCCTTCATACTCTCTGTGTTAATACTACTATACTTTATATTCTGTGGGATCTCTGTACAATCTTAAATACATCCTTCGATATCAATGTAAATGAACATGCGAGTTTCAAATAACGCACGGACAGATCGCATATCTATACAAATAAATAGAGACCGACAATGTTGTCACATTGACAATGACATATCGCTGGTCACGATAATTGCGAAAGTGCTCGACCTTGCTTGCTAGATTGTCAGCTCGAAGAACACTTAACCCTTTGCGTCCCAGTGACGTAAATATACGTCAGTTTCATTCATAAATCCTTTGTTTTAATTATCACTGTATGGGAAGGATTAAAGCTACTTCATGGGCAGTCCTTTAATATTGAGTTACCAGCACGCATTCACCTTGATTATACTAACCCGTAGTGAGTAATTGTAGCTATGTGCCTAAGATCAATAAGGGACTTATCGCAGCTACAATCAACCTTACACCCACCCGGCGTTTGTAAAGGAATACGGTAACCATTGTGAGGTCGTCTTGAAATCAGTGGAGGTAGTATTTACAGAGTAGGCTAGAATATTAATAATCTAATCTATTTCTATTGAAATAAGTCAAATATGTAGGATATAACATTCATATAACAGTTTTGAAATATCGGAAACTGTAACCAAATAATGCAATTGTAATGACAATTACCCCGGAAATAGTGTTAACATTACATAAATCAGGGTGTTTGGATGTTTTGTCATCTTTTTTTAAGAAGGTCATTTATAGCTTTTTGCCACTACGGGTGTAGGGGCACGATACATGCAACGTGAGTGCAATTTGCTGTTATTGTAAAAGTCGCGCCGTGCGCTCAGTTGCCCTGCCGCGTTTGTACCGAGTGTCCGCACTTCAGCATCGTACTTTCATTGACCCATCCCAGTAGGCAGACAGAACACGCATGTGGAAGGATCAGGGCGCACATATAAACCTAGATAGGTGACGTGCGCCACGTGATGACACACATAACCAGAACCCCACAACGGGCATTAAAAGCCACACCGGACTGTGTTTTGAAATCTATTGTAATATTATAAAGAGGGAAGTTTTTTTTTATTGTTTAGGCTCTGAAAGCACTGGACCTCTTTGAAAAATTATATCACCATTAGAATCCTACATAGTAATACCTAATGAATATAGGCTATTAAGATGATGATGATGATGATTCAAAATATATAATTTTGAATCATCATCATCAATCACTACGCGGGTGAAACCGTACGTTATTCGCACTGAAGCTTGGAGATATTTCATTAAAACTGTTATACAAGCATACTTAGTGTTACGCCTGCATCTCGAAGGGTCGGCCAGCATTGGCCACGGATTTCCACTTGCCTATCCTAGCTTACTTCATACACACCCGTATTATGAGTACTTATGACCTGGCCATTCTCCAGAAACTTTCTGTGATAAAGTAGTGGATTGTATTGTTGTTCGGACAGATATAATCGCGACGGCGGACCGGTCGGACATCGCGCCGCACGTGAAGGACGGCTACATCATGATGTTCATCTACATGCCGGGCGCCTTCACCGACGAGTTCACGCCCTACATCGGACAGATCATCAACCCCATCCTCAAGGTATACCCTCCCACTAAGCATTTAGGGCTTCACTTATAAACGCTGCTTAACTTTCAATGACGTTAATTAGTGCGCGCAGCAAAATTGTTCTGCGCCTTACTATGTGACGTTATTTAAATTTAAGCAGCGTTAATAAGTAAGGCCGTTAGTATATAAATCTTGCTGCTCGTCAATTTAAGGTTTTTGTATCTTCGTTCATATAATTGTATAAGTAAATATTTAGATATATTTTCAGTCTCAATGCGAGAATGCAAACATATGTTTTTCAATAACAAATATGTGTAGGATTCCACTTCTTTGTTACCATGTTATTGACTTTTGTTATTGAAATCGTAAGTGCAGTAGATGTTTGTAGTATATAAAAATGTTACGAAAAAGTTTAAAATATTCTTGTGCACTATAGTTTTTTTTTTAAATTTATTTAAGAATCAACAAACAGTACACAGCAGAAGTACAGGATTAAAGCAGTATAGATAAAAACAGTGAATAGCTGGTGTACCAGCATCGTTGTAAACAGATAGTTTTGGCAATTAATGATAAAATCTAGATTATGTAAATTGTGTGTACAGGAAGAAAAATAAAGTTATTTGTGTAATATTAGTCCATATTTGAATGTTGTGAACTTTCAGGCGTTGGCTGACGAAAATGAATACGTCCGAGAGACCGCGCTGAAGGCAGGACAGCGGATTGTCCAACTGTATGCGGAGTCTGCCATCACCCTGCTGCTGCCGGAGTTGGAGAAGGTAACTACTATCTGAACAGTGGCCTCGGACGTAAGGCGACATTGTAGTGAGGGAAATGGAGACATTTATTATTGTTGTTTATTTGTTTATAATAATATTAACCTATAATTTTAATAAAATACTGCAAAACAAAAGACAAAATACTCAAATTATTATATACTGCTACTATGTAAACAAAAAAATATATAAAAATGTGTAATAGGTATGTATATATATACTTCGGGCATATCAGCTTATTAAAAAACATAATGTTGTTATTTTTGTCATTTTTAAAGTTTCCGTCCACGTGAACAGAAATACGGTGCCTAAAATTGCACTGTCAGAGACAGCCCTCCGTATTCTGTTCCATGAATGTCTCTGTCACAAGTTATAATAGCTATAAGCACGGAGTTATCGAATGCTAACGACAAAGTTATCGATTAATGCAGGACTATTAGTCTCATATTTTGTCTCCTCATTAAAGATCGGTAGTTATCTTCCATATTTTCCAGGGTCTGTTCGACGACAATTGGCGTATCCGGTACAGTTCGGTGCAGCTGCTCGGGGACCTGCTGTACCGCATCTCGGGCGTGTCGGGCAAGATGAGCACGGAGACGGCCTCGGAGGACGACAACTTCGGCACGGAGCAGTCGCACCGCGCCATCATGGACACGCTGGGCCCGGAACGCCGCAACCGCGTGCTGGCCGGCCTCTACATGGGCCGCAGCGACGTGGCGCTCATGGTGCGCCAGGCGGCGCTGCACGTCTGGAAGGTACTGGGCCACACGCTAACACCAGAGATTCAATTTGCGTAAAAGTATTCGTATGGCAAGCGTCAACGTTTCACGATTCGCCGTACAAACTGTGAGTCATCTGTGTCACAGTCGTCCTGGATAAAGTACAGTTTGTATGTTGCACGTGAACGACTCATTACGTTATACTTACGCAGTTATTCGTGCTGGGCCCACAGGGTTGCTATAGACGGCAAATCTTGCATTTTTAGAAACTCACCCGTACAGTCCTCATAAACGCGTAAAATCACTTGCTCACTATTCTCTGATGAGGTCCATGATATTTCCCATCACTAGCAATCGTATTCGCCAGATGTGCGAATGTTTCATCTTCTCAACTCGTAATTATATTACAGGTTGCCATACAATCATCTTTTTTGAATAACCGTTATCATTAATAAACATATTGCTACTTACGGGGTGAAACCCGTGGTATTTACTTTAATGAGCTCCCGATATTTCGACACTGTTGCAAGCGCCATGATCGCGGGACGACTGGAGAATGCGGGTGGGTGGATGAATTAACATTAAGAGCAGACATATCCATACGTCTACCCTCTTTCTTTGTCTTTTGCTACGCTTGCTTGCTTGCTTGCTTGCTTTTTCACCCCGTAAGTAGCAATATGTTCAATGAAATCAAACGTGAAAGTTTAAAAAAAGTGCTTACCGTTATCATCGTTCGTACAATAACTTTCACGCTTTTTCGTTCATAATGCTCCGTGCACAATCACTGCCTACTCATATGACTCATCATCCGCCGCAGACGCAAGGGGAATACTTGCGTCTACATGATCAACACAGATAAAACATTTGAAGAGTAACTTGCTATTCTTAAATCTACTTTCTTCTATTCCTTAAGACAACCTCCCAAAACAACAGCGCTGCCACTAGAAACCTTGCACTTTCCCTTCTTGATACTAAAATATTTATTGTATGTCCTTCTAGTGCAACACATGGGATTCTTATAGCAACCTTTCAGAGCATAAATGAGGTTGCCAATTAAAAGACAATATAAAAGGCAAGCTCACTGAGTTTCTTGGCGGATCTTTTCAGTCGTGGCCGCGTTCCGATCCGGTTGTCGTTTTTAAGAAATATTAAATGTAATATGACAATTTGTAAGTACTGTGTAGGCCTATACAGAATAAACGATTTCATTTCATGCCGCTAACTACATGTATTGACAGTAATTTCTCTCACAGTATATTCCAAGTCTACGGAAACACAAACAACTTTCTGACATTTTTAATATGAAAAACGAGATTCATTCACGTAAATAAGTCAGATTTTTCCAACTATAGTTTCAACAACATCCGATGGTTTTTTCAAGGAGAGTGCAGAACGCTTGCAGTTGCGTCTCGCCTCACACTCGGATGTGTTTGAAACTATAGTTGGAAAGTTCTGACTTATTCACGTGAGTGAGTTTTTCATATTAAGAATATGGCTTTCTGTCATATGGCAAAAAAGCATCGGATGGGAAACCACACTCTTGTAGTCCCGCACATGCGCCCCAAGAGCACATCCCGCTAAGCATCACATGTGTGTGCAGGTGGTGGTGACGAACACGCCCAAGACGCTGCGCGAGATCCTGCCGACGCTGTTCGGGCTGCTGCTGGGCTGCCTCGCCTCCACCTCCTACGACAAGCGGCAGGTGGCCGCCAGGACGCTCGGGGACCTCGTCAGGAAGGTAACTATAAAGTCAAAGTTAAAATCATTTTAGGCACCAAAGACGCACTTATTACGTCATTTTGTCATTGAAATGTAATTTAGTTACTCTACCGCAGCGTTCCAAAATATGTAGATGTAAGGATGGGACTTGTTATATGGTTCTCTGAGATGACTTTTTGGAATTAATCGGTCCGAATCAGCAAGCCTCCGCTTCATTCATAAATCTTTTGTTATAGCGTAAACCTAATGCGGACAGATTAATAAGTTCGATGCACGATTTTTAACAATGATGACCTTAATCTAGTGTTTGACAGGATAGGAGCAAACAATATCATTTAGACAAAAAAAACGCCACAGCACGAGCATTCCAAGCATCTTTGTCTTATATATGTCGGACTTTATAATATTTTTTTTACAGTCAACTTGAATTTTCTCTCTGTGAGCTCAGTTATGTGTTTTGGGTTTTTTTTGTAAAACCGCACACTTTTCACACATTTCCAGGGAACGACTTATTAGTCTTCGCAAGTCTAAAATTACGTACAGCTATCCTTTGTATTTCTAGTATTAAAAGGGTGGTAATCACTATTTAACTTATATTTATGAAAAATTTTACGAACATACATTATATTTGCAAATACATATAGGTAAGGGAAAGTTAATATATTGATTTCTTTAAATAAATTTCTCGAAAGATTCTCGAGGACTCGTTTCGTATATAGCTCGAATAGCACGTTTTTGTAGGATAAAGCTGGTCTCTATATCAGCCGTTAAACCCTGTAGCAATAGCCCGTATGACATTACGCTGTGCTGTGGAAATATGCAAAATATACAAAATCTGTTAGTTTTCTTATTTTACGTACCCCATATACAGCAGAACTGAGTCTTCCAGACAGAGTATTTATATGAGGACATATTGTAATTTTGGGTCAATTTGAATGCCTAGGAAGACTGTTGCCTTGTCCATTACGAGTTCAACTCCATCAAGCGTAACATTGGACTCCAAATATGGAACAGTAGGCAAGGGAAACTTCAAACATTTTGTCTACCTTTTGTTTATCCTTGCTAGATGGGGATAGCTTGGGTAATCTTGGAAAGTCCTTGTATTCGGTTTCTAGAATTCATGTATTATAATCTCAATCTGTTCAATGTTCAAATCAAATAGAAAACTTGGAAAAACATCACAAATATCATATGTATTTAGTTTAGAAGCTATTTGCATTAATATATTTGTTTCATTTTATTCCTATCGTATTTTAGGCATTTGAACTCTCTTGTAGGTTTTATATTGTATCGGTGATTAAATTCTAACTAGTATGCCACAGAAAAAAATAAGACGTAACATTTATGCCGGATATTTTGATAATCGCCAGTCAATCAAAACTTATTAAATAGGGCACACTTATTATTGACCCAAAATCATGAAATTAGAGTTTTATAGTAGCATTGTTATTTGCTTTAAAATATAACGCATCATTCCTTTCTGCATTCTGTTGTTCGACCTTGTATTTGAAGATGTTCCCAAATGACTAAATAAATAACCGTATAAGTATAATGTATGTGCATGGACAAATGAAGCAGTTGTCTTATTTATTCATTTATTTAATAAGGCTTATCAATCTATATACTTCAAACACAATACTTTCACTCAGTTAATTAATAGCGGAGATGGAACCAAGAAGCCATATGACCTTCAATTAATCGCCACCCCTATAGCGACTTGAGCGAAGCTTTTCACGCCCCGCTTGAAAGACCGTTCCGAATCTTTCTGTGTATATCGTTATATTATTTGAAACAATAGAATAACGGTTGCGCTTGACATGCGACAATAAGTATTAATGTTGTGTGCCCCGAACAGCTGGGCGAGCGCGTGCTGCCCGAGATCGTGCCGATCCTGGAGCGCGGGCTGCGGTCGGATCGCGCGGACCAGCGGCAGGGCGTGTGCATCGGGCTGGGGGAGATCCTCGCCTCCACCTCGCGCGACGCCGTGCTCAGCTTCGCCGACGGCCTGGTGCCCACCGTGCGCACCGCGCTCTGCGACCCCCTTCCTGAGGTACTCTACTCTCTCCTACCCACCAACCTTACTAACTGTTCATATCAGTGCTAAGCAACACGTCATCGACGCGGACTTTCCGAACACTCTTTAAAAAGACCACCGAATGTGGTCGGACCTACAGTCGGATCAATCCGATAAATATTACGTGAGTAATCCCGTATTTCTAAGTAAAAATGTTCATATTATCATGTTGATTTGTGTGGTTGTTGAGAGAAAAACCGTAACTAGGGTTTTAAGGGCGCACCGAGCTTCTGGCGGTAAGCGATTTTATGTATCTATGCGCTCCGCGTATGTGTGCGTGAGTAATACACGCTGCCCGCCGCTTCGCTGCCGCCACCAAGATCGAGCGAATAAATAGCTATGCGCTGAGCAGCCGCGCTGCGTCAATCGACTAGCTAGGGTGCTACTAATATTTATTTACAAAGCAAAACAACAATTTTCAAATACTTTTATTAAATTAGTATATTCATGCTACTTTTCTTACAATAAATGGAATCGGCTAAAACACACAAAAGTGTGAAATAACTTGTTGAAGTTTGAACACTTTTCAGTTATTAGTAGGCTTGGCCGATTTTAATGAAATTAAAATGGGACCAAACAGGAAGCATCAGCTTACAAATAAAAAAATAATCATCAAAATCGGTTCACCTACTCGAAAAATCTGAGGTAACAAACATAAAAAAAACCCGTCGAATTGAGAACCTCCTCCTTTTTGGAAGTCGGTTAAAAAACCTTTGTTTATGACTTATCGGCACTTCAGTAGGTTCACTAGATTAAAAATTCCAGTGGTCGGCCCTTTTCAAATTTACATTATTCACTTCTCAAAGTAGACGTAACCGGTTTTGAATCGACTAGCTAGGATGCTACTTGTATTTATTTACAAAATAAAGCAACAAATTTCAAATACTGTTATTGAATATATTCAGGTAAAAAAACCTTTTTCCACGTTCTATTTTTTTTTAATTTATGACTTATCGGCACGTTAGTATATACATATGGTAAATAAATAGGGTAAAATCCCAGTGGTCGGCCCTTCTCAAATTCTCAAACTAGACGTAACCGATTTCTATAAAGTGTATATATATTACATATATTATGTGTGACCACGTATAATCACCTAGAATATCCGATGTTTAGATAGTCCATCCCCTAGTAGGTTTTTGAGTTGCACCAAATCAATCATCTAACTGTACTCTTACTACATCCGCAGAAATCTTGGGACATTTGCGTAGATGTGGACACTTACTTTAAATTTCTGCTAAATAAGAAATTGACAAATATTTAGTAAGCTGGCACAATTTATTTATTGAACATATATATATTAGTAGAGCAATTTGACGTTCGACGGATAAGTTGCACAATTATGGTGGCAGTCAGCATAAAATTATATACATTTGTGTTTTTAGTAACAGTAGAGATCTTTATAAACTTAAAACCGAATTCTTTGAGTAATTGTTAGTGAGATGATATGATTTTCAATATTTAAATGCTTTATTACAGTTGACACATTTTCGTTTCAATGTATAAAAGTATCAAAATAGTCAAAGTAAAAACGGTGAACGTGTGCGTTGAGATTGATATTCTTCGTAGATTATTATTATTATTATTATTATTTGGTTTAGTTAGCTTCAAAGCATTGGTATTCATAAGTAAGACATAACTGTTAAAAGACTTGTCTTTATCAGTCAATTAATAATCTAGTATGTAGTATATTAGTAAGTGTTTGCAGGGAGGTTCGATTAAATTTCTGAGAATGAAGTTGACTGATCAGGTATTTGGTTAGTTATGGTAAGGAACATGAAAGTCAGAGAAAAAAATAACTAAGTTTTTTTCCGCTTTGCTTCTGGCATAACAATCGCGGAAGGAATTGCTATTCTACGTTTTTCTAAGTTTTTTTTGTTTATTGCGTCTAAAATATATTGTGGCTCACGATTTTCCATTTTTCTGTCCAGCCTTGAATCAATAATTTCTGGTTGCCGACAATCAAAGTAAAATGTTTGTAATTTTGTTTCCATATTCTTTTCCCAGAATTCGTCATCTCTTTTTACTGTCTCAATTTTTATATCTTTTTCTGTCCACACTACAAATAAACACACTGCTGTCCTTGTAATGTGAAGCTGACCTTGCACCTGGTAGAACCAATAATGTTGTTTATTTATTGTCAACTTTCCGTTTCTCTCCTGTTTCCAGAATTTTTTTTGTGCTATGCCTTCTTCGACTGTTTTGTCCTTAGCCGAATACGGACACTTGATTTCAATGATTTTATCATCTATGAATCCGTCTGGACTTGCTGCCAAATATGGCAGTTCAGAATCGACAAATAAGCCACATTTTTTAATTCGCTAATAACTTCAATGTTAGCCTTTTTGTCGAGTTTGAGTACTTCAGCTAATTGTTCTAATGCAATATGTTCGTGTTCTTTGCCATAACGAACGGATTTTACGTGACTTAAATCACCGGTTACATTCACAAGACTTTTTACTAGAGGTGCACATTTTATAAGGCCTCTTTTGCATACCTTTCCAAAAGCAGACGTAGTCAGGCGTAACTTTCTCTCTTGGTGCCATTCAATCGAATCTGCCTGCAAAACAGTTCTTTTTTCAAGTGACTGGCGATCCTCATCAGAAAGATTAATTTTTTTCACATGTTCTGATTTAGCGAAATCAAAGTCAGCTTGTTCTAAATCTGGCTTTTGACAAGAATCGCCATAATATTTGTCATTTGTATTGTATGTGCACTTTTTTTTCGCAAAATATTTTGATAATCTCCGTTTTAAATCTGAAATTCTTTTTTTATTGCGTTTAATCTCTAAGCGTCTAACAATAGGATTAGGACTTTGCATTAAAATCTTTTTGCAAATGTACGATTGCGGTTCTTTAGCGTTAAATGACACAACTGAGCCAGCACAGCGAGCTGTATAAGACTGTCGACTTGAATAATTTATTCGTTTACCGCCCACAAATTTCGCGATAACGCTGTTGAATACTTCTGCTATGTTACTATTTACATCATGTATTAGGCTTTTAGCATTATTTACTAATCTAGACATGATTTTCGTGATAGCAGCAAAAATATTATTAGACTTCATTTCAGCAACAAAATCTTGTGTAGGTTCATTTGATCAATATTTTGGCAAAAATAAGGTTTGCATAGTTTGTGATTTCCAAAAACGTGATTTGGTGCATTTATTAGATCTTGTTTTAATTCAATTACTTTTTGAGTGAAAATTAAATCTTTTAAATTGATATGTTTGACAGCTCCTTTTACTGCTCTACGCAAGCGCAGTATATTTTGTCCAAGAACTTTACGATATCTAATAGGATAGCAAGTGTTTTTGGTTAAGGTTTTGCTTATAAGAGCAGTACATATAAGAGCATATTAGGCTCTTATATGTACTGGAGTCCCCATCAGCAATTAACTTAGAGTAAATCAAGCCCTGATTTGGTAAAGAATGTTTAAACCCTTCAACTATTGCAACGGATTCCATTCCACTTGAGGACTCTTCGTAATTTTTAAAACACGTGTGCTCAGGGGGTATTTTGTTTTTGTTCTCTGACCGTGCACATACAATCATACATTATTTGTTTTTAACTGCCATATAAAGGACTGTTTTTGTTCTGTAACCAATAACTACCGCAGCACCCGACAATGCGTTATCATCTGGCAACTGATGCGTAGAAACCTAAACGGTAAACCAATTGTACAATTAAATCAAACACTTTTTATTTTGTTATTTATCTAACAACATGGTTAAGGATACCTTGTTTTATTTAAATTCATAATTGTACAACTTACAATGGGGCTATCTTGCGTCCTGGTTATATCAGCAAGTCTCTGCGGTTTCTGTATTTCATCAAACGGAAGTCTAAAATGAATATATATAAGATTTATATTAATTATATATGTTTTGTTATTTTGCTACGTATTGGAAATTAAAATTATATTTATAATTATGATTTTTGAAATGTACATTAAAACACAGAGAAAAAACATCTCAGAGCAATCAAAGTAACCACCAATCACAGGTTTAGACGTATTTTTTTTAAGTATTATACATGTACACTGATATATCATTGAACAATTTTATCAGGACACATAAAACCATCATAATTAATATCGGACTTACTTCGTGGCATTATTTTCTTTGCGTGAGTAATTCATGATACTGTCTATTTCATCTTCCACTGAAAGACAAAATTTTTGTGCTGGTGTAATTGGTACCCTGTAATGAATCAGATAATTTAATTAATATATATATCAACAAAAAATTTTTTAAGGAAATTTCTAATTTTTTATTTGATAAATTAATTCCATTACAAAAACTGGTTACTTACAATTCTAGAGTGTGGTAAATTTTACAATCACTGTCATCCAAGACCCTGGAAATTAGAAAATATTAAGATGGTTTGGTAAACTAGCAATTGATAGAAATGTATTATATTATTACCCTAAACTCAATTTAAAAACAAAAAAGATAATTTAAAAGTAATTAAAAAAAAATATTTTCCAAGAAATGGACAATTTTTTATTTTCACCTTTTTAAGTGATCCTTGCTACCTACGGGATCTATTGTCATTCACTGCCAGCTACTAAATCATCAAGTTAGAATAAAAAAATCAGTTATTGGAGTGTAACTCAAAAACCGCTCGACTGAATCAATGAAATTTAAATGGGATCACATCGGGAAAATACTCTTTCGAACAAAAAAAATAATTTTTCGAACCGGTTCACAATTGGCGAATCAATCGATGAACATACACAAAAAAAACATACAGACGAACATATAACGTCCCCTTTTTGGAAGTCGATTAAAAAGACGGAAGCAAGATTGAGAATAGAATTTTTTTTTTTATAATTCATTGTAATTACTTTGTAGTGTCCCGGCACACTGTAATGAACAAAAACTGTGTATTTGACTTATACACCTATAAGTAGGACAAAATGTAGAGATTACTTGGCAGTCGGGTAAATAATAGAAACAACTTCCATATACAAAAAAATGTGAATTTAATTATTGAAGTCAGTACCGTGGTGCTTAGAATATCTGGAATCAATACCTATGCGTTTATGGTACCGACCTCTACATGTTATGTCATACTCGTACTTAGGAAGTCAGTTTGATACTTTGTCAAATAGTTTTTATTATATTATTTTTAATTATGTATGCTACGTACAAAATCGACAATCATTAGAACAGTAATATAGTAATAATACAGCTCGAGCCAACACTTGACATATGAAGCATATTATTATTGTATATTTATTATACTTACGTAGGTACAGAATTATCTTTGCGTTCAAAATTTTCTGTATGTAGTGGTATTTCTCTCATCGTGTCATCACATGAATCAAAATATGTATTTTGCAGTGAAATGCCAACATTTGGTACATTCACCCTATAAATAGAATTTTTTACAGAAAAGATCAGATTTTTCATTTTTGATCAGACTTTACCCACACTTGGAATGTATAATATAATTGTATAAATACTAACGAAGGCACAGAATTTTCTTTATCTTCAAAAGTTTCTGCCTGTAGTGATATTCGTTTCATCGCGTCATCACATGATTCAAATGTACTTTGCAGGTCTTTTTTGACCGTCCGAGTTTGCAGGTAAGTATTGCTGAAATAACGAAAATACTAGTTTTAAACTACCTACGCTGTTAAAGTAAGTTACCTCTTGAGTATACTTACGAAGCAAGAGTATTCTCTTTGTTTTCAAAATTCTCGGCCTGGAGGTGTCCTGTTCTAGAATAATAAATTTGATTTGTTTGAAACCATCCAGTTTGTTTTTAAAATAAACGCATGTGTAAATAATGTACCTATTAAAAATAAATTTATGAAAAAATAGGAACTAATATATGAGTTTTACTTACTTTATTTTTTCATGCAAGTGTTTAGCATTAATTTTTCACCAACCCCTTCACTTCTTTGATTTGTTCCCCATTGTAAGTCACCAAAATCGTGACCTAAATTCAAATATAATTTTTAAAATCGTGCGTGAGCCCAAGCGACGCGGGTTCCCCGTCCGACGGCCGAAGCGGTACTAAAGCGGACAGGGAGGAAGCGTCGCGGCTCTGGCTAAAATGGGCGAAACGTGCGTGAATTTAGGTATTTCCTTCGTATTATAAAAATAATACCTTTTTGAAAAATGTAACGTGTATACGTTATAGAAAACACGTTGTTTTTTTATTATTCTAAAACTGATGACTTTCCGTGAAATATTTACGCCGTACGAAGGGTTTATTTAGTTTTTTAGATATAACTTTGGATTTTTTTTCTATCAGAGAAACTATAAGTAATCGTGTTTCTAAAGTGTATGATTTATAGAATGAATCCTTAAGTATCACACATGTTAATTGCAAAACCCAAAGTTAAGAATTAAAAATACAGCAGGGGATCAAACGAACGCAAGTATTTCACAATTCCGTATCGCCGCCTCGGTGCAGGCTTAAGCTCGTAGCTTTTGATTCGTGGTAGTTATTTGCCAATTTGGAACCTTGTATATTTTGCGTCAAAACCTTTTCATATTGCGTGCAATCGTGTCTTAAAAATCCAGTACAAACATATATAGTAAATAAATGCAATATATATTTAAAATTATAAATTCTTATTATTTATTCATATTCATAATTATAAATTATAATTTCGACTGGCAATATTCTTGAGTTTAACGTTTGTCTGTGTCATAGTTGACAGTGACAGAACAAAGCTAAGTAAGATAAGTTGTTAAAGTTTGTTATAGTGCCACCTAGTGGTTCTTAAATACAATATTTTCTATCCTAGCCATAGCTGCTAGTACCGAGCAAGCGCATAGATGGCGTCACTAGTATTGAAATGACAGTTCATTAGTTATTATTTTTACCGGATTTTATGGACAGGCTACATGCGTTATAATGTAATGGTCTCAGACAAGCATTTGAAGGCATGTGATAAACTATAAAAGAATCGTTGATCGCGTGCGAAACTATGCAATTGTCAATGAGTAATTGCATCATTTGTAGCTACACACTTCATAGGTTGTCAAGTGCTATGTAATAAAGTATTTGCCGTGAGATGACGAGCGCGAAGAAAGCTCCGAGACATAGTCACGGTTTTGTTGACTATATATGATTGTTTGAGAATTTTCAAGGTATAGGAAATGTGAGAAACTGTTTGGTCGATATTCCAGAGTCGCGTCATCACAACCACTGAAACATTTTGAGTATTGCGAAGTTCAGAAAACTACCGGACTTATTTATTTATTAAAAAGCGTAAGTGGTCTGGAGGCATATACATATCAATCCATCAACTATCTGAAACCACCCTTCTTTGAATCATATTACATCATCTCGTTGATGTCATTATATTCAAAAGTAGCTGCGCTCCGCGGTTTCACCCGCGTGGTGATCGACAATAATGATGATGAATCAAGTATGCCTATGTTACTCAGGAATAATGTAGCATTCTACTCGAGAAAGAATTATCAATATCGGTTCAATAGTTTTTAAGTAAATATCTCCTCTTTACAATATTAGTGTAGTTGAGATAACTGATCTTACTAATGGTCGACCATGAGTGTAGACTCGTTGACATGGGACGATTAGCAGCACTTCGCCTGCGTCACCTTCGAAGAGCCACTTCGGCTTGCCGAAGGTCTCTAAGGATCCAAGGAAAAATCGAAGCGCTGCTTACACCGAGCCTCCTCTACCGCTTTCGGCAACTCGTGGCTAACCACCGTCTTCAGACAAGTCAACACGCAAAACTCTTATTACTACAGTTCATTGGACAAGTCGCAACTGCAAACAGCTGCTTAGGGTGCGTTCCGGTAAGCGTCATCATCGCTCAAAACTGTCGTGTCCGATTTGCCGTTCCCTTTGGTTCCAATGCCCAACCCGAAGGGAATACTCACGCGGTCGTGAAATTCGCGCCACGTTTTCTGTCAAAAATCGAATGAAACTATACATGTTTTAATATTTTGGCAGTGATAGCTCGTAACGACCACAAAAACCCGCCTTCCGAGCATTGTGGTCGCCACGTGTGCGTTATCGGTGACGTCATTGATGACGTATCGAGCTCGCTCACGATGATCGTGGGCTTGTAAGGGAACGGGTGTGCGAACGAGCGCTTAATTTCTGCTCATAAAGGAACAAGACTTTAGAAGAGTAGTGTTGTTGAGGTGTGGTGCGACGTTTTGCAGGTGCGCATGGCGGCCGCGCGCACGTTCGACGCGCTGCACGCGACCATCGGCAACAAGGCGCTGGACGACATCCTGCCGCCCATGCTGGAGCAGCTGCGGGACCCCGACCCCGCGCTCGCGGAGGCCACGCTCGACGGACTCAAGCAGGTACAGAAACCGAACTCACTTCCATGCATAACAATAGAAATCTGTTTTACGCTTAGTTTGGGTTCTTGAGATACTTAGCTCTAGTTTATCTGTTTGGTAAAGTTATTATTGCATATTATTTTACTGTACCTCTACCATGAGTTTAGAACATTGACACCAATCGATGCTCGATATCGACTGCCGTGAAAAAAATTATGTTAAAAAGAACAGTGCCACCTCGCGGTCAATTGTAGAACTAAATTGACAGCGAGTACGCCAATCACAAGCGTACTAGGTAGACGAGATCGAGTATCGACTATAGATGACATTTATGTTGCCAACTCATGGTAGAGGTACTGAGATAAAGACGTAAAAAGCACCTGGAAACCCAAAAGGCCGCACCTGGGAACACCAGACTTAAACAACTTTATGACCATGCGTTGTGAAATGTGATAGT
The DNA here is from genome assembly GCA_917880725.1 of Selenia dentaria. Lineage (NCBI taxonomy): Eukaryota > Metazoa > Arthropoda > Insecta > Lepidoptera > Geometridae > Selenia > Selenia dentaria. The sequence goes on from OU862878.1 coordinate 41,572,173, forward strand.
GAAAGTGAAAAACTCAATAATGTAAAGATGAGATGTGGCCCAATGTTAACCTTCACGAAAAATATGATTACAACTCAGTAACTTACCACATGGATATGTCCTATATAGTTGTATGTAGTTATGGTTGCTTTGGAATTAGTAGTGAGTACATATCTAATACCATCGGACAACATTAGTTGTCAAAAGCGTCAATTACGTTTTAGGCTAGATTCGATGACAATAAAAGCATGTTTGTTGTTAAATCCGTTATTTATTGTGATTTGTTTGTGACCCTTACAGTTGCCAGCTTCGTTTGCTGGAGTATGAACTTTATTCCTTCCTATCTAAAAAAGGGTTAGGCTAGGTGGACCGACAACCTCGTCAAAACCGCGGGGAATGGCTGGATGCAGGAAGCGAGTAGCCGGTCCAAGTGGCGTTCTATGGGAGAGGCTTATGTTCAGTAGTGGACGTCTTCCGGCTGATAAGGATGGTGTAGAAAAAGGTTTGTCTTTTGAGGTGGTTCATATATGTAACAAGAGCGGTAGGAGCTTCGGTGTGTAGGTGGTGATGTGGTTAGATGAGATGAGACGTCGGTATGCGTTGTTGTCAGATAATGGCGATAAAGTCCCGCGCGGTGCTGCCGTACCTGGTGCCGGTGCTGACGGGCGCGGGCGGCGTGGGCGTGGACACGCGCGCGCTGTCGGCGCTGGCGGCGGCGGCGGGCGGCGCGCTCGGCCGGCACCTGGCGCGCGTGCTGCCCGCGCTGCTGGCCGCGCTGGAGGCGGCGCGCGGGCAGCCGCACCACGCGCAGGAGCTCGAGCACTGCCGCGACGCGCTGCTGCCTGTGCAGGACCCGCCCTCCGTGAGATGGTACGTCACACACACACACGCACCGCTGCCATTTGTCTTTTCAAACATAGAGCATCTACGGCGACAATGCAACATACCTGTTGAGGGTATGTTCAGAAATTAGCTTGAGTTATTTTTTATTCAAAGTTTGCTTGCATTTTCTTTAGGAAGTCCAAGTTATTCTGTAACCCAGGTCTGTTTATAAAACTATTTGAGGGGTATAGTTTCAAAACCCGCAAAGTCCATTTTTGTCATGTTGCAACATTTGTTTTACTTTGGCAACTATATTACTTTTTCGGTAAGTTCCAAAAGATATATTAAATCAAAACCAGCCAAGTCCAATAGCAAATCCACTCGGAAGTTGAATGTCAGAAGCAAAATCAACAAAGTCCTGCACAGTTTGTTTCAGAAACAACATTGTCCATTCTAGCCAATAGCAAGCCGCCATTCATCTGCCATATTGGCCGAGCTAGTATGGCGGAAACTAACAATCTGTGCGTACGTTGCTCGTGGAAAAGTTATTATTTCTAGTAGTTTTCGGTCTAGTTTCGACTTAGATGTGCTTAATTTACGACAATGGATAAGACCCCGGACATTGTTGATAAAAGTAACGCTCGAAAACGACAGAGCGACCCGCAAAAATGGAAACGAAACAAGCAAAAGTTAGATAAGTAAGTACTAGTGTATAATAAAATGATTTTGATCCTTGTTCCAATTTTTAGATGTGTTTTTTTATTTAACTATAGGCTTGTGCGTTGTGTTGTCATAAGTACCTGGTTACTTACCTTTTTTCGCAAAACTCGCATGGTTTATGTACCTAAGTTTATTCCATATGTCGATATTTACCTATGCTTATCATTATATGCTTATAGCTTATCAATAATATTTTAAATTTGAAAGTAACTTTCGTGTTTGTCTGTGTCTCTTTGTATCTCGTTCTGTTTGTTACTTTTTCACAACAAAATGGCTGGATGAATCTTGATGAAATTTAACTGATACATCAGCAGCGCTATTGTACTGCGCGGATGGAACCGCGGGGCGAAGATTTTTAGGTACTAAATAAACAATATAAGCATTCCGTGGTTTTATTTTTATTTTATTTTTCAGATATTCAGCAAAAAAATTGCCGGATAAAACTAGCTGCACTCATAAAAAAGATTATAAGTGTAGCTCACTTACAATGAGTAATTTGCAATCATTTCATGCTCGATTTTATAAATACAAGGACAAGCAATCGCAGGATGCTTTTATACTAAAGCACATAAAGGGTACATCTCCAAGACGACGCCGGCCCCGAATGGCTGATGGAAAAAATAAAGAAATCAACACAAAATATTTTATTTACAGTCGATCATTTAAGAAAATGTTAAGAGTATGTCAGATTACACTCCTCGGTATACTTGGAATTAAAAGGTATCGAGTTGAAGCTATAACAAAGAAATTTCTCAAAGAAGGACTTTTACCAGCAGAAAACCGTGGAGGAGACCGTAAATCTCATAAGTATTTAGAAAAAAAAGCAGCAGTTATCAAGTTAATAAAAAAACTGAAATGTTCTGAGCCGCATTACTGCCGGGGTAGCAGCGCAATACTTTATCTACCTGCCGAGTTAAGTATAAATAAATTATATCAAATGTATGACGAAAAAGCTGAAGCACATTTAAAAGTTAAAAGAAGTTATTTCAGGATGGTGTTTAACACTAATTTTAACTTGGGATTTGGTTCACCCCGCACAGACGTGTGCTCCGTCTGTTTGCAATATACAGAGAAAATCAAGGCAGCCAGCGACGAGAATACCAAAAAAGATATGATGTTCCAATAACGAGTCCACAAAAAACGTGCAAAAGCCTTTTTCAATTACTTGAAAGATGATTCGCCGAATGTCTACATATTTTCATATGATTGCCTAAAAACATGCCACTACCTAAAATTCCCGATCAAAGCACATATTATTCCAGACAGTTTTACATTTACAATTTCACAATTGTAGCAGGCCCGTCAAATTCGCAATTCAATAAAGACAATACCTTTGCATATGTATGGTCCGAAGACCAATTTCCGAAAGACTCAAACTTAATGGCCTCTGCCGTCTACCATCGCTTAAATACAACATCATTCTCACCACAAATTGATACAATAAGATTAATGGCAGATGGTTGTGCAGGCCAAAATAAAAATAGTACTGTTGTAGGAATGTGCCAAAAGTGGTTCAAAGAAGCCCCAAAACATATTAAGAAGATGGAAATAATATTCCCCGTCGTCGGTCACTTATTTCTTCCCGCGGACAGAGTCTTTGGAAGAATAGAGAAGGAGTTTCGAAAACGAGACACAATAATTGAGCCAAGAGGTTACTCTGACATCATAAAAGAATACTCCAGCCTCATTTCAGTAGAAGAGGATTGTTTAGCTCAGGATTGGAAAGAAGCTGTCAAGAACATCTTGAAAGCCGTTGGCACTTGGAATGTGCCTTTTAAGATGTGCAAACGTTTTGTATTGAAACGTTCTAAATTGCGAATCGACAATGTATTGCTAAAAGGGGAAATGCATTACACTACAGACAAGGGAATGTACAAAAATGTTTGTAAAAAGAACAAATTCACAAAAATGATCAATCCAAAAGACATACGATCGGGGTCAGTAACTCTGAAATCTTCAAAAATTAAAGACGTCAACAAACTTTTAACAACACACTTTGGTGACGACTGGAGAAGTTACCCAGTGTTGTCTTTTTATGACAAATTAGTACCTAATGATGTGGTAGAAGACAATACCGCGGAAAACGAAGAGGACGATATTGATGCGTGTGAAGAACAAGACCATCTATCAGATTTAGTGATTTGATATTTTTTTATAATTAAATAACTTGTGTCAGTCGCTTTCTTTTTATTTATCACAATACTTACAAGTTTAATTGAACATTTTTTTTAATGCAAAAGTTACTGTAATTATAATTCTCTAGGAAATTCTCAAAATTTTTAAAATTGTAATTTTGTAAGTATCAAGATAGTTTGACTAAACTAGGTACTAATTTTGTCAAATCAAAAGCAGCAATGTCCAGGTTTGCCAGATTCAAAAACCACAAAGTCCGAGCGTCGGTTTCAAAAGCAACTAAGTCCATCACTTTTTCGTCATTTTAATTGTCGTAAAACGTTCTACAGTGACGAATCAATTATAAATGCGATTTAAAGTAACTAGGGTATACATAATTTAAAAACATACAGGTCGCATTAGCCTTAAAAAAATGTATATACATTTTTCTCTCTCCTGAAAAATCGAAGTTACTGGACTTTGCGGGTTTTGAAACTATACCCCTCATTTACAACCTAGTGTGATTGGGACAGTTCAGCGATTACTTTAAAAATAATAAATAATTTATTTATTATTTGTATAGGTGTTGTATAATGAAAGGATCGCTTAAGATTAACCTAATGTTCTAACTTAGTCTACTGAGAGACCACCCGAGTTACATCCTTTTCGAACGTGTTCTCGGAACGTGCTGAGTGCGCGCTTACACGAACGTTGGAGGACGGGACTCGGGTCGCATGACTACCTTTTTGATTGTTTCTAAATATGTTCATTCGTGTCTCCCACGAAGAATGTTCAAGTCATATTGGCTCTGTGAATAGCCCAAGCCAGCTCTGTCCGCCACGCACCTGTCAAATGTGAACTTCTCGATAATACGATGAAACAATAAACTAGCAGCTTAGTTATACAGCTTTTTAATAACTATCATTGAAACAGTAAATAAGCACACGCGCGACCTCTTTTCCTAGGAAATGTTTCTTTTTGCACAGACTCTAGTATACTGTTTAGGCAACAAATGGCGCAAACCAACTCAGTGCTCACAGTATCCCAAAGTATTAATGCTATATAAACTTTCTGCAAACTAACACATCTTATGTCAAAAGTATGTGCTGAATAAGTGACCAAATTTAAGTTTCAGTCACCATACACAATATCGAAACTAAATTACTCTAAACCAAGTGTGGCGTTCCTGTCCAGCTGGAGAGGAGATGAGAGAAAGACCAGTAGTAGTTCAAACTTTTAATCCCAGAGCAGGGTCGTGAGCTACAGACAGTATATTGCGAATAGCCTTCCTTGGTCGGAGACTTGTCTCTGTTCGAGGGCCTCTCAGGTTCTCCGTATAGGCAGCAGACGGAAGCAAGTATTGGGAATGATCGTGTGTGATGATTAGTGTTGTGACATTGCAGCATCATCGACACGCTGCTGGACGGCGTGCGCACGGGCACGGGGTCGCGGCGGCACGCGGCGGCGGCGCTGCTGTGCGCGTACGTGTCGCATGCGCGCGCAGACCTCACGCCGCACGTGCCGCAACTGCTGCGCGGGCTCGTGTTGCTGCTGGCCGAGACGGACCGCGACGTGCTGCTAATGGCCTGGGAGGCGCTCTCCGCCTTTACCAAGGAGCTGGAGCCCGAGGCGCTCATCGCGCACGTCTCCGACGTCCGACAGGCCATCCGGTACGTCGCCGCAGATCTGAACACCGAACTGCTGCCCGGCTTCTGTCTGCCCAAGGTCAGTCCTCTCTCTTCTCTCTATTTATCTGTATGAGTGGGTGACTGAGACAAGTGTCAGGATTGCGCATGCTTTCAGTGTCTAGGAAGGTTACAGAGTTATTAATTTCCGGTTCCATAGTAAATATAATTTTATAACTTATAAAGAATTGTGGTGGTTTAAAATACAGTTACTTTGTTTTTTGGGGAGGAGGTCAAAAGTATCGTCAACGTACCGTTTGTAAATCTTTGGCATTTGGTAAAGAGCCCTTTACTCGAAGTCCTCCATTAAAATATCAGCGACAAGGGGAGCCCATAGCTTCACTGTAGATTTTTATGTAAAACTTATTTCCCAGAATACGTAGCCAGATGTAAGACCATTCATTCCCTAGCTCTAGTAGCAGCCGTGCGCTCGATAATGACAATTATGACGTCGGCCACCACACTACACATGTGTAGGGGAGGACTGGCCTCACTAATGATCGTGTATAGCTAACGGCATAGCTTCGGTTTTTAGTATCCAGTTTTTTCCTAATGCTCTTCATGAGAATATTTGTAGCTTTTCTAGTAATATGTTCAGGTTGTTTCGCACCACACAAGCTATATTAACCTATATCCATCCAAGTATTCAAATACTTAACTCCTCACTAAAAGTCAGTTACCAAATAGCGTAGGAAGTTTTAGTTTGGATAGTTGTGTTTCTGTTCTTGGAGGTTGCAGATAATTTGTGGCTGTGTCACCATCCCTCGACAATTCGAACCGCTTCCTACATTTTTTCGCAGAGATTCGTCTCGAAGTGCCCTCATACTATTATGGTCAAGTCATCTGCATAGCCAATAGTTTCCGTATTTATTGAACCACGAAGAACGCTTCGTGGTTTTCAAAACTATAATTTAGTAAAGAGAGTTTTAAAAGGAGTTTAAACTGCTCTTGTTCCGATGTGGTATGATGATGTTGAGATGCCATCGGGTCTTTTTTAGTTTAACCTGAGCATCGTTGGATAGTCGGAAGTTTTCTGAGTCTCACTCTTCGATTGGTTAAGAGTTACAGTATAATTTCCACGATTTATTTTAAATTATTTTCCATCCATACTTTGAGTCGGTATCAAGCTTCCCCGTGTTCCTGTGCTCCAATTACTTTCGTGCTTGGTGTTCATTGCCCTATTGAAATGTTGTCCCGTTACTTCCGTGTATTTATAATCCGATAAGGGAAAAAAATGCTTGCTTATTATTTACCACCTATTAAACTAGGACATATAAATACCAATGACACAAGTACATAGATATCAAGGTAGTGAAACTAAATTAGCGTAGTCGTCCTTGTAAATTGTAATGAACTCCCGCCTATCAATGGTTGCTAGGTTGTAATTGGTAATTAGATAGTGTTGTGTGACAGGGCATCGCACCGATCCTGCCGCTGTTCCGCGAGTCGATCCTGAACGGGCTGCCCGAGGACAAGGAGAACGCGGCGCTGATGCTGGGCGAGGTCATCAAGCTGACGTCTGCGGCCGCGCTGCAGCCCTCCGTGGTGCACGTCACCGGCCCGCTTATCCGCATCCTCGGCGACAGGTCACCACCACACACTAGACATAACCAGGCGTCCCCCCGACCTATTGCCAAAGAACCGGTTGTTTAGGTTACCGTAATGCACACGAGTTGGGAATCGCACTTCTTGTCGAGTGACAGAGGTAGTGCGCGCTAAACTTACGAGAAAAATAAGTTCTCACGCTCGTGACGTTCTTGTTGTATGCGGATCATAACCGCTTTTATATTTTAGTGCATACAAGGAAACTTTTTGTTATTAATTTGTTATTTGTTACCGCATTATTACCCAATGGAAGATAAAAAATGTTTTCAATTGAAGATTAAATATTCATAAGTCCTAACACATAATAAATACTAAGAGAAAGACACCCAAAGAAATTTGCTGCAAAACCATTACTAAGTGTAGCTTGAAACATATTACAATTTTGGTTATTAAATTTAATATACCTGCATTAAAATTGAAAAGCCGAGAGTGTAACTCGTGCATGAACCCCATTTATAATCAAATTATTCTTGTTGCCTTATGTGATTACTCTTCCAAAGGTGACCGTAATAGTTTCATCATCGTCCACTGCTGGATATATGCCTCTCCTAAAGTACGCCACAGAGCTCGGTCTTCAGCTCTTTGCATCCAGTTACTGCCAGCCGCCTTCCGCGGGTCGTTTCTCCACCTGGCCGCAGAGCGACCTCCACTATGTTTGCCTAAACGTGGTCTCCACTCAAAAACTCGTAATAGTTTAAATACTTGTATGTGAACAATGTTTACAATGGCGCGTTTGGGGAAACAGGTTCAGCGCCAGCGTGAAGGCGGCCGTGCTGGACACGCTGGGCGCGCTGCTGGGTAAGGTGGGCGTGATGCTGAAGCAGTTCCTGCCGCAGCTGCAGACCACGTTCCTCAAGGCGCTGCTGGACGCTAACCGCGCCGTGCGCCTGCGCGCCGGATCCGCGCTCGCACAGCTCGTCACCATCCACACGCGCGCGGACCCACTCTTCGCCGATGTGCACAACAACATCAAGGTATACCCAATCAACATACTGTCCGTATTAGCCAATCAAACAAACTATTATTGTTTCGAACCGATTTTGAGTAGGCTGTGGCGGTAAAGCGCTGCGCGTGCGCAGGCTGTGACACGTCCTGTCATAGAAGAGTAATCTCACTTTTGTACATGTTTTGGAATGTCTTTTACGAGTATATCCAGTGAAGGGTATTAAAATAAAAATCTGTAAAATGAATTTCGAACAACAGTCACACACCTCGTAAAAACGATCACTGAGCGCGTCAAGACAGCAAAGTGGAGACTGATTATTTTTCTGCCAACGGTATGAGAGTGAGTGAGAGGGCATGATTGGCGCCGCCATTTTAGATTGTATTCTTTAAGGAAACGGCTTATAATCGTATTAATGGTAAATGTATTGTATGACTATTGATTGATTAGTTTGCAGGTGTAGGTAGGGTAGTGAGTGGTATGTAGTGTTGTTGTTGTGTGCAGTCGTGCGAGGACGTGGCGGTGCGCGAGACGTGCGTGCAGGCGCTGCGGCTGTCGGTGGTGGCGGGCGGGCGCGCCGGCAAGCTGTCGGGCCCGCTGGCGCTGACCATCCTGGGTACGGTGTCGGCCCCGGCACTGCTGGCACACCCGGAGGACGCGCTGCGGCTGGCCACGGGCGGCGCGCTGGGAGCCCTACTGCACTGCCTGCCGCCGCCGCACCTAGACGCCGCGCTCACGCACCACCTGCTCGCGCCCAGTGACGACTGGCTGCTGGCGCACGCGCGCGCCGCAGCGCTCTTCGTCGCGCTCAAGGAGACGCCAGACATCGTCTACAAAGAAGGCTTCGAAGATAAGGTCACACTTTTGTTTTGTTTTTAGTTTGCTTGCTATTTTAACCGACTTCAAAAAAAAACATTTTCAATTTGACCGTATATTGTTTTATGTGTGTTCGCGCATAACTTCGTCGTTTATGAACCGATTTGGATGATTTTGTTTGGTAGTGTATACTTCGGGCAGGTCTTGAGTCACCAGGTGTTTCGCCTGTGTTGATGATATCATCCCATTTTGTTCCCACTGCTGGGACTCGAGCCTTCCTCTCAGAGAGAGGAGTTGGGCTATAATCCACCACGCGGGCCCAGTGCGGATAGGTGGATAGGCTAGTGGCCAACCCTTCTAGAAGTTTTCAGGCCGCCCGAAGGACATAGACTAACGACTGTTGTCCTAAGACAAACAACCGGGACCGACGGCTTAACGTGCCCTCCGAAGCACGGAAGCGCTCAGTTGAATAATGCCACTAGCACACACCCATCCAAGTCCTGACCGCAGCAAGTGTTGCTTAACTTGTTGATTTGTTAAGATCGCTAAGTCGTGCTAATATAAAGTTGTTTAACGCGTATCCGATCACAGTGAAGTGTACATCGGCGCGACGACTAGTATACAACGACGCATTCTGGATTGCATTTCAATTTACTTAATAGTTCTGCAGTTTGATTTTTCTTGGAGAAATAATATTGGGCATCCAATCAGTACTTTTTTTTTTAAAACTGTTACAGTTTTATGCAAAATATAGATTTTTTGCTGTTTGGTAAATTAGATAAAAAAACCATGATGAATCAACATTAAAATGTTTAAATTTTAATTACGTCTTCATTGCTTTCCAGTTTCTGCTTAAGCTTCAACGGTATACATTATTTGTTAATAAATTGAAATATACATATGTTTTGTTAGCACATGTACAATTCATCATGCACTTTTTGTGGTAGGACACAGTACTTTTTTCCCTGGGGAAGTCCTACATCTTTAGCCAGTTATTCAATCACGTAGTGTTATTGTGTTTGAAGGGCAATGTTGTCCAGTGGGGCGTGAGATTGTAGTCCGTTTCGCTGCTGGATGTTTGAGCGTGTGATGTTGTCTGGTGCAGGTGGAGAAGGCCCTGGTGGCGCAGCTGGCGAGCGACAAGATCCCGATCGCGTGCAACGGCGTGCGCGGCATCGCCTACCTGCTGCGGCACCTCCTGCTCGCCGACCGCCCGCTGCCGCCTCTCCTGCTCTCGCAGTTCGTCAGGGTAACGACGCCACTACAACATTCTCGTCTACTCAGTTTCTGTCAAACATGTAACGCGCTGCGTTGCGATATCTTCGAGGAATGAACGTGAAGTCCATACAATTTTACTATCATTCCTTGAGGATATCGTAGCGCGCCGCGTTACCTGCATGAATGAACGTTTTGGAATTTTAAACACCATAAACGCATTTTGAAACTTGGACATGTTTCCCTATAATTAAATCAAAATGTTCAAAGTTTATCAACTAAACGTATATTTTATCTTAAACTTGGCACTTCGTCGCCGTATATCGTTGTCGGTGTAGTGTAGATAGATAGATGCGATATGCACTTGTTCTCCCGACAGAGTATGAACCACAGCAGCAACGAGGTGAAACAGCTGGTGGCTCGCGCGGGCGCGTGCGTGGGGCGGGAGGCGACGGCGACGCGCGGCGGCGGCGCCGAGCTGCTGCGCGCGCTGCTGCCCGCGCTCGTCAACGGCACCAAGGAGAAGAACACGTACGTGCGCGCCAACTCCGAGCTGGCCCTGCGCGCGCTGCTGCGGCTGCCGCACGACCCGCAACACGCACAGGTACGCTGCTCCGCACCTCCTTCGCCCGCTGCCCGAGCCGGTTCCCTATCTTTTGCATAACCTTTTTTGTCATAATATAATGTGGCATATATTCACTTATCCTAATAACTGTTACGCACTATATATATTTGGCATAACTTTTAAAGGCACAATTTTTTAAGCATAATTATTTAAGCATAATAATTGTTAAGCACACTATTCTAAATCCTAAATTTACTTACGCATAATGATATTTATGCATAATAAGAGAAAAAAATAAAGTTTAGTAAATTTTGTGGGGTGTACCTCTGAATTTCGACGAAGTTCAATACTTGACAAGTCGCTTACTTCGAAAAAATATATTTTGACCTTGAATTAGAATAAGTAATAAAAGGCAATGCGGTAGAACCTAACAAGACACGGGAATAATTAATTACAGTGCGTTCAAGCCTTGAGACTGATTTAGAATTACCGGAGAAGAGGTGGTACTCAACAAGACAGTGCCGGTTTTTTATAGTACCTTCAAGCCTAAAAAAAATACACGTGAACATTGCCCACTACTATTTCGAGGCTAAATAAGTGGCATTGACAGCTTAAAAACGTCTAGGTCTGTAATGTTGGTTATAATAAATTGTTAGAAAGCCAAAGACAACATTATCCGTTCATTTTTGTAGAAAACAATGATCAAACAGTTCACCTAAATGAACGTCATGGTATGATTTAATTCAAAACTGTTTAAGCCATGCTTAAGAACTGCACGGAACTTGCATGGTTTTTACAAAGCTGATAGTAAGGCCCCACTTCTCAAGAGTTGTGTGGAGTTTACTTGCGATCACTGTTCAGTTCGACCAAAAATCAACACTTGGGATTCCGACTGAGTCGCGTTCTAGAATAACATGTCACTCATTACGGATTAGCGAATCTGTGCTCAAGTACAGGATTACACACAGGTTGATAATTGAGTAGATTGCTGGAGTACGGACCTCAGCTTAGTACAACGGCATCGCTTCTCTCGCTACTCAATATAAATAAATGTTAGATAAACTTGCAAACCGGTCTGTGTTATCGGGCAGTTGGCAACATGTGCGTGTTGAGTTACCCACATGTAGAACCCAATCAATACTGGCCTGGCTTGTGTTATCATGAATGACGGAAGTACACGTGTCTCATGATAACAAAATGATAAGTAGACCGACACGACACACTGAACATTGTAATCTGATGGAAAAGAGCGCGATCAAAATTTTACTTGTTAAATAACTTGTTGATTTAGGCGTTACTTTGCGGAAATCCATTTTAAAAACTATATTGGAACAGATATTTAGTGACACTATCGCTAGAAAAAATGCCGATATGGCCGAGTTGCGTGTGCACCGCGCTGCCTCCCGCATAAAATGCAAATAGGAAGTATACAGAATAAACAACACACAAGGCAACCCAAATAAACCAAAAACGATTCGACACCTGTTTTGCCTCTACACGAGGCATCCTCAGATGTTGAGTCAACATCTCCTGAAGATGCCTCGTTAGCATTGCATTTTATGCGAGGGTGAGTGGTGCGTTAGCGTACTGCATCTCTGCCATAAGCATTTTTTCCAGAGGAGGTGACGCTGAATATTTTATTTAATATCGTTCTTTATTTCTTACGTTCCTTTTTTTAATTAGATTTTTTTATAAACCGAACACTCCTTGGAAAAGACCACCGAATGTGGTCGAAACTATAGTCGGACCTATCCGATAAATATTACGTGAGTAATCCCGTATTTCTAAATTAAAATTAGTCAAAACCACGTTAGTTTTTATAACAAAATCTTACGTTAGTTAGACGAGGTGATACCTCCTACAAATCATAATCAACATATTCGTTCCACTGCTGAGATACCAGCATTCTTCTGAGCATACAAGAGTTATGGGCCAAAATTGGCCTGCCGGTTGACAAGCCCTAATGTTGAAATTTTCAGACCGAAACTATGGCCAATCTTTTTAAATAGCTTTTACAATGTGTTCAAAGTGGAGTATTCCAAGCATTATGTCTTCTAAATCATGTCTTAATTAGTTTATACTCTCAGTTAGTTTTTCTACCGACTTCCAAAAAGGGGGAGGTACTCAATTCGACTGTTTTTTTTTATGTTTGTTACCTCATACCTTTCGATAGGGTGAAACGATTCTCAAAATTCTTTTTTGTTTTAAAGCTGGTGCTTCCCGTGTGGTCCCATTTAAATTTCATTCGGTTCAGTAGTGTTTGAGTTACACTCCAATAACTGAATAGAATGGAAGTCGGTATTAAATTTTTCAAATTGTACTTGTGATTTGATAAATGCGGTATGCGACGAGCACGTCATTGTTTGTTGTGAAACAATTGCATTGGTATTGCTAATGACAAACATTCTGTGAATATCGGATGTTTGCATTGCTCGGGTGACAGTGATACAATCTCGAATGTAACATCATAATAAAATTTGTATTTGAAGGGATTTCTTAAGTTACTTTTGCTCTTTACTAATGTGCCGCTGCGTACCGCACCAATACATACATGTCAACAACGTACTTACGTAATTACATTTGTATCTGTATCGTCGCACATCTGTTTGTACTAAAAACGATGGAGGTACTAATTATTTTTCCCATAGCAAGTACCATTTTTTTATTTGAATCGCTCGTAGCGGAGCTTGACTTGGCGATCTTAACCGATCAACAAGTTAAGCAACACTTGCTGCGGTCAGGAGTTGGCTAGTTGTGTGCTAGTGGCATTATTCAACTGAGCGCTTCCGTGCTTCGGAGGGCACGTTAAGCCGGTTGTTTCTCTTAGTACAACAGTCGTTAAGCTACGTCAAAGATCTTTAGGCGGCCTGAAAACTTCGATATGGGTTGGCTACTAACCTATCCACCAATCCGCACTGAGCCCGCGTGGTGGATTATGGCCCAACTCCTCTCTCTGAGAGGAAGGTTCGAGTCCCAGCAGTGGGAACAAAATGGGCTGATTATGTTTATTTTTTATTATGAAGTATCTATCATTTTGGGTTTGTTAGATATATGATATGATAGTAACTATGACTCACATTTCGTCAGTTTATGTCAGGTGTTATCTACAACGTTCCATAACCGGCAATACATTATGTTACAGCTCGTATCGGTTGACACAGTGCTCATTTCGCATTACAATATTATGACTGAATTGATAAAACCTTTCAAAATGTTTTTGAACACGAGCAGTGTGAACAAAACTATCTATTTTCTGATATTGAAGAAACAGAAATGAATGAATGTAGAAACAGTTCGAGTTGCACATCTATCTTCAGCACTCTATGACAATGCGACACAGACACCTTTGCAGTTTAGGTACTTGTAACGGATACACAGTAACGCTAGACTAGACTACTTGCGCTAGCATTGTGTTAACGAATACTGCTAGCACAGTGTAGTAATGCTTGTGCTACATCACTATGTACTGCTAAGGCAGATCTGTGGGACCCACCAAGCGGGACTCAATCCGCTGTTATAAAACATAGACTGGAGACAGTTACAAGTTTAATCCATGGTTTACATTTTGGAGTTTTATAATATTATATTTTTAATATAAATAAGTTAGTTTTATAATAAGGCAGTAAGTATTAACTACACTAACGACCGATCCCAATCTGTCTATCCACAATTTTGCTTACTACGAATAGAAATGTGACATAAGTTCCACACAAGTAGTGTCATATATCTAGTATAGGCGAAAGATAGGTTATTGGCACCGGCCGCGCGGCTGTTAGTGTAGAAGAGTTGATCGCAAGCTGTGGACTGTCTGGCTGAGCGTGTCTGGTTTGTGTCGCAGGAATGCTCGCTACTGCTGGAGGCGGGCGCGCGCGAGGCGCTGGCGGACGTCGTGGCGCGCGTGGCTCGTCGCGCGCACACCGACACGCGCGAAGAGGAGCTCGACTGCACGCTGCTCACCTGACTGCACCCCGCGCCCGCGCACACACCCCCACCCCTACCCACTCGGCCGACGGCATTGCGTTCTTACCCACCCGTCGCTACTATAAGCGGGAAACGATCTTTCGGGGCTTTACTATGTATGACCGCAAAAGTTAACTTCTGTATATATGACAGAAGTTCGGTCCGGTAGGGGGGGACACCACTCGGTTATCGCGGCTAAAATCTAACTTGTATAGTTCTGTATTAGGGATGTCGGCACTCAGTTCTGAATGATAACCTGTGCTGAGGAACGCCTTTGAGTCTCTCAATCTTGACCCCGACAACTTACAGCATCACTGTATATTTAATGTATGTGATTATGAATGTTTGTGTTTACAAGTAATTTTATCGGTGTTTGTAAAACGTTGTCCGTTGAATGTTATGAATAAGGGTCACTTGCAGACGCTCACTAAATATGTGCAAAACAATTTAAAAAAATCTAGGTCTGTCATTTATTTAAAAGCTTTAGTAAGGCAGGAAGACAATATAAGTGGTGATTGTATTTAGTGAACATCCTGCAAGACAGACTCAACATATTTGTTTTATTATAAAATGAAATCTTTGATTCGATGTATGTATTGTGTTGAAGTATGATGCTGTGTGGGTTAGAGCGGGACAGGCATTCAACTGGTGTTACTCTATCCGTCACAGGGCTCATGTCGAGTGATGCTCTCCGACACCGTGTTTCTACATCCTAACTATCAATGGTTTATCCTACTACAGATATAAATTTGACACAAGTTATATACAAACAGTATCCAATGTGTGTCTCTAGAGGATAAACTGTCGGTTGGTAGGATATAGAAACCGTTAGGGATAGAGAGAGTATCACTCGAGTATGGTTACTAATGGTGCACGTTGGTGAGCTCCTAAAGACAGTACGAGATAGGATTGTTGAGGATGAAGTCGATTATTGTTATAATGTAATATTAAATAAACTGATTTTATTCCACATAAAGTGTTTTTTTTTACTTTTATT
Organism: Selenia dentaria; assembly: GCA_917880725.1. Classification (NCBI taxonomy): domain Eukaryota; kingdom Metazoa; phylum Arthropoda; class Insecta; order Lepidoptera; family Geometridae; genus Selenia; species Selenia dentaria. The sequence continues at coordinate 41,587,592 of OU862878.1, forward strand.
TCTTTTCTTTTTTTTAGGAACATAATAATTTATTTACTCAGCAAAAAATAAGCACAAGTTCAAATACAAAAATACTTATCTAGAGTATTACAATTTAAGTGCTGCTATATTGGCTTGTTATTTACATACAATTTATCACAGAACCTACAACGCGGTCACATTAACTCGATGCATCGCTGGAATGCGGGAAGTTCTACAAAAAGTGTGTTCATTTAGCTTTTAGGGCATTGGTGGCGTTGTCATTGATGGCTCTTTTGTTAAAGTGTTTGTAAAGCTCAAAAACGTTATTTTTGCCACTTTTGCCCACACCCTATTTGAACGCTCAACTGAGCATAAGACCTAAAATGCCTGATTATGCTGTCAAATACATAGCTGTAAAAAAACGATCACAAACAACCATGCTCCGGTCGTGGGTCAAAAATTGCTCTTTTTTTAGCTTTCCGAACGCTACACAAAAAGAGACATGAACGACATTTTCAACCACAGATTCCCAATTCGAACGCCCTTGTGAGCGTTTTTAGCGTTATTTTCGCTCAGAACGCTCAAAAGGGGTCTATTCGAACGCACTAAAAAAATTTATTGTTTTTAATTTGAGAAATAAATACATAGGCTTAGAAGAAAAGTAGGAGAAAAGTCGGCCTCCGTCCACTTGGATCCACAGCTTGGCTCCACATGTGGATCTGCAGATACCTTTATCTCTTAAATCCACCATTGACGGGATCCAAAATACTAATATTTTTATATGCCACTTCGATCCACAAACGAGGGGATCCAAAAATACTAATATTTTTATATGCCACTAGAATCCACAAATGAGGGGATCCAAAAATAATATTTTCACAATTCGCTATCAAAGCCATTTCAGGACTTTGCTTCTTTTTCTCTGAAATACTATTCTGAATTTCTGAAATAAAAATTGTTTTTCTATTAACCAGTGTACAAGCATGACAATGACGGGATCTCCATTTGAGATATATACATATGTAGCAATTGTATATAAATATAGGTTCATATTGTTTAAAAAGAATCAATCAATTATTAATTATGTTAAAAAAGGTGACGAGACGAAATAGTGGCTGAAGCGCTCGTAGCGGAGCTTGACTTGGCGATCTTAATCGATCAACAAGTTAATCAACAACGCTTTCTGCGGTCAGGACTTGGATGGGTGACCGGTAGTGCCATTATTCAACTGAGCGCTTCCGTACTTCGGAGGGCACGTTAAGCCGTAGGTTCCGGTTGTTTGTCTTAGGACAACAGTCGTTCACTATGTCGAAGGCTTTCGGGCGGCCTGAAAACTTCGACATGGGTGGGCCACTAACCTATCCACCAATCCGCACTGGCCCGCGTGGTGGATTATGGCCCAACTCCTCTCTCTGAGAGGAAGGCTCGAGTCCCAGCAGTGGGAACAAAATGGGCTGATTAAGATGATGATGATTCGGTCCGAATCAGAAAGCCTCCGCTTCATTCATAAATCTTTTGTTATAGCGTAAACCTGATTAAGTAGGAATATTGAAAAGGAATCAAAATATTTACAGATCCATTTGTGGATTTAAGAGGAAAAAGAAGTATGTATCCACGGATCCACCTGTGGTTTAAAGAGGAGATAAAGGTATCCGCGGATCCACATGTGGAGCCGAGCTGTGGATCCAAGTGGACGGAGGGAAATGTCGTAGAACTGCCGTTGGTTGTTTGAGGTACTGGAAGTGCCAATAAAGAGTTTAACATTTCACCAATAACCATGCATACAAACGTTAGTTCCACGACTCATTAAAACCTAATTATTTCACATAATAAATAAAAACAGTTTTTGTAGAATTTATCTGACTCTTTTTAGCTCTAACTTATTAACCCTTTGCGTCCCAGTGACGTACATAACTTAAGCCAGTTTCATTCATAAATCTTTTGTTTTAATTAACACGGTATAGGAAGGATTACACGGAAATCAAGTACTACGCGACGCCTCCCGCGAGCTCTGCAGATCGCATACACTAGTACTAGTGGGGCTCCGTAGCTCAGTCAGCGCCGCGACTGCTTGATACAGTTACGACTATTAACATATATTAATGTTTTTATTTTTGTATGGGAGTAACAAATATTTTGAGTATACGAGTACAACAAATGTTGCTAATGCTTTAGTCAACCATATGAGTTGAGGAGTTTTCCAATAACCCTCTATATTATTATGTATATATTCAATTCTTATATTTAGGTTTTGGTGGTATAAAATATGGAATGCTATAGACTTATAGATCTATATTAGATTAGATTACAGGGAACTAAATAAAAAGTAACTAATAGGTATGTATCCATATATGTATAATTACGTACGAGTCATTACATGTCACCCAACCCCACAAACAATTCTATACAACATATTAAAAATATTAGGTAAGTCTAATACCTATACCGATGTGCAGTATCTACACTTAACACTTACTGGACATACATGGAATGTATGATACAGACATTTAAATAGAAATCTTAAAACACTTTACAATTCTGCTTTAGCGTCCTCTTTGACAAAGCCTTTGTCTGTGAGCAGTTCATTACATTGTTGGCGCGTGAGCTGCGATAGGGGCATGCGGTCTAGTTCGTTGTCTGCGGCGCCGAGTAGCACCAGCTCTGGAGGAGCACCCGTCATGAAGCTGACTTCCATCCGTTTATACAACGGCGCATCTTTAAACACAAATTCTTTCACGGCCGGCAGCCGGTTCAACGAGCATCCTCTGCAAGTCTGCAAGTACAATATAGTTTATGTAGGTACCTAATGAATTTTCTGCAAGTACAATAATTATAGTGTATGTAGGTGCCTAATGAATTTTCTGCAAGTACAATATAGTTTATGTAGGTGCCTAATGAATTTTCTGCAAGTACAATATAGTTTATGTAGGTGCCTAATGAATTTTCTGCAAGTACAATATAGTTTATGTAGGTGCCTAATGAATTTTATGCAAGTACAATATAGTGTATGTAGGTGCCTAATGAATTTTCTGCAAGTACAATATAGTGTATGTAGGTGCCTAATGAATTTTCTGCAAGTACAATATAGTTTATGTAGGTGCCTAATGAATTTTCTGCAAGTACAATATAGTTTATGTAGGTGCCTAAAAAATTTTCTGCAAGTACAATATAGTTTATGTAGGTGCCTAATGAATTTTCTGCAAGTACAATATAGTGTATGTAGGTGCCTAATGAATTTTCTGCAAGTACAATATAGTTTATGTAGGTGCCTAATGAATTTTATGCAAAAAGTGTCTATGAACAACTCTCTTATGTTTGTTTAGATAAAAATTGGTGATTACACAATTTGTTTTTCTTCATCTCTCCTATATAATAAAACCAAACATTATTTTTGTATTTTCTACCGACTTCCAAAAAGGAGGAGGTACTCAATTCAACTGTATTTTTTTATGTTTGTTACCTCATAATTTTGACTGGGTGAACTGATTTCCAAAATTATTAATTTTTTTGAAAGGTGGTGCTTCCTGTATGGTCCTATGTAAATTTTATTAAATTCGGTTTAGTAGTTTTTGAGTTACACTCCAATAACTGATTTTTACCAAAGTAATAGAATGGAAGTCGGTATTAATATTTTCAAATTGCACTTGTATGTATTAAAAATGAAAACTATAAGGCACCTCTATATATGCATACTCTACTAAGAAATGCATATTGCAAACAGGTTGGGTATTAGGAAAAATAACCCTAAGATATATAATAAGCCTACAGAAGATAACTATTTGGGGTAGGTATATCCTAAACATCTCTTTATATTTTGGAACGCGTTATACATGAACGTGATTAAAATGATTAAATTTGATTAAAATTTAAGCCGTTATAATTAATAATCAGTAAAAGTATCTGTTTATTGTACCTATGTGAAAATAAAAAACGAGTTGTACCAAATAATAGAATAGACAAAGTTTACACATAAAGACGGCATTCTAAGATATTATTAATGTATAATAAATTGTATGTAAGAGTTACCAATCTACATTATACCTTGTTCTTAAAGAAACTTGTTGTTTTTTTTTCTCTAAAGTTATAGCAAAAGTTCTATATAAGTTAAAATAAGTATATTGATATGAGCAACATGTATCTATAACTGAATCTTTGGAAGCCTAAGTAACATCAATCGGGAAATTGAACAAGTCGAGTGGTATACTAATTCTGTTTTGCATACTATTAGAAAAATCTTTTGTATAACACTTCAAAAGAAATGCTGATGACTAGTTATGCGTGACGGAAGACCGTGGACTCCTTTATTATACATATCCTCTAATTTTTACGCAATCTATCGGCCAGAATAATCAGAATACTACAATGTACCTACCCTGTATGACATAACAAATAATAGTACTTTATAAGGTTTAGGACTGCATTAATGTGAACGAAAAACAATAATAAAGATATGTTTGTGGAAGAAAATCGGATTAGAGAGCACAAAATAACTATAAAGGGAACTTAGGGCTACATCTTCTTACCGGTCGTAACAGCAATAATAATAACATGTACTTACTTCTATTCTACCAGAAACAATATCTGACACTTCGTAAGCTCTCGCGATAGTTAAAATAGCACACACTGCTAATAAGAGTTTCATTGCTGTAAAATTAATTTCAAATATCAGGAGATTACCAAAATAAATGTTATCGTTGGTTATGGTTAGGTTATCAAAGAGAATGAAGAGAATGGAGAATACAATAGTTGTAAGTTGAGGTGCGTTCGTTTAGCTTATCATAGAGTAACTTTTTATACTAGAAATCATAGAGTAAACTATATATTTGGAGATAGAGACATCAGCTTAAGAAACGCTCAAAGCGCCATTTAACTGATGGTATATTTTAATGTAATCACATAGCATTAATGACTCAGCACCCTTTTTACGCTTAGAATAAAAGATTTCAACCTCAATGTAGATCTATGGATGTGGAGAGGTAGGCTATGAAGGTAATCAATTTTCATAAATATTTCTTTCCTTACCTTTTAGTGTTCCCTTCTTCATCTGGTTATGAGCAGTTCTGGACTGTTATTGTAGGTTCTTGATTAAACTCTGTAGATGGCAACAGATTTAGTGGAGGAGTAAAATCTGCAAAAGTTTCATCATTAAAAATTATCATATAAAAATTATCAAAATACTATAATCAGGTTTTTATATTTATTCAATACGTGGCATACATTTTTTTCATGGATATTGGTAAGCCTTTGAATACAAACTCAAGCACCACTTGATCAGGGTAAGTGAGGAAATTGTTGTTTTTGTGCGGACCGCAATTGATGTTCCATGTCTTGGGTTGCAGTACGGAGATTTGGGGGCCAAAATAGCCTGCTTCACCACAGGTACACGTTAATTTCTGCAAGTGCACTCTTTCTTTTCCTACCTGCATCATGATTGTCACACCCAAGGTATAGCACAGTAGTTGTGGTCACACTATAGTCAAAAGGGACCTACCTAAAATGGGAACTAGCAGAATGGGACAGCTTCAGGATACCATTAGGTGTTTGGCAATAGATTTTCTTATTGAAGATGGTATTGCATGAACAAGACCAATTGCATGGTTTGAGGTCATGGATAGAATAATAAATTAAATTACTTGCAGAAGTAGACGGAAGTGTGAAAATAAAAGGCAGTGCAAAATACTGCTCCATGGAAATAAAACGAAGTCTATGGTCCAACGAAGCGTCTCTGCTATAACTGGCCAAATTGACTTTTACCCGTTCGTATGTTTGATAGGTTTTGTGTTGGTCCTCCTATCCAAGTTGAATTTTTCATCGAATCTTGACGAAACTTGGTATGGATGTTCTACTATTCAATATAAGATAGACTGTGCCCGTGAGGTCTACTGTTCGCAGAACTACAGGAACTACTAGTTTATTACAGCGGGGCCTGCACGCCCCTCCGGCGGCCAGGAGGGGCCCGGGAATGACCAGGAGTACTCAGCCACTCTCGCCCGACGGAGGTGGTGTGATGCGAGAGAAGGCGCCCCCGCGCCTATCTTTCGCTATTCACCACCGGGAGAGACAAAGAGACTATCATTCAGTCGCCTTCTTCCAACCCTTCTTCGTCTACGCAGTGGCGCCGAAAGGGGGTCTTCCTCCTTCACTCGCTCTGCCGCCTCCTTTTGGGACATCACGTCTTCACAAAAGGAGGTGACCGCTGCCCAGTTCTCCTCGGATTCCAGCATGGTGCTGAAAACCAAGCTGTGGAGCGGCTCGGACCACGACGAACACACTTCGAGGGTGTGCTGTGCCGTGTCTTCCGCCGCGCCACAATCATGGCATGCCGGTGTTTCCTTCCTTCCGATCCGGTGCAGGTATGCTCCGAAGCATCCGTGCCCGGATAACACCTGCACCAGACGGAATGAGAGGAAACCGTGGGACCACTCTAGCCAGTCTTGTAGAACTGGGCCAAGAGCCTCCAACGCACGGCGGCCAAAAGTGGCGGTGGCGAGGTACTCCGTCCAATGATGGACGACTGCGTCCCTAGCCTCACGCCGGACGGCCACCCGCTCCTCCAAGGTGGGGCGCTCCCCGAGCGCCTTACGCCTCACCGTCCACTCGTACACTTTGGCGAGCATCTCTGCCTGGAGCTCCCAAGGAGGGGTGCCAGCCAATGCGCACGCCGCCGCGAAACCCACCGACCGGTAGGCCCTCGCCACCCGAAGTGCAATGGCCCTTTGGCGCCTGCGGAGTGAGCAAGGTTATGCCTGTAGTAACTTTGTACTAACTAGAAAGGAGTGATATATCCGGTATTATTTCAATTGAAACAACCAATACATTATCGCGAACTCAGATGAAAATCTTATATCGCATGTATTATTTTTTTAACTGTTTTCGTAGGAAAACTATAATGAGTAAACTACGGCCGTTCAGAGAATGCGTTCCTGACACGTCGCGATTGAACTGACGACGTAACTTTGTAATGGCGTTGCAGTTACGATAAAAATATTATTGCTGGTTGTTTACCGTTTTAACAATTGATGAGCATTAAAACAATATTATTATATCAATAATCAATTAATGTTATAATTTTGTACCAAACTGAGTGTCAAATAACTTGGTAAACAATATTTTTCTAAATCTAAACTGCGCTATTACAAGGTTATGTCAGCGCTTTATATTTGTAGTGCTGTGCTAACAATAACAGGCAATAATAGTATCGTAATCTGTTCTAATACAGTTATACTTTATGAAATAATACGTTTTGTTTTTCTTTTTAAGAATTTTTATTATTTAGGTTGAAAATGGTAACCCCAAATGGCGTTACTAGCATTTTTATACTTAGATTAAAAACGGTAACCCCAAATGGCGTTATGGGCCGCCATTTTGTGACGCTAAAACAGTCGTCTGTTGTCGTTTCGTGCGCATAGACCACGTTCTTCAAGTGTTTTCGATCTGTTTTTATTTGATTACCCGGCTTTCGTTTAATGGACTGTTTCTGCTTTTCAAACTGACATCGGCGCTAAATCGGACTTCGATTGTGTTTTTGTGACTTTTGGTGCATAATAATGCCTAAACGTGGACAAACATTGAAAAGTGGAGCCCGTGAGTTAATCATCAAGCTGCAAGATTACTTTGAGCGGGAGCGGCAAAATGGCGGACCCCTGGTACCTGTCGAACAAGTACAAGAACGCGTCTCTCAGGCGCTTGGAGTTAGCAAACGAACGATAACAAATATTAATAAAGAAAAGTTCGGCTCTACTGGCATGGAAGATAATATTTTACGTACTCCGAAGAAGAAACGTAGAACTAAACCCGTGACAGATATTGACACCTTTGACGCCGATGCAATCAGAAATCATATTTATGGTTACTATTCCAGAAATGAATATCTCAACAGGAAGAAGCTTTTGGCATCGTTAAGAGAAGCTGGACTGTTTAGCGGGGGTAAAACTGCTTTAACCAAAATCTTAAAAGATATTGGTTTTTCGTATAAAAAAACAGACAAAAGAAAAATTTTATTAGAACGATACGACATTATTTTAAAACGGATAAGTTTTTTGAGAGAAGCAAAAAAAATTGATAACTGGGATAATGTCGTGTTCATTGACGAGACATAGCTAAACGCCAATCACACGGTTTCCCGTTCTTGGACGGATGATACACAAGCGTCGACGTTGAAAGTACCAATGGGTAAGGGGGCCCGTCTGATAATATGCAACGCAGGTTCTGCAAAATACGGCTTTGTGGAAAACGCGTTACTGGCATTTCAATCAAAAACCACAAATGACTACCACGAGGAAATGAATGCCACTACATTTAAAGAGTGGTTCCAGAACGTGCTTTTGCCCAGCCTACCAGAGCCTTCTGTAATATTCATGGATAATGCCTCCTATCACTCGGTTCAAAAACAGAAACCACCTACCCAAGCTAATAAAAAAGAAGAAATGGTGGCTTGGTTACAAGCAAAAGGCATTGACGCAAATATGCAGATGCTAAAAGCAGAGCTAATTAAATTAGTTAAAGAATATAAAGCGGCAAATGTGCGATACGAAATCGATGAACTGGCTCTGGAGTACGGTCGCGTTCTAAGAATTCCACCGTATCATTGCCAATATAACGCGATTGAGCTAATCTGGGCTCAAATAAAAGGTTATGCCACCCGCCACAATACTTCCCCGCCATTCAGCACGAAAAAGATGATGACCCTATTAAAAGAAGCCTGCGGGAAAGTCACAAGAGATGACTGGGCAAAGGTTAGAAGACTAAAAATCTGATTGTGGAACATTTTGACCGAGATATCAGGATTGATTCTGTTATTGATAATAATATAATTATACATGTAGGCGAAGATGATGATGAAGACACCACCTCCTCAAGCGAATCGGAGTCTGATTAATATTCTGTACGCACATTCAATTCAATGTACTTTATTGCATAGAAATACAGATTGTAACTTTGTAACAAAGAATAAATAAAACAATTTTATTATATTAATATTACCCTTTTTTGGTTTCCACTTAAATAACTAAAATATAAATTTTAAATGATTCCGCCAATTTAAAACGAAAATAATCTTAAAAATAACGCGGCGCGGCGGTTCATTTTGGAGGAACGGTAACGAACTCAGTGTTATGTTGTGCCCATCACTAGTCGTGACTTACTGATAGGTGTCAGGAACGCATTCTCTGAACGGCCGAACTTTAGTAATAATTTCACCGTTTGCCACGCAGCGAGACAGGCCAGCCGTTAAAAATTGTAACTGACTCGTCAGGGATAGGTACAACATTTAGGGCTATTGGGTGAACCCTGTGTCTTTAGTTTACCCATTTTGGTGATACCCAGTCACAGAATGGTATTTAGTGCTGTTAAATCTCCCACTAAACATGAACCTTAAAGACTCTGCAACTTGAATTTAGATTAAATGCGTTACTTGAGCCTACCACTTCTGCACATGTGTGTGCAACTGAAAAATCTACGTTATGTTTCAACGTTTTTAGCAACGTTTAAAACAAATCTTAATGTGCAAGCAATTGTAAGCTTGCTCGGATATTTCTACAACGTTGCATAAACACCATATCTTAAAAGTAATATTGTAGGGTAATTAATGGAATAGTTAAAAGTTACAATAACTTATAACACCTTCCAAAAATTATGTTTCAGTAAATCCTTAAATGTCAGGTACTTTCAAGTTCGCTGGGACTTGTTTTCGTTGTTGCATAGACGTTGCAGACTTACAGACATAACTTACAACAGTTCATATGCAACTTTATATGAACTTAGCCTTGCTCAGTGGACTAAATCCGACATCTTCAATTTTTTTGACGTTAATCGATTCTTTCTTACGACGCTTCATAAAAACATCACTAATAATGTTTGACATGTGGTTACGTTCCGTTTCTCGCATAAGTTTTTTTGGAACCACACAATAATTAGTGCATTGCATCTAACAATATTATTTTTCCTAAATACATTAAATACACTCACAACAAAGACTCACTTCATACATTTCAACCTGTCAGGTCGTAAATATAAGAAACTGTCTGTAGACATAGGCGCGGAGCGTATACAACAACTGGGCTGTAATATGTCCTAGACTAGACAGTGGCCTAACGTGGGAATGGCACATCAAAAAGCTGAGCGAGAAGGTGGGTCGTGCCTGCTTTGCTGTATGGCGAATATCTGCTATTTTACCTGAAACCACAGCTAGGAGCCTGTACTTCGCATCAATCCACTCGCTGTTACAGTACGGCATCGAACTCTTCGGACGCGCTGCCGACTGGCAATGAGTCTTCAGAATGCAAAAACAAGCAGGCCATCGTGCGAGTGTCGAGACAAACGTCCGCTCGGCCATTCTTCAAGTCTCTAGGGATACTTACGGTCCCTGCGATGGTAATCCTTCAGACGACTCTGTACGCGAGAGAGAATCTGTCATCGTTTACTAGACTGAGGGACTCTCATAAATATAACACTAGAAAGGCGCAGACGCTGAGTGCTATTCCACGGCGACTGGGCAAGTCATCGAAGCTGGTGCACGTGATGGCTCCAACTGTCTACAATAAACTGCCAAACGATATAAAAAATGCCGCCTCTATGCAATCCTATAAAAATAAACTAAAGAAGTGGTTAGTTGAGCAAACACCCTATGATTTTGAGTTATTTACTTAGGTAAATGTATTTATTTTAGTTAATAATTGAAAGCACATACTTATAATTAAGTATACATAGACATTTTTAAACACTTATATTAAATATATATTTTTTGACATGTAATCTGTGTTATGAATAAATGAATATGAATATGAATATGAATATGAATATGAATATAAATAATAGATATAATAATTAAATAAATGTTACATAATTGGTAACATATTTTCAGTGTAATATATATTAAAATGTATGATCTTGTATTTAGTGTCATCTAACTGAAAGTGAACAAACTGTTACAATTCCCGGTGAACCTACAGTTCTGTCATTTGTTCTAAATAAAAAGCGTGTGGGCATTATCATGGTGCAATGCACAGATTAATCAGACTATATCTACAGATAGATGGCAATCACTCTCCATATATATAGTTTACTCTATGGGAATCACTAAAGCAAACAACGGAACTGTAGCGGGAAATTAATTTTTTTCAGTGCCATGCAAAAGACAATGCAAGTGCAAACAAAGCATAGATTAATACATAGAATCATAGTGTATGTCTATTGGCGATAGGTATCTTAGCCTCAAAAATTGGCTGAAACATTAGCGCCAAGCTTCCGCTGCGGAGAAATTTACAACTTTGCTGCTCCATATATACCTGTAGATAATTTATATGTATTATTTCTTCTGTATCTATTATGTATTTGTATTTAATTTTACATTTAGGTATGCTACTTTACCTATTGTAGTCGAATGCTCGCAGGGTAGGTATAAATGGATATATAGATAGATAGATATTTATACAAACTCTTTATTGCAACACTCGAGTACAACATAAATAAAACAAAAAAAATAGATACAAGATAATTTTGTCAACAAAATATAACAAAGTATACTAAGCTTGAGGACCGTCCGCGACAACTAAACACAACTAGGGATGTATTATATCACACATCACTGCATAAATAACTAGTAATAAAGAAATCACGTGGCACGCCAGTTACATTCATCTACTATAAAACGATAGAACTCTGTATTTTCAACCATATTTGTGGTCTAATAATTGAAAACTGTTGAGATGCTGGGTGACGGCATGCGAAGTTAACATCTCATTTTTTAAATTCGATTTTTAATGTCATAAATAGGTGAACTATTCAAAATAACAATCAGGAACTCTAGAACTATTGGGGGTGCTACTAGAACTCCAAAAACATTTTGAGATTCTGGAAATTGTTATGCTAGTTTCACAGACAGCACTCCCACTACCAATTTATAATACGACCTATCAGAGTGTCTGTTTTGCCCTACTCTCCTCTTTCACAGCAACATCACACCAGCGGGCGCTCTGGCCAGTCAACTAGTAGCTAATAACACCGTAACACAAATTGCTTAATTATCTCTTTCTAACAACAGATATGACGCATAATATTTGAATATTCTTTCCTTGTCATTACAAACTGCATATACATGTGCATAGGTATGTACACAAGTAAATTCTAGTTCGTTTTTAGAGCAGTGTTGTTCCTATATAACTACTCTATGTATTTCAACTCTCTGCCTAATTGTGTTTACGTCTTTCTGATAATCCATTTCACTTGCAGTGCAGTCTAATTTTAGTTAGTTATTAGCTCCCTCGCTCGTGTCACTTCACACTTTCATAACGATATATAACATGCTAACAATATTTAGTAACTATTATGTGGCTACAGTGACAATAACCTTCACTTGCAATAAATAACTTTTCGTAATTTATAGCCGTGATATAACGGTTACAATAAGATATAACTTCACGACGTTACAGTTAAATAAAAGTAGCTATAAATGCCATCAATAAACACAACATCTTTAGATATAGTCTGATTAATCTATGCAATAGATCTAGCACAAAAACCGAATGAAAGAGACAAATAATATACAGCCAATAATACAAGTGTCGCGAATGACGTGAGATGTTTTATCAATATTTATCATTGAGATAAGGTTTCGAATAGTTTTGCTTTTTGTTTTGTTTCATTTTATTCTTCACATATTTTAAATCACGCAGTTACCAGTTTAATTATTTAGTCAAACTAGTGAAGTGATGTTTATCATAATAGGTACGTGTAGTACTTGCCCTTCCAAAGGAAGATATTTAAGCGAAGTTAGATCCACTTTCTTCGGGTGTGGTATTCTGTATGTGTTAACGAATATGTGGAGGGTATAAGTTACCCCATCTATCGTTAGCTTACCACGTACGTCGGGGCGTTTAAAAACTAAATAATTTAGGTGAGCTTACCACCAGCTCCAAGTCTTGCTCTCCAATTTATGCCTCAATCGGACACTTGTACCTAGTTAGCTAGATTCCCTAACATTGCGCAATATCAAGAAAAGAAGACTAACCAAATACTCACGTGCCGACTAAGGGGCGCACCTTATCAGTGCGGAAGCCGATCCGTCGCGCTTCCAATACAACTTACACCACCGTTAAATTGTTCTATATAGTACTTGCGCGCGCGCCGATTCCCGCGACGCGACACTCTCACGCAAATCGATTGCCTTTTAAAACCACTGGATCACCTTCTCGATTGAGACCGTTTCCGAAACCCGTATTGGCTTGCGTCAGCACTACACAATACCGCACGTTTGTAAAACCGACTAAAACTCGGCGCGTATCCCGCCGGCCGCCTGACGAGCCGAGCTCCCCGCGCCCCGCGTCCACTCGATGGTGCAATCGAGTTTTTGCATTGCATGAGTCATTCATAGCGCGCGGCCTAAGACAACATAATTCCGCGTCGCGACGCATCTACTTTAAGAAACAACCACCCGCCCCGGACGGGGGACCCGTCCGCTAGTTCTATTCTACTGGGAGACGAGAGAGAGACGTTAAGGCCCGCCGTAAAATCGAGCCTCCGACCAGCACCTCAGCGACTCGGGGGGTCCCATCTGGCCCCAAAAACAATTTCAAAATGCGCCCCCTCCGCCAACACAGAGAAGGCGAATTGGCCTCCTTCAAGAGGACCAAGTCACCCTCTTTGGGGGGATCTGTCCGGTCTGCCCATTTGACCCGTTGTTGCAGTAAGTGTAGATACTCCAAGGACCAACGACGCCAAAAGTCTTGGCCCATTTGTTGGAGCATTTGGAAACGAGACAGCCGTGTCGTACGTTGCTCCCCCCAGGGGTACTCGGGCAGGGCAGTAAGCGGCTGCCCAATTAAAAAATGACCTGGAGTTAGCACTTCCAGGTCGTTAGGGTCAAGTGAAGCCTGAGGGCAGAGCGGACGTGAGTTGAGAACAGCTTCCACCTTACACAAAACGGTGGCAAGCTCCTCGAAGGTGAGAGCCGTCTCTCCTACTACCCGACGTAGGTGCGTCTTGGCCGATTTCACAGCAGCCTCAAACAGACCTCCCCAATGAGCACAAAGTGGCGGACTCATCCTCCAGGTTATCCCTCGTTGGGATAGGGCTTGGCTCAATTCCGTGTTATGATCCTCCATAAATTTGGTTACTTCCCGCAAGTAATTCGACGCGCCCTGATAATTTTTGCCATTATCCGATCGGATAAGCGAAGGTAGACCTCTACGCGACACGAACCGATCTAAAGTGGCGACTAAGGCCTCAGTTGTCAGAGCTGACACCACCTCTAAGTGAACAGCCTTGGTGGCCAAACACACGAATACACACATGTATGCCTTAGTAACCTTGGCGTTGCGAAGCGTATTGGCCTTGATATAAAATGGACCCGCAAAATCCGTTGCAACCCCGGCAAACGGCCTCGTCTGTGTGACCCTATCCGAGGGTAAATTTCCCATTTGCGGCTGCATCGTGGAAGCTTTCAGTTTATAACAAGGCACGCAGCGAAAGATCACACTTCGCACTATCCTCCGTGCCGATAGGATCCAGAAATCTCGTTGCAAAGCCGCTAGCAAAGCGTTGCATCCTGCATGCGCGTTGCGAATGTGCCTGTCCGAAACAATGAGTTCGACCAGAGCTCCAGATTTAGGCAGGAGCAGGGGATGGCGACTTCCGTAAGGCAGATTTGCCTTTCGAAGACGTCCTCCAACTCGCAGCAGCCCCTCAGAGTCCAAAAATGGGTTAAGCCGAGCTACCGCGCCCTTCAGCTTAGCCCGACCTGACCTCAAAATGGCTAACTCAGCTCTAAAGCGGTCTGCTTGTAGCGTCTTAACTAAATAGGCTAGCGAACTTCGCCGCTCCTCAACTGTCGCAGTAGGCGACAGCTGCTTCTGGTCTGGGTGTCGGCAGTTATGAACAAAGCGCCTGATCCAGCTGGTTACAGCCAGCAGCTTGTCCAGCCTGCTATACCGACTCGTCAACCAGTCCACGTCCACTTCCAGTTCCGTGGCCAGCGCATGTACATGTAAATGGGGCAACACTGGGACCGACTCGTCGGCCTGAGGCACCGGCCACGAAGTCTCAGGTTCCAGCAGCCATGGCGGTCCCCACCACAAAGGATGCCGCACGAGGTCCGGAGCGGTGCAACCCCTGGATGCACAGTCGGCTGGGTTGAGCTCCCCTGGAACATGCCTCCAAACAATGTCCAGGCCAATATTTTGTATCTGCGACACCCGATTCCCCACGAAAGTGTCCAGAGCATAGGGCGCAGTTCTGAGCCACGCTAGGGTGACCTGACTGTCCGACCAGGCGTAGACCTTCCCTATGTCTACCATGGAGGCCAATTCCTTCGCGACGTGGCTCAACAGTCGCGACATAAGATGAGCTCCGCATAGCTCCAATTTTGGTATGGTCAACCTCGTCCTGATGGGAGCGACCTTACTCTTCGCCAACAGAAGTATTACGCAGACCTGACCCTCGGCGTCAACAGTCCTTAGATAGACTGAGGTGGCGTATCCCCGCTCAGATGCGTCTGAAAACGCATGGATGGTGGCGCGATACTTACCTGGAGGTAGTATTCGCCGGGGCAAGGCAATCCTATTGACCTCACTCACGGTCGAAATGAGCTCCAGCCACGCATCCAGTGGTGGTCCGATGAGTGGCTCGTCCCACGAGACACCCAAGGTCCACAGCTGCTGCATTAGACATTTCGCCGTGAAGAGCACCGGGCTGATCCAACCATTGGGGTCGAACATCCTCGCAATGGTGGATAGAACCGTTCGCTTCGTCCACACCGTTGGCCTTTCCAAGTCCACTTGGAAGGTAAATATGTCGGCAGCAGGCCGATATTGCATCCCCAACACCGCGACCATATTCGGGTTCTCTCCATCCTCGAAGAGATCCGGGTTCTGCTGGTGTTCTTCGGGAATTCCATCCAGAAGTCTTGGTTCATTCGAGAGCCACTTGCGCAGTTCGTAGCCCCCGGCTGCCAAGATAGCTATAAGCTCATCCCGGAGTGTCAGAGCTTCCTCTACCGTCTGCGCGCCCGTGCATACGTCGTCGACGTACAGATCCCGTGTCAGCACGGCGGCAGCACGTGGGTAGCGTATTCGTTCACGCTCAGCCAACTCGAGCAGTGAGCGAATTGCAATGTAGGGGCTCGATTTGAGCCCGTAAGTGTTTGTGTTCAGCTCATAAACGATCACCGGATCGTCTGGGTGTTCACGCCAGAGAATGAGCTGAAACCTCCGATCCTCAGGATGTATCAAGGTTTGGCGGAACATCATCCGAATGTCCGCTCCTAGCACCACCTGGTGCCTCCGGAAATTAAGTATAATGTCAACTATGTCCCGGTGCAACTTTGGACCCGAGTGTAGACACTGGTTCAGGGACACCCCGTTTGCGGTGGGGGCGGAGCCATCAAACACGGTCCTCAGCTTACCCGTCGACGCCTTCACGACCGCGTGATGAGGCAAGAAGTAGTGGTCGGTCGAACTCCAGTCGACTCGAGTAGGAGACATGTGCCCTAGTGCCTCATACTCCCGCATGAATTCGATATACTTCTCCCGAAGCACGGGGTCCCGCTGCATGCGTCGCTCCATTGACAGCAGTCTCTTTTCCGCCAAATGCCGCGACGGACCCAATGCTGGCGGAGACGCAATGAACGGCAGCTTCGTAATGAATCTTCCTTACGGCAGCCTACCAGTGTTGTCGCGGAAGATGGCCTCGCACTCCTCATGTTCAGGATCCACCCGTGAAACAGCAGGAGGCTCCTCGACCTCCCAGAACCTCTGCATGGTTTTGGCGAGAGCACTGCTCGCGATGGTGTGAGACGCCCCGTCCCAAAGGCCATCCGAAGTAATCGGGCCCATGATTGCATGACCGAAAAGGGTGGAGATAGCCACCAATGAAGACGTACCCAGCGCCTTCTGATTGCCCGTTAGCACCCAACCAAGTACGTCGGAACCCAGAAGCAGGTCCACGGGGGCGGGGTGATAAAACAAGGTGTCGGCCAAATCCAAACCCGTCGTGCGCGACACCACATCCGGTGGGATGTCCGCAGTTGGAAGCCAGCCTACCACGGTGTTCAACACCACAGCAGCGGCCGAGATTCGTAATGAGGACGAGCGCTCCGACGAAAAGGTGACGTAGGTCTGGCCCATCCGACCCTTCACCGTGGCGCCTCCGACCCCTAGGATTGGGGCCGATGGTCCCTCCAGCGGCAGTCCCAGTTTGTGTGTCACACGAGTGGTAAGGAGGCACCCCTGTGCCCCTGTATCAAGGAGGGCCCGCACCCGCACGTGGTCCCCCTTCGGACCCCACACCCGTACTATTACGGTGGGCAGTAGGACGGTCCTCGGCCCTACTACCCTGTGGGAGCCGACTAGCTATGCGCTCTCTGGTCCTGGCCAGTAGGGGGGGCGCGTACAAAACGCCGACCCCGGCAGCGCGTACCCCGCGCCTCTACCGTACCTAAAGTAGGGGGGGTGGTACTCTAGCCTCGGACTTTCGTAGACTGGGTAGTGCCCCCCTGACGCGGATGTCGGGCGCTGCTCTTGCCGGGGGGCCCTATCTTCCGACATCCGTGCCCTGGCCGCGCGACCACCGCTGGCACTCCTGTAACCTGCTCGGCCCCCTCCCACCGGGGCCCGAGCGCTGCCCGTCCGGGCACAGTAGTGGGCATGGGCCCCCGCCTCCGGTCCGGGCGGCGGGGCTTCACTCGACCCTTCCCGCTGCGCGCCTTGCTCCATCAACTCTGTGCCTACTCGCGGGGAGGGGCTT
Organism: Selenia dentaria; assembly: GCA_917880725.1. Lineage (NCBI taxonomy): Eukaryota > Metazoa > Arthropoda > Insecta > Lepidoptera > Geometridae > Selenia > Selenia dentaria. The sequence continues at coordinate 41,605,289 of OU862878.1, forward strand.
CGGGTGGGGGCCCACCCGCCCGTAGGGGGCTGTATTGGTAGGCCTTGGGAGCCCGTGCCGTTCTTGTTCATGCACAGGCTCCTGTGGTGCGGTCCTCCGCATTCCGGGCACGGCTTCGCCTGTGGGCACTCCCGATGCAGGTGCTCAGCGAGGCAGGAGTAACAGGCGCGCAAGCGTCTGACGACCCGGCGTCGTTCCGGGGTCGGCAGCCGTCCAAACGCTCTGCACCCTGGCAAGTCGTGGCCCACCTGACCGCAATGACGACAGCCGTTGCCGTCGGGGGCAGACACGACAGTCGCCACCCGGTTGCCACCGCTCCAAGACGCCGGACTTCCTCTGACCCCTCTCCTGGGGGTCCCGGAGGGATCAGCGAAAGCCCGCCCCTGCGCTCTAGGTGCCGCAGTCACCGGCGGGCTGGTCTCCATGACCCGGGCCTCCCACTCGAGGAACCGCACCAGGTCAGAGAACTTGGGCAGACCAGAAGCCTCCCTCGGCAGCTCTCCGCTACACTCACGCTCGAACTGGGAGCGTAAGTCTGCCGGCAGCTTGCCCAGTACGACGTGCAACAGTAGAAATGACCACTCATCTACTGGCAAGCCGAGTGTGCGCAATGAATTGCACGCGATAGTGACCGGCGTCAATAGCTGTGGCCGAAGGAGCGCCCGATCCGTCACCTTAGGCAGATTCAGTAGTTGTGCCACGTGGGTATCGGCCAGCAGCCGCAGGTTTTGGTAACGAGAGTTCAAAATTACCCACGCCGTTGTGTAAAGGTCGTCCTCGATCTTGAGGTGACAGATTAGGGACCTCGCTTCCCCGTCCATAGATGACAATAAGTATGCCATTTTTTGCGCCAGTGTTAGATCCGTCCTGGAGTCTACTAGAGACGTGAACATGTTTTTAAATGCTATCCAGTCTTCCAGTTTTCCGCTAAAGTGGGGTAGTTCCAGGGTGGGTAGTCTGCCAGTCACGGCTGGCCCATGGTACGAATCGACTAAACCAGAGATCCGAGGTGCCCCAGCCTGTCCCGCCTTTACAGCCGCTGCGGCCTGGATGACGTCGTCGTAGATCTCAGATATCTGCTGAAAGTCCTTTTCATAACTCTTCATATCAATCCCAGGCTCGTCATCGACTAGCGCCATCATGGCGTTCTCTGCACTTTGCAACCGTCCCAAGGCCTGGCTTGAACGCTCCACTAATGCCAAGGTTTTGTCAGGCCGTTTGATTAGTCCTTGTACCCCCAAGAACCATCTCAGTTCGTTTCCTAGCACCGCCTTCGGCGTGGGTGGCGCCATCTCTGACGTGGGTACCAACGGTAAACAACAAGAAAGAAACAAAATATAAACCAAGTCAACACAATGTATTGAGGTTGAGATTGGCCGAACCCACCCTTAGCCGGTCCAAGAATGACGGCAAAATTTAAATAAAGATTTACAATAAACAACAAAAATATTAACCGACAATGACCACCTTCTGGGGCGTTTACCCCAACCCCAGGTCAATATGAACAAATGAAATTCAACAGGCGTCCCCGCGATATTCACTATAGGTACCGAATTAAGTAATTATTTATATTAAGAAGATACGTAATAACAGACAAACCGTCTTACGGGATTCGATCAGATATACCTACCGTAAACGACACACGTTCAAATCCAACTAACTTCCCGAAAGTTAATTAATTTCATCAATGTCGTAGAACCCAGCTGCTTAATATTTGTTCACTAAGTGCGAGTATATTGTATCCGATACTTACCTAGTAACAATTTCAATGTACCGACATTTTTTTTGATTACCGCTATTACTAAGATACGGAATTGACTTGACATGTAGGTACCTACCGACATTCAATGTTTTTCGTGCTGGGCCCTTTTATAATTAATTTTAATTAAAATCGTGGTTTCGAACCGACAACCACGCTCTTGCTACCAAATGTTAACGAATATGTGGAGGGTATAAGTTACCCCATCTATCGTTAGCTTACCACGTACGTCGGGGCGTTTAAAAACTAAATAATTTAGGTGAGCTTACGACCAGCTCCAAGTCTTGCTCTCCAATTTATGCCTCAATCGGACACTTGTACCTAGTTAGCTAGATTCCCTAACATTGCGCAATATCAAGAAAAGAAGACTAACCAAATACTCACGTGCCGACTAAGGGGCGCACCTTATCAGTGCGGAAGCCGATCCGTCGCGCTTCCAATACAACTTACACCACCGTTAAATTGTTCTATATAGTACTTGCGCGCGCGCCGATTCCCGCGACGCGACACTCTCACGCAAATCGATTGCCTTTTAAAACCACTGGATCACCTTCTCGATTGAGACCGTTTCCGAAACCCGTATTGGCTTGCGTCAGCACTACACAATACCGCACGTTTGTAAAACCGACTAAAACTCGGCGCGTATCCCGCCGGCCGCCTGACGAGCCGAGCTCCCCGCGCCCCGCGTCCACTCGATGGTGCAATCGAGTTTTTGCATTGCATGAGTCATTCATAGCGCGCGGCCTAAGACAACATAATTCCGCGTCGCGACGCATCTACTTTAAGAAACAGTATGTCTTAGCTGGGTTCTATGCTCCACAATGGGTATGAGGATAAACCAGCAGTATAGGTGTATCCTCCTCAAGAGAAGTTGCTATGAAAGTGGAACGGCCTTTCACTGAAGACAATCTGGGTTCTACACTCATTAAGAAGTGGGAGACCAGTAGGATAAGTATATTCTGTTCAACAGGATCCTGGATTTACTAACACAAGAGCATTGCTATAGATCTGGGTTCTACACTCTGTAGGGAGCGTGAGAATTGACCAGTAGTAGAGGTGTAACCTTCCTAAGTGGGGCTGCCAAGTAAGTGGCATGGACCTCAACTTAACATAACAATCTGGGTTCTACACTCAATAAGAAGTGGGAGAATTAACCAGTAGGATAAGTATATCCTGTTCAACAGGATCCTGGATTTACTAACACAAGAGCATTGCTATCGATCTGGGTTCTACACTCTGTAGGGAGCGTGAGAATTGACCAGTAGTATAGGTGTAACCTTCCTAAGTGGGGCTGCCAAGTAAGTGGCATGGACCTCAACTTAACAATCTGGGTTCTACACTCAACGAGGAGTGTGAGAACTAACCAGTTGTAAAGGTGTAACCTAGCCAAGTAGAGCTAAGTAGACAGCGCTATGGCTCTCGTGCCTGGTGACATCGCAAACAGCGATGTCACCGGGCATACAGTGTTTTTGCAGGTCAACGGGTAAATGTAAAAGCCAAGCAGATATATGAAATAAACACAAATGTATTATGGAAAGTACTTTGAAGAACATTGGGGTATTATGTTAGTAATCAATAATTATATTTTTTTCTCTAACCTGATAACTAAACTACATACAACTTTGCTACACGCTGGCCTAATTATCCCCCTGAAATAAATTCATGCAGCGTGTCGCGACAACAAGTGGTCCATGTAGCCCGTTTCCAGCTTGATTACAGCAAGGTCATCAGTACTTAAGTGTGTTAACAAAGAGGCCTGGTATATATTCGGTACATAAATGAATGCCCGCGTTTTAATTTTCAGGGTGAGTGGTTTCAACCCCTTAAGGCGTTGAAACCACTCACCTATCCACGACTAAGATAGGGTTCCTGGACCAGTGCTATCGTGTTTGGTTGCTCCTCCAGGGTTCTGCGCAGAGCGGCGAAACCTGTGACACTGTGTGACCTTCCACAGTCAGTCATTAGTTCGCGTACGAGGTTTTCCAACACTTTTTGTGATATTTTCGGTACAACACGATTAAAAAAATACGGAGCGCAACTTGGCACGACCACGATCGACGGGCGATAAATATGCCACTATGATAGTGATCACATACCATACCACTGATATTTATATACTGACAAGGGAACGTGCCAACGAGGCTTTATCTGTGCCATGTCTATTTAGTCTGTGATGTACACGAAAACACGCACCTTTATGTGGCTGCGTTTTATCAACACGGGTTGATATAGCTCGGGCAATAATTCGCTGCCAGGAAAAAGAATCCATTCCATGTACATGAAATATCAGGCTGTACATTATCGCCCTGTACAAAAAGTGTCCGACTCGTATTTTCAGCCCGTGTTGATAAAACGCAGCCACTTAAAGGTGCGTCCACACTAGTGACCGGACTACGTGACATAGATACAAGACATGTTAGTAGTAGTCTAGGGTTGTGCTGACACGGTCACAAATCATGTACGATGAAATGATACAAATATAGACGTAAGGTGTCGAGCTAGAGAGCGTGGCATGGCATCGCTACAGGAGCGAGGCGGCGAGGTGCGGGCGGGGGACGTGTCACGACTTTACTCCGTGTCTGTGTCCGTGTCATCTGGCGTACTTCGACGCGTGTCATGAACGCAAATGTGGACGTCTCCTAGCCACGCGGACGATAGCGAACATCCTTTGAAAAAAAACCCACTTTCGATTGATCGGCTAGTAACACGTAACTTAGATGCGTGTCAGTACTCAGACCAGCGTCCTCACTGGACTGGACTAGTATATCGTAACTCCGTACATTGTCCTGCCGTAAATTCTGTGCTTTCAGTGTTTGGAATGGGTTAAATCGTAACTGCAGCTTGTAACAGTTGTTCGCGTAACAAAACACGTCGACACTATCAGTACTAACACGCGTGTCTGTTACGGTCACGGGATAATGTTCGGTAAAATGCTACAAATGTGGACGCCGTTTAAATTCACAGCCTGTATTGTGCAGCCAATAATTTTAAAGACATTGCACGGAATATTGGATGCGAATGATTGCCTGACATTATTACAATTTGGTCGCGTATTATAGGCTGTACATTGTAGAGACCCTTATTTTAGAGTTACAATCATAGAGAAGCTTTGTATAGTTGAAACCATAGGGATTATACAACTTCATAAGAAAATAATTACGGCAACAAAAGTTTCAAAATACGCCACTGGATGCACTGGCTGTAAGATTTCTGTAATTTACACTAAGTTACCATAGCATAGAATAATCTAACCGAGGAATATTTTACTCTCTACCGAGTGAATCAGACTATAGGTGTGTTCGTTTAGTTTATGAGGGCATTGGTGGCGTTGTCATTGATGGCTCTTTTGTTAAAGCGTTCGAAAGCTCAAAAACGTTATTTTTGACATGTTTGCCTACACCCTATTCGAACGCTCAACTAAGCATAACACCTAAAATCGCATGATTATGCCGTCAAATAGATAGCTGTCACAAAACGATCATAAACAACCATGCTCCGGACGTGGGTCAAAAATTCCTCTTTTTTAGCTTTCCGAAAGCTGAACAAAAAGAGACATGAACCACATTTTCACCCACAGATTGCCAATTCGAACGCACTATATATCTAAAGATAGATGGAAGTCACTAAAGCAATGAACGGCACGTTAGCGGGAAGTTTAATTTTTTTAAGTGCCATCCACTTTGACGGATAACAGTCGCACGCTCGTCTTCCATGTGTGACATTAGTGAGGTGGAAGACGAGCGCGCCGGTATCGATATTGATATCGATAAATAGGGATGGAATGTACTGTTTGATATCGAGGTAGCAGGAAGCGTTCCTATCTAATCTATTAAAATATTGTTATGTAAACCAGGGTTTATGAAAGAGTAAAAATCAAGTTTAAGATAATTTAATCCATTTATTTAAGAACCATTCTAAAATAACAGAGATTATAATTTATTAAGAGTGTATAAGATTTGTGAGAAAGAGAGTGATTCAAAACATCCATGATTACAATTTATAATTAAACATTTTCGTTTTGTTATTTAGGTATGTACCTAACAATTAATTTATATGCATTAAATTACTGTAATTACGTACAAATTAGTTTTAATTATGTGAAACAAAGATGGCACTTAAAAAATTAAACTTCCCGCTAACGTCCCGCCCTTTCTTTGCTTGTGATTTCCATCTATCTTTAGATATATTCTGACATCTGTTAGTCTGTGATTCTGAATTCCAACCCAAATCAATGATTTGTTTACCAAAGTTGTTTATAAGTTACAAAGATAATATTAGTCGAGCATCAAAATGCAAGACGAGCATCGAGAGGCGATACGGAGGAACATCAGCTCATTAGTGAATCAAACAGACTTGGAGATAATGTGTTCGGCTCTCGATGAGAAAGGAATATTCACTGAACACAACATGGAAACATATCGAGTGAGTTATTTCAGAAAATCCAAATTGTTTGAACTTTGAACATCAAAATTCCACATGAGTTCAGCAGAATGGTACTTCACCTGGAACCATTACCAAAATAAAATAAGTTCTTTAATTTATTAAAATAACGTATTGCATGATACTTTACTACTTTGCCATTTAATGATTCATAGTGCAATTATCATAGCATACTCAACCGAATATGTGCCCACTGCTGGGATTCTGCCTTCTAAGCACCCCAAAGGCCCAGTGCCACACACAGGCTGACCAGCCTTAAGTTGTGTTGACACAATCAGAGTCTGCTCGAACTGAGTGTACTCGGATACCTACTTGAACACAACTCATATTGTAGCAACCCATAATCCGAGCGCACTCGGACTACGCCGACCGATACGTGTAGAATCGGTTCATGTTCTACTTTACTATGTACTCTATAGGAATACAAAATGGCCTATAAAAACAACAACCAAACTTCTCGTGCAACAAAAAAGTGTTCTGAGCATGACACAATTAGGTTTGTAGAACTGTAAGAGATGTTTCGGGAGCACTTCAGGAAGTTTTTTTTTTTAATTTTACTAAATTATTTTATCATGATTAGGTACTGATAAAAATAATTGGAAGAATGAAGAAAATGATCCAAGTGAAATATGTAAATATCAACAGCTTTGCTAGTACACTTGTATGAAGCTTACTCGGTCCGAGCAGACTGATCATGCCAATACGGCTTTAGTGCATTAAGTGTACATATAATCAGTGCTGAGTGTCAGTTGGTATAACTCATATGTAGCATCTCTACTTTTCGAATACCTCTAGTTTCACCAAAACAGTATTTTTAATGTTTACCTTCTTTATGTCTGCTGCAATGCCAAACTCTCTGAAGTCTTCTGTTTTCCATAATTTTAGATTGTATTTCCAGTGGTATACAGTTTTGTATGATTGGGAAGGCTTGCATATCTGGAGTGGTAGACCAGCAAGCAACTTGGATTAGGTTTGTGAGCTGAGTGGCAGCAGCCTCAATGTCTTCTGGGGTTTTAAGAGCGATCTGTAGTTCCAGTTTCTTATCAATTATTTCTCGAAATGCATCCCAGTCAGTGTTTTTGTTGTATAATCTCTGAGGTGTCCCATATTCAAGTAGTGCTGTGCTCATAATCAACAGTACTGGAGTATAGTTTGACGATCCATTCAAACATGGTTTAGTTATGGCATCATATTGTAACATTCCTTTATTTGAATTAGAAAAAATCTATTACATCAGGTAGTTTGTTCATATCAGCAGATGTTGTATGTTCTGAAATAGTGTGTCAATTGTATTTCTTTTATTTTATGTTTTGGTGGGCAGTAAACAGCGGACACACTAAAGGTTTCCGTTTTTTCTTCAACCGCAACTGTCATTGCCTGTATATGCTCAGTTTGATATTGAGCTAGTTCACAAGGTTTTATTGATGACCTTATAATTATGGCTGACCCACCATGAGCCGTTCCGTCAGGATGATTGGTGTTGTGTATTGTATAATTTTGAATGTTGCTAAGTTGTATGTGTGTCTAAGCTCTTGCTTGTGAAATAGCTTTCAGATATTAGAAGTATATCTATTTTGTGAAGATCTAACAACATTTCGATTTCATAAACATTTGGAGCCAAACCGTCTATGTTCCACGTAGCTATTTTAAGGGTGTGATTAATCATTGTGGTATCTTTTCGACAAGAGTCACAATGAGACCCATTAGTGTGCTTTTTTTTAATCTTTATTTATTTAAAAGGAGTTTGATCAGACATGATTTGCTTTATGACCTATGTCACAATAGATATGATTGTATACCTATCATTAGTAAGATATGTTATAAAATACCTACTAGAACGCACTGCCGTAAACCTTCACAATTGTTTGCAACCTTCCGTTGCCGCACTAACGCTGGTAAGCGTTCTCCGCTATATCGGCTGGTACAACTGTATAACACAAATTTCAATAATATTGATATTGCTGTGACGCGACCTAGTATGTTTAAGAATAAAATTATACAACTTCTAGAATAGATAGTACTACCACCTATCGCATTATGTACCTAAAGTTAATACTTTTTAAATAATCCGTGGTAAACGGTGCTGATACCATAGTTAGTACTATGTTAAATATAAGTTTCATTAGGCTTAAGCTTTTACTGTGGTATTGTTTGTTTACCCCAATAAATTAAAAAAAAAAAAAAAATGATCATGCCACTCCCATAGTATACAATCGATATACATTAACTACGCCGTTTTATGGCTATGTTAACAAGTTTGTATAGCCTTCTCGCAACCGCTGATAGAGGGAATGCGAGAATGCTATTACAAATACCCAGCTCTTTGACATCGATATTGGTAGCCGTGTGTATAGGTAGTAGTGTGCTCATTTGGTTAAATAGCATAAGCATTTTTTCCAGTTGTCTGGTCATTAAGTCTTGTATGACTTGGGTTGGCATGAAGTAGTAATTTTCATGTGTTGGTTGCTGTCTATGGGGTTCAAAGGATACTCCTGTTTTGTCTTGACTTTGCTCTGGTTTTGTTCTTGCATACTCTTGTCTATCAGGTCTTAGCTGCCTTTGTGTACCAGTAACCTCAGAGTAACTAAGTTGTCTTCTGGGCAATTGCCCAGTGGATAATAAGTCTACTGTGATTGGCTCCTTATGTTGTTTGTGGAAGTTTCTTGAGTTGTAGATATTTTTTTTGCACTTCTGTATTAAGTACTTTCGCTTTAGTTTTCGTGTCCTCAAGCGGTGTTTCTTGTTTTTGCAAATATTTTTGTATGGTAGTTGGCCTGATTGGCTTTGGTTCTAGAGTAGGAAAGGCCGGTTGGGTGTTATCGTGATAATAAGTGTTACGTTTATTTTTCCTAGTTAGAATTTCCTGATAAACTATGCAACCCTTATAGTTATCTGGGTGTTTTCCTAAACACAGAGCACATTTTGCAGGAGTGCTGCGATCTTTCTTCGAACAATCAATTGTTTTGTGTTGTCCAGCGCATTTAACACATCGGTCCGGTCTCATGCAGTTGTTTTTGGAGTGTGCATATTGTTGGCATTTAGTGCACTGGACTACGGTGTTTCTTTTCTTGGGGTCCTTTATAATGACTTGTACTGGGTGGCGCAAAAGTACTGGCACTAAAGAAAATCCTTTTTTATTTTTTATTTGACATATCCTGTCATTCTGTTTTTGTAAATTGTGTAGTGAACAAATGTAAAATACACTGAAAATAAACATGAACCGTTTTACTCCCCAAGAACGTGGAATAATCGTGTCAATGTTCTTACGGAATAATTCATCAGTGATAAAAACACAACGTGAATTTCGTCGACGATTTTCCCACCGTCCAGCACCGATGGGTCGCACAATTCGACGCTTTGCCACACGCCTCGAAGCAACTGGCTCAACAAAGGATAGACCTAAGTCTGGGAGACCAAGAACAGGCCGTTCAACTGAAAATATCGATGCTGTGCGCGAAGATGTGGAAGAGTGTCCAGAGACATCAACGAGGCGACGTGCCACGCAATTGGGCATTTCTAGACGGACCCTGCAACGTATTTTGGTGACAGACTTAAAGATGTTTCCGTATAAAACTCAAATGACTCATCAGTTGCCTACTGACCACCGAGCTCGTCTAGAATACAGCCAGCGAGCGCGTCATAAACCTAAACCTTGAAGAGGATGATTTTTCTTCAAAATTGGTTATGAGTGACGAAGCGCATTTCCATCTCTCAGGGCATGTTAATAAGCAGAATACTCGGTTCTGGGGCACTGATAATCCGTGCATTATTCAAGAAACACCTTTACACCCACTAAAAGTTACTGTATGGTGTGGCATCTGTGTTGACAGAGTAATCGGACCCTATTTTTTTGAAGACGCTGGAGGCAATGCGATAACTGTCACTGGAGAACGCTACAGAACCATGTTACGTGAGTTTTTGATACCCAGTTTGGACGAATTGGGGCTAGAGCAGATCTGGTTTCAACAAGACGGCGCTACGGCACACACAGCGCGCGACACTATGGACTTACTGAGGGACGCTTTTCCAGGCCGAGTTATCTCTCGTTTTGGCGATTTGCCTTGGCCTGCAAGATCACCCGATCTGACCAGTCCAGACTTCTTTCTTTGGGGTTTTTTGAAATCTCGGGTGTATGTGAACAAGCCACAGACTCTCGCAGCTCTAAAAGAAAACATTTATCAAGAAATAAGGAACATATCGCAGGAAGTGTTACGGCTAGTTATGCAAAATGTCATAAATAGGGCTCAGATGTGCATCAACTCTAGAGGTCACCATTTAAAAGACATCATCTTTAAATCCTAATGGTACGAAATTTAATGGCACAAATATACATTTAAAATTACCTTAATCAAGTTTTCTAATTTAGATTTTTTTTTATAACTGAATCAAATTGAGTCTTTACTTTTGCGCCACCCAGTATATATATTTAATGTTTTTTACTGCATTGTTATCAAGGCTTCACTCAAGGTTTACAAAGAATGTATATGTTGGTTTTTTTTCCAATCCCACCTTGGCGTTGATTATTTCGCCTTGCACTTTATTGCCTGTTTTTTTTCTATTTCTTCGATTATGGTGTCATGGGGTGTAGAGTGATGAAGATTTCTAATGACTATTCTATAACATCACTCTTCCTTCCTTGTAAAGATATGTCCTATAAGTCCCATTTCTCTGACAGTGATCAATTTTTTATAAGCATCTACTGTAGTGCAAATGTAGACTCGAAGCTGGTTCTTTGTAATTAGTTTGAGAGTATATACACTGTTTCTATTGCTTCTGTGAGCTTATTCACATCTTCAATTCGATAGAGGATTAGAGGTGGTGGTTTACTTGGCTTGCCTTGTCTTGTTTTTCTATATCCCCTGATGAATCGGTAGGCAAGATCGAGAAACTATTGCTTGTCATTGCTATTGTTTTTGGTGGTGAATCTGACATTCTTTTGCGTTTTTTGGTTCGTATCATTGGAACCTTTTGCTAATTTGCCATTTTGGTTAGAGTATCAGGATGAAGTGCTTCTGATTGTTGTGTCAGCTTTGGAGTACAGTCCATTTTCTCTTGTTCAGACTCATTACTAGGGACTAATTTTGTGGGATGGTTTGATGGCGGTGTTAGACATAGAGTTGCTGCGTGGTCGTGTATAAAACATGCTTCTGTGGAACGTTTGCTGAACCAATTTTGACTCCAATATCGGAGTTCGTCCTTCATAAGTGGGATCCACTTGTGGCAAAACTTTGCCCGAGAATACGAGGGGCAGCCTGAGCTAAGCTCAGGGAGGGATTCTCCGGGTTCACCGGTACTCTCCTGGGGTAATAACTCTTTTTGTTTTGCTTCCATGGTTGTTTACTTTTTCATTAAGGGTTATTTCCCCTAGCCAGAAGCTCGGTTAAAGCGCCGAGGATTCGCTTTCGCCCTTCACATTAGCTGTCTTAGTCCTGAGTCTGTAAAATGGGAGCTCTATTCGGATATTGACATTGTCCAGAGGGGCTGACACACAGATGGTAGTGGGTCCATTACTAGATAGCGGCGGCACACTAGTAATGGCGGTGACGTGGCGTGAATAGGACTGGTCAGTGCGCGCCTGTAGTCTAGCTCCACCTAGACGTGCGTAATTGGCATTTCTTAGCTTTTTTTAGAAGTGGGTTCCCTGGCAAGAACCCCATCCCACCGAGACCAACACTGACTCCCCGTCCCTAACTTCAACAAAGCGATAGTGGAACTCCGAGAACTCATTCACAATGCTAAAAATACGACACTTGCTCTGAAATTGGAATCACTGACAACGACAAGATCAACTAACTACTCCCTATGGAAGGCAACTTCTAAATTAAACCAACCTAAAAGAACTCGACCACCCCTCAGATTGCAAAATAGCAAATGGGCTAGAACAGCACAACAAAGACTAGACGCTTTCGCGAATCACTTAGCCAACTTTTTCAAGCCTAATGAAGGTATAAATAATGATGACTCGGAAATCGATGCTATCCTAAACCAAGACCTTCAACTGGATCTTCCTCTAAAGCCCACAAATCCCAAAGAAATCGGTAATTACCTAAAGAAACTGGATAGCAAAAAAGCACCTGGGTTTGACGAAATTACCAAAGAAATTCTTGTCCAACTGCCCAAAAAAGGAATGGTTTTTCTTACAATACTATTTAACGGCATACTGAGGGTTGACCATTATCCGAGCATTTGGAAGATCTCTGAAATCATAATGATCCACGAGGTTGGAAAACCTATTAACGAAGTAAGCTCATACAGACCCATCAGCTTGTTACCTCCTCAAAATTGTCCTCTCAAAATTGTTCGAAAAAATACTGCTCTCGCGCATACTTGTAACTCTATCTGGACGAACGATAATTCCTGACCATCAATTTGGGTTCCGACAAGAACATGGCACTGTCGAACAAGTACACAGAGTTGTCGATCAAATAAGAAGATCCCTAGAACTCAAGGAATACTGCTCATCAGTTTTCCTTGATATAAAACAAGCTTTCGATAGAGTTTGGCATCAAGGTTTGCTTTGTAAAATCAGGAGCCTACTATCACACTCTGACTTTGGTATATTAATGTTGTACATATCGGAGAGAATATTCTATGTCAAGGATGGCGAGTACACATCAATCTTCTACGACATACAAGCGGGTGTGCCTCAGGGATCGGTGTTAGGTCCAGTTCCATACACCATCTTTACATTAGACCTACCTGAAACTTCTGGAGTTGTACCTGCTACATTTGCAGATGACACTGCCATCCTTGCCAGCAGTAAGGATCCATTAAAAGCATCCCAGCTCCTCCAAGATGGACTAGATAAAATAGCAGTGTGGCTACAGAAATGGAGAATCAAAGCCAGTGCCTCCAAATCTACCCCACCACATTCACTCTTCGCCAGGGAAACTGTCCGCCCGTTAAACTAGGTGAAAACATATTACCACACAATGACACAGTGAAATATTTGGGAATGCATCTGGATCGTAGACTCACCTGGAGAAAACACCTACAGCAGAAAAGAGATGAACTTAACCTCCGATACCGAAATCTACATTGGTTGCTTGGAAGGAACTCGGTGCTAAGCACACATAACAAGCTCCTCATATACAAGGTTGTACTAAAACCTATCTGGACTTACGGACTACAACTCTGGGGCTCAGCATGCAACTCCAATGTCCAAATGATACAGAGGGCTCAAAATGGCATCCTGAGAACTTTATCAAATGCTCCATGGTTCTTAAAAACCACTGAGTTGCATAGTGAAATAAGAGTCAACACGGTTAATGACGTAATAAAAAAATATTCGACAAAGTACAAGAAACGGCTTAGTAAACACCCCAACCACCTGGCGTCACAATTGACCATTATAAATTATCCTAAGAGGCTAAAAAGACGACACATCATAGACCTATCAAAGGCAAATGATTGAAATTGACGAAAAGGAGAGCCACTCGATGGAGTACTACTCGTACATGACTACTTGCCTGCAAATCACCTGCTCAAAGTTAATAGACTGATCGCAGATAAACACAGAAAAAAAAAATGTTTACCCTAACCCCTTACCGTCCAACGTTGCCGCTAAACTCACTCAATTAGTCTCCCTTTCCCAGTATCGGTCCAGTCGCAATACTTCAGTGGAACACACAGAGCTTGCGTCGCAAGAAGCATGAATTGACTCACTTAATTTCAAGATTTCACCCATCAGTCATTGCCATCTCGGAGACTTGGTTGGTTCCTGGGTCTCATTTTTGGGTCTCAGGATACTCCTGTTTCCGGGATGACAGGGCTGATGGGTATGCCGGTAGTGCTCTATTCACAGGGCGCTCCCTACCGTTTTCTCAAATTTCCCTCCCTCCTCATCCTCGAGATCAACATCGTTGGTGTCAGGTCTATGGATATTTCTTTTGTTTCATTTTATGTCCCACATCATGATTCTGCTCTTATTCCTGATTTTATATTTTCCATAAAAATCAATTTGGGCTTACAAGCAATAGCTCTACTATAGACGCAGGTATATAACTTATAAAAGTTGTGTTTGATGCCTGGGAGAACTCTCAAGATGCCTTAGGTGTTTTTTCTGACTTATCTAAGGCATTTGATTGCGTCCGAGATGATATACTTGCCAGGAAATTACAACACTACGGTATTAGGAACATGGCTCAACCTTTTGACTTCATATTTAAATAATAGAATTACCTATAAATGGTAAAAAATCGCCAGGCTCTATAATCTCAATGGGCGTTCCACAAGGTTCAATACTAGGGCCGTTCTTGTTTTTAATCTATATTAATGACTTACCTTATTATGTAGAGAAGAATCACGAGATTGTATTGTTTGCAGATGACACTTCACTGTTATTAAAAAAAAAGGCAGTTATTAAACTATGACGATGTTAACAATGCATTAGCTAAAGTTGTGAATTGGTTCAATACAAATAATCTTCTCCTCAATGAGAAGAAAACTAATTGTATAAAGTTCTCGACACCAAATGTGAGACAAGTAGAATCCAATATACAATTGAATGGAACAGGGTTGGACCTTGTGGGGTCAACGATCTTTTTAGGAATTACTATAGACGCTAAATTGCAATGGGGTCCCCACATTAAAAAATTGTCTAGTTGGCTCAGTTCAGCAGCTAATGCTGTTAAAAAATTAGACTATCTACTGATGTAGACACAGCTAGAATAGTTTATTTTAGTTATTTCCATAGCGTTATGACTTATGGCATACTGCTCTGAGGATGTTCTGCAGATATTAATTCTATTTTTATACTGCAAAAAAGGGCTATACGAGCGATCTACAGTTTAGATCTCAGAGTTTCCCTTACGGCCGTTTTCAATATTCTATCTATCCACAGTTTTCCTTACTAACGATAGAAAATTGACATAACGTCCATACAAATAGTGTCAAATATCTATCAAATACTCAAATACTCATTTATTCATAAACTTGTTTACACATCAAAATCATTTTGGATCAGGCAGAGTAAATTTAATACATAACGAAACTGTATACACAATAATATACAGTGTCCTCATATAAAGATATGCTCAATAGTATGTAAAAATTTAAAATTATAATAATACAAATAGGTACCTATATATTGTGCAGGTACAGTTATACTTTTGTTTGTCAACATTTCAATCAATAATATAAATCACAACATAAAATAAAACTATAATAATACAGTTGAATAATGTCAATTGAATAAATTAATACAATAAACAATTATTTAAATGTCATAAATTCGTCAAAAGTATAGAACGTTTGCTCGATAAGCCAGCGTTTTAATTTTAATTTAAAACATGCTAAACTCGATGCAGCAGTGATATGAATGGGAAGCTTGTTATACACCGCAGGTCCCATCACATGGGTGAGCTTGCTGGACTTGGCAAGAGTGCGAGGTATAGTTGCGAGCTTGTGTGCGCTGCGCGTCCTATACGAGTGTATGTCACTATTCGCCTTATATTTTTCGGCATTATTTCTCACATAGACAGCCACCTGAAAGATCACTATTGAAGGTAGTGTGAGTATTTCAAGTTTCTTAAAAAGAGGCCTTGCCGAGGTATCACGCGGCACCCGAACCATTGCTCTGAGAGCTCGCTTCTGCATACGAAACACGCGTTCCCATTCTGCACAGCGGCCCCACAGTTCCGCTCCGTATTGCAGAAGCGAGTGCACCGTCGCGAAGTAGCAGGACCGCACGATGTCCACGGACACCACTCGAGATACCCGACCCAGTGCGTAACATGCACTACCTACTTTCCCACACAACTTATGTATGTGGTTCTTCCACGTGAGCCCGCTGTCAATAGCAAACCCCAGGAATGTAGTGTGTTCAGCCTGCTCAATATTACTGCCGTCTACTGTCACTGTGAGTGCCCTAGTCACTCGCCCAGATAAGTTAAAACACACAAAGTGTGTCTTACTCAGGTTGAGTGCAAGACCGTTTGTTGAAAACCACGCGGCGAGGCTAGTAGCAGTGTCATTCAATTTCTTCTCAAGAGCATTTAGTGAAGTTGCAGTGACAATGGCAGCTACATCATCAGCGTACATGAATACCTCAGCCATTCTCACAGCACTCGGGAGATCGTTCAAAAGGAGAGAAAATAAAATATTTGAAACTGACGAGCCTTGGGCCACTCCCATCGTTGATGCAAGTGGGCTCGACCTATTAGTACCATCACCGGCATCCACTAGCTGAGATCTTCCTAATAGTAAGTCAGTAAGTAAACCATAAGTTGGACCGACGATTCCGTAGTGCTCAAGTTTGACCGCAAGTTTTTCTATCTCTAGTAAGGTAAACCGGCGATAGATAGGTTATTGAAAACGGCCGTTAGACAGAAGTTTAAAGACATAAACATTCTAACTGTTCTCTCAGTTTATCTATGAAAATCTAATGTATGTAAAGAAAAACATTAGCAGTTTTGATAAAAAAGAGTGATGCTCATTCCATCAACATGCGAAATAAGCACAAGCTATCCGTACATGTAAGTGTCTCCACAGAATAAGTCATTCTATTATGGGACAATGTATACAAGTACAATTCTATAATAAAGTTCCCAATGTGATCGGAGATTTGCCTATTAATAAGTTTAAAATAACTATTACAATTAAACTCTGTCAAAAAGGTTATTACAAAATTTCGGATTACTTGGAGGATAAAACAGCTTGGGACTGATCACTCCAGGATCTATCTACTCGTGTACTAAGATGTCAAAGTGTAGCGTGCCTTGCCCTACTGATACCATTATTATGTTCTCTTTTGTAAGGCAACACACTGGAGCTAATATTTGTAGTACCTAAGTAAAAACAATGCCGCTTCTTCTCGGTAGGCTCTATATATTTTGGAACGCGGCGGTAGTCTTTAAAGTACATTATAATGAACAATTCACGTTCATAAGTGCGTCTTTGATTAAAAATTAATTAATGATTGTATAAATTGAATAAATGATTTTGTCTTTGACTTTTTTCATCAATCACTCCGCCTTTAGTGCTTTTGGGTGATTTAAATGCCCACCACATTTATTTATTTTTATTTATTATTAATAATACAATGTGGCTTACAGACTAATCTAAAGCACCAACATGTCAAACAATATACAAAAATTAAATACAAAAAAATTAAATTAATTTACAGAACAATATGATAAAACATTATAAAATAATCAAAAATAAGACAAATAACAAATTTTACAATTTAAATACATAGAGCAACCAAACAATAATGTCAAACAATATACAATAATAAAAATAAAACATGTCCTCAAATTAAAATAAAATATTGAAAATTAAATAACAAGATAAGTAGGTATGTCAAATTATTAGAAACAGCTAAAACTAAACAACTAATCATAAAGAATAAAGAATAATATGGTAAAATTAACAAATACAATTTAAATACAAATAGGCACTTCTTATAAAAACTCCAATTCTGTCAATAAAATATGTCAGCATCTTCGTACCGAACGAGCATGTCGCCGAGAATAATGTGCGCTCGCGCGGTTGGCGCATTACGGGCACGGCATGTCCGTGCTACCGGTCGCGCAAAGAGGCGCGGCGCACGGCGCGGCGCACAGCGCGGCGCAACAGCCGCGTGCAGTCTCATCTGCTCCAATACTGTCGGGTTATCTACTACATTATGGAGCAGAGAATAGTAGTGCACTATAAGCAACAGTTTCCGCCTGAGCACTAATGTGTCCAAACTAACCATCCCTGATACAAACACAGATGGATACAAATAAGGATAGTAGCCGTAGGCTCGCTTGTACAGCCACCGTGCAAACTTACGCTGTACCCTCTCAATCATAAGGGAATACTTACTTTCATAAGGATGCCATACGACCGCACCAAACTAAAGGATGCCTCGGACATAGGCATTATAAAGTATTTTCGCTACTTGAATATCACTGAACTGTGAAGCTACCCTCATTATAAAGCCAAGCGTTTTGCTTGCCTTCTTGCATGCATTCGTCATGTGTGTCCGAAAGTCCAGTTTACTATCTAAAGTCAGTCCTAAATCTCGAATTTCATTAACTCTTTCCAGTGGAGCGTCAGGCAAGCAATACGTGGCATATAGAGGAGAATAAGACCGCGAGAAAGTAATTACTTTGCACTCCGAAGCATTGAGAGGCAGACGATTAGCATGGCTCCACTCCGCCACAGAGTCCACGTCCCTTTGCAGAAGAGCAGTGTCAGCGTTGCTATTAACAGCTAAGCACAGTTTCAAGTCATCAGCGAACATAAGGCATTTAGCAGCGTCTACGACCCTCGGCAGGTCGTTAATCATTAGCAGAAACAGCGTAGGCCCCAAAGTGCTTCCCTGACTTACCCCAGATCGGGTGTAATAATCACTAGACTCATGACCAGCTACACAAACGAACTGACTGCGGGCACTTAGGTAGCTCGCAAAGAAATTTAAGAGTTTAGGCGTAAATCCAAAACCTGCCAGTTTCATAAGAAGAACATCGTTATCTACAAGATCAAATGCTTTTTTAAAATCAAAATACGCTGCATCCACTTGGTTACCCGCATCCATTTCAGCAGCGACATAGTCAACGAGGTTTATGACACACATAAAGACCTTGCCGAAAACAGATAGCACAGCTATAGGCCTGTAGTGGGAGACATCAGAGGCAGAACTTACTTTAGGGACCGGTGTTACCCTAGACGTCTTCCATCGTTGCGGGTAAGTTGATTCGCCCAGAGATAAATTGTATAGAAACAACAGTGGCAGTTCCAAAACACTCACACAGTCCCTGACCAGAAAGCAGGGAATACCGTCTGGACCAGATGACGTGCGAGGTTTGAGGCGCTTGACTGCAACGCGCAGGTCAGCCGCGTTCACAGTGCCGATTTCTACACGCGCGGAGTCAAGCCCAGCACCGCAGCACGCCGCCGCTGCCAGCGCATCCAGCGCAGGTACCTCGCGCTGGAACACTGAACTGAAGTAATGTGCAAACGCAGCGGCGGCGTCTGCGCCCTCCACCTCAGCACCATCGCATATGAATCTTTCACAGTGCCGCCTGTCTTTTCGCTTATCTTTTACATAATCCCAGAATTTAGCGGGTTCATCAATGATCTTTTTTTGTGTTAATTCAATGTGCTGCCGGTGTGCATCGCCAATCAAAGTCTTTACGCGAGACCTATAATACTTGTATCATCATCATCATCTCAGCCGTAGGACGTCCACTGCTGAACATAGGCCTCCCCCATGACTTTCCAAAAGGACCGGTTGGAAGCGGCCTGCATCCAACGTCGTCCTGCGACCTTTCTCAGGTCGTCTGTCCACCGTGTCGGTGGACGACCTACGCTGCGCTTGCCGGTACGTGGTCTCCACTCCAGAACCTTTCGGCCCCATCGGCCATCTGTTCTGCGTGCTATGTGCCCTGCCCACTGCCACTTCAACTGGCTAATTTTCTGAGCTATGTCGGTGACATTCGTTCTTCTACGGATCTCCTCATTTCTGATTCGATCACGTAGAGAAACCCCGAGCATAGCCCTCTCCATAGCTCGTTGTGCGACTTTGAGCTTATCTATGAGGCCCATAGTAAGAGACCACGTTTCAGTGCCATAAGTCATCACTGGTAACACACATTGGTCGAAGACTCTTGTCTTGAGGCACTGAGGTATTTTTGACGAGAAGACTTCGCGAAGTTTCCGGAACGCTGCCCAGCCGAGTTGGATTCGACGATTGACCTCTTTCTCGAAGTTGGACCTGCCTAGTTTGACTGTCTGTCCCAGGTAGATATACTCGTCAACAACTTTGAGAACTGAGTTCCCAACTGATATTGGGGTAGGTACAACATGGGCATTAGACATAATTTTCGTCTTGTCCATGTTCATCTTAAGACCTACCCGTTGGGAAACTCGATGGAGGCCTTCGAGCATTGTACTGAGGTCTTCCATGGATTCTGCCATGACTACAATATCGTCGGCAAATCGAAGGTGAGTGATGTATTCGCCGTCAATATTGATGCCAAGTCCTTGCCATTCCAGAAGCTTGAAGGCGTCTTCCAATGTAGCGGTGAACAGTTTCGGAGATATAACGTCTCCCTGTCTCACGCCTCTTTGCAATGGAATTGCCTTCGAACTCTGCTCCTGTACTCGGACTGACATGTAGGCGTTTTTGTACAAACACTTCAGCACTTCAATATACCGATAGTCAATACGGCACCGCTGGAGAGACTCAAGCACTGCCCACGTCTCGATCGAATCAAAGGCTTTCTCATAGTCCACAAACGCTAGACAAAGAGGCAAGTTATACTCTTCGGTCTTCTGTACAACTTGCCGTAGCGTGTGGATGTGGTCTATGGTACTATAGCCTTTTCGGAAACCGGCTTGTTCTGGAGGCTGGAATTCATCAAACCTGCGACTGAGACGGTTCGTTATGACCTTCGAAAACAGCTTATAAACATGGCTCAAAAGCGAGATGGGTCTGTAATTTTTAAGTAAAGTGTTGTCACCTTTCTTGAAGAACAGCACCACCACGCTTTTGTTCCATGCTTCTGGCGTTGAACCTTCGAGTAAGACGGTATTAAAGAGCTTCTGAAGGACTTTAAGTACCGGTGTTCCACCCGCTTTCAGAAGCTCAGATGTGATACCGTCGTCACCAGGCGCCTTGTTGTTCTTAAGCTGTTTCAAGGCCATTCTAATCTCGTACAGGCTGATGTCCGGGATATCTTCGGTATAATGTCGGGTCAGCTTGGCTCTTGGGTCTTTGGCCGAGCTGCTAACAGGTTTAGCGACCGAGGTGTATAACTGTCCGTAGAAACTCTCGACCTCTCCTAACACTTCCGCTTTGGTCGACGCTACACTGCCGTCTCCTCTCTTCAGCTTCGTCAACTGGCTTTGCCCAATAGACATGTCTCTTGCAAACACTTTGGAGCCTTTTTTCCGCTCTATCGTCTCTTTAATACGGTTTGTATTAAAGATCCGAATGTCGTGTCGCAAGGACTTCCATATTCGTCTATTGAGCAGCCTATATGCTTCAGCATCATCCGAAGACTGCAGTTTCAATGAGCGTCGTTCAGCCATGAGGTTGAGGGTATCGTTGGAGAGTTTCTGTGGCCTATCTGTACGGTGGGGTTTAAAGTACTTGGAACCCACTGTATGGACAGTTTCTACTAACCTGTTATTGATCTCGTCCACTGAAGCGATGTTCTCAAGGCAATCGAAGCGATTGGATAGCTCAAGTTGAAAGCTCTCGGGGTCTTGAATATGGGCACGAGTAGGTCGGAGCGTAGACTTCATCAGACGAGACCTCTCCAGTTTGACATTAATATTCACCGTGCCTCTTACCATTCGGTGATCACTACCGGTTTTAACCCTGTTGATCACGGAGACATCAGTGAATATTTGCCTTTTGGTGGTCATAATGAAGTCAATCTCATTTCTCGTGGAACCATCGGGACTCAGCCAGGTCCATTTCCTGTGAGGTGGCTTCTGAAAGAAAGAGTTCATCATAAAGAGTCCCTCTTTCTCCAGGAAGTCGGCCAACCTCTGTCCCCTACGGTTCCGTTGTCCATAGCCAAATTGCCCCACTTTCGACTCATCCTCGCTTCTCTTACCCAACTTCGCGTTGAAGTCCCCCATAACAACTAGAAAGTGCGTTTCAGAGGTATGTATGGCCCGACTAATGTCCTCATACATATCCTCCACCTCATCATCCGGGTGCGACTTCGTCGGTGCGTATACCTGAATGACCTTCAGCGAATATCGTTTGGATACTCTGAGTATTAGGTATACGACCCTATTGGAAACGCTATCGATCTTAACTATGTTGTTAGTAAGGGACTTGTGGACGAGAAACCCGACACCACCTTGGGACTGTTGGTCGCCCTCCCGGTGGTAGAGTAGGTTACCTGATTTTAGGGTTATCGTGTCCTCACCCGCTCTACGGACTTCAGATAACCCCACAATGTCCCAGCGTAGCTTACTCATTTCTTCTTCCAGCTCATATATCTTCTCGTCTGTCCTCATCGTGCGTATGTTGTGTGTTACCAGGGCCAGTCGTCGTCGTTGGGGGTGGTAGCCGGGCGTCTGCCGGGGATTCTTAGCACCCCCTGCCCCACCGTTACCGTGGCCGCTACCGTAGCCAGGAATAGCGGGGCTGCCGGGGACTGGGGGCCTGGTTCTTTTTGTCCAATCCATTGAGGGGTTTTTGCCAATACTCGCCACGCTTGGCAGGCGGGTTGGCGAGCGCAGTTTGTGTGTGTTTGACTGGGAAGGTGCTGCTGCCCACCTTCTGATTTGTTATCCCTTAGCCGGCTTCTACGGCACCCACGGGTAGAGTTGGGGGGGTGCTATTCTAAGCCGGCACCGCCACGGCACGGCACCGCCACGGCACTACTTGTATAGCTCTCTGTTAAATTCTTTACCCTCAGATTTAAACCGTATGAAATGAAAGTACTTGTTCTGAATATTTTTAATAATTTCCCGTGTGTACCATAACGGATATACATACCGACTAACCCGCCTAGATTGTTGCTTTAGAGGAATATGTGAACTAATACAATCGTACAGTGTCTGATAGAAAATGTCGGTCGCGGAATTAACCTCCTTGGCATTCAATAAGTCTGACCAGTCTAATTCGGTTAATGCTGCATATAGTGCACTAAAATCTGCTTTTCGGAAATTCCATTCGGGAGGCGCCCCGGGTCTCTCGGTCCGAAGCGAAGGCTGCGATCGCGGGCGCGGCGTACCACTGGGCATGCGCACGCTAACCGACAGCGGCGGATGGTATGCGTCCGCCGGCACAAGCGCGTCCTCTCCCGCACCACCGCACACCACCGCCCGCTCGCTCGCAAGGCCGCTCAGCACGAGGTCTAACAGCCCGCCATGCTCGTTCAGTACATTATTATATTGAGATAATTTACAGAAGTCAGTAAAAAAATTAAACTGTGTTTTAACGGTTACACTACACGAGTTCAAATTAAAATCTCCTAATATGATTACTTCCATGTCAGAATATTTACAACGGGCATTCTCAATACAGGTCAAAACATTTAAATATTGCTCGTCATTATAACTAGGTGGTAAGTAAACAACACAACATAAGAACCTAACATTTTTCCAACTGATAATCGCAAATATAACCTCTTTGTCGGGCGTGAGTGCGTCGATGTCATTTAGGGTACGCAACGTGTAGCAATCGTGAACGGCAAGCAGCACGCCCCCCCATCCCGCGTCTCCGGCGCGGTCGCGACGCGCCACTCGCCACCCCCGCGGGAATAGCTCACCGTCACATACAGAACTCGTTAAAAAAGTCTCAGTTAGCGCTATTATATCGAAACAGCATGATGTTACGTTACTGTTAAATAACTCAGTCTTTGACCGTAACCCACGTACATTTTGGTATAGAACGCGAAAATTTCTACAGCGATTCAGATACACGCTTAGCACGAAAGTTCTGCCTCCAAGGCTTGACACAAATACCTACGGCCCAGTTTACCGGCGCCACATGATGTGGGGATCTAGTCACTCTGATTTATTTGGTCTTTCTCTTCTAGATATTTTCAATGACATTGACCTCTGTGTGCTCAATGATGGTTCTCCCACTCGTAGGGTCCGACCTGGTCAAAATCCGAAAAGAGTTGTTGATCTCTCTCTTTGTTTCGCTTCCCTTTCTTCTCGTCTTATATGGAAAGTCCTTCCCTTTTCTTATGGTAGTGATCATTTTCCTATAATTGTGACCTTACCCAATAATATGTCTCCTTGCTGCAATCCTTCTCCTTGCTTAAAATACATACTTTCTTCAGCTGATTGGTCATCTTATTCCTCGTATATTAATTTATGATAAAAACTAGACTCTTCCTCTATCTTGCCTTTGCATGTTGACCCTCTTGTCTCTTATAAGATTTTCACTGATATTATTATTTCCTCTGCTGATATGCATATTCCTACTAAAAAACCAGGTAAAAGCTTTAGGATCTCTACTCTATGGTGGGATGCTGAATGCACTGCTGCCGTTAGAAAGCGGAATGAAGATGAGATGATTTATAATTCCTCTATGACAATATCAATTTTTTTAGAGTATCAACAGTCAGCTGCAAAACTAAAAAAATTGGCCTCCAAAAGGAAGAAACAAGGTTGGATTGGTTTTTGTGAACATTTATCTCCAAAAACTCCTTCGTCTATTGTTTGGAATCAGTTGAGTCGTTTTCGAGGTTCACTTAACTATGAAAATATTACTTCAAATGATACATCTCTGTGGTTAGAGTAATTTTCAAATAATCTTGCTCCTCCTTTGGTTCCATCTGAAGACTCATTGCCTTCTCCTATATCTCCTTTGGCTTCTCACAATTGTTTTGATAGCTCACTCTTATTAAACGAATTGTTGCTTGCTCTTGATGGTCTGTCTGATTCAGCTCCTGGTATAGATGGAATATTTTTAGAGCTAGTTAATCATTTTTTTTTTATTATGGTATAGTTCCCATTGAATGGAAATCCCAAATTGTCATTTCTATTCTTAAACCTGGCAAAGATCCATCTGATCCGAATAGTTACAGACTTATACCATCGTCTTCTGTATTAGCCAAGATCACTGAACATTTAATAAAACATTGTCTTGAATGGTTTGTGGAGAGTAAATCAATTCTCCCAAAGTCTCAGTTCGGGTTTCGAACGGGTTATAGTACTATGGACAGTCTAAGTTTGTTAACTACTGATAATTATATACTCGTAGCATTTAAGGAAAAACAATATCTCGTTGGTGTATTTCTAGATATAACTTCTGCATATGACAATGTTTTGCTTTCTGTGCTTAGGAACAAACTCATTAGACTTGATGTGCCTATTAAGCTTGTTCGTTTTATTTGTAATATGCTTATGGAATGTTCTGTCATTATCAAATCTAAATATAACCTTTTTCCCCCTAAGTCTGTTTGGAAAGGTCTTCCCCAAGGCTCCGTCTTCTTCTTCTTAAGTCCAATCCTTTACAGCTTGTACACCTATGACTTAGATAAATCTGTGGACTCTTTCTGTCAGGTTCTTCAGTATGCTGATGACCTGGCTCTATATGTTAAGGTTCAATCTATTAATGAAGCTGCTGACAGACTGAATTCAGCACTTTCGTATCTGGGAGATTGGCTTCACTTACATGTCTTATGTTTGGCTGTTCAAAAAAGCTCGGTTATAGTTTATACAAAAAAAGGTAATCCCTCCAGTTCATTTGTTAATAGGTTCTCATTTTATCCCTCAAGTTAATTGCACAAAAATTTTAGGTATCAAACTTGACTCTAGAATGTCTGGGATTCCTCACTTTGATTATATCTACCAAAAGTGTCAACGTATAAAGTTGTTATACAACGCTATAGTCCGAAGCCATTTGGAGTATGGCTGTTTCTTATTAAACATAATCTGGACAGGATAAAATACGAGAGTCATTTGAAAAGTTCTTAGCCTAACACACTTAATGAAACCACACGATTTTGAGTTTATTTTTATTTTTCAACATACTCTCCTCCGAGCTCAAAACACTTTTCCATCGACCCGGTAAGGCTTCGATACCCGTTTTAAAAAATTCTTCGTCTAAGTCCTCAAAATAAGCGTCCACGACGGCTATGACCTCTTCATTTGTAAAAAAATTTTTACCACCTAAAAATTTTTTCAGCTTTGGAAACAGATAAAAGTCGGACGGTGCTAAATCCGGTGAATATGGGGGATGAGGTAACAATTCGAAGCCACATTAAAGGATTTCTGCCATGGATTGCACAGAGGTGTGAACGCGCGCATTGTCCTGATGAAACAAGACTTTTCTTCTCAATAAACCTGGACGTTTTTTTTTGATTCCTTCTCTCAAACGACGCAACAGGTTGCAATAGTAATCGGAGTTTATTGTTTCACCCTTTATTAAATAATTCACGAGAATTATACCCTTTGCATCCCAAAAAACGGATGCCACGATCCGTTTTGGATGGACGATAAAACCACCTTTGCCTTCTTTGGGGTGGGCGATCCTGCTCTTTTCCATTGTTTCGACTGTTCTTTTGTCTCGGGTGTATTGTGGTGAATCCATGTTTCATCCATGGTTATAAATCTTTCAACTAATTCTATTGGGTCAGCTTCATATAAGTCTAAACAGTCGCGAGAAGTTGTGAGTCGGTTGCGTTTTTGTTCCACTGAAAGCAGTCGTGGTACCCACCGCGCAGACACCTTAGAGAATCCAAGTTCAGTAGTAATTATATGATGTGTTCGCTCAGATGAGATGCCTACAGTCTTAGCTATCTCCTCGACAGTCAATCTTCAATCAGATAAAATTAAATCACAGATTTTGTCTTTGTTTTGATCAGTAGAAGCAGTCGAAGGCCGGCCACTACGGGGCTCATCTTGAATGGTCTCACGACCACGTTTAAACTCTGCCACCCAGTTTTTAACAGTCGCATACGAAGGGGCGGACTCACCCAAAGTAGCAGACATGTCTTCATGTCAACGTTTGGAGTTAAACCTTTCAAATTCAGGTATTTTATCTCTGCACGATGTTCAATTTTATCCATTTTCAAAAATAGCTCTGACTTGACTTACGGTATCACGTGTAAACGAACAATGAGTTACTGTGAATAAACTAAACTGTGCATACTTGTTGCTAAATAATGTAACTACAAAATGAGGGTAGTTATAAAAAAACCAATGACTTGTTAGGTTAGGCTAAGGACTTTTCAAATGACCCTCGTATATAAAATCCAATCTAAATAATTGCGTATAATCCTTGGAATGAAATCTTCTCCTGTAAATGCCATGCAGGTTGAATGTGATGAACCGCCTCTAAATATACGCAGGCAGTTTCTTTCGGATAGGTTTTTCTTTAAACTGGTTCAAAATTCTAATCACCCTCTTCTCCCTAATTTAAGCATTCTGGTAAACCTTTACGGTTCTCAGGTCTCAGATAATATTCCTTGTCTTCTTCATAGTTTTATTAAATTTACTAGACTCCCATGCCCTGTTTATCAGTTTCCATCCAATCCCCTTTACTTAACTTCTTACCAAGCTCTCATATTTCGTTCTGATATTCGTCTGAACTCTGGTATGGATAAAGATTCGGTCAACCCTCGTGGGTTATTCAGTGAACTTATATATTCGCAGTTTTTAGGATGGCACATTTTTTCCACTTATGCTTCCAAATTATCCGATGAAAGTGTTGTTGGGGCAGCACTTTAGTTTCCTTCTTCCAAAATTATTTTGAGTTATAAATATAAATGTCCTAACTGAAGCATTTCTCATGCTTCAGTCTTTTCAGGCGAAGCTTTTGCTGTCTTGGAAGCGATTCGTTACATAAAGTCTCACAAGCTAAACAATTCCATAGTTTTCTCTGATTCTAAAAGTTGCCTTCAATCCATTTTATCCAACCCCTTCCGCTGTTCTTCTCGCTTCCCCCTAATTCTTCAGATAAAACAATGTTTATTTGAGTGCCACAGTAGTTATGGGTTTAAAGGTTGTTCTTGCCTGGATTCCTGGTCATTCTGGAATTCCAGGTAATGACACTGCGGATTCATGTGCAAAGGCTGCTTCAAATACTGGTTCTCTGGAACTGGAATTTCAAGCTATATTCTCACGATCTCTCCCTTCTCCCTAAATCTCATCTTCATGATTCTTGGTCCAAATACTGGGAATCATCAAAAGTTCTAAAAGGAAAGTATTATGGCGACATTCAACCGTTTCTTCCCAAAATTCCTTGGTTTTTCAAATTTCGCAAATTCAGCAAAGTCACTACATCGACAGTCTGCCGCCTCCGGCTGGGTCATGCTTGTACCCCCGTTCACTTGGCCAAACTGAGGATTCGGGATAGTTCGTTATGCGAATGTGGCTTAGATGAAGGAGACTATGATCATATTTTCTTTAGCTGTCCAAATTTGAAATATTCACTGTATGATATTCTTCCACAAAAAATATCCCGTCCTATTTCATTCAAATCTCTTCTGTCCCTTACTTTTTCTTCTTTAATTAACTGTATATTATGTAATTACATTAGTAGAAATAAAATAAAATTATAATAACTATATTCCTTAATATTTATTTTATAAATGTATGAATTTTTATTATTATTATTTTTATTATAAATGATATGATATTTTTGTATTGTTTTTGATTTGAATTTTGTTCTTATTTATGTTGTGTTTGTGTGTTTTAGAGTAATCACTGGAGTGGAACAGTTTGTTTGATTCTCTCTTCTAATCACCGACCATATTCTAAAAGTTTACTTTAATTTCTCCTGCAGTTTATGAAACTATCATGTAACAGATACCGGCAAAGTTCCGACACTCAAACAAGTCGCAGGGGCCATACACAAAGAATCTAATCTAATGTTTACACACTCATGCCCCTGCACTTGTATTCCTTTTGTTGCGGGAGGCATCAACTTCAGACGTCTCTATATCTAAGACATGAGAACAAACATATCTGCTCATCATGTTAAGCGATGACCCACCATGGAAACCTATGGTGCATATCCACATTACCAATTCCCATGAGCATAGTACTTTTTTTTTATATAATTGTAATAATTTAATTAATTAAAAATCTTTCAAATCACTTCGGCTTTTTGCAAATTATATATATTTTATCATACAAATATTTTTATAGTATTACTTTTCAAAGCACTAACGCCTGCTTAAGCGATCTCAAACATTGAATCACATCCTCGACGGGATTCAAACCCGCTTCTCCTGACTCTCCGTGTCAGACGCCATTGACCAACTAGGCCACCGAGAATCTGGTCCGAGCATCGAATTTTAACTCTCTATTTGACTAACCGTCTTGCGGGGACGGAGCGACATCTATTGGACAGTTAACAGTACCATCCAACCGAAAGAAGCATTATTTAGAAATACTTGAACTTTCGCATTGACATCGCAACCCTTGTGATTTTTATAGTATTACTTTTCAAAGCACTAACGCCTGCTTCAGCGATCTCAAACATTGAAATTTATAGAGAGAAAAATTCACATCCTCGGACGGGATTCGAACCCGTGTCTCCTGACTAGTAGTAGTCAGGAGACGCGGGTTCGAAGGAAGTTCGAGGATGTGAATTTTTCTCTCTATAAATTTCAATACAAATATTTTTTCAGCATGGAGTCTTAACTGAGATCCCACCCACATACCACACACAATGCTTGGACAGTTTATTCCAACCCTTTGTTTATCTCGTTTTCAAGTTGCTGGAATCGAGTAATTGTTTCCTGTGCCTCTGTTCAGATTGTCGATAATCCCATGAAGTCCCATCATAGTGTCTTTAATCTGTCCGCATCAGGTTTACGCTATAACAAAAGATTTATGAATGAACCAGGAGCTTGCTGAGTCGGACGGATTAAGGCAATTAAATTATTAGAATTATATACTTCTAATTCTTATTATAGAAAGGAAATTTAGTTGTTTAATTGCATCAATGGGAACATACCAAAGGTGTTTTTTGGGAAGGTTTATGATTCTTTCTATAGAGCTGAATTTCTTTAAGCCTGCTTTGGCGCATGTTTCCCATTGATCTAGCGATGATGTTACCGAATAAAATATTACGCGAATATTTATCACACACAAAAGAAAGCTGTCAAATTAACTATTTTCAAAAGTCTAGTTTTACGTAAGGATGAATTGTCTTTAAAGCATAATACGTCTTAACAATTGCTCCGTCTCGTTTATCTCCCATGTTCCATGAGCGTATGGATATTGTGTGTTGCCAGGACCAGAGTTTGTTTATGTATTGGATGAATTTTAAATATACATTCCATCCTAAGGTTGCCTGGAAGAGATTGCTTTTAGCAATAAGTCCGCCCATTGTGACACAATTTTTGTAATTATTACATTTAAGTTTTCATATTGTTATGTTTTTGTGAACAATAAAGTATTATCTACCATCTATAGGGTGGTAGCGGGGCATGTGCTGCAGATTTTATGCATTGCCTGCTCCTCCATTATCTGGACTGCAACCGGGGCCGGGATTAGAGAAGCTGCCGGGGACTGGAGCCTGCTGTTTATATCATATGCTTGTGGCTTGTGAATGGCATGTGAGTTTTAGATCTTGACAAGATGCTGCTCCCACATTCTGTTATATTTCCCTGCGTCGCCGTTTTGACTCTCACGGGAAGAGAAAGGAGAATACAATTCTAGTCTGGATTCACAAGGGTACTACTGGCTAGCGGCTAGTGCAAAATTTATAGGTTAATAATTAGTTTTTGTGATTTTGTGTTTATCACATCATCCGTCTCATCTGAATGAGTGAGTGTTATTTCCCTTACTTCAATAGTTCGCTCGCTATATTGAAATAGATTGACCCTATTTTTACTTGAAGGTTCTTCTATAATATTATTTGAATCTTATACTTTCAGGATTCCAGTAGCACACAGATGCATCGCAAACGCTGCATGTACAATGACATAATGAGGCGCGGACCACGTGCCTTCGATGTCCTGCTGGAGACCCTGGAGGAGAATGGCTACTGGGAGTTGGTGCGAATGCTGGACCCCAACTCCATCCTGAATACTAGCAGTGCTAACACAAGTATGCTCAAGCTTTATAGTGAATTATTTACCAACTTACTCTTGTAGTTATGAGGTCTGAGAGACTTGCTTATATTTAACATACTTTTTCTAGTCTATGGGATACGAAGCCACAGAAACAAATTTGATTCCCCCCCTTAGCGGTGAAATATCAAAAAATTTTAGTGGATGAGAGAATCAACTGTCAAAATTTCAAGTTTGTAACCCCGTGGTTTTGACACTGCGTTTTTTAGAACAAAGTTTTTTTTTAACTTTCGTAATTTAATAGTTTTGCATTATAATGTGTTATGGTACAAGCTCTAGAGTAAAGTAATAAATAATAAAACCAGCCAAGTGCATGGGCGCACACTAAGTTAAAATAGGCCTATACAGAAAAAAAAATTATGAGGTGGAATGGCGGTACGGGATCGGAGCGTGAGTCAAACTACCGCTTGATTGGTTTTATTTATGGCTTATTTCACTAAAAAAATTAATTCAATGTAGAAAATATAGCAAATCTATTCAAATATAAGAAATTCA
This sequence comes from Selenia dentaria, assembly GCA_917880725.1. Taxonomy (NCBI): domain Eukaryota; kingdom Metazoa; phylum Arthropoda; class Insecta; order Lepidoptera; family Geometridae; genus Selenia; species Selenia dentaria. The sequence continues at coordinate 41,636,480 of OU862878.1, forward strand.
GGCCAGAAATATCTTCCTTACTTGATAATAAAATTGTTTTAGTCACGGTATAAAGTGTCGGCAGCGTGACAACCCATCCTGAGTACAAACATATTTGTTGATGCTGAGCGTACTCACACGTGACTCGGAGACATGGATATGTCCAAGCAACGGATCTCATTCCGCCAAATGAAATGTGATTTGTGCGTTCTTGATTTGCTAAGCTTGAAATTAAATAAGCAACTAGAATGTGGTTTCCTTTATAATAATTTTGTAAGATAATAAATGCACTTGAATACAGGTAATAAAACTTTTATAACATCAATTAACCAGAAAGCAAACTAAAAGCGCAAACTATTTTAATATGTTAACACACGGCGCTCAGCAGTAAAACTGGTACTTACCACCACTTAGAACATCCAGTCGTTGTTACTACCTAATACTGGGCATTCCTTCCAGTGCTTCAAACTATCATCAGAATTATATTTTATACGAACTGTCAACATGTTTAACTCTGAATACTCTGAATCCGTCGATATTTTTATAATGAGGCAAAAACGTTTAAACTAACTATTTTTTTTCTTATGTTAAGTTTATTTAATACGTTACATGCACTATTTTGTATGGCTTTAAATACCTAATACTTATGTTACTATGTATTATCTACTGCATCACGCATATTCCGTTGGGTTAAGGATGTGGTATTTGTGGTTGGCTATTTATTTATAGAATTGATTGCGATCTATGTTGTTTCCGTCGGATAACTATAGTCTGACCGCTACTGCTGTACCGCGCCTTAGGTCGGTGCGTGGTGCGCGCTTGTGCTGCCACGGTACAGTTAAATTAAAATAAATTGAAGTCCGCCCTCCTTTTGGTTTCACCGCAGTCGGCTAAAAAGAGGTTGTTTCTGGACAACCGTGTCACCCTTCTGAATAACAGTAACACCTGCGCGTGTGTGTCTATCTGCAAAATAAATATAGATAAAAGTGGGAAACATAAATTCATTTTACATGAGAATAGATTGTTTTCATCATATGACTGGTGGCGGACAGAGATAGCGATAGAGTTAATGTGAAGTCAACACCATCCTAAAAAGTCTTCCAATGTGATGTCGGATGTAGTTTTGTAACTGCTTTTGCAGGGCTGCACCATCCAGATGTGAAGGAGAACTTTATCAGTTTGAGTTCAGTGAATAAAGCTCAAAGGGAACTTCAGAACAGTAAGTAAGCAGTGTTTACAATACTTGTGTTTGTCTCTATGTATATATATATATATATATATATATATATACATATGTATATATATATATATATTTACTTTAGAAACGGGATATATATACTATGTATTGTATTTATTTTGAGCTCTCGATACTCGTGAATAACGTGAACATGGCGCATGCAACTGTGCCGAAATATCGAGAGCTCACAATAAGTACAATACGTGGTAAATATCCCGTTTCTTACGTTAATATTTATATTTTTTTTATAATTTATATAAACTCTAATTCGCCGCTCCACGGCTAAGAGCCATAGTGCGACTGAACGCACGACCACAGATTACTGAATAAGGCACGACCCCACGCACCGCTACATCGCAGAATAGATAGTAGTAAATGCGCGAGACATACCTACCCGCTTAGAAACAACGTGCGGACGATAACCCGCCCGGACCAGCCGTCGTTTAGGCATAGACATCAGCTGCGTAAACATTCACGAGTAGGTAGGTTCGTACGTAGTTGTGCCTATTCACAATGGGTAGGTATGTCTCGCGTTGTCACTGTTGTCTATTCTGTGATGTAGCGGAGTGCGTTCAGCCGCGCAATGGTTATAAGCTGCTGAGCAATGAATATGGGTTCAAAATATTAAAAAAAACATGCATTTTTTACCTTTACTATAATGACCAGCTATCGATTTATAACCCTATTCGATATTGTGCACTAATTAACAATGGCCTTATATAACAGATATAGATATGTCCTATTCGTATTTTAACACCCCTTATTATATTATAGACACACGAAAATAAGTCAAAAATACCACACAAAATCAAACACATTCCATACCTTAGTTAAATATAAACTAAAACAACAAATTGCTGTAGTAGCTTACAGGATACGTCCGAACACATTGCACCAAAGAACTGCGAAATATTGGGTGACGTTTAACATATGATATAGGAATGAACACACACGCTATCCTTGCCACAGATGTTATAGTAATAACAGCAGCCCGTACTGTTTGCAGATCAAAGTGCGCCACACAGTGGAGGTAAGGGTGCTAAGGCCGACACTGCAGTCCCCCCCGCCGCACGCACTGCGAGTCACACCGAGATCGAGCCGTTAGTTGTAACCAAATCTATAAAGTTCGTCGACGACAATCCGATCAATCATGGTATGTACACATTATCACAAAATATATTATTACGATATTTTAAAATTTACAAACGTATTTTTAACTAATTCAGTTAACAGGCTTAGGTTAACTTTATGAGAATAAAATAATACCATAATAATTACTTAAAAAGTATAAACATAGATTTTAAAATATTATAATTAATATTATTATTTAATAAATATTCACTGCTTCAACAAATAAAGTTATTCTTAAAATGTACTATGCAAATTCAAATTCAAATTTTCAAATTCAAATACAAATTTTTCATTAGCATAAATTCAAAAGACTTAAATGTACTATGCAATATTTTTATAAAATGATTTTGAAAACTTGGAAAATAAAGCGTAATATGTTGTAAACTATGAGAATAACACAGGATTTATTTCTAATAATTGAAATAAATTACCTAGAATACCAGAAAAATAATGTCATTGTTTAATATTGTATTGTAACTTATTACTGCCCGCGGTTCTGCCTACGATCGAAGATACCCGGGATCATAAGCATGCAGGCCTTGTACACAAGGTTTGAATCATAGGTATAATTTGTGTCCATTTAAATTTTCTTTCAAATCCGCTCAACAGTTTGAGTGCGAAACAACTAAGAAACATAATATACACTCTCACATAACATTTTCGCTTTAATTATTACTGGTAGACATAATTATTGCGAAAAAAAATTAAAGTCCCCCCAAATTATAAAAAAATAACTACTGTAATTATCTGATATTTGTCAAAGTTTGTTTGTGTACATACGGTTCAGTGTTGATAGCCGAGTAATGTGTGTGTGTGCGTACAGAACTAGGGGTGTACCGTACGCGCGGCGCACACCGCGGCGTACTGTTCATGTTCACGTACATGCGGTTCGAGCGCGACGTCGAGGAGTACCGCGCCGGCGCCGACGTCGACTCCGCGAGGCTCAAGCATCTCTTCCACGAGATCGGCTTCGAGGTCTACGATTACGAGGACCTCACGTATCAGGTGAGTGCATGTGCTCACCCATCACCTCCCTGGTTCAATAAAACAGAAAATCATGTTCTAGGCTTCTAGTTTATTTGAGCCTTCTTGGTACCGTTAGCCGTTAACGAATTGACAAAATATCGTTGGTAAATGATAGGACTAATAGGATAATTGAGGGTGTAATTGTCAGAGATGCTACCGCCTTATTTGGAATACGTGTATTTAAAATGTTAGGATAATGAAATGTGTAAACTACGTATATGTAATATGAATTTAGGCCGCACTCTAATACATCATCAGCAACAGCAGACTTTATTACACTAATGCAAGCTAGTATTAATATTAAAAAAATTGCTCTTGGCGTCGTTATTGACCTGAATAAGGCATTGGACACAGTGAGTCACCCGATTCTTCTACGAAAACTGAATAGAATAGTTATAAAGAATACGGCCCCTCAAAATGTTTGAATCGTGTTTGACAAATGAATGAATGAATCACAAATAATAAAAATAGGTGACTACCAGAGCAGACCACAAAACATATCTCTTGGAGTCCCCCAGGGGTCATTGCTAGGCCCACTGCTGTTGCTTATCTACAACAATTCTATATATATAAGGTACCACTTCATGGAAACAAATAGTTGTATGCTGATGATACTTGACTCTTTTATTTTCTTGCTTGAAAATAAAAGAGTCAAATGATTGTCCAAGCCCAAGAAGATTTAGTAGGCGGCCTTAAGTTATAAATTTAATGTAATATCTGTATTGGCTCTATTTTGCAATTCAAACTGAACTAACTCGGTTGGCGGATTCCGCAGTACCCAGTTCTTAGAGTTCTAAAATGTTCCACGAAACAATAGCGGTCTTTAACCATTTTGGTGTAAACATGTTTTTCTTAGTATAATTTATTTATACGTTCCCGAAAGTACCGACCGGGATCGTTGTAAACAACAATGGATGTTTGTCATAGATCTCGAGGACGTTCCTTAGTACGTAATAGTATTTAGCGGCATCTGGTGATGGTAAAGGTGTTCGGTTTGTCAGGAGACGAAGAAGACCCTGGAGAGCGTGGAGGCGGTGCTGACGCCGGCGCCGGAGAGCGTGTTTGTGGTGGTCTCCTCGCATGGGTACGAGCGGCCCGGCTCTTCAGACAACGACATTCGCTGCAGTGACGGAAAGCTCATCTCGCTGCTGTACGTCGTCTCCTACTTCAGCAACCTGCGCCTGCCCAAGCTGCGCGACGTGCCCAAGGTCTTCATCTTCTCCATCTGCAGGTACCCCCACCACACACACACGCACAGACTACATGGTCTGCAGTATACAAACTTTACGACCTTCTTCTTTTGCAGTTCAACTCTCTGTGAATTAATTTGTCCGGGGAAGTAGTGCCACCATACCTATTTCTACCGCGAAGCAGTAATGTTCGCAATACTGTGTTGTGGTTTGAAGGGTATGAACGTCCGTGAAATTACACGCACATATAATTAACACCTGATTGTGTCAGGATTACGGGCGCAGTGTAATTCGTCACTTGTGACGGAATGCATCTGTTAGGCGACGGCTCCCCAGTACCAGCTCCTTCCATTTGACCGCATTCAACGCAGAGCGGCTCGAATCGTCGACGATCAAGCTCTCTCCGATCGGCTCGACTCTTTGGCACTGCTTTGAGATGTTGGATCACTCTGCATCTTCTATTTCATATATCATGGGGAGTGTTTCGAGGAACTGTTCGGTCTAATACAGCTGCTATGCTATGCAGCTGAATTTCGCCAATGGACGTTACGAATAAATTTCATAGAGATCATGTTGAAGTCCACAACCGTGCGATTCCGACGGCGCTTTCTGCCTCACATCACTACTATGTGAAACTCCGTTGAAGTCGTTTGAAGTACTTGGAAGCCTTCAAGATGAGAGCTTATTGATTCCGCAAAGGCAGACCACTGGTATTGCGGATGTCCGTGGGCGACGGTGATCACTTACCATCAGGTGAGCCGTCCACCGATATTTTACCAAGCAAGAGATGATAATGGCCGGTCAGCGTAGTTGAAAGCAGCTCTGCCTTCTGAGCTGCTGGTCCCGGGTACGATACCCGGATAGGTCAAACATGTTTTGTGCATGAACATGTCTGAGACGTGTCTGGGTGTGTATATGTATATCAGTCATCAAATTACCGAAATATCTGGCTCTGCCTATTCTTATTCTTATTCTTATTCGTTTTGGGGGCGATGAGGCCTGCACTGACGTCCCGCTTGGGGTGTTTTGTGCATTCCCCCCTGCCAGCATTTACTCAAGCTAGACTAACTCCTTCACATAGCGGAGTATGGCCTTGGGTCGCTGGCACAACTGCTCCAGTGTAGATTGAGATGTTGTAACAAACGTCGATGACGCTGTTGATGCATCTTGCGTTCTGGAGTGGACCTCCAGTAGTCCTGTTTTTGCTCTAATATCTTCCGTAGCCCTGCAGTGCAGCAGCACATGCTCCACAGTCTCGTCTTTCAGCAGACAGCCTCATCATAGTGGGCTGTCTGTAGCTCCAATCTTGTGCAACTGGTAATTTAGATTACAGTGACCAGTGATGATGCCCACAATTAGGCGAAGGTCTTGACGTTGTAATCGTAGTAATTTGTTCGTAGTATTTTTGTTTAGGATTGGAAACATGGATTTCGCATGTTTACAGTCCTTCCTGTCATCCCAATAGTTTTGGTGTTTTCTTTCTGTGTAGCGACTCAGGAGATTCCGCACTTCCATTGCTGAGGGTCTGCAGAGTTCCATTTCCTCAGTGCTACCCTGCTTTTTGGCTCCTTCTTTAGCTAGTATGTCTGCCCTTTTGTTGCCAGTACAAAGGCCATGTCCATTTGTCCATGATATAATTATTTTGTAATTCTCTGAAAGTCCTTGGAGTGCAGCATGACATTCCGTTAGGACTCTTGACCTTGTTACCGGTCTTCTCAGTGCATGAACGACTGCTGTACTATCCGTGATGAAGGCCAGCAGCTTGTCTTCCTGTTCACTTTGTGATTTCAGGCGTAATACTGCCCTAGCAGCAAGTAGCAGAGCCATAGCCTCTGCTTGAAATGCCGTTGTGGTTTTGTTCAGGGCTATTGAATTGGAAATTGCAAGTTCTGATGAATGGAGTCCACAACCTGTTCCCGTGTTGTTTTTTGCGCCGTCGGTGTACACATGATAGGATGGTGTTAGACTCTCCAGGGCACCGCTTTCGGTAGTGAGCTCGTACTTCTTGTTTGCGAGGCGCGTCTTGGCTATCCTGTCGGTGCCTCTGTGTGATTCCGGGATTATTTTCGTCGCCATGTCTAAAATTCTACAGTGATTTGTGATGGACTGCGTGCCTTTCCATTGATCTGTAGATTTTATTCTTAGCGCAGACGCCATTGCTTCTTGCTGTATATGTAGATGCAACGGTGTCAGGCCAAGGATTACATCCAAGGCAGCTGATGGTGTCGTTTTAGTGCTCCCGCTTATCAGAGAGCACGCCAGTCTCTGAGTTTGCTGTAGTTTAGTCATTGTGGTCACCAGGGTTGTTCGGGGCCACCATACAACGCTTCCAAAAGTAAGAGCTGGTCTTACTATGACTGTATAGAGCCATCGACAAAGCTTCGGTTTGAGACCCCAGTCTTTGCCTACTGCTCTAGCACTCTGCATCAAAATGTTTGTGGCTTTTGTGGTGACGTGCTCAAGCTGCTTTGTCCATAAAAGTTTGCTGTCGAGCCAAACGCCTAAGTATTTCACTTCCTTGGTTAGTTCAAGTTTTTGTCCAAACAAGATAGGAAGTTTAAGGTTTCCTATTTTTGTTTTGCGTGTAAATAGTACCATTTCGGTTTTTTGAGAGTTGACAGATAGGCAGTGCCGTCCACACCATGCCTCTACTACCCGGAGTGCTCTCTGCATTTTTTCGGAGAGGGTGGACTTAAAGAGACCTGAGGTCATGATAGCCAGGTCATCTGCGTATCCTATTGTGACAATTCCTTCTTTATTTAAGAGCTCGATTAGTTCGTTTGCCACTACTACCCATAGCAGTGGTGATAGTACACCTCCTTGCGGACAGCCTTTTTTGACAAGGAAGCGTGTCCTATTAGAAGTCTCTATATGTGCAGCTCTATTTGAGAGCATGTTTGTAATCCACATATTCATCTTGCTGTCCACGCCCTGCTTTGCCAGCCCGGTCTCGATGCTGGAAAACGTTGTTTTATCAAAAGCACCCTCAATGTCAATGAAAGTGACAAGGCAGGATTGTTTGTTCTCCATTGCGGATTCAATCTTATGAACCACATGGTGAAGTGCAGTCTCTGTAGATTTACCTGCTTGATAGGCATGCTGATTTTTGTGGATGGGATTATTCGCCAGTGGTCCACTTCTTATGTATTTGTCACAAAGTCTCTCCAGTGTTTTTAGGAGAAAGGAGCTCAGGCTTATAGGCCTGTAGGACTTCGGATTTGTGTAGTCTGATTTGCCAGGTTTAGGTAAAAAGACTACTTTAACTTACCTCCACGGTTTGGGTATGTACTTCCATGCTAGACATGCCCTGAAAAGCGCCAAGAGGTTTTCTTTTATCATATGCAGGCTCCACTGATGGACACAAGGGTCCATTTTAGGGCCTTTTTTGTTCTTAGTTTACATTAACGACTTGCCACTTATGGCCAATGATCTTTGTGATATTGTTTTATTTGCGGATGACACATCTCTGATTTAGTAGATAGGAAAGATAGCACACTAATTCAAGTAAACAACGCTCTATCTAGTATCTCTAAATGGTTCTCAACTAATAATTTACTTCTGAATTCAAAAAAGACAAAATGTTTGAAGTTTTCTTTGCCTACTGTTCCATATTTGGAGTCCAACGTTACGCTTGATGGAGTTAAACTCGTAATGGACAAGGAAACAGTCTTCCTAGGCATTAAAATTGACGCAAAATTACAATGGGGTCCTCATATAAATGCCCTGTCTGGGAGACTCAGTTCTGCTGCATATGCAGTACGTAAAATAAGAGAGCTAACAGATGCTTCTACGGCGCGGTTAGTGTATTTTGCATATTTCCACAGCGTAATGTCATATGGGATTTTGCTATGGGGTTCAGGGGCTGATATAGAGACCATATTTATCCTTCAGAAACGTGCTATTAGAGCTATATACGAAATGGGTCCCCGTGAATCTTTGAGAGATTTATTTAAAGAAATCAATATATTAACGTTGCCTTCCTTATATGTATTTGAAAATATAATGTATGTTCGTAAAAATTTACATAAATATAAGTTAAATAGTGGTTAGTAATTAAATCACCACACTTTTAATACCAGAAATACAAATAGGATAGCTGTACCTAGTCTTAGAGACTTGCGAAGACTAAGAAGTCATTTTTTAGGAAATTGTGTGCGTTTTTACAATAAAATCCCAAAGCACATAACTGAGCTCACAGAGGGCAAATTCAAGTTGACTGTAAAAAACGTTTTAATAAAAAAAGCTTACTATAAAGTTCGACATTATATAGAAGATAAAGATGCTTGGAATACTCCACTTCTGGCAAGCTGTCTCGCTGCCACCCATAAAATGTAATATTTGTAGTACCTAAGTAGAAACATTGTAAACATCCATATAAAAAGAATGGCCCCGAGTTTCTTGCCGCTTCTTCTCGGTGGGTTCTATATATTTTGGAACGCGGCGGTAGTCTTTAAAGTACATTATAATGAAAAGTTAACGTTCATAAGTGCGTCTTTGATGCCTAAATTGAATAAATGATTTTGACTTTGACTTTGACTGAAGTAGTGCTGGAAAAATTTCATCAATCCCTGCAGCTTTGTATGGCTGGAATGTACTTACTGCCCATAGAAGATTTTCTTCCGTTACTATGGTATTTGCAAAAACCCAGTCTTCATTACCAGGCTCGTGCGTTGCTTCCATTTCCCAGTCTCCATTCTCTACTATGTGGAAAGTGTGTTTGAAGAAGAAGCTCAAACTGTTCTTGGTCCGAAGCCGTGTATGTTCCATCGGCCTTTTTCAATGTCCCAAGCCTTACCTGCGTGTTGCTAGATAAGATTTTTCTCAGTCTTGCAGTTTCGCTTTCCGTTTGGATCGAGTTACTGTACTTTTTCCACGTGGTCTGGGTGTGTATATGTATATCAGTCATCAAATTACCGAAATAGGCTCTGCCTAGTTAGACCTGAAGACTCCCCCTGGTCTACTCGGTAAGTCTAAGGTCTACCCCTGCCAGTATATGGCCGCGCGCTTGGGTCTTATATTTGTTTGTTTCGACACTTGCAGGGGTGAGAACAGGGACTACATACGCTCGGCTCCCCCGCCGCACTTGCCGCAGCCGGTGCGGGCGCGGGGTGCGGGGGCGGCGACGGAGACGGACGGCACGCTGCGGCGACACCCCGAGTCCCCGCCGCTCGACAAGAACATGGCGCTGCACACCAACACGCTCGTGGTGCAGGCCACGCTGCCCGGTAACTATATCTCCTTTTATTATTCCTTTATAGTATTGCCTTTGCCTACTTCATGCCCGTACTTATTGTAGTACCAGTTAAGTTTCTTAAAGTCATGTGCGCCCGAGATATAAGTGCTCAAGTAAGTAAGATGGGCTCTTGCAGAAAACTCTCGTTACCCAACTGGTGTGTCATCTGATTGGAACAGCTTATCCTAATTATAACAGTCAGGATAATGCTTTTAAGCTACCTCCACGACCAATGCCTTCAGCACCACGTCCTATGAGTGGAGTAAGTCATTTCACTCCTAGAAACTTGCCCTCGTTTTCCTTCGCCAATGCTCATGATTGGAGAATATTCGGAAATCCTCCACCCACAAATTCCTTTAAGACTAGAGAGATGAATTTCAATGAGTGCATGGGATATGAACCACACTATGAGATTTATGATGCCTATGAAACTTATGAGACCTATGATCCGAATTACACACACGGTTTTGACGGACAGGATTACTACCAACCTTATCCCGAGGTCGGTTATGAACTTCCCACCGAACTGAGTAGAACTGAAAATAGTTAATTTGTAACTTATGACTCGACAACCCATGTTGGTAAGGGCATGCCTGCCGACTTTATAATCTTAAGTATAACGAGGTGTGTAATCATCTGCCGTAGGACAAGGGTCTCGGCCGCCTGTACCACGGCGGCTCCGTTAGCTCAGGTATAGTTCGATTCAAACTTAATGGCGGTTCGGAAGTTAGCTGCGAGTGCAGGTGCGCGCAGGTTCAGTCAAGTTGACAATAGTTTAGGCTCCATTTAATTATTTTTACAACAAAGGTTTGTGAGTGTTTTAAGTGCTATATGGTACATAAATGTCAATTGGCAAGTACAGGAGTTCAAGGAAATTTAAAACATTTTTATGAAAAAGAAATAATGTTTTTATTTTGATTTTATTTTAACGGTTGTATCCCCTCCATAAAAACTTCTTTACTGGTGGAAGGAACTTCCATGAAAATATCGCTTCCTTCGTCTTCACTGGAATCTGATTCCTCCTCAGAGTCGGGATCGGATTCATCGTCACTGACATGGATTATAAATAATTCGTCCGTCAATCTGTCGATGACAACGTCACTTTTTTATATTCTTCCTCTATCTTTATCACTTTTCGGCACAATGCCCCCCATTCATTTTCGTAAAACGTTGTATCGTCCTCGTGGTATATTTAAACAACAAACAACAGTCTAAAATGTAACGTAAATAACAAACGGACACAGTCACAGTTTCGTAACAGTCAATAACAAATGAAAACTTAACAGAACAATTAACAAACAACAACAAATTCTTATGAGCTCGACTGTACGTAAGCAGGATTGCGCGCGCGTGTGCAGTATACGGACGTAACTCACACACTAAAGGCACGACGCGTAGGGCTAGTGCGGGTGAGAGAGAGAGGGCACGCGGGGATGTGCCCCGCCGCCGCATTCCTGTACGTCCGATGTTCCGAGCCGCCATTAAGTTTGAATCGTACTATAGTAATGTGCTTGCCATCGAAGCAAGGGCTGCCAGGTTTAACCCCTGGCCGAGGCAAATATTTGTTCGATGAGCAGAAATATATTGCTTGGGCTTTGCATATTTGTGATGTGCCTATCTGTGTATCCGCGCCCCCCGCGAGACAGGGTGTCTTAGTGCGGGGGGGTGAGTGGGTGAACGCTTAATTATTCATATCAAAGTGTCCAGAGGGACACATTTCATCGCAGACTAAAAATCCTTAGTATATATTTTTTGCTCATGAAAACATTTGCAACGGGTTTTGGATAACGCACAGGGGAGACTAAAAAAAGTACAGCGAGTAAGTTTAAGTCGCCCCTGAAACAACGCACACTGTCCGCGGACTTTAGAGAGCTTATAACTTTATTACCACACCCACTCGGAAAGTGTCTCATTACTCGTTTATAAACGGGTTACAAAGTTCGTCATTTCTCTCTTATAAATGTACGGCGGGCAATGTTATACCTATGGAATTTCATTTCTGCCCTGGTAGCGTTCTTTTGTTTTTCCGTTTCTGCCCTAATAGCGTTCTTTTGTTTTTACGTTTCTACCCTAATAGCGTTCTTTTATTTTTCCATTTCTGCCCTGGTAGCGTTCTTTTGTTTTTCCGTTTCTGCCCTAATAGCGTTCTTTTGTTTTTACGTTTCTACCTTATAGCGTTCTTTTATTTTTCCATTTCTGCCCTGGTAGCGTTCTTTTGTTTTTCCGTTTCTGCCCTAATAGCGTTCTTTTGTTTTTACGTTTCTACCCTAATAGCGTTCTTTTATTTTTCCATTTCTGCCTTGATAGCGTTCTTTTGTTTTTCCGTTTCTGCCCTAATAGCGTTCTTTTGTTTTTACGTTTCTACCTTATAGCGTTCTTTTATTTTTCCATTTCTGCCCTGGTAGCGTTCTTTTGTTTTTCCGTTTCTGCCCTAATAGCGTTCTTTTGTTTTTACGTTTCTACCTTATAGCGTTCTTTTATTTTTCCATTTCTGCCCTAATAGCGTTCTTTTGTTTTTAGCAGCGAATATAAAAATAATACAAAGGTCAAATTTCAAAAATGTTTTATATCCAATAATTAGAAAAAGAGGTGGGAATTATTTTATTGTACTCGATTTTCAATGAAAGCTAGCAAAGGAGGCTAGCAACCTTTTTCTGTTCTACGCAAATTTCATGGCGGCCATTATATATTGTTAAATATTGTTATTTACTGAGTTGATAATTCAACAGTACGCTTTTAATTATCCAAAATGTCACCTGATAGTGAACGTGACGATTTTATAATGATTTAGCCACAAGAGAAAAGATATGTTTGAATTCTTGCGAAATGCTCCAGATAACAATTATTTACTAATGAAGGTAACTATTTTTCATCCCATCTATTCGAAAAGGACGACTTGGTTCGCCTTTATGTGCACCCAAAGGTGGTGTTTCCTATAAGAAAGTTTTAGCGGGCAGTAATGAGTTTTTAATCCTCTTTATAAGTGCGCCGCAATTATCTTTGCCGCGCACTTTTTGAATTTGGAACATCTTAGTGTTCAGTACCAAAGAAATCGAACGCAAATATTGTTTGAATAAAGACTGGCTGGTACGACGGCCCATAGTCACGCCGCCGGATGAATGAAAAAAAAAAACAAATTAAAAAAGCGCGAACTACAGCCCGCGTTTTCGTAAATTTTCACGGATTGTTTGAAATTCATTGTTTTGAAAAATGAGTTCTTCAAGTGACAGTGAAAGTATAGAATTAACTCCTGAAAGCATTAGAACTGACGCAAGAAATGTGATGGATAATCTATTACCTGCAAAATCCCGGGAGAAATATATGAAAGCCTATGGTAATTTTATTGAATGGAGAAATGCAAGAAGCGCCAAGAATTTTTCAGAATCTGTGTTTTTGGCCTACTTCCAGTACTTAGCCAAAACTAAACAACCTTCCACTCTTTGGAGTACATACTCAATGCTAAAATCAACAGTCAGTTCTAATAACGATGTAAAACTGGACACATATTCGAAATTAATAGCGTACCTGAAGAGGATGTCTGATGGATTTAAACCTAAAAACTCCAAAGTGTTCTCAGTCAAAAACGTGGAGACTTTCCTTAATGAGGCACCCGACAAAGTCTTTCTTGCCGTAAAAGTAAGTAGGTAACTATGTTTACGGTGGATTAGTAAAATATAATCATAGTGTATAAAAATGCACATTTTATTGTAACCTGTACTTTGATAGATACTTGTCTTATTCACATTCGGTTTTGTTACAGGTGGCTTTAATTTTCGGATTACATGGAGCTTGTCGTGGCAATGAACTTTTAAAAATAACTGTTGATGATGTCGAAAATCACTCGGATGATTTACTGTTAGTAAAGCTGACCGATACAAAAACCAAAATTGACCGATCCTTCGTAATACGAGGAGAATACAAAACTATTGTACAGAAATACCTGGACCTGCGTCCTGCTGCTATGAAGACCAATCGGTTTTTCATCCGTTATCAAAATGGCAAGTGCTTCAAACAAGTGATGGGAAAAAATAAAATTTCTAACATGCCACAAGAAATTGCTACTTATTTTAAGTTACCAGATATTAAACTGTATACAGGACATTGTTTTCGTCGTACTTCTGCTACCCTTTTGGCAGATACTGGAGCGGACTTAACTGTTCTCAAGCGACATGGAGGATGGAAATCGAGTGCTGTAGCAGAATGGTATATAGAAGATTCCATTGAGAACAAGGCGAAAACATCTGAACGCATCGTGGAAAACATTAAATTGCAACCTTCAGTTAATCCATCCATACCACTGTCGCCGCGCCTATCTACATCCAAACAACGAGATTCACCGTCACATTTTCCTCAAAATGATCCAGATTCGGACATTTCAAACACGCAGAATATAAAATCTACAACAATCTCTATTCCTAATAAAACTGTAACAATAAATTTTCATAATTGCGAAAATGTCTCAAATGTAAATATAAGTTTTTAGTTGTTTTAATAAAGGATACTATTTAATTTCAATTTAGTTGTTACTCTATGTTTTATTAAATAATAATATTACAATAAAATATGAGGCGCTTTTATTTTCTCATAGTGGGTGATGAAAAGTAGAGTGTATCACTCGGGCGCAAAATATATTTTTGGCTCGGGCGACGTACTTTGAATCCCTCGCTACGTTCAGGATTCTACTAAAGAATCCCTCGCTACGCTCGGGATTCTACTCTAGAATCCCTCACTTCGCTCTGGGTTCAAAAAAACGCCCTCGCCATAAAAATATTATTTTGCTCCCTTATGATACAATCTACTATTATTTTCCTCGTAGGTGTAGCTTATAGCACTGTATCACTCGGGGGAAAGTTCCATTGCTGTTCTCGAGTATGTTTAAGCCCGATGTGCAGCGGAAGGCTTAAAGGAAACTCGAACAGAAATAGATTGTTTTCTGCCCTCGGTGTACAATGTACTATTGTGGCGCTGTAATGAGATCAAATACTAAAGAACACTAACCAGTACAGTAAAAATGTAATGTTCAATAAAAGGTGTAGCACTTACGTAAGGTTTTCTTGCCTCTTACGTTTAGCATCCCGTCGCGTCGGTGCAGGAGATTATTTGATTTTTTGATTATTTCGACAGGTGTTTAATGATAAGAGCTGTCTCTTATAATATAGTATTATATTATTGGTAGCAATTCGCATGTGTAGAACACTGCACTGAAATTCGCTAAACTATTTTAGTTCGTATTCTGTTTAAAACTAAAATCCACATTCGTTTAACACTTAGAACTCGACTGCTAAATTTACTTTAAACATATCGGCAATTGAACAGAAATGGCAAGTTTAAGAACTGTCATTCATTAGCGTTGGGCTTTAGACATAAACAGAACAAAAACATAAATAGATTTTGGTTCGCAGGTTTAGTTTGGTTTTGTAATAGTTAGCATGGCGTATTGTTTGTGGTTCTCAGGGTTCGTGTCGTGGCGCGACCCCGCGAAGGGTTCGTGGTACATCCAGGCGCTGTGCGCGACGTTCGCGGAGCGCGCGCACGACTGCGACGTGGACACGCTGTTCACGCTGGTGGACGAGCGCCTCAAGGAGAACTTCCAGATCCAGACCTCCTCCGTGGACCGCTGGGGCTTCAATCGCCGCCTATACCTGCACCCGGGCCTCTTCGAGTGACTACTACCCACATTCCGACGAATACAACTTTGGTAGCAACCCTTCCTTCTGAACCGCTAGTCCCGCATTCGACTCTGGGCAGGATAAACATTTCTGAGTGTGTATATGTATAAATAAGTATGTATATCAGCTTAGCAGGTTACCATAGGTGCATAGTACAGGTTCGGCCTTGCTTGGGACCTTAAGAACTTGTGTGGACCGGCCTGCATGCCTACATGCTAGCACGAGCTAACTGCCATAGCATATTCATCGTCATTATACAACGCCATATTCTAGAAGTAGGGTGTGAGCGCGGCTCATCGAGGACCTCGGCTAAGTTTCCAGTTTGTGGCGGTTTACCGACCGATGTCGGTTGTAGAGCGATCGTTATCTATGTAGAAACGGGACAGCCTGGACGCTTGCTTGTCACTGCGAATAGTTTGGATAAGAACCAAACAACGTTGTAATGATAAATGCGCGGTGGTTTGTAGTTCGTATATCCAGAGCGGTTAAGTTAAAACGGCCGGCACGGTACGACAGTATGTAGTCACTGACTCCGGCGGCAACGCGACGTCATTTCGCGACTAAAGCAAAATAATTAATCAAAAGACTTGAGACACTTGAGTATTGAACCTCGACATGACTAAGAATGAAGTGGGTAGTATGTTAGCAATAATTCTCATTATATTATCGTCATCATCTCAGCCGTAGGACGACCACTGCTGAACACATGCCTCCCCCATTATTTTCCAAAAGGACCGGTTGGAAGCGGCCTGCATACAACGTCGTCCTGCTACTTTTATCAGGTCGTCTGTCCACCGTGTGCTGCGCTTGCCGGTCTGTGGTCTCCATTCCAGAACCTTCCGGCCCTTATGTTATAGTTTAATAAAAATGCATTAGATTAAGAATGATTATTTACTGAAGTTGCACTTGCGATACAGTATAATCGCATGGTTGTGTATCTTTAAATATAAGAGACTGAATTTCATCATACGCGCCACGAAAGATGAGACTTGACGAGCGTCAGTAGCGGGGGGCTTGCGCAGGTACAGCCGTGTACAAAATAGTTATCCATAATTTGTGTAATATATTCATGGATATTTTGATGACATTCGAAATTGGATGTAGCAATACTAAAGTACAATTCTTATTCTTATGATAGAAGTTGTGTATAAAAAAAATTATCACTCGCACATTCATCTATATCAGTTCAAAGTTTTGGCTTCAATCTTTTTTCCGGGAATGCTAATAATTGGTCGGAAACTCGGAACTACTTGCTTCCTTCACAATAATTAATGACGTGTTAGTTAGTGTTTAGTTCAGTGGTCGCTGTACGCATCTGTACCTGCTTCAAATTGTGTACACTTTTGCTTCTTTTAACATAATAATATATGTGTACACGTCATATATTACCTGCTTGCTTTGTCTTCTTACTGCCTTATAAAATAGCTTAAATTTACATAACGTTTAGTACGGCGCAGAACAATTTTGCGCACCACTAAATAATGTCATCTTTTAACAAAGTATAAAATTATAGAGTTTGCACTCGTCTGTACTACGGGGTCGAGCGGTGCGTGCGCGGGGTGAGGGGAACATGAGGCGACTAACGCGCATGCGCAGCGCCGTACTGCACTCCCTCCGCCGCCCCGATGACTCCCGGTCTCTTCCCGCCTCAGACCTCATTCCGCTAATGAGACCTATAAATCGTGTACTGCGCAAGTCAAGTCTCATCTGTAGTGGCCCGTATCGTACAACTATGGCACAGATATGTGACAGTATGTACGACGGAACTCCGCACATTATTCAATGCCAACGTAACGTTGCTGATACCTACGAAGAAATAATATCAGGAAGCATAACTCAGAACGAATTCCACACAAAAAGTGGTCCTTCAAACCAAAGCGACGTATGATTCCAAATACGAATTACTTCCGAGGTTACAAATAGACATGTTCGGTGATTGGTTTAAATACAGAAGGAAAGCAGGGATTGGTCCACGCGCGTGCTGCAACGTCTACTATGACAGCTGAGTCATAGCGGCGTGAACGATGTTATTGATTTAGCACGACTTTTATTGGGTCATTTTTTAAGGCAGTTACTCTTCCTGATATTATTTCTTCGTAGGCTGATACAATACCTCTCTTGCTAATTAGTCGCGTAAAGGGCCATTTAGATGGAGAGAGTTTCTCGTGCGTTTCTTGGCAAGAAATTAGATTATCGTATTATACTGTTTACATACAGGCAAGAACTAAATTCTCTTAGTTCTTGCTACGTCAGAGCAAGCCTGCTAAGTTCTCGCCTACGATTATGTCATTGGAGATTAGCAAGCAATTATCCCTAGGCGATATAAATTACTAAGATAGAAACTTAGGGAGATTCTTGCTTACGAGTTCTCGACTTGTGTACACACGATCTCGTATGACATTTTTTTATGTTCATACGGGTATCGTACGAATCGGTTTGAACCGAGATGCGAGTGCGAGATTTGCCTTTTGAAATTACTTAAGATTTTATCTTCTAGAATTGTTAAAGTGAAGATGTCATGAAGTTCTCAAAAAATGTATGTGATATTTAGCTATTATCGAGTGAAACTAAACGATTGCGCTAGTTTATAAGTTTTGTATACAGAGTGTCCCGAAACTGAACTATAACCTGGTGCCGGGCGAGAGGCCAAGGTAGGCCAGTTATGAAAAAAATTAAATAAAAAAAAAGTTATTTCCAACATTTTTTAACAAATTATTATCAAAGTTAACTGACAATAATTTTGTAAACCATATCTCGTCACAACTTAATTTATTTTACTCAGTTAATGTTTAATACTTTGATTTGCGGTTGCGATTAGTAGCACTGTTATTTGATATTAGATTATTTAAGAAATCACTGTTTTTTTTTTACTGTTTCGAAAAATTTCTATTATCGCTTGGCTAAGTGTCATGGATTTTTTTTTTCTCATAGCTTATATATTATATATATATATAGCTATTGGCATATCTTGGCGTCGCCCGGTACCACGTTATCGTTAAGTTTCGCGACACTCGATATATGTATGTAAATATAATACTACTCGGATAACACCTTTCTTCGGGAAAATAAAGTATGTTGAATATCAGAATTGCATAGACTAAATGTGTATACGCAGCTCAGTGCTGAGCATACCACTATTGCCTAAGAATAAATAGTTATTTATTATTATTTTATGTAACTTCCCATCTTTTCTAGATTTTTTGTTTCATAAAAACGTTCTGACAATAATTAAAACAAAAAAAAAAGAATTAGCGAATTGTTCGATCCGTTCTCAAGTTATAGCGTGAACAGGAGAAATAGGGGTTCCTTTTTTATAAATATACTAGCTGGTGGAGGATGATGATGATGAATCTTATATATCCTATGTTACTCAGGGTGAATGTAGCTTTCCAATGGTGAAAGAATTTCTGAAATCGGTCCAGTACTTTTTGAGCCAATTCGTTACAAACATACTTACATACTAATCTTTCCTCTTTATAATATTAAGTATAGATTGTGTATATATTTTATGTTTACAAATATTATGTATAACATTATAGTGGAGTAAAATTCTAGAACATAAGTTTACTATTATTTTAAGTAACTGAAACTATCTATAAACAATGACTGATGGTCGGAAGTTATTAATTTTAAACAATGATCTTATATTAAAAAGCGGTAGATATGGTACTAAATAAAATAAATAATAATATGAAAACAGGATAAGTAGCGCAAATGATAGTAAGATTGCATCAGTTGCAGTGCGCTGGATCCGCTTTTGGTATTGTCAAAGGAGTAAATTAGTACTAATATCGAATTTATATTAAGTAAAATAGATTATGTTAAATGAAACTTAAAATGACAAATTTCTAATAAGATTTTAATTATTATAATACATTTGTAAACATTTTATTAAAACATATACATATTTGAATAAGTACATTTTATACATATTTTATATTTATTGATGATTGTTGGAATACAATATACAGATTTATATTGCGTTAAGTTTTTATATTTTCTTAAATGACCCAAAATTTAAGTAAACATGCGTCCTTTTGCATCAGAAGGGTATTTTTGTGACACGACCGCCTTTTATTAGTAATATAATGGGCTTATTTTTTGTGTTTTAATCATCATCATCTCAGCCGTAGGGCGTCCACTGCTGAAGATACGCCTACTTAATAAATTTCCGAAGGGACCAGCTGGAAATGGCCTGCATCGCACGTCATCATGCGACCTTTATCACGTCTGTCCACGACCTACGCTGCGCTTGCCGGTCCGTGGTCTCCATTCCAGAACCTTCCCGCCATGCGTGCTGTGTGCCCTGCCCACTGCCACTTAAACTGGCTTATCTTCTGGGCTATGTCGGAGACTATCGTTCGTCTAGGAATCTCCAGATTTCTGATTCTATCACGTAGGTAGACAAACCCCTAGCGACTTTGACCATAATTATTAGGCCATACCTTTTCTATAGTACGGTATATCCCCACGGTGTACAGGGGCGCGGGGCGCGGGATGTGGGAGTTACACATCGAGTTTTATTTTTTAAATTGAATGAATTGTCTTATGAAAAGTATTGGTCTGATTATTACGTTACAAAATGTATTGAAGTTAAAAGAAAAGTACACTGCTAAGGTATTTTAACAACAACGAAAATGAGTCCAATTATGTGGACACAAATTAAAAGTAATAGCAAGCAAATGGGTTTTAACGTAGGTATATGAATATTTTAGAAAACAAAATACTCTTGTGCCTAGTGAATATCAACATGACAAACGGTAGCAGGTTACTGGACTACCAGTAGGGTTTGTTCCCGGGAATTCTCGGGAAATCGGTCGGTCTCGTACCCGGGAAATTCAGCTCGAGAAAAGTCGAGACATCGAGAAGTTTAAATAAACATTTTTACGCTTAGCTTTCTTTGTAAATGCGAGGCGGCAGCGGCATCCTTTGACAGCACGGCTCGTGTCTGTCGGTATCCTTTGTTTTTGCCGACAAACGCAAGCGCGACGCGGCCCCAGTTGTATTTTGTTCATTCGTGTTTCAACTCCCGCCGTGTTCGGATCGGTCGGATCATAAACCCAGCATAGTGAGTGTATTTACTATTTAGTGACGCACGAGTAATAGAATCGCAGAACAAACAGGTAAGTATTGTTATTATTTATTTAAATAGTTCAAGTGTTTGTTTTGTTTTGTAAGTACTTTTGTATTACCAAAATAATATTTTTGTTTAAAATGAATAGGTATGTTAAAGAAATAAAACTTTTGTTTTTAATCAAATAAGAGAATTGTTAGTGCATAAATATTTACCGATTTCATTAATTGCATTTGTATTGCAGATGTTGTAATAATCCCACAAAAGCCTAAAGTTCTAAACTAAACACATAATATTAAGACGTTGTTTTATGGCAATTTATCTACTACAAATAACACAAAACGTATCCAACCAATCCTACCAAACGTAGTATACAAAAGGACACAGCTATTTTTTCATCATCATCATCAGCCTAACCTAACCACATCAACCCCCTGCTGGGCATAGGCCTCCCCACTGTTGCGTCAGCTATTTTGTAGGTACTAAACTAAAATACTTACTAATTCTTGAACTGTTTGTTATAGATTTTACAACTAATGAACCAAAATGGAAACTTCCAAAGTTTGGAAATATTTCAAGAAAAATAAGGACGCCTCAAATGCGCAATGTCTAAAATGTCCTAAAACCATAGCCTGTAAAGGATCAAACACAAGCGGACTAGTGAGGCATTTAGCTCATGTACACAAAATTGATGTAAGATCCACCGAGGTTCAAATGGACACAGAAGAAGCATCTACCAGTTCGTCTAGGTCCGGGGTGACGGCACCAAAAAAATTAAGAAGTGATTTTGAAACTATGCACGTACAGCAAACACTGAAATTTGACGTTCAACCCAGAAAATCGTTAGGTGAAATTTTAGCTAAACTTTCAGCCCAAGATGATTTTACTATAAGAGGCATTACTAAAAGTGAATTTATCCGTGAATCACTTGCTGCCAAGGGGTATAAACTTCCAAAGACCCAAACCGAAGTTATGAACCTAATATTGAAGTTTTATGATGAAAAGGAGAAAGAGATGATAAAAGAGCTTTCTCAGCTTTGCACATCAGGAAACCGGCTAAGTGTGACAATTGACGAGTGGACGAGCATACGAAACAGACGATATTTTAGCGTCTGTGTTCATACAGCAGAGGCAAAAGTTTACAATTTGGGGCTAGTTTACATACCCGGAAAATGCGGTGCCGCAGAGGTTAGAGAAATAGTAGAGGAGCGTTTGAAATACTTTGGGGTAAACTTCGAGCATTATGTCTTGGCCGTAACAAGCGACGGGCCAAATGTTATGAAAAAATTTGGCAGAGAGAGCCCCTTTGAGATGGTCCTCTGTGTAAACCATGCCATCCATTTGGCTATTCTTGATACCTTTTGCAAAAAAAAAAAAACAGTAACTACAGTTGCTAGAAGAAAGACACCTGTTAGCGACGATGAACACAGCAGCTCTGATGAAGCCAGCACTGATAACGATGACGAAGAATCTGATGATGAATCTATATTGCAGCATTTGCAGCCTATTGACGACATAAACAAAGTGCTAAATGAGACCCGTTCGATCATAAGATTTTTCAGAAAGAGTCCCCTTAGAAATATCACACTACAAAAACATGTGAAGACTGAATTCGGGGCCGAACTAGTCTTATTACAGGATGTCAGAACTAGGTGGAATTCAATGCTAGCAATGATTGAGCGTTTCTTGAAGTTAAAAAATTCCATTAAAAAAGCCTTGATTGATTTAGATAGCTCATTTAAATGGAAGGAGGAAAATATTCCTATACTACAAAAATTGCGGTTGATATTGACGCCAACTAAACTTGCAGTTGAAGCATTGAGCAGACAAGATGCCAATTTACTAACTGCAGAGGCTATAACAGATGTGTTGCTAAAACAATTAGAAAGTATCGACGACCCTTTGGCTCTTCAGTTAGTAGAATCTCTTAAAATGAAAATATCAGATCGTCGGAATACACCTCTAATATCGCTGCTACGCTACCTAAACAGCCCCGATAATTTTATTCTCAAAAAGAGTGCTTATTTTACCGATAATAGCAAGACATTTTTAATTGGATACGCTGAAGACTTATTCAATCGTCTATACCCCACTGTTCCCACTACTACAGAACCTTCGACAGGAAATAATTCAGAAGTTGTCGAAGCAGGCGTAAGCGAATCAGAAACTGAACAAGACAGCTTTGCAGCTCAATTAGAGAGAGCAATAAAAGGTGTTTCGAGAAATGGTGAATCAACTAATGCTGTGGTGCTTTCCAAATCAATTATAAAAAAAAGAGTTTTTGCTATTTGAAAAAACAGGCAAGAGGACCCCTAATCTGGAAACACTATACAAAGCATTAATTTCAGTCAAGCCGACTTCAACAGAAAATGAAAGGGTATTTTCCATATCGGGAAATGTGGTCAGTAAGATTAGGAGCCGGCTGTCTGATAAATCTATTAATGCTTTGGTTTATCTTAAGGCATATTTCATAAGAATATTAAGAATTAATAAGCAGGCTTAAAGACAGTTATATTTTTCGTATTAATAGTAGATAGATATCTCTTATTTAATTACATTAAAACTGCCAAAAATTGTGATACCATACCACCCACATAGTGAGATTAGTGAGTGATCTTTAGTTATGATGAGAAAAATTATGATTGTTTTTAGTTAAGATGTTTGTTTTAAGCTGATTGTTAACAGAGATTTTGTTTTTTATTAAAGATTAGTGAGATTAGTTATAATAAGAAGAAGTATGATTGTTTTTAGTTAAGATGTTTGTTTTAAGCTGATTGTTAACAGAGATTTTGTTTTTATTACAGATTAGTGAGATGAGATTAGTTATGATAAGGAGAAGAAGTATGATTGTTTTTAGTTAGCAATTTTGTTTTGAGCTGATTTTTTATTGAGAACTTGTTTTTTTTGTTAAAAATTATGTAGATTTTTTTCATGTAAAATAAACACAGTTAAATTAAAGACTCTTTTTATTAATTAAACAAAAATTTAGACGTATTTTATTTTTTCTCGACAACCCGAGAAGACCCGAGAAATCAGGCTCGAGAAGTCTCGACACCCGAGAACTAAAAAACCTCGAGAAATCGGAAACCCTAACTACCAGATAAAACTACTAGAACAACAAGGGAAACTATTGAAATTACGAAAGATATAAATCAAAGAAAAAAAACAAAACAGGTTCGCAGACAATTAGAGAATATATCACACTGCGGCAGGGAATTTATAAGGGTGGTTACATGATCTCGGCTTTAAATTTAAGAAGTGCGGATCTAAAAGGAAACTTCTTATCAACAACCAAATATACCATTGTGGAGGTGGAAATACCTAAATGCTATTAAAAAGAAACAGAGATGGAAGACATATTTTATATCTTGACGAAACTTAAGTAAATACTAGGTACATCTCATAATGATTCAAATTGTTGGCAGTCAAAAGAATGAACTAGTAGCTAGTTTTAGTGCGTTAATATAGTGTTGTATAGTAGCGTATCTCTAGAAGTCTGCGGTGCTTAAGGAGTTCCAACCTTGGAAAATGCATCTTTATGGGTTCTATGTGATACCAGCTGCTATGTATCTATACTTACAAAGCAATGCGGTGGCGGCGGCTTCACGAGCGCCTGCTGATGTGGGCGTTGATTTTGCACCATAAGGACCAGTAAAAAATGGTATATCACAGATAACCAGGACGCGTCGCGCTGACGGTATAGTCTGTCTCGATATTGAAAACGCTTTCCTGTTTTGTGTAAAAGGCAAACTTCTTCACACTACTATAACTATCGGCACATAACTTGAACCAAAATGGCGGTCGTCCGCGCAGGTACAATTATGAACCAGTGATACGACGAATACCCCGCTGCAATGATGTTAATATAAACTGAGGTAGATACGCCTTACTGCGCTCGGCTTGGCGACATCAACACAAGCTAGTTGTCTTGAGTCAACTTGGTTCCAGCCTGTCTGGCAACGACGCAGCACGTGTACTACATATAGGAAAAAATTCCTTCTTATGTGTTAGAAACTGCAGAACATTACTGGAACAAGTGTAAAAAACAAGAATGATGTATCTTTTCATTTCAAAATCAAAAAATCAAATCAATCTCAATAACTCGTGCGACCTTGCCGCTTCGCCACCCACGAGAACGAGTCTGTCATTGGCGGTCGAATGGTCGGCCACAGGCGAACGTTGTTAATAATATATTGATCCCTTTCTGACACTTACGATTCATATATCTTCGTGCTATTTTAATCTTGTCAATGTAGTTAATGTCGTTGTGCGAGTTGTGTACTTTAGCTATAGGTAGGTATAGCATAAAATTTGCCATGTTTATACTTCATATTCAAGGAGTAAAACGCCTCTATTAGTCAATCTCATTGCCCCGCTGTCAACAAAAATGAAACACAAGTTGAACCGAAAATCAAGTTTGACGCGCGAGCGTAGGTCTATAGCGAGCCAGAAACTCGTAATTTTTTATGTCTACCTGCTCAATTATAATACTGTAAATTTAAGTACTATACTAACGTTAAAAATAAAACAGTCAAATGTCATTGTCAACTACATGTGAGACAATTTAATATAATATAATACATTAAGCTTACCGGCATTCATATTTTAATGTTAAATTGTTTTTCTCAGCAAGTGAATTTATAATTCAATGAGAAATAAATTAACTAACCTTAATTTTAAGGATAAATAATTTATTTCTCATTGAAAATTTCATAAAATCTTCGTATTTCTCGAACAAAAGTAGAGTGGGAAGTGATCGTTAGGTGTTAATGTATAGAACAGCTGTAGGAATATTAATAATAATTGAATACAATAAAAGTGAAAGTACCTACATGCTAAGTCAGTATCACTCATGGGAATATAACCTTCTATTTAGGTGTTTTGACTATCTATATATATATATATAGTCAAAACACACAATTCAGAATCACTGCTGTCAGAATCTCTCTCATATTATAAATTCTTCCATCATTTATCGACGACGTGGTTGCTTTTGAGGTAAGCTTTCTTGGATTTTATTGATCATACATATTTTGACAGAGATAAATGTCGAAGAACTGAATTCTTTGTGCACGATTGTACTCAAGGGCTACGCGGGGCGTGCGCGGGCGTGAGGGAGGTAGTGTGATTGTTTGGAAGCAAGCGTCGCTGCGTTGCTATGCGCACGGCCCCTTGCGTCGCACCTCACTTCGATTAAGACCCAAAAACGTGTGCTGCGCATTCAAGGTTATAGTTCAAGTTACGTGCCGCGGATAATACGTTACTTTAACTTGCAATTTTAGAATGAACAAAAACACATCCTCAGAACCTGCGGCCACCGAGGCATACAGTCCGAGCATCGAATTTTAAATATATATAGTCTTTAGTTTACCCGTCGTCGTATGGAGGCGGAGCGACATCTATTGAATAGCTTGAGAGCATTATGCAACCGAAATATTTTTTCCAACACTTTACTTTCGTATTGATATCGCAACCCTTTAAAGTTTTATTATAGGATTTTTAAAGGACTTTAGCGAGGCTATCTTGTAACTTTAAACAGAAAAATTTTCATCGCACGGGAATCGAACCCGCGTCTTCAGACAATCCGTGTCTTTACTTTTTATTCTAACTACTTTAACATCGCCGTAGTGAGAACAGTCACATCTCTACAAAATACCACACCACAATATAACTCTATACAAAATGTGTTCCTAGTATTGGAGGGAGCATCTGTAGAAAAGAGAACAGGGCAGGTATTCAGTAACAACAACGCAACAAAACACGTGTGTTAGATTCGTGGTCGATAGATACTGTATATTGTACAGATATTCGCTATAAAAAGGTAATCTAAGTTAATAAATAAAAAGCTATGAAGTTTAGTAGCACAGAGTAGGAACAGCGAGTTCACTCTGCAGATAACCACGATATGTACCTCACTACTAGGGTTGGCACGGTTGTTGAATGTTAGTTATTTACTTACTGTTTTCGGAAATGTTTATTCAATAAGTAGATACCGACCCAATGTGTTAGGTTAGTATTGGTACCTACTTAAAGTGGCGATCAGTTGTATGAAACAAATTGTTGACAGTGGCCCAAATAATCTATGCGTTCAAAGTGACACCATTAATGTATATAAATTAAAATATATAAAACGCCGATATTTAAATATTAACGTAATAGTGGATCATTCTCAAATAATGATAATGCATAACCCTTACAATATTGAATACCGGTTGTGATTACTTGCTACAATTTTAGTAACTTATTGGGAATTTTAGATAAATGTTATAACACTAATAAGATATGGATGTTTAAAACATAAAAAAATGTTTTTCTTTTCCATCTAACAAAAAGATACAAATTTGTTACTTATTGCAAAAAATACAATATACTGCCTACAGTGTTAGTGGGCGAGAAAGGAAACTGGATGCTGTGATTTTCTTATTAATTAGCCGATGGCGTGGTGGTGCTAGCCGGACTGAGAGTAAATCTGATATTAATTATGTGTGCGTCCGTATAAAATACGGGTATGGAAGTGCAGCTTTAGCACTCCATAGTATCGGCGGCGCTCCTCGAGCTTACTAGCTGTTCATTGTGCAGATGTAGCTGCTTGCTCAATTTATTTGATTATTTTAAACCTACTGATTATTTTATTACATCTAACTGAATTTTCTATGCCGAATAACATATAAACGAAATGCAAAAAAAAATATTTTGACAAGACATAGGGAATGATTATCTTCAATGTTCAAAACATGTAAGGTACAAAGTAGCTTTGCTTATAAAAAGTACAATTTGAGCTTTTTCTTCATAACACACGAATCTTATTCAGAAGTGGAACAATCAGTCGGTAACAAGATATCCTGTTTACATCACAATAGAACACACACACATTGACTCCGCAGCTGAAACATACGATCTACACTTTGGTAAAGATTGTAAAGGAGCATGTAAACTAGGAGGAAAGTCTCATATCCACATTCACTGTATTCGTTTATCGTTGAGCATGCTGTCGGCGAAGACCGCTACCGGTCGGACATGGTCGCCATGAGCGTGGTGAGGCCGCCGAAGTCGAGCCACGAACGGGAACAGCCATGAAGCTCGTCACTAACTGCAGCTCGCGCCCACCCCCGTCCCACCAGGTCCGCATATTCGTCGATCCTCTCGAGCCAGCGCCGCACAGGGTCCACTAGCGAGCTTCGGTACGGGGGCTCCCACTGGGACGATACCGACCACCAGGGCTCAGGGGCGCGTACCGGGGCAAAGCGAGGCGCGGACAAGTCGGCGAGGCGCGCCCATCCGGCGCAGCACCTCAGCCGCTCGGTGGCTTCTATCTCTTCGGCGAGAAGGTCGACGGCGAGTAGCACGGTGGCGTTGGTGACGAGTGGAGTGTCGGAGTGCGGGGTGGTAGGTACGAGGGCGGAGGGGTGGGGGCGCAGCACGGACGGGGCGTGCGACACAAGCAGCGCCGATGCTAGCAGCGCCACGAGCCCAGTGACGTAGGCTAGCGTGAGCGTCGCGCACGCCGCTGCCACGGCACGCACCAGCTCGCTCGCAGCCCCGCCGCCGCACGCCGCAGCCAAGTCCGAGTACGTGAAGAACCCTCGCGCCTGCGCCTGCTTGCGAGCCACTCGTTTCTCGAGCCACGCCAGCCCGGCTTCAAATGACACCTCGTTTACGAACACCTTCCAATCCTGAAAATAGGACGCCCTTTGTACAGTTGAAGAACATCCAACAACAACCTATATACTCGTATCACTCCGGCTTACAAGTCTGCAGAACCGATGTTTGTGATAAAACATACAGTGTATACACAGCTGATTTAAAAATGAGAAATTTATCGATAATAGCCGCGCCCTGCGGTTTAGGCGTGAAGGCGTAATAAACAAACAAACTCATTTTCCTATTAATTATAATATTAGTCAGGATACATACATCATTTATTTATTTGCATTTAGAACCTAAGATGAACTTCATTGCTATAAAAATAGGAATTACAAACAAAAACTTAAAATTTGTGGGGACTATTTGTATAGGAACATGCCAAGCCAATTTGGGCGATTACTACTTTGTAGAAGACTTAAATATGTCGTATTGGGGAGGTTGAATGTGCAGACTCACTATTGCGTTCAGGAATTCTTTTTCAAGATTCTTCAGTTGTTTGAGGGTGACACCGCCGGACTCTGCCCACTCCGAACAGATCACTTCGTCATCTTCGCCGTCATCTTGGAGAAATTTATTTCCCACCATCTAAAAATAAATAACAGATTTTATATTGTAATTTTCATGTTTCTTACGTAAACAGCACAATTTGCGTGTTATATTTACGCGTTTCGGAACTACCTGCAGCCCGCGGCACGTAACTCTAGCGCTGACCGTTATTGCGCAGAAGTCAAAAATTGGGTATCACAGGGGGGCTAGAGGGACGAAGGACTCTTGTCTCTCTCTGTCACATCGAAGACGAGGGACTCTTGTCTCTCTCTGTCACATCGAAGACGAGGGACTCTTGTCTCTCTCTCTGTCACATGTGCGCGACTGTACCCATGCGCAGCTATCCCCTCCACATTTCGCTCAGCGCTAGAGTTACGTGCCGCGGATTATACGAATGATGAAAGCGCTTATTTTTGTAGTTTACATAAGTAACAATACGTTAGTTATGTGAAACGTATTTTTTTACTTATTTAGACTATTTAAAACACGAAAAGTACTCGTCTATCGTCAGGATGTAAAGAGTAAGAAGCGAGATTACCAGACTTAGGTTTTTTCTTTCTTTCTTTCATTATCCACTGCGGTATTAAAACTTAACGTTTGAATATTCGTAAGTACAGAGCAAGCATTGTAAACTGCTACCATAGAATATCGCGACCGGTGTTCAGTCACATAATACAAAAGTTGCGGCCCGCCGCAAGCAATGTGTTCTGTTTTTGGGCATATTGCTGCGACACCGGCTCCGCCCCTTTTGCACATCTCCCTTGTTTCTGTGATCTGTGGTTGTGACCCTCAAGTGCAAGAGACCATTTTGGGCGGTCTGTAGTACCTACCATGACACTTCAATATTCTGCGGCGATGGTATATTCTACTTGTATGTTGGGATTTTAATACAAGCAACTAATATAGCACCAAGTAAAATTACTGAAACTATGGGTGGCTCTGCCCCTTGTAACGTTCGTTTTTCGCTCCGTTACACGTTGTCGATTCTAGACACGTATTTCGGTTTTAAATTGCTAATCTATGGTGAAATAAAATTTATTCTATGTTAACTTTTTTACTACAAGAGTAACACTTTTTGTAGCCCCTGTAAGGTGTTGTCTCTGTGGACATCAGTTTTTTATCTGTATAATTGGCTGTGGTGATCTGGTCGGGGCTGACGTTTGGTCGATGGAAAAAAAGTCGAATCACTTTTCAAAAAACATCGTGATGTGAAGTCAACATGTAATTTTTAAATCCGTTTGGATCGATATTTTCTTGGACATTCCCAATATGGGAAGTCGCAATTAGAAAACGCAAGCCAAGTGCTTTGCATCTTTATATTGATTTCCTCTAAATCATGGATTTCGAGTACGGCATTCCCGCCGAAGAAAAACGGTAAGTCTGGTGCTCTTTGCTTGAGGTCAAACTGTGATTTACTTTGGAATTTGGACATTATTTTTAACGCTAGCTTTTTATTGTTTCAGCCACTGGCGTTTTTCTTCATAACTTTTTTTGCAAGATTTTTTCTTACAAGCATTTTTTCTTACGAGTATATTTCTACGTAATTTTCCCCCATGAGATTCCCGTGGAAATTATTTACTTGGAGCGGACTGCCATCTTGGGGTTTCATCTGCGCAGGAGGCGAGATTCCTTTTCCGCGTGTCACATCGTCCATAAGGAAGGAAATCCAATCCACGTAATGATAATTCCTCAGGTTTCAATTCCTTGGAGAAAGGTAACGCATTCATAATCTTATACGACCCATGCCTTGAGCATGTGCTGTGTAAAATCATAAAAATAATTAACTTCTTTTAAATCAAGGTGCAATAACGATAGTTTAACAATAACAACAGCTTATAATGGTGTACGCCTTCAGCGACGAAAATACCAAAATTAGTAGTGTACAGGCTAGTTTTAATAAACCGGTATCTGCCAGGGTCCTTCAGACTCTGTGCTATCGCAAATAAACTTTTCCTAAAATAAATCTTTAAACTATTGTAACGCTTGTGCTTCCCGGCAATAAAGATAAACGAAACTGAATGATTTTTTTAGTTATTTATCTGCCCCCGCTTAAAGATCAAAAGAACCAAGGCTTTATCAAAAGTTATTCCAGGTGAGTTAAATAAATATATATATATAATCTTTGTGCCGGGGGGCGAGTACTGACCAAGGAGACGAGGAACAGGTCCTGGGGATGGTTGCGCGCCAGGTAGTCGGGGTTGCAGGCGTTGAGCCGCTCCAGGTAGAGCAGCGCCAGCACCAGCGCGCACGGCGACACGCACGCCTGCCGCGCGATGCTCGCCGCCGCGTCCACATGCAGCCGCCGCAGCGAGCGCCCGCGCCCGCCCGCCGACCACACCTCGCACGATATCTCTACACATATACTATAACTGTAACCAAGGCCGTCTAAGTTATCTACTCGTAGCTGCAAGCGTTTTCGATTGCTTTGTCTAAGATATATGAAGCCAGAGAAATATTTTCTTTTTACTGTTTTATGTTTTATCTCCAATCAGTTTTTCTCTACTTTCAGAAGATTGTTTGTGGGTGGCTTTGTTAAGTAGAGCGAGTCTTCCACAGAAGAAATCTCATTAGTTTAGTCTGCTCCCTAGTCAGAGGGCACAAGCGGGAGAAATAAACTGAATTCACTCCCTTAAGGGTGCAATATCCAAAAACTATTCTTTGTGGATACTTATAACATAAAAGACATCAACTGCCAAGAAAGTTTGTATTTTATTTTTATTTATCCCCAACAAATTAAAGTATGCACTGATCAATCAGTCAGTGAGGACATGTACTAATATATGTACTCGTATACATTAGGTAAAATCATTTTTATTAGTTTAGAAAGGTATTAGAAAAACATTACAATTTTAGAGAGATAAATTCACATTCTCGGAAGGGATTCGAACCCGCATCTTCCTGAAATCCGTGTCAGACGCCATGACCACTAGGCCACAGAGGCACGAGGTCTGAGCATCGAATTTTAACTCTATCTGATTTTAACCGTCATATGGGGACGGAGCGACATCTACTGAACAACTTTACTAGCATTATCCAACCGAAAGATTTTTTTCAAATACTTACTTATTAAATACTACTATCGGAAGACGCGGGTTCGGACCTGTGGGAAGATGTTAATCCTTTTCTCTAAAATAGCAATGTTCGGTCTCGCTAAGCATGCGTTAGTGCTTTAAAATCACATTATAAAAATTATGAAGGGTTGAGACATTAATACAAAAGTTAAGTATTTGAAACAGTTCTTTCGTTTGGATAATGCTGTAAAGCTGAGCAATGGGCATTGCTCAGTCCCCATACAAATGAAATGAAATGAAATGCATTTATTTGACACACACACACACACAAATAGAGACAAAAACAGTAATTAGTAACACTAAAGTAAATAATACAACTTAAACACAGACTCATAAGAGTATATTGTGATGTCAAACCGGCCCTGTCTCAGCATAATGCTGCCCCACATTTGTAAACATGAGACAGCGCTGGTTTTCAGACTCAGACTCATACGAGTGGTCATGAGCGTCTGACACTGACTGTCGGAAGACGCTTGTTCGAATCCCACCCAAGGATGTAAATTTTTCTTTCTAAAATTGCTATACAGTAATACCCCGGACTTACGCGATAGGTGGGACCGAGCGCTATCCGCGTAAGTCGAATTCGCGTAAGTCGGGGTACAATTTTGCATATAAAGTCATACAAAGTATGTTTAATTGGGACCGGAGACTATAATTTAGGAAATATAAAACAATAATTTAGGAAATAAATTTTAATTTAATTCTAGATAATATGACAAACTATATTAATAAAATGTATAAACACAATCTGAAGTTATTTTGATGTAGAAGGTTTCATAAAATCTAACAAAGTCGTCTGACGAGTCAATGATTTTTTCTTCTCCCGTAATATCTCCTCGTAGCATGTTAGTAATGATTTTATTCCATGTTTTGTAACAAAAATGCGCTCTTCATTGGAGTCTTTGCTTTCCAAAATTGTTAACCCTTTTTCAATTGAACTGAGGGCTTCTGTTAAGTTTCCAACTGTCATTTGATCTTCTAATTGAACTGGGTCCGAAGACTCACGATTATCAATGTTTTCCTCTTGTTCACGCATTGTTATGAGCTCATCAATTGTAAGCTCCTCATTGTGTGAGTCCAGCAACTCTTGAACGTCATCACTATCCACTTCTAAATTTATTTGTCTACCAAGTTCGACAACGTCTTTGATCACATTGCTAATTTCATCAGGCCCTGGCACTGCTTCCGCCTGAGTCTCAGTGGAGAAAAAAAATGGACAGAGTTTTTTCCAGACGCCATTTAAAGTTTTTTGTGAAATTTCATCCCAAGATTCTCCAATGATTCTCACGGCTTCTAAAATGTTGAATTGTTTCCAAAATTCTTTAACAGAGAGCTCGTTGTTTTGTCTCATAGCTTCATGCAGATGTGCAAACGATCGTCTAGTGTAATAAGCTTTGAATGTTTTGATAACTCCCTGGTCCATCGGTTGAAGCAAGCTGGTTGTATTTGGTGGCAAAAATTCAACTTTCACACGTGGGTCGAAACTAGTTAAAGTAGCAGGTGGATGACCTGGTGCGTTGTCGATTAATAGCATCACTTTAAACGGGATTTGTTTAGACTGGCAATAACGTTCGACTTCAGGTATGAAGTGATGACCAAACCAGTCTTCAAAAAGGGAGGCCGTCACCCAAGCTTTACGATTCGACTTCCAAATCACGGGCAAACCAGCTTTAGATTTGTTTTTCAATGCTCTTGGATTTTCTGAGCGATAAACTAAGAGAGGTTTTAACTTAAAGTCACCAGCTGCATTCGCGCCAAGCATCACTATCAATCGATCTTTGGCGGCCTTAAAACCTGGAAAGGTTTTCTCTTCATGCGCAATAAAAGTTCTTTTAGGCATCTTCTTCCAAAACAGGCTAGTTTCATCCACGTTGAATATGGTTTGGCTGGTATAGCCACCTTCATCTATCATAGCTTTGAGTTTCTCTGGATAGAGAGATGCAGCCTCTTTATCTGCACTTGCTGCCTCTCCACTTTCTGCAATGCTATGCCAATTACAGCGACTTTTGAACCGGCTGAACCAACCGTTACTAGCTTTAAACGTTTCATCTTTAGCCATCTCCCCAGCTTCATCTTTTAATTTCTCAAAAATTTGTTTAGCTTGAAAGCACACCGTGTTCTGATCAACGGGACAATTTTTCACCGTTACTTGATTATCACACCATAATTTTAACAATGTTTCCATCTCAGCGATAATACCATGCCGTTTACGAATGATGCTTGAATTCAAAGACTGAGCGTTTTTCACAGCTTCGAGAATTTTTTCTTTACTTTTTGTAATTGATCTGACTGTCGATTCCGGTAGATCAAACTTCTTCGCTAATTCACAAATTTTTATTTTTGCATCGTAGTCTTTAATAATGTTAAGTTTACACTCCAAAGATAATGTTTTTCTTTTCTTATTTAAAGCTAAAGAGTCGGTTCTACTTCGTTTGGATGCCATAGTACTTAGTAAATATCTCAGGTTGTCGCACAACGCACAAAAAAACACAAAATCGTAACTTGTACATATGTACCTACGCGCCGATTCCGCACTACACGTCTGTGCCTGTTGTAAGCTGAACGAATAATAATGCGGGCGGGGGAGTCAGAAACAAACGCCGCCGCTTGACCTTGACTGCGCGGCTAATAATGCGGGCGGGGGAGTCAGAAACAAACGCCGCCGCTTGACCTTGACTGCGCGGCTAATAATGCGGGCGGGGGAGTCAGAAACAAACGCCGCCGCTTGACCTTGACTGCGCGGCTTTCAAACAAAAAACGTTAAAATAGACGAGAAAATTAAATCGCGTAACTCCGAATTCGCGTAAGTCGAGGTAGCGTAAGTCGGGGTATTACTGTATTATAAGCAGGTGTTAGTGCTTTAAAAATCATATTATAAAAAAACGTATTAGCAAATTCCTAAATAGATTTTTCTGCCTTTTATGGCCCTACTTTTTTACTAGACAGATATGTTGGGTCAGTCAGTATATCAAATTGTGCAGTTACTTTCAATAACCTCATTTACCTACTATACACAAAATCATGCTTATTTCATTATCATAAATACTCAAATCTACGAGAGGGAAAATTTGTAAATACACCTTCGTCTAGATTTAAAGGTGTCATGAAAAGGAAGGTTCAGCCTATTGGCAACTTACTTATACATAAAATGAAATATAAATCAGTTTTACAACTTCTGTGTAAGAGATCCATAGAACAGCTGAATTCAAGCTTTACAGCAAAGTGAAAGTCATAATGTAACTTTTTCACAAGTTGTTTAGTAGATATTGAGCCTTACATATCATTAATTTATGTTTTCTAATCAGACTTGAGTACACATGAATACACTTCTTAAGAAAAAATATGTAATACTGAAGGAGTTGTAATGTACATTTAGAGGCATTATTCCCAGCAGTGAGATAACAAGGGCTGAAGGAGTAATACTCTTCATTTTAAATTGATCGTGCCTGCATTAGTAGGTATGTGCTTAACACAAAAAATAGACCACATTAGATGAAACTGCTGCCAGTAATAAAGGCACATTTGTCAGTTAAGAAACAATAACACACCAGTGACAGGCAGGCTGAGACAAGGCAGCGTTGGGAGCTCTCCATAGTACAGTGTCTTTGTAATGCGATTCAGAAACTCCTTATGGTCCCCCACACTCTGAAAAAATTATAACATATCAATGCCCTAAAAGGTGAATAACTGAAAAAATCACATGTATTGCATTAGACATTACACACAACTATATATTGCGATATATGTATATGGTCAGCTGTATTACATCTTGAACTTTGTTAAGTAGTGAATACTTAAAACTATTTGCAGTGGCATATACTTCAGGGTGTTTGCTGTTAAAGGATTTAAACATATTTTAAGATGACCTAGGAAAACCATTAAACTTTATGTACCTACATAAAATAAAGCAATTTATGAGATGAGTTAGTTTTTCACTAGTCACATGCCTATATACCTAAGAGGCAAACAGCTGGTTTCATGTGATTCATATATTTCATCTTATGTTATATTCCTTTCAATCTATGCTACAATTGCATTGATATGGCGTTTGAATGAAATGATGACATCATCAAAGCCTGAACTCCATGATGAGATCATGAAGTTATTTGCACAGAGAAAGAGAGATGAGAACTGCAAAGGTATCTGTCGATACTGAATACGTTAGGTTAGGTAATGTGAGCTTTAATTTCAAGCACGTACAATAACAAGTTCAGTTCTAAGATGTATGTGTACAATGTTTATGTAGCTGCCTACATAAACATTGTCGTGTGCCGTATATATACTTAAACTAAGCAAGTACTTATGTATATGAACTGTGATATTTTAAGGTTTTTATTTTGAGAAAGGGCTCCGTTTAAAAGGGACATATAGATTCAGAGAATGACTACATAAACGTGTGCCACGAGTTGACCTCCTTACTCACCTTGATCTTGGTTCTCGATCCTTCCCTTCTTCTCTTCGATATATTCGACATAATTGAATGTGGTGGATTTTGTGGCGGACGCATGAACTTTGTTATTTTTTTTTGAGTTGCTTTGCTTTGTCAACTATTATAATTTTCTACAAATAAATGAGTTCAATTCAAAACAGAACTGAACTCAACACCGTAGATTAATCAGACCATGCTGTGCAAAGAGTAGAGTAACATATAGGGAATGATGCTGTGTTTTACATATACTTTCTAATCTGTGATATCTTAATTAGTGTAGAATTAGTCTAAATTACAAAAATCCTACAGCCAGCGCAGCGCATCCAGGGGCGTGTTTTGAAACTTCTGTTTCCAAATTACAGGTTGTGGCTAAAAGAATTAACTCTTCGGCATATGCCTTATATAAATTGTCATTTATAATCAACAGAGACGCACTATTAACAGCATACTACGGGATGGTAGTATCAGTTTTACGGTATGGTATTATTTTCTGGGGGAACTCTACTGATAAAAATATTGTTTTCAAAGCCCAGAAAAGATGTATTAGAGCAATGCATCGCCTAAAAAGACAGATAGTTGTAGACCTTACTTTTTAGAACATAAACTTTTGACGTTACCATCACTGTATATTTTAGAAATAGCTACTTTTATAAAAACGAATCCAGACCTTTTTTGTCGCATCTCTGAATTAAGCACTCGTAGCAGACGTGATGATACTAGACACTGCTCGAGAGCTTGTAAAACTATTTTAATGCAAAATAGTGTTTCCTGTATGGCTCCTATTGTTTTCAATAAGATACCAAAAACTATTAGAGGATTAAACAATGGTATGGTTTACTGTCCAAGCCACCCTTCTGTGGAATTCCTTACCTATTTCAATCAGACGTGCAACATCTATAAACATTTTTAAGGATCAAATTAAAAAATTATATCTAAACATATAATACTGCACTGCACTTTTTTATTGTCCCTTAATTGCTTTACGTTTATGTATTATATATGTATTTATGTTATTATATTGGTATTTATACCTATTGGTTACATATTTTTATTGTTGGGTATGACACTTTGCTAGTACATGGTAATAATATGATATTACAAGAGTACGTATTGTCATATCCTTTTTGTATTATCTCGCTGTTAATGTAATTGTTGTAATGTAATAATGTTATTGTTATTTTTCCATTGCTTTTTATATCCATGTTAACTTATGTTTTAAAAACGCGCCCATGTCGATGAATTTTAAATATATACATTCCATCCTAAGGTTGCCTGGAAGAGATTGCTTTTAGCAATAAGGCCGCCCATTGTGACACAATTTTTGTAATCATTACATTTAAGTTTTCATATTGTTATGTTTTTGTGAACAATAAAGTATTATCTATCTATCTATCTATGTTTAAATGTAAATTAAAGAAATTGCTTGCAGAAAAATGTTATTATAGTATTACCGATTTCTTAAAAGACAAATCCATTGATAAATATTCAGTATAATTGTAATTAATAAATACTAAATTATGCATGTGTAAATATTATAAAATATGACTAATTCTTAACAATAACCAATATATGACATACAATTACCTATTTTGAAATTGAATTTGCACGCCTAACTGGTAAGGACATGTGATCTATTCATTAAGCCTTTATAAGATCTTGTATGCCTCTCTGTATGTTGTATACCTACCATGTTCCTAGCAAATAAATAATTTTGACTTTAACTTTGACTTTGACTTTGTTCCATATGTAATTATACTAGTCTAGGGCAGTCATATATAGGTACGACGACGAGCGTGGCGAAGAGGAGTGTTAGGTTACTTGTGACTACAACGCGCGAGCCGAGCGAGCGAAGCGAGCCGAGCGAGCGAAGCGAGCGTGCCGCGGCAGCGGCCGACGACTGAGTGCTTACTCAAATATTATAAAACAGGATGGCTGCTTATATAATTAATATGCAGTACAAAAACAATTACAGCCATCCAGAATGACATAAATTGCTGATTGATTTTGAAATGTTTGCTGGCCATGAGTTGCTGACCAATTAGCTATTTCTGCTGACAGATAATATTTTTCTTCTTTCAAAAATACTAATACTATGCTAATCATTTAAATAACACCCATTATATATATATATATATATATATATATATATATATATATATATATATATATATATATATATATATAACTAAGTATAAAGTATGAAATAATTGAATGATTATATAACACAAGGTAACAATAAATGAATGACAAATAAACAATGTTACTGCTCTGTTAGTATCATATGGTATAACAGTAGTAAAGTATAACATGCTATTGTATATCTCTACCATTTAAACAAGAGGAGCACGACGCCCACTATTTGTTCGGCACCGACTAACAGCAAACAAGAAGTATTTTTTTTTTACGCAGAGTAATCATTTATGGATACCACCGGCCCCGGGGGGAGCACGGTGGTTATGTGGGAGTCTCTGCCAGAAGGGCAGCATACCCACCAAACCTCTGCGGTGTTCCGTCACTGCCGCTTTTGGCGGGAACGCGGGACAGATTTCGCAC
This sequence comes from Selenia dentaria, assembly GCA_917880725.1. Classification (NCBI taxonomy): domain Eukaryota; kingdom Metazoa; phylum Arthropoda; class Insecta; order Lepidoptera; family Geometridae; genus Selenia; species Selenia dentaria. Next base: position 41,675,262 of record OU862878.1, read on the forward strand.
ACGACCGCGAACCCGCCGCGGCTGTCCGTTGCCGGACCCTTCTCTCTTGCAGCACGCCAGAACACTTGGCATGCCGCAATCGCCACGGGGGACCAAGCCCGCAAATGGCACGCAAAGCGATTTGTATAAATACAGATATGTTGAGGTACGTTTAAATTCAGAAGAAGACCTCTTTATAAAACCATACATTTTAAAAGCTTTATTTACTACTGTTTCAACATGTGTATTTAAAGACAGTTTTGAATCTATTTGGACTCCTAAATCGCGTAGAACATTAACTTTAGCTATAGGAACATTACATAATGTGTATAAATGATTAAAAATATTTATGTTTCATGTGAAATTAATGAATTTACATTTAGGGATACTCAAATTTAATTGGTCGGTTTTACAATAAGCTGTTAACCTATCAAGATCTTCTTGTAGGTTAACCAATCATTATAACTAGTGATGTTTTTATAAACTTTTAGGTCGTCTGCATATAGTAAAAATTTAGAATGTACAAAATATTTTTTAATATCATTAATAAATAAATTAAAAAGAAGCGGTCCAATAATAGAGCCATGCGGTACACCAGATGTGACCCTGACAGTACCCGATTGATACCCATTGACAACAACTTCTTGTGATCTATTTTGGATATAAGATGCAAACCAACGTAATAAGTTGCCTCGAATACCATTATATGCAATTTTATTAAGTAGCAGCTCATGGTCCACTTTGTCAAAAGCTTTTTTGAAATCAGTGTACAACGCATTACCTGTATTCGATTATCAGCATTCTCAAATAAAAAAATCGCAAATACCATTAAATTAGATGTAGTTGATCTGCGTTTGACGAAACCATGTTGCTGCTCAATGATAATATTGTGTAACAACGGATAGTTTTTATTATGCACTAATCGCTCAAAGAGTTTCGATAAGGTAGACAGAATTGATATCGGTCTATATTGCTCTACATCATGCCTAGAGCATCCCTTATGTACAGGAGTTACATTTGCCTTTTTTCATGTCTCAGGAAAGGCACCCTCGGTTAAACATTTATTGTAAATAATGAATAAGGGGTCGCTGATTTTCACAGCTGTTTGCTTGAAAAAAATGTGAGGAAGCCAATGGAAGAGTCAAGTAGTTTTAGTTCTATCATGATGGTAGCTTTTTCAAAGTAAAGATCGGATATTAAAACACCATTGTCGGATTGTAGAGGCGAAGGTTGCCATTGAGATACATTAACAGATACCGGTTCAAAAACTGATTAAAAAAAATCAGAAAACATGGAACAAACAATTTCAGGATCACTTACTTGATTTCATGTTTTTATGAAACATAGAACCCGGAATATCAGATGTACTCCTACGATTATTTATATAGGTCCAAAACTGCTTAATATTAATAGAAATACCATTTTCAACAGATTGTATGTATTTTTATAACATAAGTCACATTTTTCCTTAAATAATGCTCTACATTTGAAAAATTCTTCATAGTCATCTTCATTTTTATGTTTTTTTCCATTTTATCCATGCTTTCTGTTTCTTTTTGAATATTTTAATCAGAGAATGTGAAAACCAGACAGGATATTCTGAGCTCTTAGTGCTAGTCATTGGTGTATGGTGCTTAATAATAATATCGATGGCATTGTAGAAAGTATCAAGAGCAGTCTCGGAGCTTAGATCTTGTAGCAATTCTAGCCAGTTAACTTCCCCGATTTTTGTGTTTATGCTATCATAGTCTGCTCTAAAAAGTTATATTTAGTGACTGATCGCCTTTTCATAGATTTAATAAGGTAATTTACTGAAGTAGGTATGTGCAACAAATGGCGGGTGGAAAGGATCCAGCTTCGAAAGTGTAGTAGTTTGAGAACTGACTAACGTAAGTGCGTTAGATATAAGTAAGTCCAAAACGTTACCATACGAATTGACTATATCGTTAAATTGTAGAGCATCTAATATAGACATAAAGTTGTTTATCAGAGAACAAATTTTAGTAGAGCCGTTAGCAACCAATCCTGAAGATCCTTGGCAACGTAATAGAGGAATATGGGGTTTAGTCCAAACAATCTCCGGGGCATTGTAATCACCAAAGATATAAAAGTTTTCAATATTGGGGATATTAAGTGCTTCTTGTAAAAATTCAAAATGAGCCTCATACACCTCCTCGGGTGTCGTAGGTGGTATATAAGCTGCACTAATAACATGCTTTTTTGAGCGGTTAATGCTAGGGATTTCTATTAGTACATGTTCTAAGCAGTGTATTTGCTGAGAACTGGAGACATGCGATGTATCAAAAAGAATTGGCCTTAAACCACGTAACGCTGCCACGAAAACACCTCCACCATCCAGTTTTTTGGTAGCAGCGCGATTGCGATCAGCCCTGTACACAACGTATCGCTGGCCAATGAATTCATTGCTGTCAATTTCGGAGATCAACCAGGTTTCAGTAAGAACGATTATGTCGTAATTAAGAGACAATATATTCATATAAAGTGTATTGAGTTTTGTACGCAAGCCTCTACAATTTTGGTAATATATTGATAAATTATTCAATTGCTGGCTGTTATCCATAATCAAGTTGACAAAGTATAAATTTGTGTACATAACTTAGTATTCGTATAGATAATTCTAAAGGTAGTATAGTTAGCACTATGTATAAGATAGACGGATATGGACGAACAAATTAAATGTTTATATCCAGGCTATAATATAACACAAGATAACTGATTTTTATATGCAGAGAGTTTATGGAAAGAGTGTTATTGCTCAGCGGTCGTAGCATGTTTGTGTTGAAATATCTTATAAAGTTGAATAATTCTATCGTTACACACTTAAAAGTATAGAATGTAAAATATAGAGGCAGCTCATCATAATTCAAATTAGAACAATAACTGTAATACAGTTCAGAGTACATTGTTATCAGAGACAAAAAATACATAAGTCTAAACGAATAACGAAAGAAATCACCATATAGCTAATTGTTTGCTTTAGATTTAAGTCGTTCAAGGTCGGTATCACTTCGTATGGCAATGGCAGCGGTTTCGTCGTTTTCCCGTACAAGTGTTCTGCTACTGATCCAAACGTATTTGAAATGTAGTTCTTTGGCAATCTCCCGACACCTCCGAAATAACTTCTTTCTTTTGAGGGTTAGGTGTTCATTCAAAAATATTTTGATTGAGGTACCAGGTATACCCAGCTTATCTGTACTAAGGGAGTGAGCTTTACGGAAGGCACTTAGTAAGTTATCTCTCTGCATTCTAGTAGTTAGCTTAACAATTATATTTTTTAGTCTATTGTTGCCTTGCTGAGTATGCGGTACTCTATGAATAGAGACTATGTCCTTCATGGAAAACTGAAAATTTAATGCGGATCCTATACTTTCCATAATGCCTGCAAGATATTCATTTCGTCGCTCCGGCATGTTGCAGATTTCAATATTACAGTGCCGTGCCTGCTGCTCCAGTGCATCCAACCTAAGTTCTAAATTATTGTGGAATATAGCAGATTTTTCGAAGGTTCCGCGATCTAGATCATCAATTCGTTTTTTTATGGAAGTAATATCGTGCAATTGATATTGAACAGACTCTTTAAGAGTCTTGATTTCGGTGTCGTTATCAGCAATGCTCTGCTTCATACTTAATTGTTCGATTCATAAGGACTTAATTTCGGACTGAATTTCATTTAATGTACCTTTTATATCGTCCCTAATGTGGGTCATATTTACAGACATTTCATTACGCCACACGTTAAGGGTAGAAAATAACTCATTAAATTTATCTAGAGAGATGCATCCAGATGTTGATGGAATACATTTGCTAGACTCGCTTTTCTCCAAAATAGTAGATATATCATAAGACATGTCCATAGACTCCTCTGCAGTTGGGACCTGGTTTTGCCGTACAGGCGTGTTCAAGTTGGATCTGATGCGTCGAGTTACGTTTGAACATTGTGGGCAGGCCCAAGTTGCACGAAATTCAATGTAGAGTTGCGTAAACTGTTCAAAAGTAATGTTTAGGCATTCATGATGATATCTATTTGAACATACATGACAAATAAGACTATTGTCCGAGTTAATTATGCATTTACAACCTTCGCAGTTCATTATTACTATGATTATGATATAGTTTTATAGATATTACGAGTATTCAGAATGTTCAAGGCTTTTGTAGTTGTAAGTATACTGTCGCCCTCTTTTGGCAGGTATAACCCTCGTAGTTGTATACTAAGCGTACGCGTCTGTAAGATTGCAGTTGCTTAGCGCCATCTATTGGCATAAGATATGTCGCGCCATCTATTGAGACGAATCCGGATCAAGACAAAGCTTGATGGTTATAATATTATCAATGTGGTAGCACCTAGTAGCTCAATGTGTAAACACAAATGTAAACAAAAACCAGTGACTTGCAATATTGGCTAAAAAAGAACTTTGACCGAAAAATTCAAGTTTAATATAATATATACCTAGTTATGTCGCCAGAAATGTTGGTCCACTTGGTTGGTTCACTGCACTGTGCACGTTTTCGAAGTAAACGATTTTCGACATAAACACAATACTCGAAATCACAGTCAGAGCGACACGTAACTGGTTTGCTGTTTCGATTTTGGCATTACACTGGCTGACTAATATATAAGTAAACAATAAGTTGCACCATACTTATTGTTTCGAAATTTACATACAATCGAAATATGCAGTAATTATAATTTTAATGAATGAATATTAACGAGCTTCACTCAGTCGCGTATTTACAGTACGGCGCCCTCTAGCGGAAGGGGTTTATATAAGCTTGAACAACATCAGACAGTCCAACATACAATTACATAAATAAAATACGTATTTAATACACACACAGTGTAATTCAGGTAAATGGAGCGGAAATATTAAATTTTTCACAATGTTGAATCACAACCACTACACTTATTTGCACAAAAATCACAGTTTTAAAGCGTAACATAAATAACGATACGTCAATGTGAAATGGACAACTGACAATCTATTAATAAAACTTTCTTTGAATTGTAAAAGCATCGCGTACTTCCTTACTATTATAAAATACGGGGAATCCCCGTGAGTCAGTATAGACCGTGTTGCCAGTTCAATCGATCCAAATTTGTAGTTGCGATAAAAATATGAAATTGTTTGAATATTTTTATTATTTATTGTGAAATTTTGCCGCCCCCTAAAACCGCCCTAAAGGCCGCCCCCGTGCCCCCACCACGCTACGCCACTGCTAACGCCTAGTTTAAATCTCTTATCCAATGTTAGTGCAACTAAGTGTACTTTACTTTACATATTATATTGTGAACGGGAAATAAATAGTAGATTAGTAGCCAAGGGCTGTAAGGCATTAATTGCAGCCTGATATATTTAGGCGCACAAGCGCAGCGAGGGCGCCTATAGTTCGAGGGTGCAATTGATGCTTACACCTGAGCTAACTACTCTGCTTTACATCTCGATTGTGAGGTAAGTAGACTATTATACTCATACGAAGACAAGGCTGAATAGCGAAGCGACCCCTTTTGTCATTGGGCTGAATGCATGATGTATATTGCCAGTATGATGGTTAGATGTACGCGAACTTTTTGAAAGAGTGAAGTGTTTTTTTTAAAACTTACTGCCCTAGGGCTTTTCTAGCTACATTACCCTAGACCGCTAATTGTTCACCAACAAGCCCCATTTGGGGGTAATAAGGACCTACTTACCGAATATAAGAGATGTAATATTTATTATTGTTTGATTTATTTATTACACTAGCAATGAATACCCAATTGTTAGTAAGTTGCTTATATCATGAGAGGCTGGCCTGTTTAGTGGAAGTTCCACCGTCTTTATTAACAATATGAAGTAAATTTGATTCAAATACACATAAACCTCTTGATGGAATTATGTTAATGATTGAAGCACAGAGTATCACTCTTGAACAGGGTTCGAGGATATATATCAATGGATATAACTATAACATGATATATATCAAATGACTTTTTGTGATATATGACAATTCAAAAACCGTTTGAAAATTTGGTACTATTACGAAAATGTTTGCTACTGTATTTCTACTTCCCAAATGTAAATGGCATTGGAGTAGAGTTAAAACATACTCCCTAAAGTAAGTTTAATCCTTTGATGGCAACACTTAATCGCTGTATCCAAAGATATTATAACAGAACTATCTTTGGCTGTATCTCACTGGCGATTGACAGTTCTAGCGTAGCGGCATCAATCGCGTCCACAGAACAAATATCAAACAAGTACTACTTAGCAAAATTTCGTAGATAATTTATAGTTTATTACGAACCAGCTGCACCCCGCGGTTTCACCCGCGTGGTGATGGATGATGATGATGAAAAGTATCTTAAGTGCTTCCCCGGAATATAATCTATAACATTGCCAAATTTGATTACGATGCATTCAGCCATTTAGGCGTGATACAAGGGCGTACCCAGGTAGGGGCAGGGGGGGCAGCTGCCCCCCCCCCCCTAGAAGATTAAATAAATGTAATTTTTTTTTGGCAAATAGAAATTAAAAACGTATTACCTACTCTGCGAAAAATGAAGTGTTGGAAACAAAATATCTTTTCAGCCAGATTTTTTTTCTATAGTTAAATATTCTACAATATTCGATATAGAGTCTATGTATAGTGAGTCGTGTCGGTCGTGCCGCAACGTATTTATAAGAATATTTTATATAGTGACTTTCAGCCGCCGTCAAACGAAACGCAAAATGTTTTGATCAAGTTTTGATACACTTTATTTATTTCTTTATTTCGTTTTTATTATTTTTTAGTGATAATGAAAGTGACAGTAACGATTCATAGTCGAGAATTTAATTTCTGGAATCTGATTTTGATTACGCGACAGAATAAATAAAAACTAAGTAAGGTTTTGATGCAAGTTTGGTTTTATTTATTATATTAATTTGTTTTCAATGCTAAAATAAAATAATATTTAATATGTTGCATATTATTTTAAGTAGTATATATCTGTACAGATTTAGTTTAAGATTCTTAGTGTTTATAAAATAAAATAGTGAAAGTATCAAATTCAAATTTCATAGTATATTCAGTGTTTACCACTAAAAGATTTTTGCTGCGGTTTTATCTGTGCCGCGGCTCACTAGACAGACACTAGTAATTCTAGTATACTGTTAGCGATGCAATATAATTTAAATCTCCCGCAAAACCGTCGCATCTCGTAGTTTCCGGTTCCGCCGAGACAATCAGAGAGCCATCTAGGATTAAAGCCGAATATAATTGGGAGAAAACAACATCTAGCGCCATCTAGTTTCGGACGGCAGTACTTTTTCCAGTAAAAAGAAATAGGATCAATTTATACGGGCAATAGCGACATCTTGTATTGAATAGCAATACCGCGAAGAACGTTCTAGCATGGACTATTCTGGAAAGAAAAGACAGTGATAGCAAGTATAAGACAAGGATGGAAATAGAGTCGAGTATTTTCTACATATTTCGGGAGCAAGAATATTTCAATATATAAGCGGAAGCGTGAGGCAGAGCACGTCAATTTAGTTCGAATACAATTCAGTTCGGAGTGTAATACGAGCGAATATTTCATACGACATAGTGTCTTATAGTTTCGTTGCGGCAACACGAGATTTACGTTTACTGTGCAACAACTGGAAATATTACTCCGTCAAATGGATATCAGGAAATTCTTTGAAAGAGGTGAGTCAAAACAAAACACTTAAGTAGGTACCTAATATGATTATTTGATTTAATGGGGGGCTTTGACTCTCTTGTAAGTGTATATCTTAAGCATTACTTACAATATTTAAATTTATTAATTACAAGACGTGGTTTTGTTATAATAGCTAAAATAATATTTGTGAATATTTTGTGATTAAAAAGTAAAAAAAAACACAAAAGAAAGATCCTTGCAATATTTTGGATTTATTAATAAGTCCATACCGACAACAAAGTCCCTTTTCTCTAACGTCACAACAAGTGTATTATTTCAAATTACCTAGTTATGCTTATTTGGCGTTCAAACCATATATATTAGAATGTGAAACTTGATCTTTATTTTCGTCTTATACAACCCGCCTAAACACTGTAAGAGTATTTTTGTGTATCCATTTTTTAGGGAGGACACGCGAAAAAAGAAAAAAGGTCGGGAAAGTAGCAGTGGAAGCGATGAAAATGACAACCATGATAAAACCACTCATGTAATGCCAAGATCATTGCATGCTAACATTGGACAAGCGTCAAATTCTCCTGTAGAACCTGTTAATATATCTGTTGCCGACTATTCTTCTCCATCGACATCCCAACAAACTTATGACGTCAACGTCGATCCTGAAATTATAGTGGACGATGGCTGTCATGAAAATGATCTGGGACGTTATGTTGGGTTGGCTACCCAGCTATCGACGGAAAAGAAGAGGGAGTTGTTACAAAATCCTTGGATCCCGCCCAGAAATTACGATTTTGAAAGTGATGCAAGCCATTTAAAAAGAAAATTTAACCATGCTTGGTTGGATCAATATTCACCATGGCTAGTATATTCCAAGCGACTAAAAGGTGCTCTTTGTAAGCATTGTGTTTTGTTCCCTCCGCCCATTAGCACTGTGAGAGGAATTTTGGGATCGTTTATGGTCAGGCCATATATAAAGTTCAAAAATATGCATGAAGACTGCCGAAAGCATGCAACGACCAACCTTCACCAAACGGCGACAAATGCTGCAAAAAAATTTCTTGAAAATGTTCCTGTAGACATCCAACTGCAAAGTGGACACCAAAAAGAAATCGATGAAAACAGACAAATATTGTCATCAATTATTTCTTGTATAGTATTTTGCGGCACACATGATATGCCTCTTAGGGGCAAACAAGCAGATGAGGGTGTTTTATTAGATTTATTGAAGTTGAGAATCAATTCAGGGGACGACAGATTAAAGAGTCACCTGGAAAAAAGCCGTCGCAATGCAGTTTACACATCACCAAAAATACAAAACGAATTGATAAATTTATGTGGCGAAGTTATTAAGGAGAATATAATTAGTGAGGTTCAGAAGACCATGGCTTACGCAGTCTTAGCTGATGAAACAGCAGACGTATCTGGGAAAGAACAGCTGTCAATAGGCGTGCGGTTCTACGACGAAAGCAAAAGGAAAATCAGAGAAGAATTTGTAGGGTTCGTTGAACTAAAAGCAGAAAATGCTTTCGCAATTGCCGAAGCAATTGACAATTTCTTAATTAGTTCTAACCTCTCAACCGAAGATTGCGTAGGTTTTGGATTCGATGGCTGTTCTACAATAGCAGGGAAAGAGGGTGGCGTACAAGCCATTTTGAGAAAAAAATATCCTCGTGCTTTATATTTTCATTGCTCAAGTCACAAACTCAACCTTGTTGTGAATGATGCGAACGCAGTGCCAGAAATTAGAAATACTGTCGCCACTGTAAAGGATGTTATAACGTTTTTCAGGGAATCGACTACACGTCGAAACTACGCTCCAAACCTATCACGATTATGTGAGACGAGATGGTCAGAAAAATATAAATCAATCAGAAAGTTTTCTCAACATTTTTCAGAGCTTGTGAAATCTCTAGAAACGTTATCCGTAGAAGGAAATTATGCCACCAGAAAATCTGCATATCAGTTGCATTCAGCCGTTACAAAACCAGTGTTTATTGTTACTCTACAAACAATAGCCAAATAATCAGCAGTTTTAGAACCAGTAGTTAACGCACTGCAAGCTAAATCGATCGACATGATCTCGGTAGGGGAACACATCAAAAATATCAAGGACATTCTCAGAAATGACCGCGAGTTTCCTGATAGAATAAGTAATGAAATACTTCAAAAAGCACGAGCTGTTGCAATGGATTTGAACATAGAAATTTCGGTTCCACGTCTTGCTCATAAGCAAACACATAGAAGTAGTCCGCCATCAGACAATGATAACGAATATTGGCGGCGTTCCCTGATAATCCCATACATTGATTCACTCATTTCATCACTGAATATTCGATTCTCCCAAGAAAATACTCCGGCGTTTGCTTTAAGCAGGCTACATCCCTTGTATATGACAAAAACCAGCATTACAGACCTACACAAAAACGCAGAATCATTCCAAGAATTTTATAACCTGGATATCACCGGAGAACTGAACCTTTGGCATAATTTATGGGTGACGAAGGCTTTATCAGATGATCAATTAAGGGACATAGAAGTAATTGATCTGTTCAACGAAGCCAACATTTTTTACCCTGCTGTCAGAAAGGCATTAATTATTTTAAGCACTATCCCATGCACCACGGCGACCGTAGAACGGTCCTTCAGTACGCTGCGAAGAGTTAAAACGTGGCTTAGAAGCACCATGGGTGAAGAAAGGCTTACGGGTTTATGTCTGATGAGCGTACATCGCAACTATTTAAAAGACAACAGTGAGTTTATTGAAAAGACTGTCATAGACAAATTTGCGGCAAATCCGAGAAGATTACTGTTAAATTAATATATACATACATAATATAATAATATATATTATACATAATGTATGGTATAATTATGTATAATATTTTGTTTTGTGTCATCATCAAAATTAATGAATAAAAGTCAATTTTCATGATTTTTTGTTTCAATATACCCGACAGACGATCTTTTCGAAACAGGTATAAGCAGCCCCCTGCCCCCTCCTAGCTGAAATCCTGGGTACGCCCTTGGCGTGATAAGGTAATAACAGACAGAGACACAGTTTTATCTAATATTTTTGTTTTCTAAAATAAAAGTAGTAGTTACTCGGTATAACATCAGCTATCTGCCAGTGAAAGTACCATTACAATCATCCAGCAATTTCATTAGCCGGAACAAAATGGCATGCAACATTTTAATATTTTTTTTATAATAAGTACCATACATATTTTCATAAGCATCATCATATGTAGTGAAACGCTTTTAAATTTGAACTACAACAGACACTTCAATTTTATTTATCTGTATTGATGTAGAACAAGACAGATTTGAAACTAAAAGAAACATTTGATTGGATTATACTCTTTACTTATTATTTTCGTAATGTTTCTTGATTTGCTATAAGTTAGGTACATAATATGGAAATTAATAAAGCCATTAATTGATTAGAATTTATACGATTATATCTTTTATATTCTTAATTAAAAAGAGCACAAAAACAAGATACTAAGCTTCTCAGGATTATCCGAGCGAGTCGCTATACTGCTAATGAAATATGACAACAAAATACTATCTATAATACAAATATACGCCCCGACAGAGAGAGCAACAGAACAAGATATCAACTCTTTTTATGAAACCTTGGAAGTGGCACAAAACAAAGTAGGGAAAAATCTTCTTATTATGGGAGACTTCAATGCACAAGTAGGTCAGAGGAAGACGAAAGAAAACCTAGTTTTGGGAAAATTTGGATATGGGAAAAGAAGTGAGAGAGGGGAAAAGCTAGTTCAATACGCCTTAGAAAATAAACTGTCTATAATGAATACCTACTTTAAAATGAGGAGCAACCGTAAATGGACATGGCTCTCTCCCGACGAAAAAACTAAAAATAAAGTAGACCTTATCTTATCATATGAACCCAAAAAGATAAGAAATATAGAAGTTCTCCATGGCCTAGGATTTAGATCAGACCACCGCCTTGTCAGAGCTACGTACCTGCTAGGAAAATATAAGAAAAGCAGAGCATCCTTTAAATCGCAACCAAGTCACTAAAAACCACAGAAGATATCAGCTGTTTTATCAAGGATCTAGAACAAAACATACGAGCATTTAATACGAAAGACGAAGACGACGATGTTCAAACACTCTACGATGCTTTAGAGAATATCATTAACGAGAGCATGGCATCAAAGAGGAACGACGTAAAAGTAGATCGCATTAACAAAATTCTAGGTAAAAACACACGGGATTTGCTGAAAAGACGAACAGAACTCACAAAAATAAGGAAATTAAAAAAGAACTAAGTACATTATATAAAACAACAAGCAAAGCCATCAGAAATGACTACCAACAATATAGAAATAAAATAATAGAAAGCAACCTACAGACATATAGAAGTACCAAAAGAGCTTACAAACAGCTAACAACACACAAATATTGGATCCAGAACATAAAAACAAAAACTAAACATACCAAAACCAGAGAGGATACCATAAATTGTGCCACAGAATTTTACAAACTACTCTATGAAAAGAAAAACAACACCGCTGCGAACTCTACTTATCCATATTCTACTACACCTCATGAAAACTGCAAAATCGTCTCGAACGACGGTATTATACCACCTGTAAAGATTATGGAAGTCACCAAACACATTAAGAAGATTAAAAATGACAAATGTCCCGGACCAGATGGTATGCAAAATGAGGCTCTGAAGTTTGGTTCTACTATGTTAGCTCGCCCACTTACCTACTTATTCAACAAAGTCTTAGACACAGGACAAGTGCCAGAACAGTGGAAGAGTTCCGACATTATCCTTATATATAAAAAAGGAGACCCGAACGATATAGGCAACTATAGACCTATAAGCCTTCTTCCTAGTATGTACAAACTATTTACGTCAATTATACAAAGCAGACTGAGTCCAAAAATCGACGAACACCAGCCGATTGAACAAGCAGGTTTTCGTTCCAGCTTTTCTACAATGGAACACATACACGTTATACAACAAGTTATAGAAAAATATAAAGAGTTCAATAGACCACTTTACATAGCCTACTTAGACTACGCTAAAGCATTTGACACGATATCACACAACTCCATATGGGAAGCCCTGGAAAAATGCCACATTCATGGAAATTACATAACGACACTAAAAAAAATATACGATGGCAGTTTCAGCAGAGTCAAAATGGAACAACGTGGCCCGAAAATACCAATCTGCCGTGGAGAGAGACAGGGTGATCCTCTATCCCCCATACTTTTTATAGCAGTATTGCAACTTATCTTCGATCATCTAAACTGGCAGTCAGATGGAATCACAATAAATGGGAGGCAACTCACACATCTGAGATTAGCTGATGACATCGTCCTTTTTGCTGAAACAAGCAAGAAACTAGAAAAAATGATATGCTCACTAAGCGAAGAAAGTGAAAAAGTGGGTCTCAAAATGAATGAAGACAAGACGAAAGTAATGACAAACAGCAACACTAACACAATAAACCTATATGGTAAGCAGCTGGAATACGTAAACAAATACACATATCTAGGGAAACAAATAACATTTGGCGACAATAATGATGAAGAAGAGATGGAACGCAGAGTGAACATGAGTTGGAAAAAATTTTGGTCGCTAAAAGAAATTTTAAAAGGCATCTTTCCTCTTCACCTCAAAAAGACAGTAATGGACACCTGCATTTTACCGACGCTCACATACGGTTGTCAAACTTGGACATACAACATCAAAATAAAAACTAAGCTTGTGACGTGCCAGAGAGCGATGGAAAGAAGTCTATTAAACATAAGGAGAATACACAGAATAAGAAGCGAATACATAAGAAATAAAACAAAGGTCATAGATGTTCTGCGATACGCTTTAACACTAAAGTGGCGATGGGCAGGGCACCTAGCAAGATACAAAGACAAAAGATGAACATTAGAATCAACTATATTGAAAGAACCAATTGGTAAAAGGAGTAGAGGACGTCCAAAGAACAGATGGATTAATGAAATAATCGCCACAGCAGGTAAAGAATGGCAAATAAAAGCAAGGGACAGAGAGAGTTGGAATAAACTGGAGGAGGCCCATACCCAGTCTGGGGTTCTAGCATCAGATAACATAAATTAATATTTAAATAATCTGCATTTAATTTATATAACATTTCTATATTCTAAGTAAAATTGTTATTTAAGGTTGTTGGAAATAAATGGGTTCAATAACAATCAATAACAATAATTTTTTATATATGTTTTTCCTTCATGATTTTTATACAATAAAATAATAATACGGCTGTCATACAAAATGGATATATATCAATTTTTTTATTTTTTATTTAATTTCAGTATAGATAGAAAGCTAACAGCATGGTCAAAGCACTAACTACCTTAAATAATGGCTTAAATATAACCTAATGCTAGTAACAATGGTACTCATAGAGTCAGTAAATAGATCTACATGCTCAAACTCATGCGCAAATGAGTTCAGAATTAGCATCGCCCGCTGCGTTGGAGCATTGCTAGCGTGGCGTGTCCTCGATATGGGCCGTAGGAACAACTTATGCGGACGACGCCTGCTGTGACTACAATTGGGAACAAATAGTGCAAATGCACCCAACACCGTCGGGTTGTTCACCCTATTACGAAGTATTTGGCAATAGTGTACAACTAAAAGTAATTTCTGTCTGAGCTCCAGTGTATCCAGTCCGATCATACCTGACACAAAGAGTGACGGAAATAAATATGGATAGTAACCAAACATACGCTTATAAACGTACCTAGCAAATTTTCGCTGTAGTCTTTCGATGAGCAGAGTATATTTGGCTTCACGGGGATCCCAGACTGTAGCATCAAATTCTAATTTACTGCGAACGAAAGCATTGTACAGTGTGATTGCAACACTTATATCTGGAAACTGTGAAGCAGTTCTCATTATAAACCCTAGAGTCCTGTTGGGATTTTTACAGATATTGACAACATGCTCGCGGAAATCAAGATGGTTGTCTAAGATAACGCCAAGATCCTGAATTTTATTTTCGCGATCCAAAGTCGAGCCGTCCAAGGTGTATGAGAATGCAATGGGATTTGATGATCTAGTAAAGGAGACTACCTTACACTTAGCAGTGTTGAAGGCAAGCCTATTTACTCGGCTCCAGTTTTCCACCGACTCAATATCACGCTGCAGTCTTACACAGTCAGAGGCTTCACTCACCGACTGGTATACCTTCAGGTCATCAGCGAACATTAAACATTGCGACGTGCTGAGAGCAGTGGGAAGATCATTAATCATAGCTAGAAAGTGGGTAGGTCCCAGAGTACTACCCTGACTTACCCCTGATCTTGTGTAAAATTCGTCCGATTTGTGCATTTTCACGTGCACATACTGTCTACGATCTTTTAGGTAGTCAGCAAGAAATTGCAATAGTTTAAGTGAAGCCCCCAATTTTGAAAGCTTCACCAACAAAATGTCGTTGTCGACGACGTCAAATGCTCGCCTGAAATCGAGAAACAGAGCATCAACCTGACGACCACCATCCATATCCGCGGATACAGAGTCAACAAAGGTAATATGGTTTGTAGTAGTAGACCGGGCGACGCGAAAACCATGTTGAGAGTCATGAAGATAAGGCTCAATTTGCCGAGTGAGATAATAGTTGACGACTGATTCAAAAATGTTGCCAAATACGGCGAGTACAGCAATAGGTCTATAAGTCGTAACATCAGTGGATGAAGCCACTTTAGGAATAGGTACCACTCTAGATACTTTCCACCTAACAGGATAGCGACATACAAGAAGGGAGCGGTTGAATATGTGAAGAAGCGGTAATTCTAGCACCGAGAAACAGTCTTTAGCCAGGAAAGGGGGTATCGCATCGGGACCGGCCGCAGATGATGATTTTAATCGACGTACAGCGCGGCGTAAGTCAGCCACAGTGACACTATCTATAACAACGAGCCGAGCGTCTCCAATGGCGGCAACACGCTCCGCCGCTACGGAGTCAAGCGCCGGAACATCATTAAGAAATACAGAACTAAAGTACTCGCCAAACGCTGCTGCCGCCTCTTGTCCTGCAACCGGTACTCCATCAAGAGTATATTCATTCGGCTGGCCCCTACCACTGCGTCTTTGTCTGACGTGTTTCCAAAACTGCCTAGGATCACGACCTATATTTGAGCCTATAGATGCAATGTATTGCTTGTACGCGTTATCGTCAAGTTCTTTAATATGAGTCCTGTAATACCTAAATACCAACAGCATCCAAAAAGCCAGCGAAGACACCATCCCAACGCTAGGCCCACGGAAAGGGGACCCATTTCCCCCTGGTACACGAGACAGCTTGATGAAAGGAAACGAGATGTACTCAGGAAGAAAAGACGGATAAGAAACGCAGCCCCGGAACGAGTCAAATTAGTCATTGAGGAATATCAAAAAGCTCGCAGTGACTACAAAGAAAACGCCGAAAAAGCCCAGACAGAAAGCTGGAAGGACTTCTGCACAACTCAGGAGAAAGAGAGTATGTGGGACAAGATATACCGGGTCATCAGGAAAACCTCAAGAAAGAAGGAGGACATTCTACTGAGGGACACCGACGGCAATACCTTGTCTCCACAAGCATCTGCAGAGCTCCTAGCCAGTACTTTCTACCCAGACGATACCGAAAGCACAGACCAACCGTGCCATACGGAAATCCGAGAACAGACAGGAGACTTACCATCCGCCCTGCCAGATGATGACCCACCGTTCACCTCGGTAGAACTGGAATCAGTGCTTCAAGCACTGAATCCGAAGAAAGCCCCGGGACCGGACGGGCTAACTGCCGACATATGTGCCGCAGCAATCCAAAGCGATAGGGAAGTATTTATTGCAATAGCAAACAAATGTTTGTCGCTAAAATACTTTCCTAAGCAATGGAAAAAGGCACACGTCATCATCTTAAGGAAACCTGGCAAGGCAGACTACACACATCCAAAGTCATACCGGCCAATAGGGCTCCTGTCTGTACTAGGAAAAATCGTCGAAAAGCTTTTGATCGGCCGACTCCAATGGCACCTCCTCCCCACACTCAGTCGAAAGCAGTACGGGTTCATGCCGCAACGCGGAACCGAGGACGCCCTCTATGACCTGCTGGAGCATGTTAAGAATGGAGTGAACAATAAGCAAATTGTACTCCTTGTCTCCCTAGACATAGAGGGCGCCTTTGATAACGCGTGGTGGCCAGCCCTGAAACATCAATTAGCAAAAAAGAGGTGCCCATCAAACCTCTTCGAGACAGTATGCTCATACCTCCAAGACAGAAAAATCACAGTCAATTACGCCAGGGCAGAATGCGAGAAGGAAACCACAAAAGGTTGTGTCCAAGGATCCATCGGTGGACCAATCTTCTGGAACGTAATCCTAGACTCGCTGCTGCGTAAACTGGAAATCGAGGGAGCATACTGTCAAGCTTTTGCTGATGACGTCGTTCTCGTATTCACAGGCCAATCCGACACCTTAGAGCAGGAGGTTAACACAACGCTAGACATGGTTGTGGAATGGGGAGTCGTAAACAAACTCAACTTTGCGCCGCACAAAACCAATGCGATGCTATTGACAAAAAAGTTGAAGTACGACACTCCAAACCTATTCATGTCCGGCGTAAGACTTGACCTCGTGGACGAAGTGAAACTGCTGGGCCTAGTAATCGACCGCAAGCTCACCTACAAAACACACGTATCCGCACAATGTAAAAAGGCAGCGGACATTTACAAACAGCTAGCGCGTGCAGCAAAGGTGTCTTGGGGTCTGAACAGTGAGATAACGAGGACGATCTATGTTTCAGTGGTGGAACCTATATTGACCTACGCGGCAAATGTGTGGGGGAAAGCAGTGGATCTCGAAATGAATAGATCACAGCTTTTCGCCCTACAAAGAGGCTTTGCCCAAAAGATCTGTAGGTCATATCGTACTGTCTCTCTAACCTCAGCTCTCGCTCTGTCGGGGTTGCTCCCTATAGACCTGAGAATCCAAGAAGCAATGAGCCTGTATAGAGCCAAAAACAAACTCTCTATAGACTACATCCCCCCGGGAAAGGAGCTCGAAGAAAACGAACGTATCGCGGACCAACACCATCCGTCCACGAGATCGTTTGTAGAATACGAGCTCCTCGAATCAGACACCAGTCACATCTCCGGACCCCAAATCTACACAGATGGCAGCAAGATAGAGGGCAAAGTAGGTGCTGCATTGACCTGGTGGGAGGAAGGAAGAGAGATTAGGTTTGCAACCTTCAAGCTGCATCCTGAATGCACAGTCTTCCAATCGGAACTTTATGCTCTCCACAAGGCGACTGAATTGGTAAAAATGAGTAAGGATCAAATAGTAACAATCCTGAGTGACTCAAGATCTTCACTCGATTTACTCAAAAGACCACTAACCAGTCACCCCCTTGCGAGGAGCATAAAGGAAAACATTGGTAAGATCAAGTCTGAAGGCAGAGATGTTCGGATGTTATGGTTGAGAGCGCACGTGGGAACCGCTGGAAACGAAAGAGCCGATGAGCTCGCGAAGTCAGCGGCACTCAGGTGCACGACTCAAGACTACGACAAAATTCCCCTGTCCTACGTCAGAAGAAGAATAAGAGAGGAAACCGTACAAATTTGGCAAGACAGGTATGAGACCTCTAGCACAGGCGCAGTCACGCGAAAGTTCCTACCGGATGTCAAATTGGCATTCCGGCTAGCGAGAACCGCAAAACTGTCGCCAATACTCGTGCAAGCAATGACAGGACACGGTGGAATCTCCGAATATCTCCACAGGTTCAAGCTCAAGGACAGCCCAGGTTGTGAGTGTGACCCCGAAATTCCTGAAACAGTCAAACACATAATCCTAGATTGCCCCCGCTTCATTGCCGCACGGCATGATCTCGAAACAAAAGTGTGCAGGAAATTACTGGAACCTGAACTGCCGACCATCATGGCAGATACGGAAAACAGAGTACATTTCCTGTCCTTTGTGGAGAGATCATCCGGACGGCAATAGCTAGATAGGCAATAGCTCCCCCCCCCAAGCAACCCATTCCCACTACAAACCCCACAACCCCAACAACCGCACAAACAGCAAGCCAAAAACACGGAACTTTCCCAGCTGTTGTCATATGGAGAGCTAGGGGAGCCTGGAATTCATATTCGAGGCGTCGCTCTCTTCATGGACAACAGCAGGGAGAGGCTAGGAATAAGTTTTTGCATATCTGGAGACAAAAGCCGAGTACGGTTATCACCCGGGCTAGCATGCCTGCTAAACGGAAGTAACTTCAAAACCACCATGAAGCGAAAAGCATTTGACCCGATGCCAGTTTTGGACGTCATGGGCTGCCCCTGTCGGCTGGTGCGACTGAAAAACAAAACAGTTGCACTAATCGAGTGGGCGGACGAGACTCCTTTCGCTAAAGCGAGCATGCTACTTTCGAAACTGGCAGAAAATGCGGAACAAGCCCGAGTGATAAGCGTGGACGCTATGGTGATTGAAGACTCCAAGGGTGAGGTAGCGGACCAACTAGGTTGTATTAGAGCCTCGGAACATCATGAGGTAGTTGTGTACGAAGACAGAGGCGAAAACCTCAGTTACCTCAGAAAGCCGATACACAACAATTCAACCGACTGTAGGGGGCACCCAATCCCCGCTTCAACCACCAAAAGCGGTTCGGAACGTCTCCAGGAAAAAGCAGAAGCAGAAAGAAACCAGGAGCGCAGCCCTACCAAGAGCAAGGGCCAAGTCACAACGTTCCTGGCATCCTTCAAAGCAGCAGCACAAAGCCTATTCCTGCAACCGTGCGAGCCAAAATTGCCCATGCCCGCAAAAAAGACTGCTCCCATTTCCATACGCCAAAAACGACCTCGGACCAGAGCTGACATGGGACAAGTCAGTCCGCCAAAGTATGTACCAGCACAGGAACCAGTGAGCCACGCAGCGAACGCCTTCTTCGAGTTTCTCGCTATAACGAGAGCGACAAGAGATGTCAATCTCAGGAACTGCAAGAACATCCTGCAGTCCTACAGGCGAGCAAACGAGGGCAGCATCATCGAATCTCGGCTGCTGCAGAAGAGACTCGAAGAGGCTGAAGCAGCCATATACAACAACGACACATCCTCGATCATCATGGGGGCAATGTCTGGTCAGTATATGGCTGCCTTCAACGCGACAAGTGGCTTTGTGTTTCTGGATGAGGAAGATACCGAACGGACTGGTAGGCCAAAATACGCAACACCACCACACGACCCTATTGTTGTCACCGCCCGGAGCACCAAGATAATGTTGGATGACAGAGTCTTGCAAATGGCGAAAGCCATTTCGAGAGACTCTGAGATCGAGACATTCTGGAAACACTGGGAGGTACCCAAAATACAGTGGGTCAATGGAGTTCCCGGATGCGGAAAAACGACTTGGGTGGTAAGACACTTCGATGTTGACAAGGACGTTATCGCAACAACATTTACAGAGGCAGCAAAAGACCTGAGAGAGAAGTTGGCGCACCGAATCGGAGACCTGGTGAAAACCAAGGTGCGCACTATGGCCTCGGTTTTAGTAAATGGTTTTAAAAAGAATGAGAGCTACGTCCGCCTGATGGTGGACGAGGCTCTCATGAACCATTTCGGAGCGAAAATCCCCAAATCCCTTCCAAACACCCTCTTCCTGGTCCACACTCAGGAGGAAAAGGAGACCCTGACCATCCAGGGCTATGGTAAGGGCGAAGGATCACGCACCCTCACCATTCACGAGGCGCAGGGACTGACGTACGAGTCAGTCGCGGTGATTAAAACTAAAGGCAAAATGAAGCTGCACGAGAGCGTCCCGCACGCAGTCGTTGCGGTTTCCCGGCACACTAGGACCTTTGTCTACTACGCCGACGACGAGGATGATGCCATCGGACGGTTTGTGAGGCAAGCGACGGTTGCGAGCGAGCAAACCATCTACGGCTATAACCTGAAGATGGCAATCAGGGATCGAAACAGCGTGGTGATGGAGGCCCTGCTTCAGCGCAAAGTGGGCAACGTGGGCTCACAATAAATGTACTATGTAGTTTTTCGAATTGTATGTAAGCTAGCGTTAAGAAATTATAACTGACAAAGAGATGGTGCGGGCATCCAGAGCAGACATGCTCACGGAAATGTGTTGGCAAGCGGTGGCGTGTGTGGCGGGTCGCCATCTTCCCTCAGAAATGGTTGAGGAAGGCGATGGCTGGCACATGCGTCAACTCGTGAACGGGTGCTGTTTGCGGGCACTGGTCTGCTGTGAATGCTTGCACCAACTCAGAAAAAAATGTATCAATAACTTTAAGTGTATTATGTTATATGTATGTTGTATGAGTACCTAATTTAAAAAAAAAAAAAAAAAAAAAAAGGATATGTTCCTCATGTATGTATTTTGTTGTATGTTATAAATTTATAAGTAAGTTGTCAAAATTTGTAAGTTTAAAAAAGGCACGGACCCTGGAGTCTGTGGAGCGTAGTTTTATTAATAAAAAAAAAAAAAAAATACCTAAATACTTCAAGATTGAATTGCAAACCTAATTCTTTAAATTTTTTCGATGAAAATGTTTGATTTTAAGTTTACTCTTGATTTCTGCATTATGCCATGGTAGATACTGCCGCTACTGCAAGGACATGAAATTTCTCTTAAGGGGCACATGACTACTCACTGCTGTATTTAACTTTAAGTAAAAAAGATCCACCGCAGCATCGACATCCTGCTCTGAAAGCACTTCAGTCCAATCAATAGCAGATACACTGGAGTAGAGAGAACAATAA
This sequence comes from Selenia dentaria, assembly GCA_917880725.1. Taxonomy (NCBI): domain Eukaryota; kingdom Metazoa; phylum Arthropoda; class Insecta; order Lepidoptera; family Geometridae; genus Selenia; species Selenia dentaria. Next base: position 41,696,674 of record OU862878.1, read on the forward strand.
TCCGCTTTGTGAAAATTCCAATCAGGCGCATACGAAGTACTACATGCCGGCGGAGAAGGCATAAAGTCAGGGACGTCATTACCACGGACCAAAGAAAGAGTCACCTCTACCGGCGGGTGGTAGGCGTCAGCTGGCAAGAGCGGTTCAACGTGATCGGACACGGCCACGCTACCAGAACTAAAGCATGACAATACAAGATCCAGCATTCCACCGTGAGAGTTTAATACAGTATTGTGCTGTTTTAATTTACAAAAATCTAAAAACATTTCAAATTGCAACCTCACAGCTGCACTACACGAGTTAAGGTTAAAGTCACCAAATATTAAAATATCTAAAAACGAAGAATATTTACATATTACATTTTCTAAACAAGTTTACACATCTACATATTGACTATCATTATAATTAGGTGGCAAGTAAACTACGCATATCAATAATTTATAATTTTTCCACATAATTTTAGCAACCAATATTTCTTTATCATCTGATAAACCATCCACATCCGTAATTAGTTTAACTGTATAATGGTCACGCACAGCCAACAACACACCACCCCAGCCGACGTCACACGCGCGGTCCTTGCGGAGCACTATATATCCTGGTGGAAAAAGCTCGCCATCACACACTGATCTCTTCAAAAAGTTTCAGTAAGAGCAATGATGTGACAACCACTCACTGATATATTCTAGTAGAACGTTGCAGTCTTGGTTCTAAGGCCTCTGACATTTTGGTAGTACTATGTACTACCAAAATGTCAGATAGTGGTAGTTTTTTTATTGATTTACAGCGTCTGACCTTCTTTGGTGTTTTTACGAAAGGACTGCCGCCAGGGCTTGACACAGATATCTTGAGCCCAGTGAGAGGGCGACATTATGACATCCGCAAGTTTGCCAGGAACATCCAACTTAAATGACGCGTAATTACCCCGCGCCTTCAGGGCTTCTACTTTATAAGAACCGCATGCAGTTATTGAGTTTAAGTGTTCCAGGACTGCGGCCTCAGAGGTGCCAATTCTAACGTAATAGAGATGTATCTGCCGCTTGCGTTCAGCCGCCTCCAGTTTTGTCGTACCCGGTGCAGCCACTCCACGCATAACGCCGGCCGGAGTATTTCGAAGCCGTCTTTTTGTGACCTCATTCCACTGAGAGCTTTCAATTACGCTGTTAGACGGAAGTTGCACAGAGGGCTCATGAAACACTGAAGGAGTTTGATTACCAGGCTGGAATGAGGTGCGTTCAGGATTAGGTAACGCTTCTTCAACACAAAACAGCCGCGGAAGAGATTTTTTTAGCTGGTGGATTCTCCGGCTTACTAGGCTTAGATGGCTGTTCCACTTGTTCGCATGTCCTTGGTTGGGCCTCAAGTACGGCAAGTCTAGCAGTCAGCATAGCAATTTCGTTGCGCAACGGCAATGTAGCCTGCACCGTTTGTTCCGTGACAACCTTGTTGATTAAGGCTAGAAGGCGTTCATCTATTATACGCTCAAACTCTTCACGAATGACACCACGTATACTACCCAAGCAGTTAGAATCGTCCATGTATGATTGCTCCAGATCAACCCCGATGCGTGGAAACCCAATTCCACGTCGGACATTAATGTTGTCTGTCTCGCTGCCACTTGACATAGGACTTGCCTGTATCTGTGTTGGGTTATTTTTTGCAGTATGAGCTGCGCCAACCGGTGTGTTTATATTCCCAGTTTTGGGCAAGTTACTAATGCACCCAGGGCATTTCCATGTATTTCTTATTTCTTCGGTAAGGGTGCCAAAGAACCGTGTCTCCGACACATTTGCACACTCAAGGTCATATGAGAGCTTGCAAATACAACAAGTAAGGTAATGCCTAGTAGTTATGCTTGCCCGGCAGCCCGCGCAGGTAAGCACTTCCGATGCCATGCCTGTAGAAATTCCGGTTGCTGTCAGCTGTGTGACTCGCGTACTAACTGCTACTCGAACTGCGGCACGCTTAACTGCGGCGCCACAGATTGTGGAAGAGTACTGCAGCCGATCGCGTTCGCCGGTTGACACAGAACGACACTCGTCCCGATGCTTTCCTACAAGCGACACAGTCAACACAGTGCACTGCCGCGTGTTAAGAATCACCGTCAGTTACGAAGATTGTTTTATCAAATACTTCCAGGAGCTGGAGAAATTCTTGTAACTAGTATCACCACTATAACACTTGCACTAAACAGAACAAATCTTAGCACTTGAACTGATACTTCCACTACTTTTAACACTTAATTCTTATATATTTGTTGCGAGCAAAATAAAAACGTCCGCTACCTCACGAATGTCGTTGCGTTTTTTTTATATATATCGGATCTATATCATAAATATCCGATATTTTTGAACCCTGCTCTGGACATGAATAAAATCACAAATCAGGACAATGTCATATTTATCAATGAGCTTTGGCTGAACTCTAATTATATCGTGCCGCAGTTGTGGACGGACGATACCAAGACGTCTTGCTTAAAAGTGTCAATGGGAAAACGCTTAATAATGATTGTAACTAAAACTATTAAATTAAAAACAACTTGACTTTCGTTCCTTTGTATCATTTCAAAAAACCTACAATATTAAAGTTTTAGTTAAATTATCTTATCAGAACTTTAATCCAATGCACTTTACAATATATAATCAAATACTCATACAAACTTGAATCGATTTATCTAGTACCGAGTCGTTTGGTTACATCACTAGTTACGGTGCGATGACAAAATACCTAAGTCAAAACAGGCCTGTTAATTTTTTTGACATAGTGCTAACTGTGGTACTAATCTACTATTGTAAGCAATAACCGCTTTGTAGTCTGAGTAAGCAATTCTCTTTGAATACATCTATAAGTACAAAATGCTTTTGTATCTTCATGCTTGATTGATGACAAAAAGAAACATAAATAGGTACTAGATTCGTATACCTATACATTTATTTATTGTGTAGAATTCAAGCGATTAATTAAATACCAACGTAAAAATTCTAGGTATATACAAACAATGTCAAATGAGACAAACAACATTAAAATAAAACTATTACTATTAACCGGCAAAATACTTTAGCAGACAAATTAGGATTTGACCCGAAAAAAAAATTAAGTATAGATCGCGGCACATAAGTTGAACTATGCGCAAAAAACATTTTCGGGACTCAATTGAAGTGGGGTATGCGGTGCGGGGCGAGGGGCCGTGCGTAACCATAGCAACGCGGCGACAATTACACTTCGCTCCTCGCTGCCCGCGCACGTTTCGTGACCCTGAAGTACAATCGCGCAAAAGGTTTCAGTTCTTCGACTTATATATCTGTCAAATGTGTGATCATTAAATTTAATGACAAAGCCACAACCAACTTTAAGAAGACAGGCGAGTGGAATTGTTTTTGATAGGTATACATAATTATTTTTAAGTAAAAACAACATAAATGATTATACTAGTTGTATTATTCCTACTATAGCGTCAATACAATCGAAGAAGCTTACGACAAAAATATCGATCAAGAGTCATCGATAATATGAAGGAAGAATTTATAACCCCGTCGGAGATTCTGAATTGGATTCTTCGACTACTACAGAAGATGTAATCGCAACTCTTTGCCCAAGTTCTAGAATATTACCTAAAAATTATGTAGAAAGTGAATTATGAGACGGTTACGCCCATGAATAATAGTGATTAAGATTAGTATTGCTATAATTGTTTTATTTAATAATACCTAAAGATTACTTCCCACAACATTTTGTTCGAGAAATACAATGATTTGTAAGGAAATCCGAGATTTTTTTTTTATTGGGTATTTGGTTTAACTTGCGTTTCATTTTTAACCACCGCGGAGTAAGTATTACATTAGTCTATAACTGTACCTGCGTAGAAGACCGTTTAGATTCAACTTACGTGTCGCGATATTTAGCAATTCGCGTGGTACTCAATCCGTTGCATCATCTGCCATTTTATGGGCAAATTTTGTTGATTGAATAAATACTAAAATTTTAATTACTAAAAAATTATGTACTAGGATTAACTAATTTATTTTCAATTTCACACAAAACAAAATTTGTTTACAATTAAATTTCCTACAATTTTGACTTTCATAATTTTTTCCTAGAATCAATATTGCCCGATTTATACCCAAAAGGGCGGTGAATTTTATTTGATTAACCACTATGTATTTTCAATTTTACATGTAAAATTGTTATACCTACAATGTAGAAGTTGAAGATTCTTATACATTTTTTCGTCGAATAGATTTAGATATAGTACGCGAGAAAAAGTGAGAGTTATTACCCCCACCTCTTATTTTAAATAACTTAATTTATAACCATATCCCATCCCGTGTCTAATATCAGAACCAAAGTTGTAGGTAATTTTATTTTAATCAACTTTGTTTATTACAATTTCTTGTTTAAAATTGAAAATAAATGTGATAATGCAATGAAATGAATGAAATAACTTTTATTCCGGACTGTGACATCCATAACAATACAAATTATTTACTTATTACTAAACTAAACTAAGTGATGGGAGTGTGATATGCTCTCCACGTTTTGTGTAGCGGGCTGACATTTTACCGAGGTAGGGGTAAAATGTTCACTCAATAAAAATTCACCCCTTCACAATTTTGGGTATAAATCGGAAAATATGTACGCAACGGATCGAGTACTACGCAAAACAAAATGTAGACTGCCAGTAATCAGACACAAATTCCGAAGGAAAATTGATAGAAATTTTTCCGGATTAGCCCCCTTTTTTTGCGCTAGCTCGACTGGGCTACTCACATCAGGGATAGCGTTTTGCCAGTTAATAGTTACCTAGTAGTAGTTTAATATGTGTCAAATTCGGGAGAATTTCAATATGACTATAATGTCCCTGAGTAATTATTGTAACAAGCGAAGCCGCTGGCGGGTCAGCTGGTAATTATAATAAGCTTATATATAATGCTATATTAAGTTATGTACAAATAAATACTTAAATACTATCTACTAATAATCTACCTACTTATAAAGCTACAATTTAACATCAGAGTAAAAGAATATGAGGAGGTAAGGGTTATATTATTGTATCAAATCTTAAACAAAGATGTCTGTCTGTCTGCTACAATTGATAAGCATACAATTCTCTTTCAATTCTAATTCAGGTGATCAGAGGTCAGACACAAACAACTGACACTTGTAACCAATGTTGAAGCCGCAATGTTTTATAGTTCTTATTCCTCTTCGCGATGTGCGGCCAAACTTTATACACAAATGCCACAGTACACCACACTACATGCCTGACACTTCTGGTATATTTTAACTTACTAATAACACTTCCACTTTCTGATGAGTTTTAATGTGCCGTGATAACTGAGCACTAGTTGCAGATTTATAATCACAAAAACTGCACTGATGTGGCTTCTCTCCAGTATGTGTTCTTACATGACGTTTTAGATGAGTAGAATCTGCACATTTGTAGTCGCATGTGCTGCATTTAAACGGTTTCTCACCTGTATGTATTCTCATATGTATGCGCATGGTATGCTTTTGTGGACATGTGTAAGCACAATAATCACATTCGTATAGTTCATTTGTATGTTTCCTCATGTGCTGTTTTAGAATATCGTGATGTTTACATTTATAATCACATTTGTCACAAGCATATGGTTTCTCTTCCGTGTGTATGCCCATATGCCGTTTCAAATAGTGGGGCCTTACGCATCTATATTCACACATATTGCAAGCATATGGTTTCTCTCCAGTGTGTGTACGTACATGCATATCAAAAAGGCTTTTGAAGTCACATGTGTACTCACACATTTTGCATTTGTATGCGCATTCTCCTGTGTGAGATCTTTTGTGTTGATTCATAGACGTTTTTTTCATACATGTATACTCACACAAATCACACACAAATGGCTTTTGTACAGTATGAGTTCTTACGTGGATCTTCAATTGAGCTGCATCATCACTTTCATACTCACACCTATGGCATCTATATGGCTTATCTGCATGTTTTCTCTTTGTGTGTTTTTTCAGATCCCATATGAATCTGAACTTATATTCACATTGATCACATGCATGTGGCTTCTCATCAACATGTGTTTTCATGTGTATTTGCCAGTTACTCCTTCGAGCACTTTTATAATCGCATAAATGGCAAGCAAAAGGTTTTTCACCAGTGTGGCTTCTCTTGTGTTCAATTAAAATGCCTGCGTCTTTACAACAATAATCACACACATCACATTTGTATGGCTTCTCACCTGTGTGAGATCTAATGTGCCGTTTTAACCGAGAAAGCTGTATACATTTGTAGTCGCACATAGTACATGCATGTGGTTTCTCTCCAGTGTGTGTTTTGACATGCTGTTCCCATGTTCTTTTCCGATCACATGTATAATGACATATATCACAATTAAACAGTGTCCTCCCAGTGCTTCGTCGTGTTTCATGTGTTTTTAGGTGTTGTTTTAACAAAGTATCATTTTCGGACTTGTAGTCACAGTTTTCACATGTTGCTAATTCATTTTTATCATGAATGCTTGTGTGTTCCTTTAATTGGGAAAAGCTACCACATTTATAATCGCACACATCACACTCATAAAGCTTTTCAATGCCGTGTGTTTTGATGTGTACTTCAAAGTCATTCTCCTGTAAACTCTTATAATCACATATATCACATTTATATGGCATTTCTCCAAAATGCGTTTTGATATGAAGTTTTAATGCACATTCCTCAACACATTTATAATCACATGCATCACAATTATATATTTTTTCTTCTTTATGTGTTTTTGTGTGCATCATGAATAAACTTTCTTCTTCACATATATAACTACACACATCACATTTATATGAAATTTCTTGGCAGTGTGTTTTTATGTGTAGTTTTAATGCACATTTGTCAACACATTTATAATCACACATGTCACATTTATAACTTTTTTCTTCCATATGTGTTTTTATGTGCATCATTAATAAACTTTCTTCTTCACATCTATAATCACACACATCACATTTATATGGAATTTCTTGACAGTGTGTTTTTATGTGTAGTTTTAATGCACATTCTTCAACACATTTATAATCACACATGTCACATTTATAACTTGTTTCTTCCATATGTGTTTTTATGTGCATCATTAATAAACTTTCTTCTTCACATTTATAATTACACACATCACATTTATATGAAATTTCATGGCAGTGTGTTTTTATGTGTAGTTTTAATGCACATTCTTCAATACATTTATAATCACACATGTCACAATTATATGATTTTTCTTCTATATGTGTTTTTATGTGCATCATTAATAAACTTTCTTCTTCATATATATAATTACACACATCACATTTATATGAAATTTCTTGGCAGTGTGTTTTCAAGTGTAGTTTTAATGCACATTCTTCAACACTTTTATAATCACACATGTCACATTTATATGATTTTTCTTCTATATGTGTTTTTATGTGCATCAATAACAAACTTTCTTTTTCACACCTGTAATCACACACATCACATTTCATTGGATTTTCTTGACAGTGTGTTTTTATATGTACTTTTAATGCACATTCTTCAATACATCTATAATTACATATGTCACATTTAAATGATTTTTCTACAATATGTGAATTTATGTGTAGATTTAATGAAATTTCTCCTTCATGTGTATAGTCAGATACATTATGGGTGTACACTGTATCTACACTGTGAGTTTTATAATGTAGATCTAAAGAACCTGAATCTCCACATTTGTAATCACATATATTACACTTGAGTAGTGTTTGCGCACTGTGTATTTTTATGTGGGATTTTAATGAATTTTCTTCTTCACATATATAATCACACATATTGCAGTTGTATGTTGTATGTACACTATGTGTTTTATAATGTAGTTCTAAGGAACTTGTTTCTCCACTTTTGTAGTCACACATAGTACATTCATAGAGTGTTTCAACACTGTGTGTGTTGTAATGCAATGTCAATGCTCCTTCCTGCATACTTGTATAATTACCAGAATCACTTAAATAATTGGTTTTATCTTTACTGTGTGTTTTCAAGTGCCTTAACAAGTTACTCCTTTGAGTACATTTGTAGTCGCACATATTGCATGCATGTGGTTTCTCACCCGTGTGTTTCCTGATATGCTGTTCCAAATCCTTCCTCCGTCTACACTTGTAATCACAAATAACGCATGCATGTGGTTTTGGTTCACTGTGAATTCTCATATGTAGTTTTAATTTAAATGCTGTTTCACATTTGAACTTACATTCATTGCACACAAATCGCTTCTCTTGAGAATGTGTTTTTAAATGTCTCTGTAAGTTTCCACTCTGTGTACATTTGAATTCACACATATGGCAGGCATAAGGCTTTTCTCCAGTGTGAGTTCTAAGGTGTTGTTCCATGTCTTTTTTATGTCTACATTTATGACCACACACATCACAAGTGCGTATTTTCCCCATTTTATGCTTATTCCTTTTGTATTTTTGCGAAGTATTAGATTGCTTACCTTTAACACAATACATACCTGAAATAACTGGCTTAGCTTCAGCATCTTGTGCTGAATCGCCTTCTACTGAACCCATAGTGAATTATCAAAAATGTTGTTCTGGATGTGAAATAATCTATATAAAGTTTTCTGAGCCTGGATGATTTTCAAGAGTTCAGTCTTTCTGAAGTCACTGATCTCAAATAATCTCAGTTTTACCCAAATAATCTCAATTACTGTGTTTAACGATACTCCGAGACATTCTACAAAAGCTGGAAGTATTGATGTGTCTGCAACTGCAGCACAGAACAATATTACCGGGGGGAACTGCACTGCAGTCAGTACTATGGTCAGTACCATTATCGTTCTCAGAAGTTGGCAGCTATAGACCATGGCTCAGACTACATAGGTAGCGGACCATGGTGTCTTACGAGACAAGTATGTAAGCTGGTAGCCAGGCGAGTTCGAACCATGCACGAAAGAAGCCCGAGCGCCCGATTATACACTTTTGGTATGAGCCGGTGGCTAACTGATTTATGTAGGAATTAATGCATGGAACTGTAAATAATTTAACTGGACAAGAGAAAGGACAACAAAATCATTGGAACTTTTTTTTTGTCCCTGCATAGTGTTGCCAGATGTCTGCAAGCTCTTGTAGCCCAATTTGGGATCTGAGATAGCCCCAATTTAATATTGTATTATATATATTTTTACATAAAAATTAACAAAAATATGTTGTTATCAAATTTTAGGGTTAATTATAATGATAATGTTGTAGGAACATTAAATAAGTATGTAAATTTTATTCATCAAGGTATTTTATAATTTTGATTATTGCTTCCCGTCTGTGTCTACTGTTTTCGAATATTTTGTAGAATGTCAGAGCACCAGTATGTCTTTCACTGCGGTCCCAATTGGCCATAATCGATATTAGCGCGATAAAAGTCGGTCCCTTTCACCGTGAGCGTGATAACGATGGCCCACGCTACGTCATCGATGACGTCTTAACTGACGCCATATTGACGATTACATGAACCATGCTCTACACCATAATCGTCGTGAGCGTTCTGTCAAAAGTGACAGGTGTTTGTTTATTTCTACAATGTATTTACTGGTGTCCCTTCTTTTTGATGTAAAAGTTGTATAATTCGGTAATTCCATTCCATTATTTCTTATTAATCCACACACTACATAGTTAACCTTCACACTATGCACGATATTTTTATGAATTTGTTTTTCGCGCGCAAATGGTTCGTTATTGCTACAACTCTGGTCCGAATTAACAACACGCTTACAGTGCCACGAGCTGTCAAAATCGCGATATTTGTCTCGGACCAGCTTTGGTAGACGATAGCACTGTGAGCAAAATTATCGCAAAACGGACCACGGCGTTTGATGGCCCAAAAGTATGGCAGTTTTATTCAGAGATGGGTTGTACTAGGTAAATCCGAGACTAGGAGCACCTGTTCCTAGTCCATGCAAATACGTGATCCAAATACCTGTTCCACATAGTCTTACCTAGTATATCGCCTACGATTTGCGTAACGTATTCAAATGATACTTTAAAGAATGACAAGATACTTCGATTCGATTCGTGAGAGATTTTTTAATTATAAAATAGTAGACTAGAACAAATAGAGTATAGGTACCTACTACTTACATTTATGATAATAAAATAAATGTTTGTTCTAATACCTACATAGGGAAATATAACAAGCTCTGCACAAACTGCACTTTATATATGTATACAATTACTTTTTACTTTGACAAGAATAGGTACCTACTAGTCTGATACTCAATTCTACATGTAACAAGACGATGTATGTATGTATTGCATCGTCTCACTTCAACCGGACTTCAGGTTCGGCTTTAGCGTATAAGAGAGAGAGATAGTACAGGTGATGTACAGAATTAATGCTTATTGTGAAGGAAGACTAGTTAGACTTAGTATCGTGAAGATTGGAATAGGTGCCACCTAGTCTCGTAAAATACCTGTTCCTTTGATCTGTTCTAGTAAATACGACTCACCTCTTTTTATTACACCTATGTTCGATACAACATATCAAACAGAAGATCTCATTAAAAAATCAATATCCTAGTTATATCTCAACAAGAATTGTTTGCAAACCCATGCCAATCCAATCAGTATTTAATTTTATCTTTGCATTTGTTATGTATTTATTAAGAAAAAAAAATTAATAGGTACCTACCAGTCAAATCATAGTCTTAGTTTTGGTAAAATTGCAAACTACATGCAACATTATTACTAAAGTAAGTATCAAACAGTACATTGTAGTAAGTATTAACTATTCGCTAATATTTTTATTCACACGCGGTATTGTTTTTCAGATTTACCTCACTTTCCTATAAATTTAACACACATTAAACTTTATTTGATGACCTGTATCTTCGACTCTGTATTTTATTCAGCCTTAAATTTCATCAATAGACATATACCCACTAACTTTTGTACTAATATTCTATCTATCTATCTATAAGATCAGATTCAGAAATTCGCGCCAATATGTATAGGTATTTGTCATTCAGCTTAGCACATTCAATTCAAAGTCAAAGTCAAAATCATTTATTCAATTTAGGCATCAATGACGCACTTATGAACTTTTGAAATGAAATGAAATTATGTCATTGATATTGCTGTCTCGCTAATCTTCATATTAAATGAGCAACATTGAATGCTAGTAATAGTTATTTGCGCGTATTTTTATAACAGATATAAAAACGTTATTAATGAAAATAAAAATTTTGGCATTCTTGAAATTTATTTGGTGTCGCCCAACAACCCGAACTGGCGACTCCAGAACTCCAGACTCTTGGCCAGTTCGGGATTTCTTGTCACCGCTGGAGGCTTTTGAGTAGCCCAATAAATCGCCTAATCTGGCAACAGTAGTGCCAGACTACATCCACAGTAGAAACAGCATCTATATAAGGTGCGTTCGTTTAGCTTATGAGGGCATTGGTGGCGTTTTCATTGATGGATCTTTTGTTAAAGCGTTCGTAAAGCTCAAAAACGTTTTTTGCCACTTTTGCCCATACCCTATTCGAACGCTCAAATGAGCATAAGATCTAAAATCGCATGATTATGCTGTCAAATACATAGCTGTCAAATAACGATCACAAACAACTATGCGTGGACCACACGTGGGTCAAAATTGCACTTTTTGGTGGCAAATATTCCTCTTTTTTAGCTTTCCGAACGCTGAACAAAAAGAGGCATGAACGTCATTTTCACCCACAGATTCCCAATTCGAACACCCCTTGTGAGCGTTTTTAGCGTTATTTTCGCCAAAAACGAGCAGAAGTGATCTATTCGAACGCACTAATACTGTGCTAAATCCCTGCATCATGGCATAGATTAGACAACACAACCCTAAACAAGGAATATTTCAAGGAATTTGTATACTACGTAACGTAGTATACAAATTCCTTGGAATTACCATCTTGGCTATGATGGTCGATAAAGAGAGGTCCGCTCCCACCACTGCGACAAGGGAATCCCGCGGATCCTTCGCCCCAGGGCACGCCTCCAATACGTGCTGCGCGGTTTCTTCCGCACAGCCGCACTGGTGGCAGCCATCGCCTACCTCAACCATATTTGAAGGAAGATGGCGACCCGCCATACGCCGCCACTGCTTGCCGACACCTTTTCGTGAGAGTGTCTGCTCTGTATGCTCATACTTACTCCTTGTAAAATACAGCTTAACTTATATAATTACTAATATTAACTTATTCACTTAAGTATCCGTGTCGCACTGAAGCAAGGCTTCAATTACTACTCCGTTTCGATCCCTGATTGCCATTTTGAGGTTGTATTCAAATATGGTTTTGGTGTTTGCAACCATCGCTTTCCTCACGAATCGCCCAATGGCATCATCATCATCATCGGTAATAATATAATCATAAGTGAAGCTCCTGGTATGCTGGGAAACTGCAACAGCTGCGTGCGGGACAGTAGGGAAAACGAGTACATGATTTTATTTGGAATAATAGAAGACTGGTGTTCAAAATATAAAACAATGATAGTGACATGGAATTTTGATCTTAATTCTAGTAACAACAATGTAATTAATTATTATGAATACTTTTTAACTTTTTGCGACTTCAAACAATTAAATAAGGTTCCGAATTGTAATAACAGGCAACTCGATTTAGTGTTGTGTACGTCAAACGTAGCGATGGGAGTGGAGGTGTCGGCGGCGGACGAGGCGATGGTGCCGGTGGACGAGAATCACCCCCACTCGCTGTCGCCGTGCGCCGCGCCTCCGCCAGCTCCCACCACTCGGCCTGCGCTCGAGCCGCGCCGCCGCCGCCGCTCGCGCCTTCCGAACGCTTACCGACCGATACAAGCCACTACTATAACTTTACCAAAGTGGATTTTAGTTCGTTATATGCGCTAATGGCAAACGTGGATTGGAGTCTGTTGTATGATAAGCGAGAGCCAGAAAGTGCCGTCGACTATTTCTATAGTAAGCTAGAGCCTAGATAGTATTTTCCGCGTCTGTGTACCGATAAAGCGACCGAGTAAAAAAGCCGATGAGAGGTTTAGTTATCCAGAATGGTAAAGTCAAAGTCAAAGTCAAAATCATTTATTCAATTTAGGCATCAAAGACGCACTTATGAACGTCAATTTTTCATTATAATGTACTTTAAAGCCTACTGCCGCGTTCCAAAATATATAGAGCCAACCGAGAAGAAGCGGCAAGAAACTCGGGACCATTCTTTTTATATAGATGTTTTTACAATGTTTTTACTTAGGTACTACAAATATTAGCTCCAGTGTGTTGCCTTACAAAAGAGAACATAATAATGGTATCAGTAGGGCAAGACACGCTACACTTTGACATCTTAGTACACGAGTAGATAGATCCTGGAGTGATCAGTCCCAAGCTGTTTTATCCTCCAAGTAATCCGAAATTTTGTAATAACCTTTTTGACAGAGTTTAGTTTTAATAGTAATTTTAAACTTATTAATAGGCAAATCTCGGATAACATTGGGAACTTTATCATAAAATCGTATACATTGTCCCATAAAAGAATGACTTATTCTGTGGAGACGCGTTACATGTACGGATAGCTTGTGCTTATTTCGCGTGTTGATGGAATGAGCATCACTCCTTTTATCAAAACTGCTAATGTTTTTCTTTACATACATTAGATTTTCATAGATAAACTGAGAGACAACAGTTAGAATGTTTATGTCTTTAAATTTCTGTCTAAGGGAAACTCTGGGAGCCAAACTGTAGATTGCTCGTATAGCCCTTTTTTGCAGTATAAAAATAGAATTAATATCTGCAGAACATCCCCAGAGCAGTATGCCATAAGTCATAACGCTATGGAAATAACTAAAATAAACTATTCTAGCTGTGTCTACATCAGTTAATAGTCTAATTTTTTTAACAGCATAAGCTGCTGAACTGAGCCTACTAGACAATTTTTTAATGTGGGGACCCCATTGCAATTTAGCGTCTATAGTAATTCCTAAAAAGACTGTTGACTCCACAAGGTCCAACCCTGTTCCATTCAATTGTATATTGGATTCTACTTGTCTCACATTTGGTGTCGAGAACTTTATACAATTAGTTTTCTTCTCATTGAGGAGAAGATTATTTGTATTGAACCAATTCACAACTTTAGCTAATGCATTGTTAACATCGTCATAGTTTAATAACTGCCTTTTAATTTTAAATAACAGTGAAGTGTCATCTGCAAACAATACAATCTCGTGATTCTTCTCTACATAATAAGGTAAGTCATTAATATAGATTAAAAACAAGAACGGCCCTAGTATTGAACCCTGTGGAACGCCCATTGAGATTATAGAGCCGGGCGATTTTTTACCATTTATGTCAACCCTTTGAATTCTACCATTTAAATATGAAGTCAAAAGGTTGAGAGCCATGTTCCTAATACCGTAGTGTTGTAATTTCCTGACAAGTATATCATGTCGGACGCAGTCAAATGCCTTAGATAAGTCACAAAAAACACCTAAGGCATCTTGAGAGTTCTCCCAGGCATCAAACACATCTTTTATTAGTTCTATACCTGCGTCTATAGTAGAGCGATTCCTTGTAAACCCAAATTGATTTTTATGGAAAATTTTGTTTGCACTAAAATGAGTTTCTAATTGATGTAATATGATTTTTTCGAAAATCTTACTTAGCGTAGGTAGTACAGAAATAGGCCGAAAATTTGTTGGATCAGTAGTACTACCAGATTTGAATAAATTCATTAGATATCATTCGAGCTATACGCTTAAAGGCAAAATTACATAAAAATTATAAAATTAACAATACCGCGGAGAATTACACCATTTTTTCGAAGTGTCGGGCTAAAGTTAAATGCATAATTAATACTGCATACGAGCAACATAAAGAAAAGGTGCAGAGAAATTTAACTAAGGACCCTAAGTCGTTCTGGAACTATGTAAGATCTAAAAGAGGTACTGTGAATAGGAAAAAAATTACCAAGGGTGGAGAAATCCTATCCGATTCAGAGTGCGCAGAAGAGTTTGCGAATTTTTTCCATTCAGGGTACGGCAGCGAGTGTGCAAAACTGAATGTGGAGGCAGCGGAGGCAGCGGGCGGTGCGAGCGCAGCGCGCGTTCATCTCCCGCAGCTCACGGCGGCCGAGGTACGAGCGGGGCTCGCACGGCTCAAGCCGAAGCGTTCAGCGGGTCCTGACAGCTATCTTTCTTTTGTCAAAGACTGTCGCATGGTCCTAGCGGAACCACTTAGACACATTTATAACCTATGTTTGGGCACGTCATATTTCCCAACTGTCTGGAAAACGACACGAGTAATTCCGATACCCAAAGGAGAGGCTGGCTCTGATGTAAGCGGGTACAGACCGGTAGCGATCCTGTCGACACCAGCGAAGGTTTTCGAGTCTGCCGTGCATTGCAGTATCCAACGACAGGTATCTGTGCAACTATCGGACTCTCAGCACGGGTTCAGGCCGGCTCGCAGCACTGCGACCAACTTGCTCGAGGCGATGACGTACGTCATGCCTCATGTGGACGCGGGGGTCCAGGTTGACGCCGCCTACTTTGATTTCAAAAAAGCATTCGACTTGGTCGATAATGATATTCTATTATCAAAGTTGGCGGCCGTCGGGTTTAGCAATCAATTAGTTAAGTTATTTTTTTTTTGGGAGGTAGCTCACATGAGAGACAGAAAGCAGCGTAGACTACGCTGGGTGCAAGTCTGAGCCTTATTATACGAGAACGGGGGTAAGCCAAGGATCAAACCTCGGTCCTCTCGAGTTTACCATCATGATAAATGATTTACCAGGAATAGTACGCGAAGCCAAATGCTTACTGTTTGCGGACGACCTCAAGTTGTTGCGGGCGGTTAAAGACAGGGATGACTGCGAGCGACTTCAAGGAGACGTTGATAGGCTGGTCGAATGGAGTCGTAAGAATAAGCTGCAGTTTAATGTCAAAAAATGCTCGGTCATAATTTTTGGTAAGTCTAAAGTTCCAATACGCTTTGACTATGGGATCAGTGGAGACATTTTGGACCGCGTTGCTTGCGTCAAGGATCTCGGAGTTAATATCGATACCGAATTGACGTTCCGAGACCACATTAACAAGTCTGTAAAAAGGCTTACATGAATTTAGGATTCATGATGCGTCAAACTTTGGAAGGCTTTACAGAAGTGGGAGCTTTAACTGCCCTGTATAATGCGCTCGTAAGAAGCCAGCTCGAATGTTCTGCCACTGTGTGGGCTCCACATGAGACTAAATACAATCTTATGCAGGAACGCATACAAAGTAAATTCACTCGATACTTGTACTTGAGGTTGTATGGAGTTTATCCCTTTTATCCACTGATGTGTCCAACCCTGTTCGTATTGGGCATCGTTGGATACAACAAACTGGAAACTAGGAGGGATTTAGCACTCACATATTATTTCATGAGAGTATTTCGAGGCAGCATGTCGAGTCCTGACATATTGGGGATGATGGGGCTCTGTGTGCCAAATGGGTATGTGGCGCGGCGACGGCGCGGCGGCCACGTCTGTTTGCGGTGCCCCGCGCGAGAACCAATCTACTAGATAAGACGCCTTTAATGCACGCGTTGCATGAATTAAATCTAGTTGCCGAAAAAAATGATTTATTTGTGTGCTCGGTGGCAGAATTTAAACTATCAATGTTATTTCAATTGTGTTATATGAATAAGACGACATAAAGCAGTTAGTTTTTTAGATATATAAATATAAATAATATTAAGATTGACATGCTTACTTACACTATTGCATTAGGAGAGTCCTGTAATAATAGAATAGTAATTCGATTAAAAAAAAAAACAAAAAAACTCCTGGCTGATGTTCGTTACCCGGTTCGGGTGATTATACCTTAACTAGAACAGGTTTTCCCTGTCGATATAAGGTAGTTGGTTGACATGTCCGATGAGGACAAGTTCGCTAGCTCCAGACAGCCTGGAATCCATTACTATGACTCCGAAATGGTTCATGAGAGCTTCGTCCACTATAAGGCAGCCGCAGCTTTCATTCTTTTTAAAACCATTTACGAGGCAGAAGCCATAGTGCGCACCTTGGTTTTCACCAGGTCGCCGATTCGGTGCGCTAGCTTTTCCCTCACATCTTTTGCTGCCTCTGTCGTTGTTGTGACGATAACATCCTTGTCCACATCGAAACTTTTTACCACCCAAGTCGTTTTTCCGCATCCAGGAACTCCGTTGACCCATTGTATTTTCGGTACATCCCAGTGCCTCTAAATTGTCTCAATCTCAGAGTTCTCCGAAATGGTCTTCGCAATTTGTAAGACTTTGTCATCCAGCATTATTTTGGTGCACCGGGCGATAACCACAATGGGGTCATTTTGTGGTGTCGCGTATTTAGGCATGCCAGTGCGCTCCGTTTCTTCCTCGTCGAGACACACTAAGCCACTTGTCGCGTTGTAAGCCGCCATATACTGACCAGAAAATGTTCCCTTAATGGTCTGGGATGTGTCATTGTCGTATATTGCGGCCTCAGTCTCCTCGAGTCTCCCCTGCAAGAAACGGGACTCGAGGATGCTGCCCTCGTTTTCTCGCCTGTAGGACTGCAGGATGTTTTCGCAGTTCCTGAGATTTACTTTTCTTGTCGCTCTTGTTATAGCGAGAAACTCAAAAAAGGCATTCGCTACGTGTCTCAGTGGATCCAGTCGTGATATATCGGGGCAGACTGACCTGTCCCATGTTAGCTCTAGTCCGAGCTCGTTTTAGCGGTGCTGAGCTTGGGACCAACTTTTTGGCGGGCAATATGTTCTTAGGTTCAGATGGTTCTCGGAACAGGCTTTGTGCCGCTGCTTTGAAAGACGCCAGGAACGCTGTGACTCGGCCGTTTAACTTGGTCGGGCTACGCTCTTGGTTCTTCTCGGTCTCCGCTTTTTCTTGGAGACGTTACGATCTGCTTTTGGTTGTCGAAGCGGGGATAGGCTGCCCCCAACAGTCGGTTGCATTGTTATGTAACGGTTTTCTCAGGTAACTGAGGTTTTCGCCTCTGTCTTCGTACACAACTACCTCATGATGTTCCGAGGCTCTTATGCATCCTAGTTGGTCCGCGACTTCACCCATGGAGTGTTCAATCACCATAGCATCTACGCTTATAACTCGGGCACATTCTGCATTTTCTGCTATTTTCGAAAGAAGTTGGCTCGCTAGAGCGAAAGGCGTCACTCGACCAGTGCGATCGTTTTGTTATTCAGTCGCACTAGTCGACAGGGGCAGCCCGCGACGTCCATCGCTGGCATATCGTTGAATGCTCTGAACAAGGTGGTTCTGAAGCTACTTCCGTTTAGCAGATATGCTAGCCCGGGTGATATTCGCACTCGGCATTTGTATCCAGCTAGGCAAAAACATATCCCGAGTTTCTCCCTGCTGTTGTCCATAAAGAGAGTAACGCCTCGAATGCGAATTCCAGGCTCTCCTAGCTCTCCGTATGATAACAGCTGGGAGATGTATGTGTTTTTGGGTTGATGCTGGTGAGGTTGTTGGGATGCTGAGATTTGGTTTGCAAAAGATGAGTTACTTGGGGGGGGGGAAGATTTGAATTTCGGGCAATTGCCATCCGAAATGATCTCTCCACAAAGGACTGGAAGTGAACTCTATTTTCTGTATCTGCTATGATGGTCGGCAGATCAGGTTCCAGTAATTTCCTGCGCACAGTTGTTTCGAGATCCGGCCGGGAAGTACAAAAACGAGGACAATCTAGTATTATGTGCCACACTATCTCGGAGATGTTGGGATCGCACTCACATTCTGGGCTTTTCTTGAGCTTGAACCTGTGGATATATTCAGATATTCCACCATGTCCTGTCATCGCTTGCACAACTACGGGCGACAATTTCACAGTCCGCGTCAGCCGGAATGCCTCGATGACATCTGGTAGAAGCCTTTGCTTGACTGCGCTTGTGCTCGAGGTTTCATACCGATCTTGCCAAGTTCGAATGGTTCGAACGGGCCTTATATTCAAGAACCGCAGAAAAACTGTTCACCTGTTTTTTTGTATGGACTCTCGTTGACATGGCGCTCTAAATCCACTCAGTTTATTAGCTTAATCACGTCTAGGCGTCTGCAATGTTGTTTACAGTAAATTGTTAGAATGCCAGGGACAATATTATCCGTTCACCTTTGAGAAAACAATATTCAAACAGTTTACCTAAATGAGCGTCATGGTATGATAACATTCAAAACCGTTTATGTCAGGTTTAAGAACTGCACGGAACTTGCATGGTTTTTACGAAGCTGATAGTAAGGCCCCTGATATTGGGGTAGGCACAACATGGGCATTAGCCATTTTTTTGTCTTGTCCATATTCATCTCAAGGCCTACTCAATGGAAAACTCGATAGAGGGCTTCGAGCATTATAGTGAGGTCTTCCATGGATTCTGCCATGACTACAATATCGTCGGCAAATCGAAGGTGACTGATGTACTCGCCATTAGACATAGACATACCTAGCAAATTTGTAACGGACCGATACATACCTACCTATCGACCGCCCGATCTGCGCACGCGCAGAGGATAGCCAGTGCGTGTGGTCCGCCCATGCTGCAAGGTCCCTCATTCCCGATACCTGTTTCCCATCCAAGAGGATAGCCAGTGCGCGTGGTCCGCCCATGCAGCCAGGTCCCTCATTCCTGAAACCTGCTTCCTATCCTGGAGGATCACCGGCTCGCGTGGTACGCCCATGCTGCAAGGTCCCTCGTTCCTGAAACCTGATTCCTGTCCTGGAGGATAACCGGTGCGCGTGGTACGCCCATGCTGCAAGGTCCCTCGTTCCTGAAACCTGATTCCTGTCCTGGAGGATAACCAGTGCGCGTGGTACGCCCATGCTGCAAGGTCCCTCGTTCCTGAAACCTGATTCCTGTCCTGGAGGATAACCGGTGCGCGTGGTACGCCCATGCTGCAAGGTCCCTCGTTCCTGAAACCTGATTCCTGTCCTGGAGGATAACCGGTGCGCGTGGTACGCCCATACTGCAAGGTCCCTCGTTCCTGAAACCTGATTCCTGTCCTGGAGGTTAACCGGTGCGCGTGGTCCACCCATGCTGCAAGGCCCTCATCTTTGATCCCGAATCATCCCGTTACCACAGTACTCACTAACCGAACCGCCGCCAGTCGCAACCCGCGTACCCGTCGACCCGACACTCCTCGCAGGCCGTCGCGCTCCTTCTAGAGGTTCCGCCGCGACCGCGACGTCCCGGAACCCGTGGCCCTCCTCAGGGCCAAACCAGTCATCCCGTCAACGTTGCCCTTTCAGGGAAAACCAGTGTAGAACCTAGGATAAGCTAGTTACTATCTAGACGCCCTAAGTAATCAATGTGGGCACCTGAAATATATGTTGAAGTACCGTTAACCCAGCACCGTGTGTTTCTCTCGACCACGACCCTCCACGGACTACCCCTATTAAACGTTCCATCTCTTACCGCGAGGACCGCGACAAGGAGTAAGAACATCTTCTGGACAAAGTGCCCAGGCCAGCTAGCTAACAAATTTACTGCATCCTCTCAATCATCAAACTGTACATAGCCTCATTCGGATCTCAAACTATAGCACCGAACTGCAGCTTACTGCGAACGAATGCATTAAAGAGCATGATGGCAATCTTTACGTCTTGAAACTGTGAGGTTATTCTTATATGTAATTTAAATTACTTAGCATACATAAACACCTGCTACAATTTAACACTATATTTATTTAATTAATATACTCAGACAAAATAAAAACTTTTTTATTTTGTCTGAGTTAATATATTGCATAATACACACCTAAAGACTAACATTTAATCAACTAACTAATCATTTCGTATACCATATACATAATATAATAAACCTTTGACCGAAATTAAAAAAAAATAACTTTAAATGAAAACCATTCATAAACTATACATCCATGTGATATAATTAGCTTAATAAAATAACTATTATAAAAAATATAATCACTACATATAATTACTTTTTAGTCGAATTTTAATAAACATAAATAATGAGATGTCGAAACCTATTAATACATTTCAAAAGTAAACAAAAATGCTGGACTAAGACAAAAGAGCTATATATAATACTCTCATACACGAATTGCAATACGCTGATCATTATTTTGTCGGTTCCCTATTCAAGGTAGGGAATATTATTTAATATGGTACTTAGGTACTGAGGTTTTATTTATACATACTAACCTAAATAAGTATAATTTATCTGCAATCCTCGCAATCCTCTAATTCTGGCGCTTCGTCGGCCGCTGCCGCGGCACGCTCGCTACGCTCGCTTAGCTCGCGCGTCGTATAATCACCACTCAAACCTAACGCTCCTCCTCGCTTTGCTCGTCGTCGCACCTATCGTAACTTCGCCTTAGACTAGGCATAAAAACTGAATACCATTACACATACATCATTTTGTTAACGGAATTATACCAAAATGTATAGTATGTTAAATCATCGTTATATCGAAAAAAATATGATACTTGAACAGTATGTAATACAAGCAGTATATAAAATTATAGTATTACAGTTGATGGATATATCAAGTGCTGGTATGGAATATAAATTATATAACAACTATAACGTATATCAAATAAAATTATATCATCTGTCCGTAATGGCAAAAGTATTTTATATTATATCCAATGAAGGGTATTCAAATAAAAATTTTCAAAATGAATTTCGAAAACAGTTACGCACCACTAAATTACTATATTTAATACATGTATCTATTCCTGTTATTTAGTTATACGTTGTCGGCGAGCAAAGATACTCAATCCCGCTCAGATGATGTGTCAATTCGATGTTTCATGAAGATAGGGTGTAAACAGTATTATGGCTACAGAAGGTAAAGTTGTAAGCACAACTTCGAGCGGCGAACGACTGGAGAGATCGCAGCCGGCACACGATACGGGTATGAGTATAACATATAATCATAGATAAATTAGAAGGAAACTCATTTTACAATACACTGCAATTCATGATCGAGTTGTATCTTATCCATGGCAACCTGTGAGAGTACACTCGTGTCTCATACGACACTGGTGAATAAGGCAAGGCCTTCTAGTAAGGCATAAAGAGAGACCAAAAAGCAAGAGCGAGGATATGTTTGATGATATAATCAAATTGCCTGGTTCACGTGAGATATGCAAAAATGGCAAATTAGTCAATAGTATATTTACTATATTTTAATATATTAGAGGTCAACTTTTGAAGATAAAGGTCTAAACAACCGCTGCAGACTTTTGTCAAAGCTACAAGGCTTGACAAAATATGTTCAACCAATGAGACTTGCAATGGAAAACTCAAATATGGAATACAGACTTTGTATGTGAAGACCAAGCTGTTACAAATTCAGGATTCATTCAGTGCAATGCAGAACTAAGTAGGTACAAACACCAAAGATACTGCACTTTAATGGATAAACAATACAAAGCAAGAAATATCTACAGAATAAGGCTTTTGTTATTGAATATGCTAAATTAAGGTTAAGAAATGATAATTTATTGTATCATTTACGTAAATAAACCTTCTATTAAAAACCCTTGTATTATGGTATTAGTTGACACCTATCAGCCCAGATTTTCTTCAAAAATCTTTTTATTATCAATGTAAACACTTGTTCCACATAATAATTATGTGGAATAATATTGTTTCACATAATAATTACTAATATGTACGTAATTTCAGTTATTTAATGCATATTAATTTAATGTTAGTTACTTACCTAAATAACAAAACGAAAATGTTTTATTAGAAATTGTAATCGTGCATGTTTTGAATCGTCATCTCACAAAACATAAGTGCTTTCAATATGTAAGGTAAACAATATGTATTACTCCTAATAAATTACAATCTTTGGTATATTAGAATGTGTTCTTCAATCATGATTTTAAAATTTTCATGATTGCTTTATTAATTATATCGGCAATTGTCAGTGGAGTTCCAATAACTTCTCCTGGACCATCTGGTAAGTTAGATGGGTATTGTATTGAAAGAGAAAGTGATCCCTCTTGTTGGCCATAACATTGCCATGAAAATGCATGTAGATAATAATTATTAATAGTTGTCTACATGCTGACATGATTATGTTAACAACTTAGTCAATATCCTCTTGATGCATCCTAGACATCAGCAGGTGCCTTTGATACGCTCGGATCCAAACAAACAATAAAAGGAGACAAGACTCCAAAATGTACAAAACTTTTGAGTACAGAGTAAAACTAAAACGAATAAAATATAAATAAATGATAAAACGATGAAATAATGTGTTACATTTGTAAAGTAAATACACCCATAAAAAGACTTCAATAATAATTAAAGGAAGGTAAGTACACAAAGGTCAGGCTACTGTAATGAACCTATCAACCTACTACCATTACCCTGCGAACTCATCTATCAAGTAGCCTTATTTACCCACACGCATCTGGATGTTTTTCGACAAAAGGGTGAAAACCGTAAGTGGAACATGCGCAGCAACAAGTTTAAAAATCAATGGGTGACGCCGGCGCACCGCCTCGCCAAGTCCAACAGATCAGTCTACGTGTTAGGGCCAGCTGTATACAACCGCATACCTGTAGCTGTTCGAGGTGCACCTTCCACCGTGACTTTTAAAAATAGATTAAGAACCTGGTTACAGGAGAAACTGTTTTATGACTTAGATGAATACTTAAAATTAGACATTATAATTTAATTGATTGTATTATTAAATTGATATAGTGTTATATAATTTAATAATTATAATATGTATATTATTTGTTAAATTCAATTCATCTAATTTATTATTATTATTATGTTTTTACTTTTAATTTATGTTGTTAACCATTTATGTTAACATGATGACGTGTAGCAATGGAGCTATAAATAAATTATTTGTATTTGTATTTGTATTTGTATTTGTATTTGTATTTGTACTTACAATCAACCTACATTACATAGGTACGTACGTAAAAATAACATCCTTTGCAAAATAAAAAAAATCAACTGACGTACATCATTTTGCTGTAGCCAATCAGAGCGTAGAACTCGTGTCTAGCAAAGAATGTACTGCAAATATCCGTCTTATACGTAGACGTCTAAACCACAGACTATAAGATAAGATACTATCTTATAGTCTGTGGTCTGTGGGCAAAGTGGAGATGCTTTGTTTTCGCAGAAAAACACAATATAATAAATTTTTATTTATATGCGCCTCATAAATCGTGAATTTTCTTCGCTTAAAGAAGTTAAAGATAACATCTCTTTTCCATTAACTTTTTTATAAGTCCAACTCCCAAATGGTACAAACAAAAATCAATATTGACATAAATTTTTCAGAACAAAATTAGTAGACTGCCCAGTGTTATTCTAATATTATATTCTTTGTTGTTATTGATTAGGGCAAAAAATAGTGTGATTAAATTTGGAAGTTGAAAGAACGAGTGTGATAATGTGCTGGTCAAGATGAAAACTAAGAATTTCCTTTTGTTCTCGACGTGTGTGTTTGGAATCAGCATCTTCCTGATAGTGTTCCACTCGCAGCCCCCACAATCCATCCAGAGTATCGTCACACAGACACATCAGCACATTAAAGACTTTCAGGTTAGTCAAGCAAATAACAGACACATCTACCTATAGTTGTTTTATTGAGGTTCTCTTAATTTTTTGTACAATTAGCTGCGCCCGCGGGTATACCCGCGTGGTTATGGGTGATGATGATAATGTCGAAAGTGTTGTATGTGGAATCTAGCGCCTAATCAACACCAATTCAAACATTCATGCAAATTGGTACAGCCGTTTGAGTGTGTAGTAACAAGTAACAAACATACAAACACACTCACAAACTTTTGTAAATATGTTATAATTGAGAAGTATTGCCAGTCAACCAGAACAGACCTATGAATATGTTCAGTGTAGATTAAATTCATAAGTTATAGCAATTTGTAACTATGAAGTCAGTACACCCATTCGAGATATACATGGTACATCATTTAATGAGTATGTAGGCTTGTCTGTGTCTTTATAATACAATCTCTTTATAATTTTGAATTGAAACAATCTTACAAAAGCCATAAAGAAAGACAGTGTTTAGTATCTTTTATGGTAAAAACTAGCAATGGAAGGTACTTCAACCAAAATGGTGTTATGTTTGAATAATGATTATGTATATATATACAATATGTAACAAAAAGGTGTAATACTGAAACAAAGCATACAGTGCCCCAGTTAGAATTGATCTGTAAGTACCTCTTTTCAGTGGAGTAGTTAAAATGTCCAATTATGGGAAGTCAAAGTTTTTAAGACAACCGCACGTGTTCAACCCTAACACTCCTCTGTACACAGACTAAATATTATGGATATTTTACAGAAGTGACATACGTTTAACACAGTTACCTATGGCAAAACTCTAAACTAAGACTTTAAAGTATCAGAACGTTTCAAGAAAATCTTTTCAATTATGATAATTAAATAAAATCCAGCTACTGCATTACTACACTGCAAGTACCACTGATTTTCATTTGAAATTTTTCATGCAGATATGTTTTAAATGTTAGACTGGTCAAAATAATAGCAAGTAACTGTTGAATTTGACTTTCACCCAATAGCTCGTATAGTGTCCAAAGCTTGTAAGATAATGTATTGATTTCTACCTGCTATTTCGTTATCTTATTAAATTCCTATCTGTTTTAACTACTCTTTGTACGTCAGCTTCATGTTCATTGAGTTACTGATTAGAGATGTATGATGTGATGGTTATTTTATCCGGCCAAAACTGATATTTTCCGAATGACCTATTCATATCTTATAACTAATAATGTGTAGTTTTTATTTGTTTTAACAATGCATAGATGAACTGGATAAATAATAATAACAGTAAAGTCATTCATAAAGTATAGGTTACTGTAGCAACCTATTAACAGGTTAGTACGTCCTTTACACAGTCAGTATTAATTATTACCTGAATATCATTTAAATACTTTTTAATTCTACAAACAGTATCAACCATTTTCAAAAACTATATAACAATACAGAATTCCTGCTCTTCATAAGTTCAAAAGTATCCTGTTAGTAATGACATTTAATTGCTAACGTATTGCAAGTATCAATACGGTCTCTCATCTAATAACAATTCTGTATACGGATCAAAATCTTTTAATACCAGACGACCATCGAAACTGATTAATTCTTTGAAAAACTTCGAAAACAATCGAATGCTCTTTTTACAGAGTAAGTAACAAGTACTTATGACTTTAAATACAATCTTACAATAATCATAATCATCACGACAATTTTTACATCACACTTAACTTAAAAGGCAACACATACTTTCTTCACAGATTAAAAATTATTTTAATATTGATACCGATATGATCAATAAAGTCTCGACACAAATAATCAAAAATCATTAAAATAGTACTCGATAATATCATTATATACGTGTGTTACATATGTGTGCACATAATAACATCACGTTTAATTGGAAGAGAAGAATTAATGAACCATCAACCATCGAATGAAGCGAAAGATTTTTTAGTTTCTGGCAAAGGGTAGTGATCCCGCATACAACATTGCAAACACCCAAAAACTGAGGTCAAATAGTCGTCAGCACGGCGCGGTGGCTGCGGCGGCATATTTACGAATAGACAAGGACAGCAAATTAAGCCAGAACAGTGTGGATATAACTCACTAAGTTGGATTCATTTATACACGAAGCACGATGTTGCCAAACCATGTAGGTATTGTGTTTTGACGAGTCGGCTACGCGTGTGATTTAAATAATAATTAATAAACAATCAATTAACACAGTGGCAATGGAAGGAAGGAAGAAAATGTAGCGTCCTAGTACCGTGTTCTATGTTAATGTTAGTTATTAGTTTTAAAAGTAGCATATTATATAGCAATTAATTAGGGCGTGAAGGGCGTTGTAGTAGGTGAAATTAGTGGGAGATAGTACTCAAATATGTCTCAGGGTGAGTCAAGTGCAGTGCCACGCAAAACTACAGTTCAGTGGATAGGTACCTACCTACATCCAGAAATCAAAGAAAAGGTAGGTAGGTAGGTAGGTACCTAGGTTACCTAGTTAAGCAGATTTAGCAGTTTTGTTTGTATTATTTACTATTGGACATAATAAGCTAGACAAGTCTAGGTCTACTACTACTACCTACTAATGTTCAAGAAATACAATAGTGCATGTATTCAATCAAAGTAGGTTAGAGAGAGATAAGTTGTAGTGTTATGTGGCCCATTCATGCCGGCAACGCCGCGCGGTTGCTGCGGGCGGAGCGAGGGCTCTGAATGCAGTCAGCTACGGCGGGCGGGCGCGAGCGGGTAGGCGGCGGGGTGGAGAGAGGGTCGGGTGGCGGGCGGCATAAATAGTGAAGCGACATGAATGACTTATGTATTGCGTATTATAGGGTTGTCAATAAATTGGTCAATAAAATTGTTTTTTAACTTTGTATGAGTAATTATTATGATTGATTTAAAATCTTATATTTTGACATGTGGTTACTGACTGGATACACAGTCACACTGTTCAGTATTACTACACTTTTATGAACACGCTGTATATAGGGTGTTTGGTAGAGGGACGGACAAACCAAATGAGCGTGTTCGGGGGACCACTTGGAGAATACAAGTTGGCCAAAAAAAATCCCTGACCCCCCAATATGTTTAACTTTTTTTTGTGATTTTTCCCTTTTTCTCCGAAATTGTACCTAATTACCACCATAACATTTTAAAATCTGTTTTAGACCGGATATTTTATAGGCCAGGCAAAGCAAAATTAGGAACAATATTGAAGAAAACGAGAAAATTCACAAGAAAAAGTTAAAAAAAAATGGGGTGTCGGGGATTTTTTTTGGCCAACTTGTATTCTCCAAGTGGGCCCCCGAACACGCTCATTTGGTTTGTCGGTCCCTCTACCAAACACCCTGTATATTATGATATGTTTGAAACTTGCAATTCACCAGCGGATCCCAGTAACCCTGTGTACCTGCCCATAGTTTCTGGTAGGTACCTACTCTAATGTCAAACCTTTTTTTTTTTTTTGTTTTTTTTTTTTGTCCCGGGGAAATCCTTTATGGATACCACCCACCACGGGGAGGGAGGTGGTTATGTGGGAGTCCGTATACCCACCAAAACCCCGGGGTGTTCCGTCACTGCCGCCCTCGGCGGGAACGCGGGACAGATTTTCCACACGACCGCGAACCCGCCGTGGCTGTCCGTTGCCGGACCCTTCTCTTCGCGGCACGCCAGAACACATGGCGCGCCGCAACTGCCTCGGAGACCAAACTTCCCCGTGTCTGGTCGCCCGTGGTCTCCCTGCGGTGGGTCGGATACGTAGCCCCACCGCCTGCTACGTCAGCCACAAGGGATAGCCCCCCCGCGACCCCACCTCCTCGAGTCTGCGCCGAGCGCCCGGACCCCACCTCCTCGAGCCTGCACCAAAGTGCCCGGGCCCCCCTCCTCGAGCCTGCGCAAAAGCCTCCCAAGGGCGGCTGCAGCGCCTATGACTTTTGGGGCCAGTTGAGTGAAGTGGGCCCCAAAAGTCCACCGCCCGTCCAGGATGAGACCCAGGTACCTCATTTGGGTCCCAACCCGGACCAGGACCCCGTCCAGGTCTATTCGCGTTCCTGGAGGGGGTCCCCCCCGAGGCCCATGGAACATTAGGGCCTCGGTCTTGGAGAGGGCGACCTCCAGCCCCAGGGCACGTATGCGGCCGACCACGAGTGTTGTGGCCACCGTGGCCCGCCGCACTGTCTCCCTGAGGTCCCTCCCCTTGACTACGACTAGGGTGTCATCCGCGTAGCACGCAACCCGCATACTTGCGGGAAACGTGCCGCGGAGCACCCAGTCATAGCCAATGTTCCACAGGAGCGGTCCCAACACCGATCCCTGTGGAACCCCGCAGGACACGCGACGTCGCCTCAGACCGTCGCGTCCCTCCACCAGGACCTCGCGGTCCTGGAGGTAGTCGGCCAACAGCCTACGCAGATACAGGGGCACTCCGTGATAGCGGAGCGCCTCCCGTATCGTTCTGTGCGGTAGGCTGTTGAAGGCGTTGGCAATGTCCAGCGAGACAGCCAACGCCTTTTCCCCCCAGCCGACCACGTCCTGCGTCCACCTCTTGATCCAGAGCAGGGCGTCTATCGTCGACCGCCCTGCTCTGAATCCGAACTGGGCCTCTGAAAGTCCAGGCCCAGTTCCCCCCAGGTGCCGGATGATACGGGAAGCTACTATTCTCTCCAGCAGCTTCGCCGTGTCATCCAGCAGCACGATTGGCCTGTATGCGGCGGGCGAGTCGGCGTCTCGCCCTTCCTTCCGCAACAGGAACAATCGCCCGTCCTTCCAGAGCTTCGGGAACTGACCCGACGTGAGGCACGCGTCGAATAGTTCCCGAAGCTGACCGCCCATCTTCCTGAGGGCGATCGTGAGGACCCGACCGGGAATCCCGTCTGGTCCCGGGGCAGTCTTCTTGCCTCTCAGGCGAGAGACTGCTGCCTCCACCTCCACCTCTGAAACAGGCGGAATGGAGGCCGGGTCCTCCTCCTCCTGGAAGGAGGGCGTGGCCATCGGTGGAGGGGTGTAGTGGGGGTCGCTGTCGGGGAATAGACCCCCCAGCACCGTCTCCAGGAGCTCTGGCTCCAGGGACTCCGCGATAGGGGGCGCTCTGCCCCGGAACCTATTCCGGGCAGACTTATACGGGCGCCCCCATGGGTCCCTGTCGAGGCCCTCCAGCTGTTCACTCCAGCCTAGGGCCTTAGCCCGGCCGATGGCCAGCTTCAGCTCCTGTTTGGCTACCTTAACATCACCATACAGGAGCTGCTCGGCCGCCAGCTGCTCCGCCGGCAGCTGGTCGTCCCTCCGGCCGTGGCGGCGCCTCCTGCAGTGGTAGTAGAGGCGCCGCGTCTCCGAGCATCGCGCTCGGAGATCCTCAATCTCCGAGCACCACCAGTAAACCTGGCGGCGCTCGGGGTGGCGACGGGACCTCGGCATGGCGGTGTCGCAGACGGCCGTCACCGCCTCCCGGAACCGGCCCGCCGCGACGTCCACCTCCGGGTGCAAGGGGGCGGCAAGCCACGACTGGACGATAGCCGCCTCTTCAGCCAACTCGGCATCGAGGCGACCAATCGCCCAGCGCGCGAAACGCGCCCTCTCCACGCGCCGAGTCCCCCCTTGGTGGGAGGTGGCGATCTCAAACCGGATGTAGTTGTGGTCCGAGAGAGTGGCCACCTCCGCCACCACTCTCCAGGCCTGGACACGTGCTGCGACTTCCGGGGTGGCGAACGTAACGTCCACCACGGACCCCCCGTTGTGTCGCACGCACGTGTGGACCGATCCTCTGTTGAGCAGGGTCAGCCCTGCGGCAACCGCCCACTCCCCAACAATCTCCCCGCGGGTGTCAGTGGAGGGGTTGCCCCAGGCCTGGGCCTTGGCGTTCAGGTCCCCCATGAGGAGGACCTGACGTGGCGCCTGCCTTCTCACCGCCGCGGCCACGAGGTCCAAATAACTCTCCAGCTCCGCGACGGTTCTATTGGGAGAGAAGAATGCGCCAACTACCGCATACCTCTCCCACTTGGCCACCACGTACCCCGAACCCCTCTCTAACACCGAGAGGGGGGGGGCCGCCACCGGCACGTCCAATTATGGCTACGGAGCCGTCCAGATCCCCAACCCAGTAGGGATGGGACTGGGGAATGTGATACGGCTCCGCGGCGACCGCCAAATCAATCCGCCACTGCACCAGGGACTGCATTAGCAAATCCTGAGCCCTGACGCAGTGGTTTAAATTCGTCTGGAGGAGGTTGTGCTGTCCGACTTGATCCATATCAATCGGTCGTCACAACCTCCATGCTAGCCGCGCGGCGAACTACTTCGGGAGCGGCTTTGGCTGCCGGTCGGGGGATGGCCGGGGTCCTGGCGGCCTGTCCCTTCGTTTTTGGGGGGACACAGTTTAGTCCCGCCATCCTGTGCTCGGCTGGTCGCCCCGACTCTGCGCATATCGCGCAGTGCGGGGCCCTTCTCTGGCAGCTCGCCGCCTTGTGGCCTGCGCCTCCACAACGGAAGCACAGGTCCCCCCTGTCTGCCGACGAGGACACTGGGGGCGCGTATGTCCGAGTCCCATGCACTTGAAGCAGCGCATGGGACGCGCTGCCAGTGCCACCACTCGCACCGAGCTCCATCCCACTAAGAGCCTGCCCTGTGCCAGCAACACTTTGGCTGCCGGAATCGGACAGGAAACAAGGGAGGAACCGGTCCCGCCGTAGCTGCAACGTATCTCTCCGGCTTTGACTTGGAGTACGTCACAGCCACCTTGGCGACCGCCGCCGCCACTTTCTCCTTTGTGGCGGCGTCGTCCAGGCCCGTCACGTGCAATTGCACGGACTTAACGGGCCTCGCGACGTTGGCTACCTCTGACAGGACACCGCGGAGCTTCTCCGCGAGCCTGTCCGCTTTGTCGCTGCTCTGGGAGCCAGGAATTTCGAGCATTCTGGCTCCCGTGGCCGTCTGGCGGAAGTTGATCCGGTCGATCCCCAAACCTTGGAGATCGACCTTCTCCTGCGCCGTCTCTATGATGGCGCTGTATGTGACCCCCTTTTCCGCGGCTTCAGGCTGCAGTGTCAGCACAACAGCCGCGGATTTGAAGGGCTTCAGCGTCTTCGCCTTCTTGGGCCCGGCAGCAGCAGAAGCCTTCTTCGTTTTAGGCTTCACGGCGGCGGGGGTGGCACGAGCTGCTGGGACAGGAGCGGGAGCGGGCGTTGCCGAGGAGGACGATTTGTCCTTCCCTTTGCCTTTCCCCTTTCTTACTACTGTTGCCCAGGTTTCCGCCTTGGCAGCAGCAGTTGGAGTCGTTTCTGGGGGGGCGATGGGAGCCGCAGTCGAGGGCGTAGCAGCAGTCTGCGAGGCCCGGCCAACCCGCTTTCGATGGGTCGGTTTTGGGGTTGGGGGCGCAACCGCTACTGCAGCCTTCTGGGCATCCGCTCTGAGAGGCGGGCGAAGTACCGGCGCTGGCAGGAGGCGATCCTCGATACCATCGAGTCGGGCATTGAGCATTTGCCCGAACGTGGCAGTCAAGGAGCGCGTCATCTCCTCCACTAAATCTGCCCCCAGTACAACAGCAGGGGGGGCCGGCGTCTCGGCGGCAGCGGCTGCTGCAGCAGCAGACGTGACGGCAGCCGCCTGGGTCTTCGCTTCGTTGAAGCCGCGACGCAGCGACTTCACTTCTGCCTTGCAGGCCTCCACCTCGAGGCGCAGGCGACTATTCTCGGCTCTTAGCCGCCGCGTCTCTTCTGCCTCACTCCTACATGCCAGGGCGTCGACTACCTCCCTCAGGGTCGACGCGGACCTCTTCAGGCGAGCAACAAACTCACCTTTTAGGTTGCCAGACTTTTTGGCAACCTCTAAGATGCAGGTGAGCATCCCTCCTGCTTGAGCCCTCAGCTCTTGGGCGTTTAGCACGCTGAGGTCAGCGAACCCGGCATAGACATCGGAATCACTTCCAGTGTCGAGAAGACTTCCGGCGGCCACAGCGGCCTGCCCCTTCTTGAATTTCCTGCTCTGCAGGACCTCCGCCAGCTCCTCCACCAGTGGCTTTGGCAGTGGCTTCAGAAACTCCTCTCGCGTGGGACCTTTTTTGGTGCCCTTCGTCCTTCCCCTCCGCGACGTACTGACCTTAGCAGCCGCGGTCCCCTCGGTCTCAGTGTCCGACTCTAGATAGCCGGGTACGTAGAACGAGGAGTAAGGTCGTTTCCTCCGGCTTTCACCCTCGTCACCAGACTCCTCAAACACGGACTCCACGTCCGACCTCCTTTCGTCCCCCATGGGGACCTCCGATGGATCCCGCGAAGGACCCCGTGGAGTTTGGCCCTCAGAAGGGCCGTTTTTCAGGCTCTCGGTAGTAGTGCCGCTCGAGCGGTCCTCAGGCATAACATTTTGTTGGCCCTGAGAAGGGTCTTTGGCGAACTTCCCTTTGACGTCTCTATTTACTTTCGACCTTGGCATAGTTTTCGACATTAAAGTATGAGATATAATTATTGTTTGTGACCATAAGCAAAATTGTTGGGAAGTGGACAGGCTTCAATCTTTCTACTCAAGCCTCCGGAAGTTTAGAGTTCAGAAGCCTGACAATACCTTGGAGGTATTTTCCCGAAGTCTAAGGATACACTTATCATCGGGGTTTTAGAACTAGTCTAGCCAGTTTGTCCCCGCCTCCAATAACGTGAGTTATCGGAACAGAGGTCACTACCAAATAAAAGACAGCGGTTATTTTCGATTATGTAACAATATGTTTGACAGTAGTAGGCGCTGGTGTTTGCCAGTTAGAGGGGTCCCTATTTTAACACACACACCACCAAACTGTTTTTCATCTACTCATAAACATGCCGCCTTGTGGCCTGCGCCTCCACAACGGAAGCACAGGTCCCCCCTGTCTGCCGACGAGGACACTGGGGGCGCGTATGTCCGAGTCCCATGCACTTGAAGCAGCGCATGGGACGCGCTGCCAGTGCCACCACTCGCACCGAGCTCCATCCCACTAAGAGCCTGCCCTGTGCCAGCAACACTTTGGCTGCCGGAATCGGACAGGAAACAAGGGAGGAACCGGTCCCGCCGTAGCTGCAACGTATCTCTCCGGCTTTGACTTGGAGTACGTCACAGCCACCTTGGCGACCGCCGCCGCCACTTTCTCCTTTGTGGCGGCGTCGTCCAGGCCCGTCACGTGCAATTGCACGGACTTAACGGGCCTCGCGACGTTGGCTACCTCTGACAGGACACCGCGGAGCTTCTCCGCGAGCCTGTCCGCTTTGTCGCTGCTCTGGGAGCCAGGAATTTCGAGCATTCTGGCTCCCGTGGCCGTCTGGCGGAAGTTGATCCGGTCGATCCCCAAACCTTGGAGATCGACCTTCTCCTGCGCCGTCTCTATGATGGCGCTGTATGTGACCCCCTTTTCCGCGGCTTCAGGCTGCAGTGTCAGCACAACAGCCGCGGATTTGAAGGGCTTCAGCGTCTTCGCCTTCTTGGGCCCGGCAGCAGCAGAAGCCTTCTTCGTTTTAGGCTTCACGGCGGCGGGGGTGGCACGAGCTGCTGGGACAGGAGCGGGAGCGGGCGTTGCCGAGGAGGACGATTTGTCCTTCCCTTTGCCTTTCCCCTTTCTTACTACTGTTGCCCAGGTTTCCGCCTTGGCAGCAGCAGTTGGAGTCGTTTCTGGGGGGGCGATGGGAGCCGCAGTCGAGGGCGTAGCAGCAGTCTGCGAGGCCCGGCCAACCCGCTTTCGAGGGGTCGGTTTTGGGGTTGGGGGCGCAACCGCTACTGCAGCCTTCTGGGCATCCGCTCTGAGAGGCGGGCGAAGTACCGGCGCTGGCAGGAGGCGATCCTCGATACCATCGAGTCGGGCATTGAGCATTTGCCCGAACGTGGCAGTCAAGGAGCGCGTCATCTCCTCCACTAAATCTGCCCCCAGTACAACAGCAGGGGGGGCCGGCGTCTCGGCGGCAGCGGCTGCTGCAGCAGCAGACGTGACGGCAGCCGCCTGGGTCTTCGCTTCGTTGAAGCCGCGACGCAGCGACTTCACTTCTGCCTTGCAGGCCTCCACCTCGAGGCGCAGGCGACTATTCTCGGCTCTTAGCCGCCGCGTCTCTTCTGCCTCACTCCTACATGCCAGGGCGTCGACTACCTCCCTCAGGGTCGACGCGGACCTCTTCAGGCGAGCAACAAACTCACCTTTTAGGTTGCCAGACTTTTTGGCAACCTCTAAGATGCAGGTGAGCATCCCTCCTGCTTGAGCCCTCAGCTCTTGGGCGTTTAGCACGCTGAGGTCAGCGAACCCGGCATAGACATCGGAATCACTTCCAGTGTCGAGAAGACTTCCGGCGGCCACAGCGGCCTGCCCCTTCTTGAATTTCCTGCTCTGCAGGACCTCCGCCAGCTCCTCCACCAGTGGCTTTGGCAGTGGCTTCAGAAACTCCTCTCGCGTGGGACCTTTTTTGGTGCCCTTCGTCCTTCCCCTCCGCGACGTACTGACCTTAGCAGCCGCGGTCCCCTCGGTCTCAGTGTCCGACTCTAGATAGCCGGGTACGTAGAACGAGGAGTAAGGTCGTTTCCTCCGGCTTTCACCCTCGTCACCAGACTCCTCAAACACGGACTCCACGTCCGACCTCCTTTCGTCCCCCATGGGGACCTCCGATGGATCCCGCGAAGGACCCCGTGGAGTTTGGCCCTCAGAAGGGCCGTTTTTCAGGCTCTCGGTAGTAGTGCCGCTCGAGCGGTCCTCAGGCATAACATTTTGTTGGCCCTGAGAAGGGTCTTTGGCGAACTTCCCTTTGACGTCTCTATTTACTTTCGACCTTGGCATAGTTTTCGACATTAAAGTATGAGATATAATTATTGTTTGTGACCATAAGCAAAATTGTTGGGAAGTGGACAGGCTTCAATCTTTCTACTCAAGCCTCCGGAAGTTTAGAGTTCAGAAGACTGACAATACCTTGGAGGTATTTTCCCGAAGTCTAAGGATACACTTATCATCGGGGTTTTAGAACTAGTCTAGCCAGTTTGTCCCCGCCTCCAATAACGTGAGTAATCGGAACAGAGGTCACTACCAAATAAAAGACAGCGGTTATTTTCGATTATGTAACAATATGTTTGACAGTAGTAGGCGCTGGTGTTTGCCAGTTAGAGGGGTCCCTATTTTAACACACACACCACCAAACTGTTTTTCATCTACTCATAAACATGACAAATTATCTGTAGCCTTGCCTTAAAACTACAATTTATACACCGTAAGTCTAATTTGTCATCTGTTTTAAAGAGGTACTAAGCACCTTAGCACATATAATACAGATGACAAGCAGTTAAATACGGCCCCGGTCTGTACCGAGCATTTACAATTTTGTTACTAATAAGGGGTTAAATAGCCCTGTGAACTACATAATATACACATATAATACAAATATATACAGAAACAATATATACATATACATACACATATAGATAACAATACACGCGGCGCCTGACGGTTTTCTGTTGCGTTTATTTCGGAAGGAAAGAAACCAATAACAGGCAGCACCACGGGAAGGTAACCGTCAGACTTGCCTTGGGGATCTACACGACTTGCGCTCTCCCCCAAGACCAACGCCTCCTTACCCATCCGGGATGAGTAAGGAAGGCCTGGATTTATCAAAAACAAGGAGCGCGAGGCATGCAAGCTAGGCAGAGCAACTACTAATGGATGAACCCAAACCCGCCCATGTCAAACCTAACCTTTTTTTTTTTTTTTTTTTTTGACCCGGGAAAATCCTTTATGGATACCACCCGGCTCCGGGGGGGGCAGAGTGGTTATGTGGGAGTCCTCGCCTGAAGGGCCTTACTACCCCCACGGGGGGGTTGTAAGGAGGTTACCCACTAAAAACCCGGGATGAGCAGTCTGCCGCCTAGTCAGGGCGAAATGGGGTAGCGTTAGCAATCACCATCTCGCCCCGGCGGTTGGCCCGTCACCGGTGACGGGCCCCGGCCAATGGAGGGATGACCTGGCTCATTGGGGCCATTCCCCAGACGTGTGGGATCGTGCAAGCCAGTGGAGAATCCCCCGACTCTCCACCGGTGATCCGCACAGCACTAGGATAGAGCGAGAAGGCGCCCGAATCGCCTTCTCCTTCCCCCAGTTCGTCTACGCCGGAGCGGGTCGGAGAGGACGTCTTCCTCCCTCACCCGCTCCGCGGCCTCTTTCTGCACCATCACCGCCTCGCAGAAAGAGACCACCGCCTGCCACGCTCCGTCGCTGCCAAGCATAGCGTTAACCACGCTCGGCAGCGACAGATCTGCGCCTATGACCGCTGTGAGGGCGCGCCGCATGGGACCCCATGCGGCGCACTCCTCCAGCGTGTGGAGCGCCGTGTCTTCTGGTGGTCCACACTCGTGACATGCGGGGGTCGCCTCGCGTCTTGCGAACCGGGCCTCAGCGCCTGTGAAGGGATGACCTTGCTCACCAAGGTCACCCCCTAGACGTGTAGGGCCGTGCAAACCGGCGAAGAGTCCCCCGACTATTCGCCAGTAACCCCACTACGGAGGAGGGAGGAGACGTGCAAACCGTCTTCTCCGTTCCCCCGGTCGTCTGCGCCGGAGCGGGTCAGCTCGGACATCGTTCTCCCTGATCCGCTCCGCGGCCTCCTTCTGCGTCATCACCGTTTCGCAGAAGGTGGCCACCGCCTGCCACGATCTCTCACTGCTGAGCATGGAGAACACCACGCTCGGCAGGGAGAGATCTCCCCCTATTTCCGCTGAAAGCGTGTGCCGCTGCGGGCCCCATGCAGCACACACTTCCAGTGTGTGGTGCGCCGTATCCTCCGGCGCACCGCACGCGTGGCAGGCTGGAGTCGCCTCCCGTCTTGCGATTTGGTGCACGTACTTTCCGAAGCATCCATGTCCGGAGAGCACCTGCACCAATCGGAAGGTCAGCGACCCGAAAGGTCGTTTCACCCACCTCTGAAGGACCGGACGGATGGCCTCCACCGTCCACTGCCCAGGAACCGGCGGAGCCAGGTCCTCCTCCCATCGCCGCAATAGAGTGGCTCGCGCCTGTCCATCTCCGCTTGGAGCTCCCAGGGGGGATCACCGGCCAGCACGCACGCTGCCGTCCAGGACACCGTCCGGTACCCGCGTATCGCTCTCGTCGCGATGACCCGCTGCGGACGACGCAGCAGAGTCTTATTGTCACGACTGAGAGCGTCCACCCAGACCGGTGCCCCGTAAAGAGCCATACTCCGGACCACTCCGGAGTATAGCCGGCGGCAATTAGCACTCGGGCCACCCACGTTGGGCAGTAGCCTTCCCAAGGCAGCTGCGGCCCCCACGACTCTTGGGGCCAGTTGGGCGAAGTGGGCCCTAAAAGCCCACCTCCCGTCCAGGACAAGGCCCAGATATTTCATTTGGGCCCCAACCGGTATCTGGACATCACCCAGATTCACCTGCGTACCTGGACGGGCTCCCCTCCGAGGCCCATGAAACAGTAGGGCCTCGGTTTTGGAGAGGGCAACTTCCAGACCCAGAGTGCGAATGCGGTCAATAACCAGGGTTGTGCCCACCGTGGCCAACCGCACTGCCTCCCTAAGATCCCTACCCCTGGCTACGACTAGGGTATCATCCGCGTAGCACGCAACCCGTATGTTTGCAGGCAACGTTCCACGGAGCACCCAGTCGTAGCCTACGTTCCACAAAAGCGGTCCCAGTACCGACCCCTGTGGAACACCGCAGCAGACACGATGACGCCTTAGACCGTCGCGTCCTTCGACCAGGATCTCACGGTCTTGGAGATAGTCACGCAACAGCCTCCGCAGATACAAGGGCACTCCGTGATATCGGAGCGCCTCTTGAATTGTTCCATGAGGGAGGCTGTTGAAGGCGTTGGCTATATCTAGCGAAACTGCCAGCGCCTTATCTCCTTTGCTGACCGCTTCCTGCGTCCACCTCCTTGAGCCAGAGCAGGGCGTCTATTGTAGACCGCCCTGTTCTGAACCCGAACTGGGCCTCCGACAGCCCAGGCCCAGGATCTTTTAGGTGCCGGATGACACGTGAGGCTACCACCCTCTCTAACAGCTTTCCTGTGTCATCCAGCAGTACGATGGGCCTGTACCCGGATGGCAAATCAACGGCTCGGCCCTCCTTTCGTAAAAGGCACAATCTACCATCCTTCCACAGCTTCGGGAACCGCCCTGACGTGAGGCACGCGTCAAACAGGACTCGAAGCCGGTCTCCCATTTCCTTCAGGGCGATCCTGAGAATCCGACCTGGAATCCCATCTGGACCGGGTGCCGTCTTTTTTCCTCGTAGACGGCCGACTGCAAGCTCTATCTCTACCTCCGACACAAGTGGGATAGAGGCCGGGTCTTGAACTTCTTCGAGGGATATGGGGGCCATTGTCGGAGGGATGTAGGAAGGGTTCATGGCAGGAAAGAGTCCCTCTAACACCCTATCTAGAAGCAGTGGCTCTAGGCCTCCCGCTACTGGGGACGCCTGGCCTCGGAATTTATTCCGGGCGGCTCTGTACGGACGTCCCCAGGGATCCCTATCCAGATCCACCAGCACCTCGCCCCAGGCCCGTGATTTTGCCTGCTTGATGGCCAGCTGAAGCTCCCGCTTGGCGTCACGGTACAAGCTATACAGCTGGCTCTCGGTTGCCAGTTCCTCAGCTGACAGCTGGGCGTCGCCACGGCCCTTGCGTCGTCTTCTGCAGCGGCTGTACGGCCGACGCGCCTTGGAACAGGCAGTTCGGAGATCTGCAATCTTCGCATTCCACCAATACACCTCTCGGCGGTCGGGGCGGCGCTGGGACCTCGGCATGGCCGTATCACACACGGCCGTCAACGCCTCTCGGAAGTGGCCTGCTGCAGCGTCCACTTCCGCTTCAGCGTTCACTATGGGGCCAGCCAACCAAGATTGAACGATTGCCGCCTCTTCAGCAAGATTGGCGTCGAGGCGACTAATCGCCCAGCGAGGGAAATCAGCTCGCTCCACGCGCTGAAGCCTTCCATGGCTGTGGGAGGCAGAGATCTCGAGCCTTATATATTTATGGTCCGAGAGTGTCTCCACCTCAGACAACACCCTCCAGTCCAAGATACGTGCTGCGACACCTGGGGTGGCGAAAGATATATCCACCACGGACCCCCCATTGTGCCGCACGCACGTGTGGGCTGACCCTGTGTTCAGCAGGATCAATCCTGTGGCAACCGCCCACTCCCTGACAATCTCCCCGCGAGAGTCAGTGTAGGGGTTGCCCCATTCTCGCGCCTTGGCATTCAGGTCTCCCAGTAGGAAGACCTGACGAGGCGCCTGTCTCCTTGTCGCTGCGGCCAAAAGGTCTACAAAGACCTCGAGCTCTGCAACGGGTCTGTTTGGGGAGAAGTATACACCAACGACCACATACTCTCCCCATTTGGCCACTACGTAACCCGAGCCCCTCTCTTCTACTGAGAAGGGGGGCCCGCCCCTCCGTCCCACAATAGCCACGGAGTCATCCAAGTCCCCAGCCCAGTAGGGATTAGGGGGAATATAGTATGGCTCCGCGGCAACCGCCACGTCTATTTTCCACTGCACCAAGCTCTGCATAAACAGATCTTGAGCCCCGGCACAGTGGTTCAAATTCGTCTGGAGAAGGTTGTGATGTCGGACCTGATCCATCAGTCAGACATTACAACCTCCTCGCACGCCGGATGGGGCATGGCGTCATGTGTGGCCTTATTTAAGGCTAAAGGGGAGGCTTGGGTCCTGTTGGCCGTCCCCTTCGTCTTCGGAGGGGCGCAGTTGCGTCCCCCCATTATATGGCCAGAAGGCCTACCCGACTCCGCGCATATTGCACAGCGCGGGTCAGACTTCTTGCAGCTGGCGGCCCAATGATCCGCGTCTCCGCATCGGAAACACAGATTCCCTCGGTCAGCCGATGCGGGACACTGGGGGCGCGTGTGCCCCAGCCCCATACACCTAAAGCAGCGCATGGGGCGCACCCCCAGTGACACCACTCGTACTGAGCTCCAACCTATCAAGAGTCTGCCCTTCTCCAGCAGCTTGGCTGCTTGAATTGGGCAGGAGACAATTATGGACCTGGTGCCGCCAAAAGCGGGACGTATCTCCCCGGCTTTTACGAGGCGCACGTCGCACCGACCCGCCTCGGCGACTGCCAGTGCCACCTTCTCTTTCGTGGCAGCATCATCTAGACCCGTTATCTTTACGTCGGTGGATTTTACGGGCCTGGTGACGCTAGCCACCTCAGACAGAACCCCACGGAGTTTCTCCGCGAGTCTGTCTGCCTTCTCGCTATTTTGTGAGCCAGGGATCTCCAACATTCTGGCTCCTGTGGCCGTCTGCCGAAAGCGGAGCTGGTTTATTCCCAGCTCCTGGAGATCCACCTTCTCCTGTGCCATCTTTACGATGTCACTGTAGGTTACCCCTTTCTCCACGGCTTCAGGCTGTAGTGAAAACACCACAGCCGCAGATTTTGGGGATATCAGAGCCGACACAATCTTACGGGCAGCGGTAGCCTGCGGTTTGGTTTTATTGCGCTTTCCGGCCCGGGAACGAGTCGCAGGAACACTTGCGGGTATGGCCGAGGGAGGGGATGACTTCCCCTTTCCTTTTCCCTTCCCCTTCCCCTTGCCCTTCCCCACCACCGTGACCCAAGTTTCCGCCTGAGTGGTGGAGGCAGCCTCTCTGCCACATCGATCCACCTTGGAGGTGGAGGGGCCCGTGGCCGCTAAGTTAGAAGCGATAGACTTCGGGGCCTGGCATGCCCTGTTACCGGCTTCGCGGGTAAGTTTTTGAGCTGGCTCAGAAACTGGCCTGGGTGCCGCAGTCTCTTTCACCGTTTTCCTGGTATCCGCCTTGAGAGGTGGGCGGACCATCGGAGCGGGCGGAAGCCGTTCCTCAACCACCGCGATTCGAGCATTGAGCATTTGCCCGAATGTGATGGTCAGTGAGCGCTTTAGCTCCTCCATCATTTCAGCTACCGGCACGTTGGTGGGACATGCTTGCGTTGCAGTAGCAGCGGCAGCGGCGGCAGTGGTAGCGGCTGCAGCTTCAGACTTGGCTTCGCTAAAGCCGCGACGCAGCGCCTTCACTTCCGCCTTGGAGGACTCCACTTCGAGTCGCAAGCGGCTGTTTTCCGCCCTTAGTCGCCGCGTCTCCTCCGCTTCGCTCCTACTGGCCAGGGCATCTACTACCTCCCTTAGGATCGATGCAGACCTCTTCAGGCGGCCGACGAACTCACCCTTGAGGTTGCCAGACTTCTTGGCAACCTCTAAAATGCAGGCGAGCTTTTCGCCCGCCTGCGCCCTCAGTTCTTGGGCGTTCAACGTGCTGAGATCGTCGACCATCAGAACAGCGTCGGACTCACTCCCAGTCTCTATCCCGAAGTCGGCAGCAGCAACCGGTGCCTTTTTAAAGCGCCTGCTTTTTAGGACTTCGCTAAGCTCTCCGTCCGACGCCGCAGGTGAAGCCACCGGCGCAGGCTTAAGAAATGCTTCTCTTGACGGACCCACTTTGGTGGTCCTACCCCTCCCCCTTCTGGATGTCGCCACCTTAGCGGACGCGGTCCCTTCATTTTCCGTGTCCGAGTCTAAATGCCCGGGCACGAGAGGTGAAGAAGCCGGCCGCTTTCGACGGCTGAGCTCTCCATCGGCAGTCTCCGAACTACTGCGCAACACCATCCTAGAGATGGATCCAGCATCCGGCACTACTTCTTCATCTGTATGAGCCTCTGAGAGGTCTACAGAAGAATCTCTTCCTGCAGTAGGGTGGCCCTGATAAGGGCCTTTTATTAGTTTCTCAGACGGGTCTTTTGGTTGCTTAGGCATTCCGACTTAGTCGCAGCAACGGCGCGTAAACAGCGACGGCAGAAGATTGGCCTGTTGGACACCTGCGTTACCGGGTCCAAACCTTTTTTTTTTTTTTTTTTTTTTTTTTTTGACCCGGGAAAATCCTTTATGGATACCACCCGGCTCCGGGGGGGGCAGAGTGGTTATGTGGGAGTCCTCGCCTGAAGGGCCTGAAGGGTGGGTAACCTCCTTACTACCCCCACGGGGGGGTAGTAAGGAGGTTACCCACTAAAAACCCGGGATGAGCAGTCTGCCGCCTAGTCAGGGCGAAATGGGGTAGCGTTAGCAATCACCATCTCGCCCCGGCGGTTGGCCCGTCACCGGTGACGGGCCCCGGCCAATGGAGGGATGACCTGGCTCATTGGGGCCATCCCCCAGACGTGTGGGATCGTGCAAGCCAGTGGAGAATCCCCCGACTCTCCACCGGTGATCCGCACAGCACTATGATAGAGCGAGAAGGCGCCCGAATCGCCTTCTCCTTCCCCCAGTTCGTCTACGCCGGAGCGGGTCGGAGAGGACGTCTTCCTCCCTCACCCGCTCCGCGGCCTCTTTCTGCACCATCACCGCCTCGCAGAAAGAGACCACCGCCTGCCACGCTCCGTCGCTGCCGAGCATAGCTTTAACCACGCTCGGCAGCGACAGATCTGCGCCTATGACCGCTGTGAGGGAGCGCCGCATGGGACTCCATGCGGCGCACTCCTCCAGCGTGTGGAGCGCCGTGTCTTCTGGTGCTCCACACTCGTGACAGGCGGGGGTCGCCTCGCGTCTTGCGATGTGATGCAGGTACTTGCCGAAACATCCGTGTCCGGAAAGCACCTGCACCAATCGGAAGGTGAGCGACCCGAATCGCCGCCCTACCCACCTCCGTAGGACCGGGCGAATGGCATCCACCGTCCTCTGTCCAGGGACCGGTGGAGCCAGGTCCTCCGTCCACCGCCCCAACAAGGCGGCCCGCGCCCGCCGTCGAAGGCGCGTCACCTCCTCCCACGCTGGAGGCTCCCCGCGGGATCTCCTCGCCGCCACGAAGTGGTACACCTCGGCGAGGATCTCCGCTTGGAGCTCCCAGGGGGGATCACCGGCCAACGCGCATCCCGCAGTCCAGGACACCGTCCGGTACCCGCGTATCGCCCTCGTCGCGATGACCCGCTGCGGACGACGCAGCAGGGCCTTATTGGCGCGACCGAGGGCGTCCACCCAGACAGGTGCCCCGTACAAGGCTATACTCCGGATCACTCCGGAGTACAGGCGACGACATGTGGCGCTCGGGCCGCCAACGTTGGGCAGCAGCCTCCCAAGGGCGGCTGCGGCGCCTATGACTTTTGGAGCCAGTTGAGTGAAGTGGGCCCCAAAAGTCCACCGCCCGTCCAGGATGAGACCCAGGTACCTCATTTGGGTCCCAACCCGGACACCGGGTCCAAACCTAACCTAACCTAACCTAACCTAACCGAAGATAAGTAGTAGAAGATAATAAGTACTTATCTTCGGTTAGGTTAGGTGAGCGGATCAGGGAGAACAATGTCCGAGCTGACCCGCTCCGGCGCAGACGACCGGGGGAACGGAGAAGACGGTTTGCACGTCTCCTCCCTCCTCCGTAGTGGGGTTACTGGCGAATAGTCGGGGGACTCTTCGCCGGTTTGCACGGCCCTACACGTCTAGGGGG
The DNA here is from genome assembly GCA_917880725.1 of Selenia dentaria. NCBI lineage: Eukaryota > Metazoa > Arthropoda > Insecta > Lepidoptera > Geometridae > Selenia > Selenia dentaria. Next base: position 41,740,623 of record OU862878.1, read on the forward strand.
TGACCTTGGTGAGCAAGGTCATCCCTTCACAGGCGCTGAGGCCCGGTTAAGATCAATCCGAGCCTACCGCTGGGGCGAGATGGTGACTGCCAGCGCGACCCTGTCTCGCCCCACCTTGGCGGAGGACTGCTCACGGGGGGGTTTTAGTGGGTCTGAGCCCCACACGCCCCCTTCCGTCACCCCCGTGGCGGAAGGGAAGTGCACAGCATTTCCCCCCTTAAAAAAAAAAAAGGTTAGGTTATATTATAACCTTTTTTTTTTTGTCGCAGAGAAAGATTTTAAACCCTGATCACCAGCTCCAGGGAGAGCTGGTGCGCGTGTGGGAGTCAACGCCAGACCGGCGGCATACCCACCAAAACTCTGCGGTGTTCCATCCTCATCGACTATTGGCGGGGGGCGTAGGACCACTTACGTTATTCAGCCACAGTCCCCACCGACGTCGCTGCCCACTTAGGCAGGCCCAGCCTCTGGGGAGGGTGTAAAGAGCCCTCCCCATTACCACCTCGTGGGATGCCCCGGAACACGCGGGCCATCCACACCTCGTAAGGACCTAATCCTGATTGGGGGCACCAGCCGTCCCCACAGCCGACGCCCCAGGTCCTCTAAGCGGAGTCGGAGTGCGAGCCCGATCCGCTCGCCTCCGTGTCCGCGCTCTCCGGAGCGGGAGAGAGAGGGGATCTATCTCTCTTTCTCGCTCCTCGGCCTCTCTCTGCAACATCACGACCTCGCAGAAAGAGACCATCGCCTCCCACGACCTCTCTTCATCAACCATCTTTGTTAAGATGGTAGACAGGGAGAGGTCCGTCCCCACTACTGCAATTAGTGATTGCCGTGCCTCGGCAGCTCCTTGGCAAGCTTCCAGCACGTGCTGTGCAGTTTCTTCAGCGCAGCCGCACTGGTGGCATACAGGAGTCGCTTCCCTCCGGGCAACGTTGCACAGGTACCTCCCGAAGCATCCGTGCCCCGAGAGGACCTGTGTAGGTTATATTATAACCTAACCTAACCGAAGATAAGTAGGATACACCTAGGTTTAACCGCATGTGGCCGGCTAAAACTAGGTGTAACCGCACTTCGGGTATTAGCCGTAACATATACATTACATATAGTTTAGAAACAGTTATTAGGTTATGAATAATTTATGATTTTATCTATTACATGTTTATTCTAAAAAAAAACATAAATGAAGTCCCTTAAACAAGAAACAGATTAACGTTTTCATAATAATGAGGCCATACATTATATTGTTTCACTCATGACTTAAAATCAAATAGTCATTATGATATTCATTACATATTTTTAATGTACATGTCGAACCTGACTTTTTATTATAATATTAAACTGACATTGTATATCAATATATAATTGTAACTTTGACATGTTTTATTTTCTCATTATTAATACTAATATATTATAAAATTAATATATGTGAGCAGGAACCTGAATATTTTATTTTCGCAATGGATAAAGCTGTAGAGACCATTTACAATTTAAGATCCCAAATGTATGATCCCAAGTGTCCCAGTTTGACATTAACCCTTGAGACCTTGTAAGGTGTGTTCGTTTAGCTTATGAGGGCATTGGTGGCGTTGTCATTGATGGCTCTTTTGGTATAGGTAGCGTTCGTAAAGCTCAAAAACATTATTTTTGCCACTTTTGTCCATACCCTATTCGAACGCTCAACTGAGCATAAGACCTAAAATCGCATGATTATGCTGTCGAATACATAGATGTCAAATAACAATCACAAACAACCATGCTCCGGATGTGGGTCAAAAATTGCACTTTTTGGTGACAAAAATACCTCTTTTTTAGCTTATACCCTGAATAAAAAAGGCATGAACAACATTTTCACCCACAGATTCCCAATTCGAACGCCCCTTGTGAGCGTTTTTAGCGTTATTTTCGCTAAAAACGGTCAGAAGTTATCTATTCGAACACTAATAGATAACAAAATTTGCGACCCAGCATTCGCAAAAACCTCGCGAAAATCCGCCATTTAAAAAAAGTGCTTGTTTAATGGTACGTGGTAATTTAGTTGTAGTAAAATATCTATTGAAGATATTTTGTTATACTTTAAATGCAACCACTGAGGTTACATATTATATTTGATGGTGTTCTGTTGTTCACCTTCAAAGTCAGTAATTGTTTTTCATAATTTGTTCTTGTCTTTGGCTACACTACTTTGCAGGCTGTAAACTTTGTTTGGTTGAACTATAAGTTTGCTCTGAGAGAGTTATTTAAAAAAATAAAATAATGTAATGCATTGTATAGCCTCTGTTTGCATTGCTGTTCTGCTCTTGGGGCTTTTGAATCTAAGATCTGTACTTCATTTCATATAAGTAATAGTTTCAATTAGCCTACCGCTTGTCGGGTGGAGGCAGAGTATCAGGCTCAGTTGTATACATCCAAGATGTTTCTGAATATAGGTTTAGAACCTGACGGCGCGCGGGTATTGACTATGTGCATGTTGACATTCAGGCATCTGTGTCGGTGCAGGAGAAGCTGCGAGATGTGGAAGAGAGCCACCTGGTGGAGGAGGAGCGCTACCTGCGACTGCTGGGACTGGAGGGGGGGACTGGGGCCGAGCGCTGGCGGAACTGCACGACGCCTGCGCTCGTGACGTACGCGCGTGGCGACGCGCACGCCATGGCCGTGGCCTTCGTACGCGACGCCGCGCACCTGCCCTACACCGTGCTGCTCTACAATATAGGACTCAAGCCCTCTTCCTTGGCTATTGTAAGTTGCATCTGCTATAATAATATGGGACTACATCCACACAAGGTATCCAGGTTCCGAACTAGGCAGAGATTGTAACCTAACGACTGGTATACGTACATATACACACTCAAACACAGCTCTGACATGTTTACTACACAAATGTGCAACTTGTCCGGGGATGGAACCCGGAACCAGCGGCTCAGAAGGCAGGGTGCTACCAACTGCGTCAATCGACCTGTCAATATCTATCTGCTATACATGCTGCCTGGCGGCAAATGTTAACTAGTTCATCCAAATCTGTTGAGCTGTTTCAACACTGAGTGGCACCAAACATACGCAGGCCCGCATTTATAATATAAAAGTTATAAGATAAGATTATTTCGGTAAATTACACTCTGGATCCACGTCCATGTTTTTAAAGTCGTTGCGGCCAGAGCGACATTCAAGGAGGGTTGGGCAATAAAAACAACATCCAGGCAATAAGTATAGAAACGGTCCTTGTATTTAGGATATCTGTAACACCCGTGACTCCAATTAAGTCTTGGTCTATTCTGTAGTCTATGACAATGATTCCAAGTAAACTGACCATGAATCCTTATTAAGATTTCTACATTAGTTATCAAAATTTCAAGTGACTGCGTCGTCGGTGTGAGACCTCGACGATAACTTCCAAGTCTAGAAACCATAAACTAAATAATATCAATTCAATTTCAAATTTATTTATTCATTTTTAGTACAGCGTTACATTTTGCGGCTCTACCTACCAAACTGGGTATAAATACACCCGTATTTGATGGGTAGTTCCTTTCCTAGGTTATTATAATCTGTACATATTATACATTAGCTTGGAACTGAATTAAATATTACAATTACATTATATTTACAATATACATAATTAAAATCATTACAATTATTAGAACTTTACATGCTTAACATTTCTAAAAAATCCAAATTAGTTTGGAATTGAATTAAATATTACAGTTACATTATATTTTCAATATACTCATTAGAATCATTACAATTATTAGAATAAATAATTAATTTATAATTAGAATTAATATCACATGATATTAATAAACATAATCCCGCTTCTATGTACAACGCGGCGTTATACCTTCCGAGATGTTCGCACAGTCCAATCGAACATGTTGACTGACATCGTTATTGTGCCTGCGTCGCTTCGTTGCAAAAACTGCAAGGAATGCAAGATGGCTTGATTGTTTTAGTACCATCCGCTACAGAGTCAATTTAGACAAAACTAAACTGTTTAGTAAACATAGCGCTCCGGTACCGATAGCTATGAACGATGTCAGCGAAGTTTGAAGTTTTTAAGAACCAGAATACAGATATCGCCACAATCGGGTTAGTTTTTATTTCCCTGACACTCGCGGACCTCTATGTATCATTTATCAAAATTAATTAACGTAATAACGAGCGTACATAGGAACGGACGTACATAAATATCTACCTATAAAACATACATACAGATCTAACACACAGCCCTCTTTTTGGGGTTCGCCGCACTCGGGTACAAAGCACGTATATACAGTATATAGTAAGTAGTATTTATAGAGTTGTTTCGTTTTGGTAGGTATTGTGATGTGGCATGGCAACCGTAATGTTTGCACCTGCAGGTGTCCAACTACTGCAACTCGTCCAAGTGCGCCATCGTCGAGTTCGACTTGCAGGCGTTCCCCTCGCACGTCAGCGACGACACCATACACGCCGCGAGACCGCTCATCATACAGGTAAGGTCATCACACCCCGGCCCCGGGGGGAGCACGGTGGTTCTGAGGGAGTCTTCGTAGCATACCCACTAAAACACTGCGGGGTCCATCACTGCCGCTTATAACGGGAACGCTTTCGCACACGGCCGCGACCGTTGCCGGACCCCTCTCCCTTGCGGCAGAACACATGGCGCGCCGCAACTGCCTCGGGGGACAAAACCCGCAAATAGACGCCCCAGATCCACGTGTTCACACCCTAAAATGGCGGCTCTATGTCAGTTTTGACAACTCCAGTAAGCAAAACTGTTAGTAAGTCGATGACTGGAACTGACAAAAGCGACATAGAGCTGCCATTTTTCAAGATTTCAATCAATATTTGTTAGCAACTGAGATACATAATAGCCCATCTGTTAGCTTCTTGTTAAATATTGTGTACCCATGATAGACTCGTCCAGTTCGCCTAGATGTGAGAGTTCACATTGCATTGGACGTGGGCACCACAGTTGTCTTACTTTCCCAAAGACAATTATAATGAATAGTGTCAGGTAAAGTAAGGTCGCTATGGTGTTCACGTCCTCAAACTTATTCCAGTTACATTTTGAAATTTATTCGTTTATGAAGCATAACTATATACATATATCGGTGTCCCGAAACTGAACGATAACCGGGCACTTGTACCGGGCGAGAGGCCCAGGTATACCAGTTATGAAAAAAACTAAGCTATAATAGAAGTTTTTTGAAAACGTGGAATTTTTTTAACAATGTAATCTCAAATAGCAGTGTTATTAATCACACGGTGCAGTTCCTGGAAAAGTATGTTGTATTATTGGCCAAACATGGGTGGGCCGAAGCAAATCTCGAAGTAAGTCGCATTAACGTACATAGTTGCACGCGCAACTGCAACAGTGGTAGTTACGGCCAACACTAAATTATACGCATTTATAATAACTTTAAAAATTTTAATTTTAATGAGAAAAATACACATCCTCTGACGGGATTTGAACCTGCTTTTTCCGACTGTCAGTTTCAGACGCCAACCCCCAAGGCCACCGACGGATACCGTACGACCATCGAATTTTAACTTGATTTTAACCGTCATATGAGGACGGAGCGACATCTATTGAACAGCTTAACAAGCATTATCCAACCGAAGGAAGAGTTTCTTCAAACACTTAAAACCTTTCTAGTCACGAAATTTCAAAATCCACTCACTCGCAGACTCAAAATTCAAAATGGAGGACTTCGTTTTATTTGCTACCACTTAAAAAAATGCCGATTATTTCAACACGGTTCAAAACATACATGAAATAAAAAGTTTTGGCACACTGACAGTTGCACACATACTAGCTCTAGAGACCGACTTTGAACATGAAATTCAAATTTTTTGTTGCATTTTCCAGTTAAAACGAACCACAAGATTTTGGGAACAGATCTAATTCATCAATGAGTTAACTAGTACAATGTCAAATTGGATAAAATTTTACAAAGCGGTCTTTCGTATTGATGTCGTTTTCTCTATTATATTGCAATGTTTGGTCTCGCTAAGAAGGTGTTAGTGCTTTTATAATCTATATGATTATTAAAGCACTAACATATTTAGTATTAAGTTTCTTTAATTCGATTCGAACAATTAATCGTTAATTAAACTATAGGATACAGTAAACAAGTTCCAAACCATGATATTATAATTGTTTTCTATTATTTCGAAAAGTAACGAAGGATCGAAATGGTTACATCTGCAAAATGTACCGATATCTAATATTTTAACCGACTTCAAAAAACGAGGAGGTTTCCAATTCGACCGAGTATTTTTTGTGTGTTCGCGGACAACTTCGTCGTTTATGAACCGATTTTGATGACTTTTTTCGTTTGGTAGAGATTTTTTCCCATTAAATTTTATCAAATTCGGTCTAGCAGTTTTTGAGTTACACTTCAATAACTGAAAAGTGTTTCGCTTATTTTGTTGATTCATTGACAGTGAATGACAATAATTGATCCCGTAATTAGCAAGGGTCTCTAAAATAGTGATTTTTTTTAAACAAGACGGAAACCATCTTCATCAAACAAATACTTACCAAAAAACAAGGTATAAACATGTTTTCTAGTATTTTTTCTCAGTATGTTGACGGTGTAAGCATATATTAGGTTACTGGTAGGTGGTACTCGGATATGTATTTCTTAACTATACAGCCGTGCTAAACAATAGCTTATATAACATTTTCTACCGTTAGTAGGTAATACCGTTACCAGGAACCCGAACTACACTTTGTAAATAACTGATAAATATTGATAACAATAGATAAAGTAATTATTTAAGACAATTGAATCGATGGAAGATAATATTATTGTACATAACATCATAATCGTTTTGTCTCGCCTTTAAAAACATTAGTAAGAAAATATCATTCTACCCGAGAGCATGTCCAAAGAATAAATAATGCCATGACCACTGAGATGTGTTCGAAACGTTGGGATTAAAATAATCTACCGACTTCCAAAAAGGAGGAGGTACTCAATTCGAATCTATTTTTAAATGTTTGTTACCTCATAACTTTCGAATGGGTGAACCGATTCTCAAAACTATTTTTTGTTTGAATGCTGGTGCTTCCCGTGTGATCCCATTTAAATTTCATCAAATTCGGTCCAGTAGTTTTTGAGTTACACTCCAATGACTGAATGGAATGGAAGTCGTCAATAAATTTTTCAAATTGTACTTGTATAAAATACTAACTACGCTCCGCGGTTTCACCCGCGTGGAGATAAATGATGATGAATCAAAATATATAGCCTATGTTCATCAGGGGTAATGTAGGAATCTAATAAAATGTTTTTTTAACTTGGTCCAGTTTTTTCGAAGTCTATTCAATTCAAACAAATCTTACCCATTTATATTTGTAAAATATATAGGTACACTATTTAATCCGTCTCTAACGAGTTCCACTGTTATTGATCTCCCTGTGAAAGCAAATGCTTATGAAGCAACAAGGTTTTACTGAGTAAGTAACAAGATATAATGCGTGTATTTAAAAAAATACCTACCATAAAAAAAACATTTTGGTGGTACAAACATTTTATTACAGAATTAAAAAAATTAACCGTGATGTATATCGATGTATGGGGAACATTTCCCTACTGCAAAGTTAAGTTTGTGTTTTCGTTCAGAATCCTTGTTGCGCCTCACTACTTCCAGATTTAGTTTGACAGTATCTGACTTGATCGTCAGTGAGGAAGGGAACACCATTTCCGTAGAGGTTCTAGTATCGTGGGCATTTTATTTTATATTTTCGTAACATACAAAAGAGCGCGGCGGAGTTATCTGTTGCGAACGATCAGATGCTATATATAAGCGATTCGCGCGTTCCGCTGACACATTGATAAAGTAGAATAAACAAGATAACGCGAGTGTGTTCGATCGACACAGCGATACGGAGCGCGCTGCCGCTGTCGCACCCCCTTCATCGTCACTCGATATCCGCGCGTTCAACATTCTTTTGCTCTATAATATACACGCTTGTACACTATAATATGTTTAACAGAAGGCTCAGATACTCGTAAAAGAAAACTGCCAAGATTTAGATTTTCGAGTAGGATTTGAGTTGTCTATAGTATCGCCTGGCATTGTACTGCGCTCGTGACCCTCTCACTCGCTCACCGATTTCACTTGCTGGCAATAACAATAACGTCTACATGCCCACACCCCCACGCCGGGATTCCCTGTGTGCGGGAGCTGTGTGGACACACGATACAACACAAATACCTGAGAACAAACATCTGTGCTCATCACACAAATATATAGCCTGGCCCGGGATCGAAGAACCTGCTACCACGTACTTTGAAGGCGTCTCTACCCCCGAAGGTCGAATTAACTGAGCTAACAGGACCGTCGATATATACTCTAATACAGAATATTTCCGGTAATCCCAAGATACAGTATACTACATCCGGTTCGATAACCCACAAATTCTAGCTGGGGAGAACCGATATGTGCCCAGAATGTTAAGAGAAGCCAAAGAAATTTAAAGAAGAAACACCCTAATTTCAATAGAGTCCAATGCAATGGAACCAATGAACTACCTATAAAATGGTGAAAATGTATCGACAATACTGGTACTTTCCTCTGGTCGATTAAATACATATTTTCGTTTTAATTTTTCCATGTTAACACCATTTTCATATGTAGGTTAGGACCTAATATTATAAGTAAAAAATTTGACTTGTGCAGACGGAGGTTAGAAATGCCAAATGTAAATGCCAAAGTAATTGCTTAAGAGTTTTTAACTTTTTAGTACTAAACACGAAGCTTTGTCTCCTAAAATAGGATAACATATTACCTTACGTTACCAGGTATATACAGTTTATGTATCCAACAAATAGAGTTAGCGTGGCTGTCCGTCCTTCAACAGCAAAGCGCGGCGTAAATAATAACCCATCAATAAGTATAAACGTCAAAATGTAATTAGGTAATTTTTTAAGTATGCGAGTGAATATTAGCTGGTGTAAAACTATTCTCCCGAGACTGTCGCACAGTTTGTCATAATTTGTATCTAGTTTTGAAGGATATTTCGGGTGACTTCCTAATCTAAGTATATCTATTTAATTTCTGGGACCATTAAGAGACATGAGGGACAGGTTCTGTGCCTGCAAGCATCACGTATGTCCATGGCAGTTACAGCGTCACCCAGCACTTTGAAGTTTTGTAAAATTATCTGAAGTAGCACTGCCCTGCGCCACCACAACGCCAGACAGAGTACCGCGACGCAATACTGCGCACTGTGACACTAGGTTCCCGACTTGTTTTAAAAGCAACAAGATTTAAACGAACGTAGATTAATTTAACACTTTTATTATAATTTTATTTAGGTAAGACTTCCAACTGTATGGACTCTGGCTCATCGCTCGGGTTATATAAAATCGCGTACTGGACTGTTACGTTACAGATTTAAGAACAACTGTGTAAGTGTAACGTAACGTGTCGTTCTCGTGAAACAGTACAAACTGTCATGTATCTAGGGCAACTGTGACACAGATAACTCATAGTTTGTACGCCTAAAAGTGACGCGTTGACGCTTACGATACGAATAGTTTTTTGCAAACTATTAGTGCTACGGCGTCTGTTCCCAGTCTCACGCCGCAGGCAATCTCTAGGAATGCTGTCGAAGCGTTTCGACAGCTGTGCGGGAATAGTTGTGTGTATTGTACACATATTATGTCACACATTTAAAAATTAGTAAAAAAGTATTTAAAAAAACAAGTAGAACCAATACAAGTCATATTTGGTTACACTTATACACTTGTTCATGTTAATGAACAACCTTTGTTGGCAGTGCGCCACTGCGTATCCTTGTTCAAGCCCGCAAGCCTCGTTCTGTCGAACACACAATACTTGGTGCGGATATGCATTGCGCATATCTTTGTATAGGTACGTGGCTGCCACCTACAACCTTTTTGTAACTACGTCAACACCTCTATAACCACGTTAAACAAATTCCAAACGGTCAGCTATCACAGCAGAGCTATGAAACAAACAGCGAACTCTCATATTGCGTAAATAAACCTAAATGCACAACCAAAATAGGGAAATAAACATAATGAATTGGTAAATATAGGAAAATGAAAAAAAAACAATAATGGTAGATTGGTCGCTCTTGTGGTGCATGTGTCTGATTATTGGCATGATTTTTCTAAGCATTCACTGGTCTCAAGAAAACCGTTAAACACAGCGGAACTGAATCATATTACAGCATATTACAGCCTCGATAATCCGAACACTGTAACTATACCACCTCTCTCAAAAGAATAAACTACTCTCGTCATGTTTTGGCCAAATGATCGTCAACCCATACGTTATGTTAATATAAGTAACCTTGGTTCTTTTAGAGTTGTAGAGACCTTTAAGGTAATTAATGTGTGCATATATAAGTAATAAAAATGTTGTTTGTTATATAAGATTGAGGGCCCCATCCATCGCCCACAACTATGAGTGCCATCCAATGTCTGCACCCCCTTGGAGGGGAAAGGATAGTATAGGAATGGTTAACTTAGTGTATAACAATAACCATTCAACTCTGCTTGATGGAACTTCAATTCTGTTGCACTAGCCTTGACTAGTATTGTAGTAAAAGGACTAATAGTCCTAAGTTTGTAAATTGGCACACAACAGTGGCCTAGCAATCAATACGATTATAAATCGGTGTTCTGTTGCACTAGCCTTGACTAGTAATGTAGTAAAAGGACTAGTTGTCCTAGGTTCGTAAATTGGCACACAACAGTGGCCTAGTAATCAATATTCAATACAGCTGTAAATCGGTTATAGTTTTATACCTGTATTATAAATACAGTCAGATATATCTCCTTGCCTCACAAGATGAGATAATAGATAATTATTTTGGGGTTCAACCCAATCTGGTTATATCAGTTTTCCATAGTTATTCAATCGATTCAATAATTACACGCATTCATCAAAGAATAAGATCCCAATTAATCCCCGCAACCAAGCAGAGCCAGAATTTACACGAAAGGGTCCCAAGTGCACGCCTACACCGTAGTATCAACAGCGAACACTCGATATTCTATCAGTGCCGGGTACCTGACTACGGAAGACATCAAGATACATACTAAATTGATTCATGATAGTAATCAAGAACCATATCATACTGAGGTTTATTACAACCAAACTGTTTAACAGTTAAAGAAAGTTAATTTCATCTTGAAATAATAATTAGTTCTATATGTTTCATATAAATTATTTTCTCACATAGAACTTAGTATGTGTATAGTTTAAGAATAATTCATTCTATATTCACAAGCAACATCATGCTAGGGCTGAATAGTTTTATTCAGTTACTTGTAATAATATCAGTTCTCCTTTCTAATATATAGGAACAGAAGGGTAGGAAGTGATTAAATGGATTAGGGTAGGACTTCAACCTCCCGCGATCAATTAATATTAACCCAACCATAATTCGATGATGTCGTGTATAATGTTTGTAAATGGTCCAATAAATAAATAACTCTTTGGCCGTAGAGCATCCTTTATCGAACCTATGTTCAGTGTGGGGAAAATTTCTCAGCGGCGTGTATAGTACTTATGCTTGCAGTCGAAGCTTTCCAAATTAAGCAATCATGCGAGGGAGTTTATTAATCCCGGGGGTTGTGAGGCCCCAAAATCGCAACTAGCTCAACATTTATTACATAATTATAGAAGCACTCCAGTCTGATGAATTTATCAAACTATTGTCAGGTTAAATATACTACAATTTAAATACTTGAACGAATTAACGAAAGAAGGACTTAGGGTTTCATAGTTAAGTTCAATTAACAAGAATCTAATTTAATCAAGTCAAAGGCAACCAATATTATCACAACCGAATTGATTACGAAATATGATTTCCGAGTCTTGGCACTCAATAAATGATAATTGAACAGATACGCCTTAACTGCATTAACTTAATTATTCATCTTAAGAGACAGAATGATAACAAAGCTGGGCTGCAATACGTTACTTTGAAAGCAGATTACTTCCGGTCCCTGTTCATTTCTAACTCGTAAGTGAATCTATTTACGCTTAATTGCTTATCGATTAAAGATCAATATATTAAGTCAAGGCTATTCCATATATTCCCCATACATTCCTGTAAGAGTAATAAATTCCAAGCCAAGAACACACTGACCCCTAAGAGTCGCCTTATTTGCTGTAACTTTAAAAATATCTTGTGAATATTCTACCACCCGCTGTAAAACTTAGATAAGGTAGGATAATATTAACTATTCCGTAAAATGATTAAGTCTCCTTTGAAAAATCTATAACAAATGGTGAATACGTCAAACATACTCATATTTATAATATTCCGCTAGATTAGGTAGTTTTAATTAATCGATGTGACAATCTCTGAAAATTGGTTAATTAAAGTTCAATATAATGTTCCATTGACATACCTATAAAAAGTTGTGTAACCATAAAACATAATATAAATTAATATCAAATAAACAATGACCATCTCTGAAAGAAATTGGTTAAACAAAAGCACATAAATTCCCTTGATATACAATAGTATTCCGCCTGATATACCTAGAAAGTAGTGATCACGTCAACATACACACAACTATAATATACAGCAAGATAATATAAAACATATGTAAGCATCTCTGAAAAAAAATGGATAGACAAGTTCATCGTATTTCCTTGTTATACAATAAGTGACTTTGTAATTATTTACTGTTAATAAATTAAATGTAGGCAAAGCAATCAGTCACCCATTGTATTAATTAGGATTTCCCATATCGGTTAAGCATACACAACGTTTCATCTTGAGAAATGATAGTTATATTAGAAATAATATAATTCAAAATATTTTTTTTTTAGTAAGACAATTATTTTAATTAAAATATAATTTTAATTTTATAGTACAACAGTTGGTTGTAAACAAAACCGATATGGTGAGTTTAAAATAACATGCCACAAACCTTCGAAGACTTCTTTTAGACTGTGAGTCGTCATGTAATTCAACCTGGAAATTTAGCTAATAGTACCAATCTATTATTTAATCCTCACTACGCTTGAATTTACGTTGAATATTATTTCGTCGACTTCAGAAGAATGATTTGTATTTTGGAATAAAATAATTCAAGTTAAACATCCAGTAAATAGTTACTTTCTTTAAAGATTCAATTACGTCGATACGTCCTAGTAAGTCTCGTTTAATCAATGGATAAAATTTACACATCTGTACCTACTCTAGTACACTACTAGTTTAATACGTATTTTCAGTATTGACGATATTAGAATAATTCAATTCTTTACGATAAATCTACATGACAATCCACAGTTCGGCAAACAGCTCTCGAACTTCCTGTGTTCTGGAAGAAACAGAATTATCACCCCCCCAAATTGAAGAAATAACGCATTTATTACAACTATACAAATAGGAATTTACCGCGGAGGAGAAAGAAGCGGATCCGCAATCGCCCATCACTAATGGTTTCATGTTTCTAACTACACTTAGATCTAATTAAATCTACACGTGGACGCTGAAAGAAAAAGTTATTAACTTAAATCTACATGAAACCTCCGGCGCACGTCATCGCGTATCCACAAGTTTGATTATTTTTTGTCACTTTCTCCTCTTCATTACTTTAAGAGTATCAAATCCAATTTCGGACATTTTTGATATTTCCAAAAGTAATGTTATATTATTTAACTTCGACAGGATTTTATTATTTAATAATTTTAAGATTATACTCGTGTCTGTGTTCATATTTAATTACCGAATGATTAAAGTTATTAAGTGCATTCACACATAAAAAACCTAATTAAAGATTATGGCTTCTTACTTGCAAGGGAAATAACTTCATTCGAAAAGCAGTCGCCCTTGTTAGCACTTTGCTCTAAATAACGAGCATACAAACTAAGTTTCTTGTTATGTAACACAGTCCCTATTAAATGCCCTAACTTCCCACTTAAACTAGCTGAAAACTGGTGAACCACTCATATGTATTTATTTAAATACACAGAAGGTGTATTTTACTAAATTCATTATTATAGAGATTTAATTTCAAGCCTTGGTTTAAGTACCGCCCTAATTTCTTAAAAACTAAAATCGAAAGACCTCTACAAATAGTCTTGTTCTACCGACTTAAACCAATAGCTTTAAAATTGTTGATAAGTAATGTTATGTATAATACAAATAATTTAATACAGACGAAATTACAGTTATTCAATTATATATGATGTCGAGGCTCCCTTTTATCTTGGTAAATGAATTATGGTGTGTAATTTATGATGTAAAAATGTGAAGGTAACTACTTATTTCTAAATGTTACTTAAATTTAAGCTGTGTTAATTTTATGTTGTCACACATTCATGATTTATTATATTCTCCTAAGAGTAATAAATCATTACTTTTATTGAGTAAGCATTCCCTAAAATTCATTTAGATCCGTGGATTATATTAATTCACGTCCAATTGAATTTAAATTATATATTATAATGTAATGTGTAATTATATGAGTGATACAACCAAACACAAGAAATAAAATGAACAATACAATAAAAATATGATTATGACAGAAGTAATAAAACACTCATTAAAATATTACTTTACAACAAACAATTTTTGATACATTTAATGAATGTTCTACCCTTTCAAATGCATAAAAGGTACCATCACTCACAGACAAAGCTCAGAAGGGTTTATAATATTAATAATAGAATAATGAATATGTTCTTCTATGCTAAGTTATACTAGAATTCGATTTAAACTAACTACATAAATATTAGAAAACATTTAATTAATTGTGTATTGAATCAATATTATAATATATGTAAATCATTTTATCATACAATAATTATTTAATTATTTTGGCATGATAGTGAATTATTAGACAATTTTTGCTATGTTTTAAATGACAAAATTTTATAAAAGACCATAAAATCATAGGAATTACCCCGTTAATAATAATCACTAAAAACAGCAAGCTTTGAAATATTAAAATTTAAATAATAAGTCTAATTTTAAAACAAAAACCCACGGAGTTTCGCTGAGAGGTTAAAATTAAAGAAGCACTTACATAACCAGCCTTGGAAGACACTACACTTCACTTCACTCTAAAATAAATATATTATCTCTTTAAACGAACGCGCGACCGTCGTTTTTAGAATCCCGGTACACACTCTGATTTAAGAATATTTTCTAAACAAAAGCGCGCGCGACCGACTTTCTTAGGAAACGGGTTAACACTCCCGAAGCCCTGCGTAACCGCCGATTTCTCCGAAACAAAGGTCCGTTCGCTGGCCTGCTCTGATTGGTCGGCTGCACCTGTTTTTGCCGACCTCCCGACCATTTTACTCTATGCTTTGATAAGCAAATATGTGACCTTATATTCTTAATAATAGAATTTAATTCAGTGTAAACGTTCATTTTTTAACCGCAATTGACCATT
The DNA here is from genome assembly GCA_917880725.1 of Selenia dentaria. NCBI lineage: Eukaryota > Metazoa > Arthropoda > Insecta > Lepidoptera > Geometridae > Selenia > Selenia dentaria. The sequence continues at coordinate 41,756,006 of OU862878.1, forward strand.
TGTAACGCATTCGATCCGTGTTTACCCTATAGCTATCTCCCTTTAACTCTTTTGTGTTCAAAATTGACGATAGGTACAACACCTAAAATGTATACCCTGTTCGGATGCACGAAGTGTTCGGATTATAGTGTATAGACATTTCAAAAGCATTTTTCGGAATGAAACAAAAATACTGTACATTATATAATATTATATTGAAGTATTTTATAAACAATGCTATTGATCATACTTTTTAAGAATTCCGATAATATAGTGCTTTCACGAGTAGAATTTTGCAACTTGAAAGCGTTTGAACTTGAAATTTCCAAACACGTATTTATGCAAGACACAGCTTTAGTGTGTGTGGAATGCTTGCAACTGGTTCCGAAGTCTCCAATTCTGCTTCGTTTTCGCAGGCTTGCTCATTTGTTACTTATCCTACTATGTCTTCATCAGTCAAGTTCCTGACCACCAATATCATCATTGCTAACCAAAAATTATTAATAGACGATAAAACGTGTAGCACTGAAAACGTACTGCGTGGAACTGAGCGACAGAAACGGCCATGCGCAAAAGTAAGGGGTGTCGTTCGGATTATAGAGGCGTGGATTAGCTGGGGTCCGGCTAATCGAGGCCCTGCTGTATTTGATGCGACTCTTATAAATCACCTGCAACCCGTAACGCAGTCCTCGGTACATGCAGGCAAACCCTGGGGCTGGTGATTGTTGCGAATCCAAACGCGTGGGCTTTTGATCCGCTGTCGTAAAGCATTTAGTGTTCTCAGACGTAAGTGGGGCAGTACGCAGACGTTATAAAAACTAGACCAATTCTCTCTCTCTCTCTGTGTGTGTGTGTATCGCGTAGCGTACGTGTGTGTAATTACGTCTCGCGCCAGAACCACTTTCCTATTCTAATTATAGGGCTATTTGAATAGTTTTCCATCGTTTTGATGTCATCGTATACTTTTTAATTTTACTTATTACCCATGACGTAATCTCTTTTTACAGATTATTTATTTCTATTACATTATACTAGCTGAGTCGTCCGTGACTTCGCTCACGGTGCCTTATAGAACTACACTTAGTTACTCCTCTGGTGCAGCGACCCAAAGTGGGTGTTTGCCTCCTATACCAAAGAACGCCATCGGTCTCGGTCCCGTGCTGCCTCTTGCCACTCTATAGAACTATACTGTTGGAAATAGTTTATTTATGACGTCATGGTAGCTTTAAGAGCATCGGTAGGGTGCGTATATCTATCTATACAAAAATAAACCCCTATAATTTCTCCTGGTCACTTGAGAACGGCTTTACCGATTTCATTCATCTCTTTTTTAAATGTTTTCTAATACTTCGTAGAAACAAATTTTATTCCACGGCTAGAGTCAATTTTCAAGTGTAGTAATAACTTTTTAAATATTGTTTATGTAAGTGGCCAATTCCGGAAACTTTTAGTGTGACCTATGTATAACTCTGAGTTATAATCTAAATTAAACTGTTTTAATCGTTTCAGATGAGCATGTTTAAACTTTAAAGTACTATTATTTCGGGTGTAAACCATTTTTTGTATGTTAACCGATTTCTTCCCCGTTTGTGAACCGATTCTTAAAGTTATTTTTTTGTTTGATAGAGTATACTTCCTAAGTAGTCCCAATTAAGTTTCATCAAATTCGGTCGAGCAGTTTTTGATTTACACTCCAATAACTGAATGGTGTTTCGCCTATCTTGATGATATCATCATTGACGGTGATTGACAATCCATCCCGTAAGTAGCAAGGGTTACTTAAAATGGTTAATTTTTTTACCCAACTAATTAAATGGAGTTCAACATTAAAATGTGTGAAATAATTTGTAGAAGTCGGTACCATGTTCACAATCCATTTATGGAAAATAATACAATGTTGTGTAAAAATACTCATACCTATTTTCATAGCTTCCTTTATCGCGGTATAGGTAGGTAATGTGAGTGGAGTGAGAGTACTGTATGTAGCCATGTGTGTGTATGTGCAGCACGCCCTGTCGCGCGTGGGCGGAGTGATATTCTGCGAGTCGTGGCTGCGGTGGCGTGGCGGCGCGGCGGCGCTGGGAGCGCAGTGGACGCGCGCGGCCGCCTCGCGCGGCGGCGTGGTGGCGTGGCCGCGGCGCGCCGCCGTCACCTCGCTAACGCACCCGCGCATGTTCCACTACCTGCACGCGCGCCCGGACGACTTCCTCTTCGTGCAGATGGTGGAGGCCACGAGGCTCGTCGTCGCCGACACGCCCTCCGCCGCGCACCTCATGCGCCTCTGGATACAGTGCGCGCTCACGCTCGACTGCATCATGCCTATTGGTAACTATATACCTATTAAGCTTTCTTTTTTTATATTGGTCCATCAAAGTGACTCCCTCTTGCCTGATGGAAAGCGTAGATGGAATCAAGAAGTGATGACCGTTAGTGCAGCCGTAAGCTGCACTAATTGCCACCCCTATGATGAGAGATGCTTTTTCACGCCCTACTTGAAAATCTCAGATCATAGCTGCAAGAAAATACGTACGCCGGCTAAGCATTCCACAATTTACTTACACGACAGAGGTAGAAACTGGCAAACTTTTTGGTTCGTGGTTAGACATTTTGAACTGCTAGGCCGGAACGAGTTGTTCGGTATTGGAATGGTGAGGAAGGAATAAAATTAAAGAGCTCTTCAGAACATTTGCCATGAAACAAACGGTAGGAAACGCTTAAGGAGGTTATACTTGTACGCATTTGAAAGAGTTCTAGGGATTTGTAACTTTGATCTGGATAATGGAGGAATAATATAGATAATAAGGATAATGCCTTGGTGTTACGTTGAAATGCCTGTGGCATGACATGTGTATTGTAGGTTGGAGAGGAGCGATTCGTTTTTAAAGTCTGTTAAATATAGGTTGATAAACGGGACATTGACAATAATATACTAAACTGACATTACTAGGGTTGGGGTACTGAACAAAAAAGTTGATTATTCAACGACATTAGTAGATAGTAGTAGTAGTAGATTCCGCTTTATCACGATTTTGAAACTTTGCGTTGAGCCAGGTTTCGTCCAAAAAACACTTTCTCGCAGTTTTCTATACGTTTAGCTTTGCTCAAAAAGTTAACTCAGGCAAGTCCAATATCGGTTCCACGGAGCTGATACAAAGAGGAGGTGTGGTAATTAAATTTCCATATGAAACGACGCGTGATAATTTGCGGGATGAGGGGGCACTGAGGGTGTGTTAAGCTCCGCCCACTTCTCAATATTCCATCTATCGGCCAATAGCAAAACTACTTGCTTAGGTTGATGTTGATGTTACTACATAGTTCAGCTACCTTACACTAGATGTCAAAAGTTTTAATGAGATGGGACGTACTGAGAACTTATATCTTCAAAAAATTTTTATAGGTAAATAAATAAAATTAAAAGACATTTAAAAAAACATGCTTTTATTACTTGTTAATAAAATGAACTAAAAATTTTAAAATAATTTAAACATGATAATAAATGTATAGGCACTTACATTGCAACCTTTAACGATAAATTAAGCTTCTTCGTCTACGTCACAATAATCATATATCGTAGATACCTAATTATATATATATATATATTTATTATCAAACCCCAAATCTTTTACACCTTGTATTAAATCATTGCGTTTTTATCACAGATCCAATTTTTTATAAATAAAAGCGTGTTACATTTTTTTTGTAATCGCGATCGCGAATATAAATAATCAAAAAAATATACACCGACATTTTGTTACGGCGGCCATTTTGTATGAATAACAATACCGCCTACATGTAATTGCATTGTCATCAGAAGCAAAGATGTGTTTCAAATTTCAGCTCAATCGGTAACCGGGAAGTGGATCAAATTTAACTTGAAAGATTTGATTACACACAAACATCGGGACAGGTGAAACTAAATAAAAGCTTGTAATAAAATAAGAGCCATTGATAAGTGAATGATAAATGATAATTATATAATAAGGGATAACATGCTGACGACGCGTACGCGCGTTGACGGTCCTTGTAAAAAACGTGCAAAGGCTCTAAGGGAGATTTTGATCGATTTAAGTTAATGTAATTTTATTTAAGGTATATTAAAAACAATGATGTTATTACAAACACAATTTTATTCAAAAAATTCAATTACCTGTAAAAATAATAGTTTTGGTTAGTTGTTGTCGGTTGGTTGCCCTATTGTTTTGTATTGTTGCAAAATGCTTAAAACGAATATCAATATATTTTTCTGCAATCGATTTCATCAGAAGTACAATATGATTAACTATAGGTGATTGGTCAAACATATGGTTGGTCGATTGTTTGAAACAATCTTGTCCAATAAGGGATTTTAATGTATTCGATACAATTGTATGTTTACGGAAAATAGAAGTACTCAAAGATTGCGATTTAGCACAACGAATACTGCATTCTGTCCGTATACATATTTTTATAACATTTATTTTTATTTATTTATTTACAATAGTAATATACACCTTTAACATCTCTAGATGGGAAAGTAAGACCACCCTTATTTTTAGTTTTTATCAAATCAAGATCACTATCGTTGTAGTTATCAGCATATAATTCTTTGAGACAGCTCTCACACTTGATCTTGGAATGTAAATATTTGACCACATACCCAGAAATATATGCTACTATTTGACGGCGGAAATAGTCACCTACAGTTATATTTAATTGTACATCAAATTCCAACAACATATCGTCAGGCATAGGCTCGACATCCGAGCTATCGGAAGATTCGAAACTCATATCATTTGAAATCCGATAACGTTCTGATGTAATATTAATTTTTTGCACAGAAGACACATTTAAAATGGAAATATCTTCGAAAGGTATGCAATTTCCTCTAAAACCTTCTTTTAGTTCTGTATTTATGAGGGTTTTTTTGTAAGCAGCTTTAAATTGACGGGAGGTTGGGTTATTATTAGTTCTTCCATGTGCCCTTATTACTCCAAAAAATAGCTCCAAGTGATCTTGTGAAAATTTGTACATAGTCAGATACTTCAGTGCCTTTTACTCTTCAATTAGGCGATTGTACAAAAAAGAGTACTGTTTATGCATGTTAAAAGGCATATAAAGCCAGTTTTTCGATTTGTAGCGATAACATGCTTATCTTCATCGGGAGCTACTAAATAGGTTAAGAAATATTTAGCAAATTCTAAATACTCTTTTGTTTTAGAAATATTTTTTTCAAATAACGGTTTTTTGTACTCCTACTGACACATGTTTCTCGAATTAAGAATGTCAAAGACATTGTTAATTAAGCGTATAAAACTTATTGTTGCGGCTGCATTTTTGAATGTTTCATCACTTTTCTCACAAAGCTGGAGTGCATCGGCTACACTATTGCTGAAAAGTTGACTAGCTAATTTTACCTTCATTTTTTGGCGCTGAAAGTCTATATGTTTGTCTTTTAGCTTGTTTCCGAGATGCAGACCTTGCTACTTTTGCAGGTTATTAAGCTTGATGAGATAGGACCATTCAATGTTATTACCCTGGTAATCAAGAAATCTCTTTTTGTTCTCAAAGGCGTTGCGTACAAGTTTCAGCATATGGCACGCGTCGAGGAAGACTGCTACTTCGTATCCTGCACTTGGATGTGGAAAAGTAGTTTTCGTTTCTTGAGGTTCTAACGAACATCCTAATTTTTTGAGCATTGCAATATTTGCAGCACAGCCATCCAGCGTCAGTGAAACTACTTCAACACCATTTTCTTCGCATTTGTAAAGACACTGTTTCATTATTAAAGCCCGTTGTTCCCCGGTCATAGAATGAATTAAAAAGAACCCCACTGGTAATTTCCACCTCTCAGTTTGAGAAACAAGTAACAGTATTAAAGCCTGAGACGCTTGTTCTGAGTTGTCCTTTTGGACGTCGTTAAGTCCGAGGTCAACATAGCCATGATATTTATTGCCATCCCATTCAACGTGCTTTTTTATAGAAATCTCGTCCATCATCAGACTGCACAGAGCGCGTTTCCCGGAGACATTCTTTTTGTGGTTTAATATTTTAAAAGCTTCAGCTGTAAATCCAGCTTCACCGTCGACAGTCTCATACCATTTAGCAATTGTTCTCGGATGCGGTAAGCAGGTGTCAAATGTTTTTCTCACATACGAGTACGCATTTGGCGAATAATAATGAAGTGATAAGGCGAATGATCGGAGGGCTGGAGAATATTTCTTCTTTAAGGGAAGTTTTTTGATTTTTGAAACTTGCCCAACCAAGTCTCTCATCTTAACGTTTATCGTTGATAAAATTTCTGCGTCCTCTCCCTGCAGAAGGTGTTTGCTTTCTAATTCTTTAATTATTGCAGTTAAATTTAGAACCTGAAACAAAAGCGAAAACGAAGTTAGGTCATGATTTGGAAAACAATCTTTGGTGGTATGTAAAGTAAAAGTAGTGGGATTAGCTAAGTAATTACCTTCTTTTTCAAGCGCTTAACTTTCATTTGTAGTCTTCTGATTTTTAATCCGGATTTTTTTTCTTTATATCGAAGTTGTTCTATTTCTTGCTTAAGCTTCTTTTTTCTAGGCGAAACATTTAGTATCAGAAATTCATTTAAATCACTTGTGGTAGGGTCTACAGATGATTTTACAGGCTCTGGTAATTTTCTTTTAAGCTGTAATATAAAAATAATATCAAACAAGTCATTTCCAAAATAACTAAAACTCGGTTACGCAAATAACATCCAAACAAACCGATAAATCCAGTTTTAAACTAGGTAAAGTGCCCTTCTTTAATTTTTTAAGGCCTTTTTTTGTCACTGTGAAGTCCGCATCATTGAAATGGCAAGAACAAATCTTTGTGTATTTTGTTGGTGTCCAATCTGGTCTATTAAGTTTTGTAATCCATTGCTGTTTTAAATTATTATCGGATGGAAATCTAAAACGAACATATAAAAATAATTAAAATTACTTTTGATTAAATTAGTTGGTAAAATAATTTAATTCTGAATACGGCCCTGGATATTTGTTACGTTTAAAATAGTTATTCTACTTGACGATAGGTGGCGGCCCGTTCATAATGTAATAATAAAAGCTATATAAGTACAGTTTTAGCCACTAAAAGGTATTTAAGACTAAGTGTATAACAGTTTTTAGTATTTACGTATTGTTATTACAATATAATACTGCAAAATTATACGTAAACTTATGTATTTTCTTCCCAAAAGTGTCGCCATCTAGTGTCAAGTAGTAGAATTTTAACACGGAAAGTTGAGAATGTTCTAGAACTTTTATATTTAATTACGTATAAAATTACTTACAAATGAAATGTGATGCCATCCATATTATCAGAACGTCTGTCTGAGTAACTTTGACATAGTAAAACACAACACTTCATCTTTTTCTTGTTAAAAACTCAAAAAATCACACTTATAATGTGAGTCTCGTCACATTGCATCACGTGCACCTGACGAACGCTGATAGCATACTAACTTAGGCCCCGCCCACCATGATGACGTCAGGACCTAGTTGAAAATCACAGTGCACAGTTGCTTAGCCCCGCTCCTCTTTGTATCAGCTCCGTGATCGGTTCGCTCCATTATAATATTTCTTTTATCGCTCTTTTTATATGCGAGTCCAATTTAAATCAAAATATTGGCCAAGCGATGGTTTGCTTCCATTGAATACATTTGCAGCTTTAAAGGAGACAGTTAACTTATTTAGTGTTGGAAATTCACCCCTCGTGTACTACGCTCAAATTTCGTTTCGAATAGCAGCAGCATCAAAATCAACAATTTCTGTAACTGGTGCCGCTTTCTTCCTCCTTTTGTTTGGTGTAGATAACTTTACTTCAGTGTCGTCTTCTATCACCTGGCTTGACGTCTCTCCATATTTGTTTTCACATTGGACGTAACTATAACTACACGACAATTGCACGATATCGTCGGACTGGTAGTTTGATACAACCACTACTAAATGCGTTCACACTGTGTTGTTGTAGTGAACGTTGTCGTCGGCGACAGATTATCGTGCCGATATCGGGTGACGACAAAGTGCGGGGTGAAGCAGGATCTCGGAGGGGAGTGGCTTGGGCAAGCACCAGCATAACACGCTGTTGGTTATATTGTGTCATATACCGTACAATATCGTTCTGTTATCGTCGGGTGATATCGTTGTCGTCCGAGCTGACGAGTGTCGGTGTCGTTATCGTCCGCCATTTTGGTTCTCACCCTCAAAATATCTACGTAAATGAGCCACAAAATCGCGACATTCACTTTTTAAAACAACTAGCTTCTACTACTAACTAGTTCTTTAAATTCTTTTTGGCATTTCAACAACAACAAATAACGATAAATAACAACAACAAATCGACGATAATAACAACAGAGGTATGGAAATATACGGTGAGAGTAGCGTAGCGTTTACTAGGCGTCAGCACTAGTACCGTAAGTACTAACCAATAGTTCTGACCGCGGTATCTTAAAAAGTGTGAGCAAGAGAGAAGAGGTGGGTCGTCGGGAATGATGATTTATATAATATATACATATCATATTTTTTTTGTTTATTGGTTTACCAAACTGGTCGTAACACAAGACTTATAGTTCTAAAATTAAAGTGCGTTATATAAATCTATTAACAATTGCACAACCTTGAGGTAAACACAGCATGCTTCTACTATATGATAATTATACAATAATTTATTAAAAAAAATATACTAATATAACGGTTTAAAAGTTAGTTACAATTTTGAAAAAAGACATTTCTTTAGGCCATTAGTAGATGTACTAAATATGTCAATATCGTGACATAAATCGTTGTACAATGAACACATTCTTAATATTGGAGAGTATTTTGCATAGATAGTTCGACATGAGATAACGCTGAAAGTTGTTCGCTTACAAAGACGGCTGCTAGAGCGAGGCACCCTGAATAAGATGTTCTGAGCAGTTCTGGGCTATCGATTCTGCCATGAATGATCTTATGCAGATACACTATATCCGCGACGCTCCGTAAATATTTTGATTACCGATATATTATTATAGTCTGTGGTTAACGACGACGATGACGCAATGTCCTTTTCCGTTGATCATCGATATAAAGTACCACATTGTGCTACGTACATTTTTTGTGTCATAGATACGACGAGACTTCATGCACGTGATCCATATTTGTATGTCAATGCCAATGTGCCGCGTATCAACCTGTATTTAACAGACAGTAATTAGTATTCACGGGATGTAGACCACGATTTGATACATTTTACAGTTCCAGATAATTCGGCAAAGTTACGTGCACCATATTGACTGGGAGACTGAAAATGCGGGTAAATGTAAATGTAAAAAAACTTCATATCCAATACCATAACCGATACACACTAACCGTATCACTGCGCATGTTGTTTTAATCACATTTTGAACGATTATTATTGCGTTTTAGACAACCTACCACCGGATTCCACGAAAAACCATCACCACGATTGAAATTTGGTCATTTCGTGATTCCAATGTTTTCCTTCACCAACCTGGGTACATAATGGCGTTCCGTGGATATGACTTGTGGTTTGTGAAGTTCCATCCAGTGGTTAGGGCCTGAGTCCAACTGTTCCAGATGTCCAGCTTTTGCAGATTTGTGTCTTTCATTATTCTTAACAGTTTTTATGTGTTCTCTGATCCGGCGAGACACTGTTCGCTTTGTTTGTCCTATATAAGAATTTCCGCAGCTACAGTTGATTTTACACCCCAGATGCTCATAAGGAATTTTATTCTTAGGAGAATGCAGACTTTGCACTATCTTCCTCTGAGGAGTGAATATTATGGTCTTGATAGAATTTTATTCTAGAATTCGACTTATTTTGTCTGTAACTCCTTTAATATGGCAAATACGTCGGCTGGTGTTCCTTACGTTTCTTTGGTATCTTCTGTGGTCTGTTTTCATTGACTTTTAGGGTACTCATTTCTGTATAACACCAGTTGTATGTGGGATAATTCCTCAGCGAGGTGTTCTGTGTCGCACAGGTCGAAGGCTCGTTTTATCACTGAACTGACCACGGAGTTGAGGTGAATTTAGTTAATTTGTTTTACCTGCTTGCCTTGCTTTATCTAAGCATGATTTTTGTATAACAATTGCGTATTTCCGACTATATAGATTGAATGGTTATTCAGTTATCTTTACAAATTTTACTTTTACTTCATAAACAATCTTAAGAGAATCTGCCGCAGTTTAAAATGTTTAAGTTGGCGGCTCTCATATTTCACAATTTCCTGAGTTGACTATGATCAGGACATACTGGTACACACAGATTATAAAGCCTGGCAGGTTGCGAGCTAGGGGAATGGAAGCCTTTGGGCAATAGGACCCAGTCTGGTTTTGGCTTAATCATAAACTCTAGAACGCGCCGTGTTGCTGCGAAATAAGATCGGGCCCAGGAAGAAAGGGCGCGGCCCGCCGCATCGCTCCTCAGTTCACTTCACGCACACAGATTGGACGCACGTCGGTTTGTTTCGCAATACATTGCAAGATCATGGTCAGGAAACTTCGATTTGTTTTGTCTAATTTGTTGCCTGGGACCTGGGAAATGTAACGAGCTCTGGTACAATAAAGGGCCTGTGGTGACGGGACACATGCTCGGTGCTCCGGTTCTGATTCTGCCTAAAGCCCATCACACACGACTAAGATAATATATATTATAGCGTCCAATATAAAAGTTATGTTAACTTAACCCACCACACACGGCGCAGATAGTATAATATATAGCAAGCGTACATTCTATCGGAGTCCGTCGCGGGAGCCGCACGTCTCGATCGTTCACACTGTAATATACAGAGTGTTCATATTTTTTATTGTGTGATGATTCGTTTTTTGTTGCTAGACCTGTTGGACAGTTCCTCAGATGATGATTGGGACTGTGAATATGATATAACCATATAAAGTCATACTAGCTCAAAGTAAAAAACGAAAAATCTGGATAGAAGATCACATAAATCACAAGAAACACCGTAGTGAATTTAAACTTTACAATTCAAAATTCAAAATTCAAAAATTATTTATTCAGTTTAGGCATCATAGACACTCTTATGAACGTCAAAAATTTTTAAATGATTCTACCGCTGTCTTCGGAAAAGAACCACCGCCGAGAAGAAGCAGCAAGAAACTCGTGGGCCATTATTTTTTTCAAGTCTTTGTACATTGAGGTTACTTGGTACTTGGTGGGCTGGCTCTTTTCCGCAACCAGGCCGCTGTGGCGCGGCCCATTTTGAGGTTACATATGAGTAGTATTAAAATAACAAATTTATTCAATAGTTGGCTATTAGGCAGAAGTGGAAAGCTTCCAGGCATCTTTGTCTTCTAAGTAGTGACTCAATTTATAATAGGCTTTTTTCATTAGTATATTTTTGACACGTAACTTGAATTTCCCTTCAGTGAGCTCAGTAATGTCTTTCGGGATTTTATTATAGAAACGTACACAATTGCCTAAGAAGGACTTATTTTTAGTTTTCGTGAGTCTAAATTTAGATACAGCTATCCTATCCTTATTTCTAGTATTAATATTATGCATATCACTATTTATTCTAAACTTCTTTATATTTTTTACGAACGTACATTATATTTTCTAGGATATACAAAGATGGAAGAGTTAATATATTAATTTCTTTGAACATTTGTCTTAAGGATTCGCGGGGACCCATTTCGTAGATGGCTCGAACTGCCCGCTTTTGCAATATAAAAACTGTCTCTATGTCCGCCGCTGACCCCCACAGCAGGATACCATAGGACATTATGCTGTGGAAGTAAGCAAAGTAGACCAGTCGAGCAGTAGCTATATCTGTCAATTGCCTAATTTTATGAACCGCATATGCAGCTGAGCTCAGTCTTCCAGATAGTGCATCAATATGAGGACCCCATTGTAATTTAGAGTCTATGCTAATACCTAGAAAGACTATTGCCTTGTCAATTTTCAATTTATTTCCGTCGAGTAATACGTTTGGCTCTATATGTCTTACATTAGGCATGGAAAATTTTAAACATTTCGTTTTCTTTGCGTTGAGAAGCAGGTTGTTTGCGACGAACCAATTTGAAACAATAGTTAACGCGTTGTTGACTTGAACTAGTTCTCTATCTTTCCTATCTACTTTAAAAATCAGAGAAGTATCATCCGCAAAAAGAACTATGTCAGCAAGGCCCTCAACCATATGTGGTAAGTCATTGATATATGCTAAGAATAAGAACGGACCCAAGATCGACCCCTGTGGAACCCCCATTCTAACCAAAGATCCAGAAGATGTCACGCCATTAATGCCAACTTTTTGCTGCCTATCAGATAAGTATGATTCTACAAGATTCAGAGCAGCTCCACGAATTCCATAGTGGTGTAGCTTATAAATTAGAGTGCGGTGCTCTACACAGTCGAAAGCTTTGGAGAGATCACAAAATACGCCAATGGCATCCTGTGAGCTCTCCCAAGCCTCCAGCACATGCTTGACTAACTGGACTCCTGCATCTGTTGTTGATCTGCTTTTCGTGAAACCGAACTGATTTTCGTGTAAAATCCTATGTTCATTAAAATGAGACAAGAGTTGTTGAAGCATTATCTTTTCGAATATTTTGCTCAAAGCCGGAAGCACAGAGACCGGTCTATAATTTGAGGGGTCGGCCTTACTACCTGATTTGAAAATAGGGGTGATTTTACTCATTTTCATTAGGTCAGGAAATGTACCTCTATCAATACATAAATTAAATATGATCATCAAATGTGGCGCTATAACTTCTATTATTGACTCTAGCATTTTTACGGATAATCCCCATAAATCCTCTGTTGCTTTAACGTTTAAACTTTTAAATGTTTTTATTATTTCAAAAGTAGATATATGTCGGAACCTAAACTCAGGAATTTGGAGCGGGAAGTTGTCTTTCAGAAAGCCCACTGCAACACAAGGGCAAGAATCAAGAGATTTGGTGACTTCTAGTGGTATATTGGAAAAGAAATTTTCAAATGAATTCGCAACATGACTTGGGTCTGAAACTTTTTGGTTATCTATTTCTAGCACATATTCTGAATTAAAAGATTTACTTTTGCCGGTCTCTGTATTAATAGTTTTCCAAACTGTTTTAATTTTGTCATTAGATTTTCGAATTTTATCCCTTATAAACAAAGCTTTTGCGCGTTTGCATACTGACTTAAAAACTTTTGAGTAATTTCTTACATAATCATGAAAATCTTTACTAGAAGTTAAAGATTTTTTGTGATATAACTCAAACATTATGTCTCTACTTTTTCGAATACCTCTAGTTGACCAGTCACCAAATTGTAACCTACCGTTGAGCTGCAGTTTTTTCTTCGGACAGATTTCATTAAATTCTGTACTTACTAATGAAAATAATGTACTATAAATGTCATGTGGATCTTCAGAAGTGAATTCCACCAGACTAAGTTTCAACTCTATATTTTGTTTAAGCTTTTCTAGTTTACCTTTTGTTAGCGGCCTATGTTCGATAATGGTATTTTTCTTAGTTGTCCCGATTTCGAATTTGATAGCGAGGCCATTGTGGTCTGATCTAACTCCCACCATTACTGATTTTTCTGTAGTCTTACAGTTTGAAAAAATATTATCAATGCAGGTGGATGAAGAGTCGGTTACTCTAGTTGGCTCACTGAACAAAAAATTCAAATTAAAAGATTTAAACAAAGAGATAAGATTAGTTTTATCAGTTGAATCTACCAAAATATCAATATTGAAGTCACCGCATACAATGATTGATTTATTGCTTTTAGTTAGTCTCTTGAGTACACATTCCATTATGGACATAAAATTACAGAAATTAGATGCTGGTGGCCGATATACACACAATAATATATGACTTTCCAGTTCTGCACAAGCAATTTCGCAGACACGTTCAACAGAAAAACCTACTATGTCAGACCGTTCCTTAAATTTTATGTTTCTTTTACAAAGAATAATACACCCTCCCCCTTCAGCAGATATTCTGTTGAACGCACTGGCTACCTCAAAATGTGTAACATTAAATAACATTTTATCTGGTTTTAGCCACGTTTCTGTAAAGCCTAATACATCAAATCTATGTTTATCTAATAAAAGTTCAATGTCTAATATTTTGCCAGAGAAGCGGTTAATATTTTGATAAAATAGCGATAAGATGTCAGCACACTTCTCTGTTGTCTTGTTTAAAAGTTTAAACAATTAATAACTACATTATTACTATTATTAGTACATGTACTAAAAACTACAACATTGTCACTACTCTTTGTTATATTTCCTATAACTGCCTCAATATTGAAAGCTACCAAAGTAGCAATTAGCTGTCTGGATTTTTTAGGACAGTACATGCTGTCCCATGTCAACTTAAAATTACAAATAAACTTATTGCAGTCAAAAAATAAAAGTTTGTCACTATGACGACATGTCAAGTTATACATTAATGTGTTGAGTGAGTGTATGTGCAAGTTCTCTTTTTCAGACAATAAATCTGAATAAGGGAAGGCACATAACATTATTTTACATGCCTTAAGTTCTAACAAAGTGGTTATTCTAGTAATAACCTCTTTTCTATCAATACCTAAACTATGACCTAAGAAGACAACAACTATTGATTTATTATCTATTTTTGAGTTTAATATTGTTTTTTCAATCTGAGCATAGGTTGCTCCCGGCATACAATAGTTCTCCACAGCACACTGCACTGAGTTACTTAATAATGAACCAAAGCCTACACCTATTTTGTCTGAAAATACCATGATTTTATGCGGTTGAACTGGATTAGAGCTGACATACTGCTCTCCGCCTGGGACCGTGTCTGTGATCAATGTTGGTCTGTTTTGATTTGATAGAGATGTTGAAAGGGCGCTAGTACAGTCTGGTTGTGGTTGAATGTGGCAGCTCGAGTGACTATTCTCAAGAGCCTCCACACACTCCACGTTCAAAGCCACCAGGTCCGTTAGTTCAATTGCAGTCTTGTAATGCTCACTTAGTTGAACTTGAGCTGTCTTGTAGCTAGTAAATATGTCCTGCAAGATCTTTTCTTTATGGAGCAGCTCAGAGCGGAGTTCCAGTGTGTCATTATCATATAACTGTCGAGTTATTTCCAATTCTTCCAAACAATTCTGAATTCTTTCCTCTAGTAACAACTTTTCTTTAATTAATTGAACATTTTTGACAAAATAGCTTTGTTTTTTTAATAACTTTTGACATCTTTTGATAGTTTTCTTAACTTTAATATATTTCTTTATTTTATTTCGGCTTTTAAAAAGTGGGCTTTTACAAACAGATTTATCTCCGGTAAGATCAATGGTTACAATATCTGAAGAGCACTCCAACTTGTTTCCGGCTAGCTCATCAAAAAGGTTCAAGGTGCTGGTGGTCTGTTCATTACACTTATCTGTGTGTAGCTGTGATATTACCTTATGGGCCTTATTTAATTCAAATTCTAGGTTGATTATACGACTTAAGGCTTGTTCATGAGTCTCACCACACTCCTTGAAGGATATTACAAAATTTTGGAGTTGTTCGCATTGATCTTGTGAGTCCAAGTATTTAGAATGTAGTTCAGCCAGTTCACCTTTTAGTTCAGTGTTTTTTGTGATGATCTTTTGCACTTCGATTTCACTGTCTTCTCTTTCTTGTAGTAGTTGTTCACTAAGGTCTTTATAGACTTTTAGTTGTTTTAGGGCAGCACTCAGTTTTTCCTCCATTTCCCTCGCCGATGTCTTGCGGGTCATAATAGGAATTTTGGTGTCAACTGATCAGTCAGCTCCTGAAACCACAAGTGAAACCGCTAAACAACTATTCAAATAAAGTTTGTATTACAGGTTTTCATACACAAGTCAGTCTCATAGCCAAGTCAAACAACAAAAAGAATGCCCACCAAAGCTTTAAATAAAACAATTAAAAAGTATTACTGTTTATACATTGGTTAATACTGTGGAACAGGTTAAAGTAGAAAATTAAAAATAGGAAATTACAAGTAAAAGTGAGACAGGTTTTAGAATACCAGACTTAAAAGGGAAATAGCATAGACAAAAGTAAAAGTAAAATAAAAAAAGTAGATAAAAATAATTGGAAATATACTTAGTTGTACCTGTTACCTACTGACTACCTACAGACTGCAGTAATTATAAAGATTTGCGGTTTGTAAAAATCAAAATAATACTATCATAAGTTACATACAAACATATTAGGCTATCAGTTTAATTCTGGTAGTTACACAATTTAGCAATATACTATGATAGTACAATTACAGTTTTTTCTATCTTTATATCAGATTATAGTGAGCACAATTTGAGATCTGACACAGCAATATAAGCTGCTTGTACCTAATTGTATGATGTGTAGTGCGATGTGTAGTTGTTAAAAGCATGTCTGAGGCAAGAGTTTTATCGTCAATTTTGCTTCCACAGTTATGTCAAGCAAAAAGAGAAGCAACGGTGCCAGAATGTGGATTGGACGATGCTCACCGGAGTGAGGCGTGTATAGGGCTAGAATGAGTGTTGAGTAGGTGCATTAAGAATGTTAATTGAACACAATACTCCCGGGATTTGTGATGAACATCCGATCCAAGTCGTCAGTTTTGAATCCACCCGTTGCTTAGCCGTCAGTTGACAGCACAACTTTGTGCTCGACGAAAAACTTCTCGTAGTATGTTTCCCACACTCGTACAACTCATATAAGCACTAATAAGATGTTTACACTGATTTTAATTGGCACTGAATACTAGAAAATAATAATTTAATAATTTCTAAATACGGAGAAATATTTTGACACCTTAACCTAAGTGTTGCCACACGGCGAAAAAAAATGATCTTTCAGAAAAAAAAAACAGATTTTTCTTGCACTTTCATATGGTTATTTGCACGATACCTACCTATTTTTTAATTGCTTGTCTGTCTGCCTCTATAATCCGGGCAATTTCTGGAAAGGCCTATTTAGATGGGATTTATACTAAAAGCATTAATTAAAGGGCCACGCGAACGAAGTCGCGGCTGCAGCTAGTCTAATAATATAACATAGCCTTATTTCATCAAGAATACTAACATCGATTTAGTAGTTACCTAGTTTGATTGATCTATATGTAGTACCTACAATCTAGAAAAACCAACGGAGGTTAGGCCCATAGAACATTTTAAAATAGCTTTAAATTCTACTATGATAAAATTGTCATACCGCTAGTTCGGTTAGTAGATATAAAACTCACTTTTTCGATGATTTCCTTTGTTTGACACATTTGCGTTAGTCAGACGTTAGTTTCATTTTTATTTACAAAAAATATTTCTACAGGTTCGAAACAAAAAAGTTACATAAGATAATGTGAAGCTTTATTAGTTTTTTGTTGTGAAAATAAAAATTTGTTCGGTAAATGAAGACCAGACGTCCATTTACTGCAACGGTTTTGTCAACACCCTGTATTTGATCTTAAGATCAGTATCGGACACTATCTTAAGATGTCTTCATGATCTGCAGTAGTCTTAGCGTATGTTAACATGCCGTTCGAATATCGGTGGCATCTTAAGCTACTCTAAGGTAAAATATTATAGTATATTAACCGTGTGTGGTCGCTCATTGAATTATATGGTGAGCGATATGTCCGAATCTGCTCTAAGATAATATATATTTTATAGTATCTTCATCGTGTGTGATGGGCTTAAGACTTTGTTGTTCTTGAACTCTTCGTTAATTATTTTTCTAAAGCTAAGTTTTACAGTGAATTTGCATGTTTCTAAAGATATTTTAGTTATATTTTATGGATAAACGTTATTAGGTTAACATGCCTTAATTTTGTTACGTTTTAAAGTTTAGGATTTTGTGCTCTGGCTACCATTACCCCGTCTACTGGTTACACTCCTACGATCGGGAAATGGGAGCCAAATCCACTCATTTTTAAAATAACGATTATATCGGAAGTTATATTTTGATTGGATTTTTGATGATGAGAAGTTAAGGCTGATTAGTGATAATGTTCAAATTACCAAAAAATATAATAACATCTTCATTAAGAAAAAAAGTAATTGGACTTGTTCCTTAAGTGGGTTCCATTCCCCCTATGTACAGTTTGCTCGTACATCTCGGTCATAAAGCAGTTGGAATAAAAAGTTTCAAGCGAGACTGGACATTCTTTGGAGTTCTCAAACTTGAACTTGGAAAGGGTTTTTAATTTTAAATGTTATCTTTAGCGTAACTTTCGCTGATTATTGGATAATGTGTTGAGTTGTGTTGTGGCGTTGCAGGCGCGCAGTCGGGCGGGTGCCGGTTCGACAAAAAGCCGCAGTACCGGTACTCGGGGTGCCACGAGCAGGACGCCTCCGCGCTAAGCATCATCCTCGGGCTGCGCTCCGGGTTCGAGGAGGCGCAGTACGCGGCACGGGGCGCGGCTCGCGGGGAGGCGGGCGGCTGGGCGCGCGCGGACGACGCGGCGGCGCGCGCTGCACTCGCCGACTTGCTGCGGAACGCAACGGACGCGGACGCGCGCACCGATCGCACGCCGGAGCCCGTTACCCCACACGCGCGCTGAACCGCACTAGTGCGAGCAGCTGGTGCACGGTAGGTTCCTCATAGGAAATACGGATACATTTTATATCAGTCGACATGTATTGTCAATGGTCTGTAAAAACCCGATGATAGATCCCGTATCCGACATCCGGCTCGACAAGGATCAAAATCACTTGAACTGTCTGCCCGTGTGAATATTTATTCTGTAGAAATAACAGACCAAACCAGTGCCATTCGATGGGCAGATCGAGTACTTTCAGATAACGCAGATTCATAACCGGATGGATTGCATCACGCCCTTAGTGCGGCTCAATCCCGGCGAGGCAGGCGGATACAAGATTTATCAGGGTTGGCGACCTATTGCCCATTATATTTCGATGTATAAATAATGTACCCGTAAGCCCTATGAAGGAATAATCCGAAGACTGTGCTCCCGCAAATGTTTTTATGTTACGCTTTACGGTCCGTGTGTGCGCCAGCGCCGACTGGCGAGCTGTGCACGACACGACACGGCACGGCGAATGTGCCGAATGAGATTATAGCCTCAGTTACGTTTGTGTGCGTCCGTTGGGACCTCCATGTCGCGTGTCGGATATCTCCTGTAAATACATGATGTAAAGTTATACAATCGCACACCTGTGATTGTTGTACACGCTGTATAAAGCTCTATATGATTGTGTACGAACGATACAATAGATAATATATCGTCGGCTTAGAGTGTAAACCTGCTAACTCCATATTAGGTAAATTTTCAGGAGAGACAAAAAACATTCCTAAAAAAATATGAATATAATTTATGAAAAGACTTTTATATTTTCAAACTTGCATTTGTATACCATACAATTTGAAATAAAAAAAAGATAATTTACTTCAGCATTTATTTAATTAACACCACTTTTGTGACTTAGCAGGTTTTCGTAATCAAATATTTATTTTAAAAAACAACTTAACAGGTTTTCATAAACCAAAACAAAATTTATAAAAGTATTGATAGCATTCATAAAACAAAAACAAAAGAAAATCTCTAAAAATTAACAAAAATTAGGTTCTGTCTTTATGTCCTTAATTTAAAAACATAATTTTCTTTCAAGATCAAACAAACTTATATGGTTTTATACTAAAATTAAAGTTTTGAAACTTTCAGTTACAATCTTAAAATTATAATATTATTAGGTACTTTTAAACAAAACAAACTCTCAAAATGAACAAAAAGTAGATTCTGTCCTTATAAAATCTAGAAACATATTTTTTATTTTCTTTTTATCGTAAACTAAATAAAACCTTTATTCTTATAATTAAGCAAATATTACTCAGTCTCAATGTTCAAATCAGTCTCAACTTTAGTTTTCTACTCATGGGGTAAATTGTCGTATTAATAACGGTAGTCTGCAGGTAAGGTATCTTTCAGATATTGCAGATCGTCAAATTTTCTTTTCGTTATTTTCCTCCTAGTAAGGTGCTGATTTCGGAGAGAATCAAAAGGCAATGCAGTAACTGCCGGTGTTTTTCTTTGCGGTAGTACTGTCCAATCTTCTGTGAATCTTAATTTGAAGAATATATTACCATCTGGAGTATACCGAAGAGCTTTCATGTCAGTTACTTTGGGGTCACCTTTACCGCGTCCAGGACGAATGCTTTTAAAAAACCCAACGTCATTAAAGCTTTTGAAAAACTATGGTTTAAGTAAGTTACGTCGTAAGGTCTGGGGTGTTTTCTTGCTGATTTGCAAATGGTGATGTACTCTGCGGGCACATTGATGTTCTTGTTTTTAAGAGCCCGTTCAACAGAAGAATGAATACTGTCAGCTTCCATCTGCGTATGCCCAACTTCAAGAAATTTTTGTTCTATGATGATGTTGTTGTTCATAGCCGTGCATAATAATGCATTAGACATCACACAGTTTCTGTTTTGATAGGTACAACCGTCGCTATAAAAAAATATTTTATTTGGTTTTTCTGGCTCACTTTGCAAAAGCTTTTTTTCTATTAAGCTTACCCAAACACTTGCAAACTCTTCAGAATTCAAGCCTCCTTCAGTTTCGTTCCATAGATAACAATAGCCATCTTTGTTGTTTAAATTAAAAAAAGGCAAGATTGTGTATTTGGAGCTTTGTTCTATAGTACAAACTACTAATATTTGATTTAGGGGCCATTAGAACCGCCTGCAAGTCTACAGTAAAAACAAGATTTTCTTCACGTATGTCTTTCTCCTTCTCAGACCTAGCTTCTTCTTTCTTCTTTAGATGTTCTGAATATTCTTCTTGGGATTTATTTCCGACTTTATAGAGAGCACATATTTCGCACTGATCTTTTTTAGAGTGAAACAATCCGAGATTAAGATTGTCAAATTCTTCATGAAATTTGCAGATGGATAAAGCAACTACATTACGTGTTTTACACCAATCATTGACATAAAAATCATAAAGGGATCGCTTTGAACGCCACTCTGGCAACAAGTACTTCTTTTGTGTACTAGCACGACAGTAGTGTGATTCCATCGCTGGCAGTGATTCTAAAAACTTTTTCAGCTCCTTACGTTCTGATTCGAAAGGCTTAGAAGATGTTTTTGTTTGTTTGGAATCAAAATCCTTGTCATTCTTTTTAAAAGCTGCCCCTCTTTTATTTTTCCAATTTAAAACAGTCCATCTACCAATCCCAAGCGTATTCAAAAACTGTGTTCTGCAGACTTTGATTGGCTCATCATCCTTTTTTAAATGATAAAATAAAGATTGTCCTCTTTTCGATTCCTCATTATTAGTTTTTCTTCCCCTTGGTCTCTTGACAGGCAAAGCTGTCACAAGATTATTAACAAAAATTTTTTTTTCTGCCCAACTCATTGTCCAAAATTCTTTAAAAATATTCTGCCTATCTGTCTCTGTAAACATTGAACATTTCAAAGATCCTTTTTGAGTTTCTTTACACGAGCATCTATTTTTAATAGTTCTAGGTTGCCTTGGAACTTCATAATTCCACTTTTCTTCTTTTTTTCTTCCATAGTATTTTTTTCCAGATTCTCTCAACTTTCTGTTACTTTCAGCATACCAGTTTGATTTTTGAATGTGAATCCTTTGTCTTCTTTTATTGCTTTTCTTTGGATAGTTTTCGCAGTCAGACTCAGAGTCAGAATTAATTTTGTATGGTACCAGACCTTCTT
Source organism: Selenia dentaria (assembly GCA_917880725.1). Taxonomy (NCBI): domain Eukaryota; kingdom Metazoa; phylum Arthropoda; class Insecta; order Lepidoptera; family Geometridae; genus Selenia; species Selenia dentaria. The sequence continues at coordinate 41,777,595 of OU862878.1, forward strand.
GCATACTTTCATCTGATATCAAATCATCTATTTGGATGGATGGTCTTGACGTAACAGAATGGTCGATAGTACCTGTAAAAGAATTTCTAGGACTATTTTCAATTTGCTGCAAAGTGCTCTGCTCGATAGTATTTTCAGAAACCAGACTATTGGAACAGTTGTGGTCATCAGTCATTAATTCAAGCAAAGGGGATTCATCTAAAGGGGAAATCATATATATATCTTCGAATTGGACTTCTTGTTCTGTATTTTGAGGTTCAATATGACTATTGTTATTTACTTCTTGGTTCAGAGTTACATAGTCATCTTTAGTGTTATTATTTTGTGGTGAGAGTATACTAGAAATATCTCCTACAAGTACATTATTCAAATCGGCAGGTGAGAAGGAGTCGCAATGTGTACTTAAGCTTAAGTCATCAGATATTTCTTTAGATATAATCATTTTAATTTCGACATTTTCAACCACAGACCATTCTTTGGGGAAGGATGCTTGAGATGATTCCGGTGCTGTTTGTCGATTTATATCTTCTTTGCTTGCACACAAGTCCAGGATTTTACGGCCACGCCAATGCTTACTCGATGACATCTGCAAATAAAGAATTAATTAATACATTCTGATAACAATAACTAAAGGAAATAAAGCGAAATAAAATTAAAATTATACTATACGTTTACTAAAATTACGTCCCAATCTAAACGTATAGTTCCTAATTTGTCAATTAGATTTTGAAACTTGAATAAATGCATTAAATACTTGACTATAACCCATTAACAGAAATCTTATTACGCAAAATATTAATTAAAACATAATTAAAAGTTAATTTATGATGATACATAATACCTGCTAAGTACAATAAATGTAAGATTTATTGTAAGGAAAAACTGCTAAATCCCACATGTTTGGGCTATAGGTTATCTGAAGTTTTACAATAAATATTGGTTAATTTATCATTACAAACAAATAATAAGATAACAGTATAAACACTTACCTTTCAGTCCTTTAACTTTCAACCTTTATTTACACTGTTATCACAGAAAACATCAATTATTTGTACGAGCACATTTGCCGGCATCGGAATCGCGGTACAAAATGGCGGCTTACACGGAGTTAGCAGGACACTTTTGAGGTTACGGATTTGACAGTTTTACTCAGTACGCGTTTTTGTACATTTTAAAGGAAAACGGACTGTGGCTGTTTTTCTAGATTATGTATTTCTTTTTACACTTTCGAATGGTATGAATAACGTCATTATAGTCAAAAAATGGATTTGGCAGGTTTACACTCTAAGCCGACGATATTATAAAGTATACGGAGTAAATACAAATAGTTACTCTAGACATTCTACAACTGGAACGATTTTAAGCTTATTGTATACTTGCTTTTTGTACTATGGCATCTCCATACAACGGTTTCTACTTATTATTGTAAGGTACTATGTGTGCGTTCTGTCGTGCCGTTTTCTTACGAAACATCGACATACTTTGTTTATAGCTTGTACTGAATGCAATATAAAATATTGTCGATATCTCATCGCGGCAGCTAATCTTCATATTTAGAAATCTACTGTAATATATTCCAAATTGTTGGATATCACAGCTTTCAGCTGACGCGTCCACAGAACTGCCTGAAGCTGTATTGTGAACTATAACGCGATGTTCATGTCTATCACGCTTAAAATTATGTTGATCTCCAAGTTGAGACTAAACCCCAGTTTCTAGAACATTGATCCATTTTCCACATTTGGGTGCAACGTAAGCGCCGCTGAAGGCCCCGCACACTTATCGGCTAAGAATGGATTTTCAACTGGTGAAATTCGAATGTGTTTAGCGTCGTCCGACAATACTAGTATCTTCGTTACCAGTTTTTGTTTAAAGGTGGACGCAGATTAGCAATGTGACGTTATACCGCGTGCTACAAAACATAGGAATTTTGTAACGGTGGTCAACTCGCATGGGGGCGAAGGGAAGCGGAGCGAAAGTATTGAACTACGTATCAAAGGACGTAACGAAAACTAGAGATTATTATAATTAATATTATTAATTATAATGTCGCGAATTGTCGAGAAGGGTCGCGAACTGATCAGTTTTGATCTCTTATCTCATTTGTTAGATGTGTGATGATAACGTGATAACGCTTGTTTCCTTCTATTGCGGCAATATGAGTTGATCCCTAATGCACACGCGCCAGCTTTTATTTGTACATTTGAGTGGTTTGATTCTCAAGGCCGCTATCGAAATAAGTACTATTATTTCCGACATTGTTTATATTTGAATAACGTCATTCAGTACAGTTCACTACATAAGTATACTCGCACGCGTCGTGCCTGTGAAGCGAGGACGTTATTTATATTCAAGTAGCTGTTGTGTTCCTACAATTCTTGACTATTGATGAAACGTTTATTCTCTGTTTATTTAGTCAGTAGTTCCTTTCGGTATGATTTAGTTTTGTTAATAAGTACATGAAGACTTGTTCATTGTTGTAATAATTAAATTTATTTAGATTTATGACTTATAAATATAGTTGGATATCCAGTGGCGATACTCGATAGGGGTGCGAGGCGGTGCGCGTGCGTGATGTATGCCCGAAGGCGAAGAGCTCCGGCGGTCATACGATATTGGCATTTTAATTTCACGATACAAATAATCATAGCAAAATGATTAGTTGTGATTTTATTACGAAATTGCAAATCTTTAAAATATCAAAAGCGGTAGGTAGGTATACAGTAAAATTATTGTTTTATGATAGGGAGACATTGAAAAATTTAAGTTAGAATTTGTTATTTATTTTTATAAATTACCGACATTGGAAATCGGCTATTTGAAACTTTTTATTCACACTCACATTACTGCAGACGCCGAGTGGAAGGTTGTGAATCGGACATCACGTCGGGATCGTGTCGAGTCAGGACAATCGACAAGTTAGTTTGTAACGTACAATGTGATATACTTAAGAGTGTAGGTAATAATGTGTGTGTGAAAGTGGACAGTGTGTGTGAGAGAGAGAGTGTGGAGAGTGACGGCCCGAGCGCGACACGCGGCCGCTGCACAGTACAATGATGTCGAGAATGGTTACTGACCGCGCGGGAACAAACGTGCAGCTTCCCAATATTGTTTCCAGACCTCTTATTTTATATTGAGATGTACAACTCTGAATACATGTTACTCTATCAGCGATGTGAGGACCGCCGCCGCGCCGTAAAGAAGCGGACGGCGTGTACAGTCGTATGCAATTACAAGTACATACATTCGATAATTTTCCTGAATGTGCCAGTATTCAATTTTGTAAAAATATAAGCAAAAAAAAAACATTTAAAAAGCAATATACAGGGTTATTGGTTACGTCTACCTATTCCCCTTAAGGGCGTGCAGTTTACATCGTTTCTGACTGATTTGACTCTGCAACATCATATCCTAAATCTAACAGATTTCGAGATATTTCAATTTTATTGAAATGTGTAAGTCTTATTACTATTATTTGATTTTTACTTGTAAAATAAGATGCTTTATGACCTCAATAACCAATATTGTACGTAAATTGAATAAATACGTCGTCGGGAACGATTAAAACTTATAATTAAACGAATTAAAAAATTTAACAATAAAATTGAAATATCTCGAAAACGGTTAGATTTAGTATAGTTTATGGTGAAATCAGTCAGAAACGATGTAAACTGCACGCCCTTAACGGGAATCGGTCGACTCACCAATAACCCTGTATATTGTTTATGAAATGCAGAACTGTATCGTTGTGTTGAACATTATAGAAAGTATATACATGTTATTGCAGGCGACTGCACGCTGAGAATGCGCTTCATAATTCATAATCATAATAAATGCTATCATAATACATAGATAAATAATACCCCAATATGTTTCCTTATTTAATTAAAACGTGTTCCTGGGTTATTTACAAGCGGACTTCCATTACAGCAATTCTTTTGCAGACTTGCACTTGCAGCCAGGATAGCAACTGCCAAACAAATATGTCAATCGAATTGCTGTAATGGAACGTGATAATTACCTTTATAATGTGGACAAGCTGTCTGTGTGCCTAGCACGAACAACTGCGTAAGTGTAACGTAACGTGTCGTTCACGTGCAACAGTACAAACTGCTATTTATCTAGGGCAACTGTGACACAGATAACTCATAGTTTGTACGGGGAAGCGTGACGCGTTGACGTTTGCGATACGAATACTTTTTCGCAAATTGTTTGTGGTACGGCCTCAGTTTTGCTAACTTGTAAACATAGCGCAAAAATATAGATAATAACTATATATTTATTAACGTTTTGTAATAATAAAACTGTATTCACGTGAAACGCGTTGTTACGGTGCGAGCATGTCCCGGCTTCGTCCGGAACTCGAGTTCAGAATGTCGCGGTGCGCTCGTCAGTATATCTCACGTCAATGCTGTTTTACCATAACAATATTATATTGAACGTAGATTTTAATAACACTATAGATAACGTACTTCCCCATACATACAAACCGGATACGTACTGCCATACATGTGTACAATTGTTACAAAGACGCCTGCGAGCAGTTTTGGTGCGCGTTAAGGATCTCAATACTAGGTTAAGGGCTATTATGTAATTGTATAATACATTTACACTCGCATTTCTTAAGGTTTGCGCTCAGAGCGAAACGTAAGGGCGGGGGCGAATAAACTGTCAAAACTTTGCTTTGATTTCTGCTCAAATGGCTCACTTGCAAAATGTCAATAAGATTGAAATTTGGTCGCTGTATTATAACTGCATCTTTATTATATATTTTAGAAGCAGGCTGTAGCAATTCGATAATGAAGTGAATGCATGAATGATCACAAAAATGCGCTTTATTTGACCAACACTAACTGAACCATGAATATCGTTTTTTGCTCCTTAGGTATTTTTATGGCATATAACACCTGATAAGAAAATAACGCGCCATGGTTGCTTTAAAATTGGTAATCTGATGCTGAAGCTATTTTTATATTGCTCAGTAGATAGTACAATTATTGATTTTGTTTGAAACAAATTTAGAATAGCTAAATATATATAATTCCATGTATAATTATAAATAAAGCTGATAAAGAAAGATGATCTATACCACTAAGAAATGATCTCCTATTATAATCTAAAGCAAAACTGTCGGTGCTCGCATTTGTGCTTGCTCACTGTATAAGTTATATTGTATGTCTCACCGGCAGGACACAAAGTTTACTCGCTCTCGGCCCGAGCGTAGTTGCAGTCGCAGATTGATATAGAGGTCGTCAAAAATATTCCTATATGTATTTAACTATTTCACAATGGGTATGTAAGGTACGCAGCACCGTGTGTTGTAAAAATGAAATCTAGTCGTTGTTGTACTAAATAGGATTAGTGTTGTTTGTATGAGAGTTTGCGCGAGGCGAACATTCGATAGTTCTAAAGGCGGCTACATCACTCTGCTTGTAGTTCTGTACGAGCTGCGTCGCACGTCGACTGCCAGTAGAGTTGAGGAGGTGGTTCATTGGCCGGTGCTCCTAAATAGTAGGAGAGCGCAAGCCACCAGAAGCCAGAATAAAGCGATGACGTCAGACAGAGGCCCGTGCCGGATACCTATATTACGTGTTACATACAATTTCAAATTCAAATATGGGTATGTGGACCTAGCACGAAAATATGCACAAGTGTACCTTAATCGTATCTTTGAGGTATACAGTACAAACTATCATGTATCTAGTACAACACGGACACAGTAGCTCTACCATGAGTTAGCAACGTAAACGTCATCTACAGTCGATCTCGCCTACCTATTAAGCTTGTGATTGGCGTACTCGCTGTCAATTTTAGTTCTACAATTGACCGCAAGGTGGCACTGTTCTTTTTTTCATACAGTCGATAGCGAGCGTCGATTGGCGTCGATGTTGTAAACTCGTGGTAGGCCTACAGATAATAATTCATAGTTCGTACTGCATACGTGAACGATACGGTTATGTTACACTTGCGCACATTTTCGCGCTGGGCACGCTGTTATATAAACTACCGTTGCATAATTATGGTCATATCAATTTTCAGTAAATTATTATTATTTAGTTTTTTTTAATTCTTGATAGGACCGCCTTGCACGATATTCACTAAATATATTAGCGTTTAACGTATTCAAAAAGTAATATTGTTGTTTATTTCAATTTTGTAAATTGATTAAATCCTGAGTTTAGTGACATGTTGTACAAGTCGGCCTAAATGACTAATGGAGGATCCCAATAATCTATCTATCGCCGTTTTTCCTTACTACCGATAGAAATTTGACATAACTTCCATACAAACAGTGTCAAATATCTAACTCTAGTAAGGTAAACCGGCGATAGATAGATTATTGGGATCGGCCGTAAATGTTTGATGTGATTATTTGACATTTACCGAAAGTTGCTCACCAACAACGATGATTATGAAATGAGCTCTAAGCCCGCTCTGCCTACTGCGTGGCTTGCGCTTGATGCAGCACCATACTTTTCTTCAGTAAACTGTCACAGTACCACCTTATTGGTTTCATGTTCAACCAGCTCGAACTTGACCGAACGACGTCGAACTTCACCTCTGTGCAAAAGTAACTTTCAAACATATTCAAAATTGTAAATCGTTTAATCTTAATTTGATGGTTGCCGGTACGTACCTACTACGTCCTGAAGTGCTATGTGTATACTCCTACCTACTTATTTAATATTAATAACATTACACAATGTAGTGTAACATATACAGAGGTTTGAAAAACTGTATACAGGGGCGCCCTGCTGTTTATCTGTAATTTTAAATCTAGGCATTTGTATAATTACTTTCTTATTCGTTAATGGCAAATTACTTATTACCCTTTTATTACAATATTCTGGTCGCAAAACGCTTCTTTCAACAGGATTCATCAAAATTTATAAAGTTTTGTCATGTAAATGCAATATCATAACAAAGCAGAAGTGCGGTATATCTCGTGTTACAAAGGCACACATAAAGCAATGCTAGGTATTGCAACAAAACTTGACGTAGTTCAGGCAAGCGTTTGATCAACCTTGCTAACGTGGTGACTTGGTAAACGTTTGTTAGGTACTACTTCGGTGGCACGCAGCGCTGTTACGGGCGGATTTTATAAGCAGTAATAAGTCTATTAACTATGTAATTGCAAAATATCCATGGAATAATTATTTTTCGAATTATTAATTCTTGCCACTTCTTTAGGCCATATTGTTATTCTAAGGCCCGTGTTCACCAACACATGTTTAAACTGTAAACGGACGTTTAATTCTTAAACGACCGTTTACCAATATTTTGCTATTCACCAAGCAGTAACCATTGATTTAGTTCCGTAACCGGCTGTTTAAGTTAAACGATGTCTTCAACCTTGTTTAATCATTGGTTATTGTTTATTTACGTGGAAATGTCAGATGCTCTGAATTATATCTTTGAAGAAAATAACGTGTTCGATGACTTTGAAGATATTGAGCGAATTTTACGGGCACCCCGTATTTTACAAAGTGGACATAATTATTTAGAAGAAACTGACGTAAAAGCATTCGTTACAAGATTTCGTTTATACAAACATTACTTGATTTTTAATTGAAAGAAAGTTGTAATATAATGTCATCCATAATCACTTCAATAAAACTCACTTGAATTTTAGATTTAAATTACCACGAAATAACTCTGTCGCCGACAATACAAACACGCAACTTCGAATCGAACTTTGATATTACCATAAAAAAGGTGCTGAATTAGAAATACATACCACTTGGGAACATACCATTGACTTGTCACGCTTTACATTTTGTGGTATATTAATATTACCTTACCATATTTGAATGTAGCTCGGGTAAATGTAAATGGTACAAGATACGCTACCATCTTTTCAAAGTAGTATTATACTATTCATTCATTTACGACTCATTCGTCCAAAAACGATCGATTAGTTAAACGTTCGCTTTAAAAAGATGGTGAACACCAAAAAAACGCGACACGTTTAAACAACTGTTTAAGTTTAAGGGGGCGATTAGGTAATAAATGGTTAAGTTCTAGTTGGTGAACTCCAGCCTTAGTTACTTATAACTAAACATGACATTAACCAAAACGAAGAGTTGATTATACCTTGTTTACACACTTATATATAAAGTCCAGTCCTATAGGAAGCCAGTTCGGCGACACTAGATATTAACTATCGATACTTTTAGACGAAACTGCGTATCGCAAGTTTCCTGCTAGGACGTTTTGCGACCCGTATATATTTGTCGAAAAGGAAGTCTGCGACTGAGTCCTTATAGTACTGAATTATAGAGCAAGTAACGATACCTTTCCTCTACAATATGTTACGTCTGGCATAATGTTTAGACATAGATCGGGCCAAGAGCCATTTCACAATATAAATGAGTGTAACACAGATGTAGGTAGGTAGTTGTTGCTAAATGGTTAGGTTGTGTGCAGGACGAGTATCCAAGCTGCAGGCATGTGAACCGCAGCTCCTGTACTATGCATATCTACAAGTACAGTTATTTATTAAACGATAATTACGATTTCAATCTTCACATTGTGTTTTATTTGTATTTGTGCAGTTTCTGCGTGTGCCCCTTGTACACCAGTTATTACAGTACATTCAAGAGTAATTTGGTGATGCCCGAAGGGCGGGTATCGCGACGTGAAGAGTAGGTATTCTTTGCACTATTAAAGTGCAGGTAAGTACTTTCATAGGTTCATAGGTCTATGAAAATGGTGAATTCGTCTCTAAGATAAAAAAAGTGTAATGTAACATTTTTTTTTAGTTTTTTACACATTTTAAATTTTAAAATAAAGATAATAGAATATAATTCGATCCCTCTACTACATAAGGTAAAGACATAAACAAAAACACTGAAGTACTTTTAAAATTGTCACTCATTAAGTATAAAAAAAAAAAAAAAAATTAAACGGAGCACTTCAAAAATATTGCGTATATTTTGATGTTGAATTTTGAAAGATATCAATGTTTTACTTATTTCGACGCAAAGAAATCCGCTGTAAAGCGAAGTCGACGTAAAGGAAATGACGCAACAATTGGAACGAAGTTCCTTATCGCGCGTTGTGAAAGGGGGCTAGACGGAAAAAATTCTTACGAAAAGTTGTCACGACACTTTTTGCTATAGTAAGCTGTCTGTCTGTCTCTCTCTCTCTTATAGAAAGCAAGTGCGGCGTCGCATGTTTCTCTGTCTGTCTCTCTCTCTTATAGAAAGCAAGCCAGATGTTGTAATCGTAGCAAGTGGCGCCATTTAGTTCCGTAAATTTATACTAGATGGCGGCTCAGGTAAAGTTAGCTCGCGGAAGCATTTCATTCACTGGATGTAATATGTAATTTTGAGAAATATATATTTTTGAACACTTCCCATACGCAGAAAGGTTATTGAAGTAACCCTATAATGGCAGTCACTGCCATCAATATCTCATCATCAATCTTAACAGCTCATATCATGAGCGCCATCAATAGCTGCGACCAAATCAGTTCAATTTTAACACAAATTGCCACAGATCAGTGATCTTACGCAAACACAAGGCTCTAACCCGGACTCACTCGTATGTTGGTTAAGATAAAGGCTTAAATGCTTCCACAACATGGACACAACATGTTTCCTACATTTGGACAAAAACACATTCAATAAGGTATGTAAAGTGTAAAATTCAATAGTTTGATATTACGAGTATGTATTATGTAAAACAGTAGTAGGTAGAGGACATATGACAGTGTATAAATAGACAATTAAATATTGCATATTAATTTTGAGGTCATTTGAAAAGTTCTTAGCCTAGCATACTTAATGAAACCACACGATTTTGAGTTTATTTTTATTTTTCAACATACTCTCCTCCGAGCTCAAAACACTTTTTCCATCGACCCGGTAAGGTATCGATACCCGTTGTAAAAAAATCTTAGTCTCACTCCTCAAAATAAGCGTCCACGGCGGCTATGACCTCTTCATTTGTAAAAAAATGTTTACCACCTACAAATTTTTTTCAGCTTTGGGAACAGATAAAGTCGGACGGTGCTAAATCCGGTGAATATGGGGGATGAGGTAACAATTCGAAGCCACATTGATGGATTTCTGCCATGGATTGCACAGAGGTGTGAACGCGCGCATTGTCCTGATGAAACAAGACTTTTTTCTCAATTAACCTGGACGTTTTTCTTTAATTTCTTCTCTCAAACGACGCAACAGGTTGCAATAGTAATCGGAGTTTATTTAAATAATCCACGAGAATTGCATTCCAAAAAACGGATGCCATGACTTTGCCCGCCGATAAAACCACCTTTGCCTTTTTTGGGGTGGGCGATCCTGCTCTTTTCCATTGTTTCGACTGTTCTTTTGTCTCGGGTGTATTGTGGTGAACCATGGTTATAAATATTTCAACAAATTCTATTGGGTCAGCTTCATATAACTCTAAACAGTCGCGAGCAGTTGCGTTTTTGTTCCACTGAAAGCAGTCGCGGTACCCACCGCGCAGACACCTTAGAGAATTCAAGTTCAGTAGTAATTATATGATGTGTTCGCTCAGATGAGATGCCTACAGTCTTAGCAATCTCCTCGACAGTAAAATTAAATCACAGATTTTTTCTTTGTTTTGATCAGTGGAAGCAGTCGAAGGCCGGCCACTACGGGGCTCATCTTGAATGGTCTCACTACCACGTTTAAACTCTGCCACCCAGTTTTTAACAGTCGCATACGAAGGAGCGGACTCACACAAAGTAGCAGACATGTCTTCATGTATAGCTTTGGAGTTAAACCTTTCAAATTCAGGTATTTTATCACTGCACGATGTTCAATTTTATCCATTTTCAAAAATAGCTCTAACTTGACTTACGGTATCACGTGTAAACGAACAATGACTTACTGTGAATAAACTAATCTGTGCATACTTGTTGTTAAATAATGTAACTACAAAATGAGGGCAGTTATAAAAAACCAATGACTTTAACCATGTTAGGCTAAGAACTTTTCAAATGACCCTCGTATTTTGGCATGAATCATTACAATTTATAAACATTTTTATAAATTTTAGAAGGTTAAAAAATAGTTGCCTCAGAGTGTTCAGACTTCGGTGACATACTTGGTCAAACAAACTAAGCCATTCCAACTCCGTCCCAGGGAATGGTATTCTTTCTGAACATGCACTAATATATTTGTTTTATAATTATAAGAGCGTTCATACGCTCATACCCCTGCACTCGGGTGTAGAGATGGACAAACATAAACAAACATCCAAGACCAAAAAACAAAAATTTCAGGTCAGAAAGTGTCCGTCCAGGGTTCGAACCTGAGATGCCCCTCGTTTCGAAGGTTGCTAATATTTAAAAGTATTAGGCAAACAGGAAACAACAAAAATAACATTTGGTATCTAACATGTACTTATATTTTGCTCTATAGAAGGCCTTCAGAGGAACTTGCGTTAAATAAAAATATACAGTAAATATTATGTATTTGTACATTATTTAAATTGAAAATTTGTACAAACATGTACTTATTAACGAGATATGTACATCATATATGTTCACTGTGCATTGACTAGACGCAATTATTCATATTTTGTGATCTATTTTTAAATAATAACAGTAAAAAAGAACAGCTGGTTTGCTGTTTACAAAAGTTGAAGAGATTTCCATTTACATGCTACTGTTTGAGATTATGTTCGTGAGGAGAGAGCAGCCGCTGGCAAGACTATGCATAGTACTAATACTACAGTAGAAGCTGGAACTCACTAGCACTACTCGTTGACCTTCAATATTATTGTAAAGTACAGATACAAGGTAAACTGTTATTTTAAACTTGCAACCCTGTATACAAAGCAGACACATCTACACAAACTTGTAAAGTAAACTATACATTAAATATAAATCAAACCATCTATGGTAGCTCCTGCAAATTAACTATTGCTGTGGTAATGACAAACCTATGATCTAAAACAAAAAGGGATAAGAAATAAATATTATTTCTAAGTATTTCCTAGAAAATATGCAATTAAATTTACTTAGCAGTCATAATCATGAGTAATTTCTAATAGTATGTACAATTTAAATTATTGCTTCCGATCTTAATGTAATTAAAACAATATTAAGTTGTGCCTGCAGGAACCGACTTCAACATATAATTATATATACACATATATAATTAGTATCTCCACATAAGCCTCTATATTAATAAATTATACCTACTCATATCTCAGTGCACAATCAAACTTACTTAATTCCATAGAAATATGTTACATAATTAATACAGTGTATTACTTCTCTAGCTACCATTACACTTACTTTTAAATAAATGGTAGAAATGTGTAAATACTTTACACCTTCATATACAGCAGGGGTTGATAACATAGCCGTTTCTAACTAATAGGTTATTTCTTATATTTCACATACAACTCAATACAAACAACAAGAACAGCACACATTATCTGTAGATGCCAGAATTCAAATACTAATTTTACCGGCCGGCACTTGGTTTGATGAGATCTAAATATGGTATTTTCTAAACATGTTAACTCCAGCGGAGGTGCCACACGACACGCACGAGAACAAATGAGACACACTACAGGCTACCCATAGAAGTCCTCGATAATGCCTCATCCATTCACTTCGTGCTAATGAGAGGAGCCAGCCATGGATGTCACTCGGCATCAACAGACAGCCTACTGATACAAGCAGACATACTAACCATGCTCCAGTATGCCAGTCCAGCACCTTAGTATGCATACTAACAAGCGACGTGTAACAGCCTTGCTTACTACGTTAGAGGTATGAGGGATACGTCTGGGATGTGATGAGTGCTCTGGTGTCTATGACTTGGTGGCGTCTGGTTTTACTGATTTCTTCTCGTCGTCTTTGAACAGCAGCGGCGTCATGCCGAGAAAGCAGCCTAACGTGATGCCCAGCACGCGGCCCTGGAATGAGAACCACATGGCAAGATAGTACAATGGTCGGACATAAAGCAATGAAGATCTGCGCTCCTCATCCGAGACAAAGCTGTTCGGTCGCATTCACACTACAGCTTCCAAGAAGAATATTGTTAACTGTAGTGGTACCTACCAAGACGGAAACTTGCAGAAGTATACTACTAGGAGAATTACTTGACTTTCATTACACTTGATTTATTTAAATTTAAATGTACTATTTCACACTTTTGGAACAGTTGTATATTTTAAGACTTTTATTTTGATACTCCACTCCACATACTACAATAAACCTGATCAAATTTGTTATATTGAAAATAGAACTTGGCAGTTTGCAGCCTCCATGCTACTAATTAAATACCAATATCTAATTTATCAAAATTGCGAGCAACAAAGCAAAGGGACTTTATTAAGAACATGTCGGCCATGATGACCCTGAGATACGTATGCGTGGGGGTGTAGCCTGTAGTGGCATGGAGTAGAGGTGTAGGTACTGATACTGACCACGTTAGCGAAGCGCCTGCTGACGGGCATGTCGAGCTGCTCGGGCAAGAGTGCGGGCGTGCCCAGCCTCACCCAGGCGGCGGCGCGCTCCACGTAGTAGGAGTGGAGTGTAGTAGAGGTGTAGGTACTGATACTGACCACGTTAGCAAAGCGCCTGCTGACGAGCATGTCGAGCTGCACGGGCGAGAGTGCGGGCGCGCCCAGCCCCACGTAGTAGGAGTGGCGTGGAGTAGAGGTGTAGGTACTGATACTGACCACGTTAGCAAAGCGCCTGCTGACGAGCATGTCGAGCTGCACGGGCGAGAGTGCGGGCGCGCCCAGCCCCACGTAGTAGGAGTGGCGTGGAGTAGAGGTGTAGGTACTGATACTGACCACGTTAGCAAAGCGCCTGCTGACGGGCATGTCGAGCTGCACGGGCGAGAGTGCGGGCGCGCCCAGCCCCACGTAGTAGGAGTGGCGTGGAGTAGAGGTGCAGGTACTGATACTGACCACGTTAGCAAAGCGCCTGCTGACGAGCATGTCGAGCTGCACGGGCGAGAGTGCGGGCGCGCCCAGCCCCACGTAGTAGGAGTGGCGTGGAGTAGAGGTGTAGGTACTGATACTGACCACGTTAGCAAAGCGCCTGCTGACGGGCATGTCGAGCTGCACGGGCGAGAGTGCGGGCGCGCCCAGCCCCACGGAGGAGGAGTGGCGTGGAGTAGAGGTGTAGGTACTGATACTGACCACGTTAGCAAAGCGCCTGCTGACGGGCATGTCGAGCTGCACGGGCGAGAGTGCGGGCGCGCCCAGCCCCACGTAGTAGGAGTGGCGTGGAGTAGAGGTGCAGGTACTGATACTGACCACGTTAGCAAAGCGCCTGCTGACGAACATGTCGAGCTGCACGGGCGAGAGTGCGGGCGCGCCCAGCCCCACCCAGGCGGCGGCGCGCTCCACGTAGTAGGAGTGGAGTGTAGTAGAGGTGTAGGTACTGATACTGACCACGTTAGCAAAGCGCCTGCTGACGAGCATGTCGAGCTGCACGGGCGAGAGTGCGGGCGCGCCCAGCCCCACCCAGGCGGCGGCGCGCTCCACGTAGTAGGAGTGGAGTGTAGTAGAGGTGTAGGTACTGATACTGACCACGTTAGCAAAGCGCCTGCTGACGAGCATGTCGAGCTGCACGGGCGAGAGTGCGGGCGCGCCCAGCCCCACCCAGGCGGCGGCGCGCTCCACGTAGTAGGAGTGGAGTGTAGTAGAGGTGTAGGTACTGATACTGACCACGTTAGCAAAGCGCCTGCTGACGAGCATGTCGAGCTGCACGGGCGAGAGTGCGGGCGCGCCCAGCCCCACGTAGTAGGAGTGGCGTGGAGTAGAGGTGTAGGTACTGATACTGACCACGTTAGCGAAGCGCCTGCTGACGGGCATGTCGAGCTGCACGGGCGAGAGTGCGGGCGCGCCCAGCCCCACGTAGTAGGAGTGGCGTGGAGTAGAGGTGTAGGTACTGATACTGACCACGTTAGCGAAGCGCCTGCTGACGGGCATGTCGAGCTGCACGGGCGAGAGTGCGGGCGCGCCCAGCCCCACGTAGTAGGAGTGGCGTGGAGTAGAGGTGTAGGTACTGATACTGACCACGTTAGCGAAGCGCCTGCTGACGGGCATGTCGAGCTGCACGGGCGAGAGTGCGGGCGCGCCCAGCCCCATGTAGTAGGAGTGGCGTGGAGTAGAGGTGCAGGTACTGATACTGACCACGTTAGCAAAGCGCCTGCTGACGAACATGTCGAGCTGCACGGGCGAGAGTACGGGCGCGCCCAGCCCCACCCAGGCGGCGGCGCGCTCCACGTAGTAGGAGTGGAGTGTAGTAGAGGTGTAGGTACTGATACTGACCACGTTAGCGAAGCGCCTGCTGACGGGCATGTCGAGCTGCACGGGCGAGAGTGCGGGCGCGCCCAGCCCCACGTAGTAGGAGTGGCGTGGAGTAGAGGTGTAGGTACTGATACTGACCACGTTAGCGAAGCGCCTGCTGACGGGCATGTCGAGCTGCACGGGCGAGAGTGCGGGCGCGCCCAGCCCCACGTAGTAGGAGTGGCGTGGAGTAGAGGTGTAGGTACTGATACTGACCACGTTAGCGAAGCGCCTGCTGACGGGCATGTCGAGCTGCACGGGCGAGAGTGCGGGCGCGCCCAGCCCCACGTAGTAGGAGTGGCGTGGAGTAGAGGTGTAGGTACTGATACTGACCACGTTAGCGAAGCGCCTGCTGACGGGCATGTCGAGCTGCACGGGCGAGAGTGCGGGCGCGCCCAGCCCCACGTAGTAGGAGTGGCGTGGAGTAGAGGTGTAGGTACTGATACTGACCACGTTAGCGAAGCGCCTGCTGACGGGCATGTCGAGCTGCACGGGCGAGAGTGCGGGCGCGCCCAGCCCCACGTAGTAGGAGTGGCGTGGAGTAGAGGTGTAGGTACTGATACTGACCACGTTAGCGAAGCGCCTGCTGACGGGCATGTCGAGCTGCACGGGCGAGAGTGCGGGCGCGCCCAGCCCCACGTAGTAGGAGTGGCGTGGAGTAGAGGTGTAGGTACTGATACTGACCACGTTAGCGAAGCGCCTGCTGACGGGCATGTCGAGCTGCACGGGCGAGAGTGCGGGCGCGCCCAGCCCCATGTAGTAGGAGTGGCGTGGAGTAGAGGTGCAGGTACTGATACTGACCACGTTAGCAAAGCGCCTGCTGACGAACATGTCGAGCTGCACGGGCGAGAGTGCGGGCGCGCCCAGCCCCACCCAGGCGGCGGCGCGCTCCACGTAGTAGGAGTGGAGTGTAGTAGAGGTGTAGGTACTGATACTGACCACGTTAGCGAAACGCCTGCTGACGGGCATGTCGAGCTGCACGGGCGAGAGTGCGGGCGCGCCCAGCCCCACGTAGTAGGAGTGGCGTGGAGTAGAGGTGTAGGTACTGATACTGACCACGTTAGCGAAGCGCCTGCTGACGGGCATGTCGAGCTGCACGGGCGAGAGTGCGGGCGCGCCCAGCCCCACGTAGTAGGAGTGGCGTGGAGTAGAGGTGTAGGTACTGATACTGACCACGTTAGCGAAGCGCCTGCTGACGGGCATGTCGAGCTGCACGGGCGAGAGTGCGGGCGCGCCCAGCCCCACGTAGTAGGAGTGGCGTGGAGTAGAGGTGTAGGTACTGATACTGACCACGTTAGCAAAGCGCCTGCTGACGGGCATGTCGAGCTGCACGGGCGAGAGTGCGGGCGCGCCCAGCCCCACGTAGTAGGAGTGGCGTGGAGTAGAGGTGTAGGTACTGATACTGACCACGTTAGCGAAGCGCCTGCTGACGGGCATGTCGAGCTGCACGGGCGAGAGTGCGGGCGCGCCCAGCCCCATGTAGTAGGAGTGGCGTGGAGTAGAGGTGCAGGTACTGATACTGACCACGTTAGCAAAGCGCCTGCTGACGAACATGTCGAGCTGCACGGGCGAGAGTGCGGGCGCGCCCAGCCCCACCCAGGCGGCGGCGCGCTCCACGTAGTAGGAGTGGAGTGTAGTAGAGGTGTAGGTACTGATACTGACCACGTTAGCGAAACGCCTGCTGACGGGCATGTCGAGCTGCAGGGGCGAGAGTGCGGGCGCGTCCAGCCCCACCCAGGCGGCGGCGCGCTCCACGTAGTAGGAGTGGCGTGTGGTAGAGGTGTAGGTACTGATACTGACCACGTTAGCGAAGCGCCTGCTGACGAGCATGTCGAGCTGCACGGGCGAGAGTGCGGGCGCGCCCAGCCCCACCCAGGCGGCGGCGCGCTCCACGTAGTAGGAGTGGAGTGTAGTAGAGGTGTAGGTACTGATACTGACCACGTTAGCAAAGCGCCTGCTGACGAGCATGTCGAGCTGCACGGGCGAGAGCGCGGGCGCGCCCAGCCCCACGTAGTAGGAGTGGCGTGGAGTAGAGGTGTAGGTACTGATACTGACCACGTTAGCAAAGCGCCTGCTGACGAGCATGTCGAGCTGCACGGGCGAGAGTGCGGGCGCGCCCAGCCCCACGTAGTAGGAGTGGCGTGGAGTAGAGGTGTAGGTACTGATACTGACCACGTTAGCGAAGCGCCTGCTGACGGGCATGTGGAGCTGCACGGGCGAGAGTGCGGGCGCGCCCAGCCCCACGTAGTAGGAGTGGCGTGGAGTAGAGGTGTAGGTACTGATACTGACCACGTTAGCAAAGCGCCTGCTGACGGGCATGTCGAGCTGCACGGGCGAGAGTGCGGGCGCGCCCAGCCCCACGTAGTAGGAGTGGCGTGGAGTAGAGGTGTAGGTACTGATACTGACCACGTTAGCGAAGCGCCTGCTGACGGGCATGTCGAGCTGCACGGGCGAGAGTGCGGGCGCGCCCAGCCCCACGTAGTAGGAGTGGCGTGGAGTAGAGGTGTAGGTACTGATACTGACCACGTTAGCGAAGCGCCTGCTGACGGGCATGTCGAGCTGCACGGGCGAGAGTGCGGGCGCGCCCAGCCCCACGTAGTAGGAGTGGCGTGGAGTAGAGGTGTAGGTACTGATACTGACCACGTTAGCGAAGCGCCTGCTGACGGGCATGTGGAGCTGCACGGGCGAGAGTGCGGGCGCGCCCAGCCCCACGTAGTAGGAGTGGCGTGGAGTAGAGGTGTAGGTACTGATACTGACCACGTTAGCAAAGCGCCTGCTGACGGGCATGTCGAGCTGCACGGGCGAGAGTGCGGGCGCGCCCAGCCCCACGTAGTAGGAGTGGCGTGGAGTAGAGGTGTAGGTACTGATACTGACCACGTTAGCGAAGCGCCTGCTGACGGGCATGTCGAGCTGCTCGGGCGAGAGTGCGGGCGCGCCCAGCCCCACGTAGTAGGAGTGGCGTGTGGTAGAGGTGTAGGTACTGATACTGACCACGTTAGCGAAACGCCTGCTGACGGGCATGTCGAGCTGCACGGGCGAGAGCGCGGGCGCGCCCAGCCCCACCCAGGCGGCGGCGCGCTCCACATAGTAGGAGTGGCGTGTGGTAGAGGTGTAGGTACTGATACTGACCACGTTAGCGAAACGCCTGCTGACGGGCATGTCGAGCTGCACGGGCGAGAGTGCGGGCGCGTCCAGCCCCACCCAGGCGGCGGCGCGCTCCACGTAGTAGGAGTGGCGTGTGGTAGAGGTGTAGGTACTGATACTGACCACGTTAGCGAAGCGCCTGCTGACGGGCATGTCGAGCTGCACGGGCGAGAGCGCGGGCGCGCCCAGCCCCACTTAGTAGGAGTGGCGTGGAGTAGAGGTGTAGGTACTGATACTGACCACGTTAGCGAAGCGCCTGCTGACGGCCATGTCGAGCTGCTCGGGCGAGAGTGCGGGCGCGCCCAGCCCCACGTAGTAGGAGTGGCGTGTGGTAGAGGTGTAGGTACTGATACTGACCACGTTAGCGAAACGCCTGCTGACGGGCATGTCGAGCTGCACGGGCGAGAGCGCGGGCGCGCCCAGCCCCACCCAGGCGGCGGCGCGCTCCACATAGTAGGAGTGGCGTGTGGTAGAGGTGTAGGTACTGATACTGACCACGTTAGCGAAACGCCTGCTGACGGGCATGTCGAGCTGCACGGGCGAGAGTGCGGGCGCGTCCAGCCCCACCCAGGCGGCGGCGCGCTCCACGTAGTAGGAGTGGCGTGTGGTAGAGGTGTAGGTACTGATACTGACCACGTTAGCGAAGCGCCTGCTGACGGGCATGTCG
Organism: Selenia dentaria; assembly: GCA_917880725.1. Taxonomy (NCBI): domain Eukaryota; kingdom Metazoa; phylum Arthropoda; class Insecta; order Lepidoptera; family Geometridae; genus Selenia; species Selenia dentaria. The sequence goes on from OU862878.1 coordinate 41,796,700, forward strand.
AGCTGCACGGGCGAGAGCGCGGGCGCGCCCAGCCCCACCCAGGCGGCCGCGCGCTCTACGTAGTAGGAGGAGCCGATGCCGATCACGTCGCTGAACGTATTGCCGAGCGCCGCCGCCGCCATCGTCGACAGCGTGATGTACGCGCTCATGCTGCTCTCGATACTGTCGCCCTGACAACCACACACACACACACACATCATACAATATATTAATCTGCATTATCAACACAAGGTATTATTGTATTTAAATAATCAACATGTAACAATCTAAATGAAATATTTAAAAATACAGGTACCTAGTCGATTTGTGTATCATCTATGTAAAACAGCAAATACTATTAAATAACTAATTAATGTATTAATTGATTTCAATTTTATAAAAAAATAGATTAGCATACTGCTTCCAATTCATAGATATAGATAGCTATGTGAATACTTACAGCAATTATCATAATGAAGTTGTCCAAGAATCCAAATCCAATGAACGGTATTGAATTTGCTAATGACACTGAAATCATAAGTAACATTGTTGTAATAAACACATCTGTGTGCATAGATACATTCAAAGTATATTTATTTATTTATTTATTGTGATAAAAAATATTTACTACCAGTTACAATTATCACATACAGTTTAACCTACTTCTAGAGCCATTTAATTGGAATCACTTATTAGACAGAATACAATGTCAAAGTAAAATAAAATATATATAAAATCATTAGTCAGTGAGGTAAATTACACAAAAAAAAGAAATACAAAAACATAATAAAAATAACAATAACAATAAATAATCAAAATAGTAATAATATTGATTCAATCACTTAAACTAGTATCGAGATTACCCGTATTACACCACATATACACAAAGTAATAAACATTGTTAACTAAGTAAAATAATTTAAGTTTTGAAAAGTATGGTTTACAAACTTATGATTAAGGAGATTATCGAGCGAACATATTAATCACAAAACATAATTTTGACTAACATCGACATTTCGATCGATTCGACCGATGAATTCAATTCGCGAAAGTTTAAAACGTTACGAGTACATTACAATAATTTTGTAATGTACTCTTTTTACCAACACTCCATGTTGGTAAAAAAAAAGTTTTATTCTTATTTTTTTCATAACGCCAAGGTTTACCAATACCTTGACCTCTCGCCCGGTACTAGATTATCATTGAGTTTTGGAACAACCTGTATAAGTGCATTTCCAAACTGTGTGGAGAGTCTAGTAAAAAAAAGATAAACATAAATATGTACTGTCCGTATATTTCTTTATGAATAGGGATCTAGGGTTCAGTGCAGAAGCAATACTTACAGTGGAATAACACCTTGGTCGACGGTGTTGGAACTGTAGCAGCTGAAATGTTGAAGAAGTTATACATTAATGGCACCGATCAATCTCCTGCGTTTGTTTTCGCTCTACCGACGCGACATTGGCGAAATTACGACAATATCGCAAAAGCCAGGAAAACAAAGAATAATAAGAATAATAGCTATGCTATTATTATATTTTGATCACAACTGTGTATGCTTAAGGAAATTTTAAACTTTGCAAGTTTGCTAATCAAGTTTATTTAGATCTCAGACATTGAAATTTAAAGAGAAAAATCCACATCCTCGGAAGGGATTCGAACCCGCGTCTTCTGACTATCCATGTCAGACACCAAGACCAACGTCCTGAGCATGGTTGTTTGTGATCGTTTTTTGACAACTATCTATTTGACAGCATAATCATGCGATTTTAGGTCTTATGCTCGGTTGAGCATTCGAGTAGGGTGTGGGCAAAAGTGGCAAAAATAATGGTTGTGAGCTTTACAAACACTTTAACAACGACAATGACCAAATGTAAATAATTTATTCAATTTAGGCATCAAAGATGCACTTATGAACGTCAATTTTTCATTATAATGTACTTTAAAGACTCTACCGCCGAGTTCCAAAATATATAGAGCCCACCAAGAAGAAGCGGCAAGAAACTCGGGGCCATTCTTTTTATATAGATGTTTACAATGGTTCTACTTAGGTACTACAATAATTACATTTTATGGGTGGCAGAGTGACAGCTTGCCAGAAGTGGAGTATTCCAAGCATCTTTGTCTTCTATATCATGTCGAATGATGCAACAGCAACTAAACCTATATTCGCAATAAACGCTTGATTGATTGATTCATTGATTCGTATTAAAATGATGGTAAGGCTATTTTTATATGTAAAGTAGATGGTTTACATGCCTACTTTGAATTTTGGCTCGCAATAATCTGTCAACCAATTCACAATGTCGCTATCACATTAAATTCTCTTTGCTATCTCTGTGAAGTGAATGACAGAGTGGAGTAGTTGCGTTGTTGTGCGTGTGTTGCCATAACAATAATTCGACAAACAACAAATGGGTATGTGAAAACATAAACATCAATGGTGCTCCAAGAAGAGCGGCCTAAAGATCTATGTTTAATGGTGGCACTTAACATAGCTATTTGTGTTCGCTATTGGGTGTTTGTTGTATTTGGCAAAATATATGATGTTCAATGTTCATGCAAACATGCAAATATAGGCAAATAGGACCATCCACATTTATTAGACAAATAACAAGATAATTGACTGTCTGTCTTCTTATTTGCCTATTTGATCCCTTTTATGTGCCTCGAAAAACCGACAAGGGCACTGTAACATGTATTTGGTATTCGCCTTATTTGGCAAATAAGGAAAACAGTTTGTCAAATGAATGGAGGATTTCTACCCATAAGCCACTCACACCATAGACTAAACTATATTACAACTATATACTAGGACTCGCACCATGCAATATGAAATCAATTATAAACCAGGATTATCAAAACAAATATTATTTGAATTACTTTTGATAGATACACCTTGTTATAAAAATACAGTACAGTAATTATTTAAAAATCGAAGTTGAATTATGGATAATATTTGATGTGCAACCTTTTCATGGATGGTGGAAAATGGACAATGTCCTTTCTGTTTAAAAGGTTTAAAGTGAAAGGGAGACAGTAATGGTTTTCATGGTTTGAGTTATAAGAGTCTACCTGCTATGCCAAATTTTAACTTTATAGAAGTGCATACTTTCTCAGAAAATCTTAATATAAACAGACAGACAAAACACATTTCACCATAAGGATTTCTTTGTACATTTTATGGAACTCTAATAATGAATGGAGTGTGCTATGGAGAATCAATGCAAGATATGTCCAATATTTACCTATTATAGGTACTTGATATGGAAAGGTTGACAGTTTCTAAACCCTGTATTACTATGACTGACTGAACTAAGTGGGTGTTTAAAATACTTATTTTATTGACTGGCCGGTTGGCGCAGTTGGTAGCACCCCTGCCTTCTAAGCTGCTAGTCCCGGGTTCGATCCCCGGACAAGTCAAACATTTGTGTCTATGAACATGTCTGTTTGATCTGTGTCTGGGTGTGTATATGTATATAAGTCATCCAGTAACCATATTACAGGCTTTGCCTAGTTTGGGACCTGAAGGCCTTTGTGTAGATGTTGTTCCATATTATTATTATCCACATTATTTATTTCCTTTTCTTATAATTACATTTTTTACAATAATTCTATATACAATAAAAATAAATTAATAAAAAAGCATTGTAAAAAAACTGTTATTATTCTTATTATTATATATAAATATTATACCTAAGTACATATTTCTTACTTATTAATTACTAGTCATTACATGTATACATACCTAGTAAAAAGTAATCTAGGTAATCATATTTATCTTGTATGAACATTTCCTAAAAGGACTGAGATAAGCAAAAATAAAAAACAATTCAAAAAAGTCTCCATAACCTTTCACTGGATAAGAAATAAATGAGTCAGGCATGGTAACACTAGATAAATATTTGTAAGTGTTTGTAGTAGTATTAGCTATGCAGTGTAATAGAATCAATGACATCATCTTTTAACACTGGTGAGAACCAGATTTATCTAAATTTACAGTTTTGGTACATAGGTATACTTTCTTACCATATTTTTTCTTCAGCCAGTCTTCTGGCACCGGGCAGTATGAGCCGGTGGGGTCAACATCTCCCAAAGTGGGCACTTTACTAGGCCTTCCTAACTTACTCCTCCATCTCTGGCCAGCCAATTTGTCTGTAACCAAATGCTACTTTTACAATAACTGAGAGATCACATGTAATTCTCCCACTCAAATTGAGTGCTAGTTAGCCTTATACCTTCAAACTCTTCTTTGATTCTGTTAGACTCGTATTCCTGAAGTGCATTGTGAAGCATTTTCCTCTCGTCGTCTGTGAGGTGCAGCACTAATTCCGTGGCGTGCACTTTCGTCATAGGTCCGGTGAGCTGAGGAGGCTCATCGAAGTCTTTCGATGTCGGCCCCAGCCCCAAATTACGTACTTTTATAGCAACAGGTGCCAATATTTTGAAATATGCGCTCCCTATTGTGGCACTGTGTCGCACATGCAGCACCGAGAGATGTAAGTAACATTTTTTTATATGTAACGGTGACAAAGAATTTAAACGTCCAATGAGCCGTGCAGCTCTCATATTTAAATAATATATAAATTCACTTACAAAATTAAATACACAAAAGGAACCATGAAACTAGAAAAGTACCACAGACAGTGTTGCCATACTCTAGGGACTAAAAATCTGTCGACAGCAAAATCAGTACGAAGTCCGTACGTGCAATAAAGCTGGAACTTCATACCACTAATCTTTCATACCATATCTATACAAAAAAAGAACCTAAAATTAAAATCGAAAATTATCAATACGTGTCTCTATTATTTTTATCATTATCATTGTCAATATTTCAATTTTAACAAGGTGTATCTCCTAACAATTGTTTCGTATGAAGAAGTCCTTAAATTGTCTCTTTTGATAGTTGATTTCGTTCCTAGGGTTGCAAACACATCAATTGCGAAACAAATCTGTTTAATGTCAGGTCCAACACGTTCTCATATGCTGGATTAGTTTCTGTTTTTCTAGTAATTTTCCAAAGCCATCGAATTCGCCGAGTGTTGTGCTGTGTTATTAACAAAGCGCTTTAATATAAAAAGTAATATAAATATAAAAAGATGAAGATAAAAAATATTTATCTTCGTTCTCTTTCATTCACTACTTCAACCGACCGATGATTGCAATCAAATTTCAATGTCATCCGAGTAATTTGCAATCTTTGTCAGTCTCTGGTTTGTGTTGCCGTTTTATATGTGCGTGGTTAACACCACGCACGTTACCTATTGATTTTTTGATATGGTTATTTTACGGATATCACGAGTAAATAAAATGATGAATAGAACGAACTATGTTTTAGTGACAGTTGCGTGTTGTACTTTAAAAAAGTACGTATTAAAATAAACTACATTTCTTGTGACAAGTTTATAATGACATAATAGAACTGACAATACAGCAAAGATCGTTTTATAAAAGTAGAAAGTATTCTATAGAAAGCACTGATAAAGAGCAATGAGGTTACAACATTCCTCCCAATTTAAATTTCGTCAATCAAGCGCCGTGGGGGTCGTCCCTGGCGCTGGCTGCGACGGGGCTGAGGTGCTGCTATAGTCTCTGTTGGTGTTGCGAAAATGGGTGATGAAGATGGTGATGATATGGATGACAAATCTGTGGGTGATCCAGACGGAAAAGAAGATGCAGGGGATGTGCACGTAGATGAGGTTGGTGTGGCAGGGGATGAGGATGCAGGCGGAACTGGTGTGGATTGTAAATGTGAAGATGGTGTGCAAGGAGATAGTATGGGAATTGGTGAGGTTGCAACACGTCTAGGTGACATGGTGACAGTAGGAGTGAGACGTGGTCTTATATGATCAGCATGTCTCCTTTTTTCCACCCCATTAGAATTGGTGACCACATAAGAGTATTTATGTTTACGGCTTGAACTACTGCAGGTTGCCACGTTTTTTCTAGTTGTGTCTTGATATACACTTTATCGCCTGGTTGGTACGTGGGTGTTGCAGAAGACATGATGTCAGCCTTCACCTGTTGATACTGTAATGTTCTCCTCTTATTCGGTCGTATATTGGACAACACGCAGTTCAATTGTCTTCCAAACATCATTTCTGCTGGTGACTTGCCAGTAGTGGTATGTGGAGTATTTCGGTAACTGAATAAGAACTCCAGTAATCGACGACTAAGTTGACTTCCGTCACTGGAGGCCATTCTACTCTTGAAAGTTCTCACGAAGCGTTCAGCAAGTCCATTTATACGGGGATGATAGGGTGATGAGGTAATATGTAGGATGCCCTGATTTTGGCAGTAGTCTTTAAAATCTTGTGATATGAACTGGGGTCCATTGTCAGATACTATCATTAGAGGAAGACCAAAAGTGCAGAATATGTCATCCAATGTGTGACATAAGTTCTTTGATGTCATGTTTTTCATAGGCCTTAGTTCACACCATTTCGACAAAGCGTCGCACAAAACTAACCAGTATTTGCCCTCGAATGGACCTGCAAAGTCTATATGAATTCTCTCCCAAACTTGTTCAGGTATTGACCAAGAAAAAACTGGTAATTCAGTATTGGATGGCCTGTTTTCCTGGCATCTTTTGCAACTTTAGACAAAATTCTCAATATCCTCGTCAAGTGATGGCCACCACACATAGAACCGTGCGAGTGCTTTCATAGCAGATATGCCTGGATGCCCTCTGTGCAAATAGCCTAAGATTTCCTTCCTGAGTACCTCGGGTATAACCATCCTGCCTTGCCACATAATAATTTTGCCTTCTTCTGACAATTCAAAACGTTTTCTGTAATAGTGTTTAATCTCTTGTTTATACTCCATCTCTCTCCACCCGGTCTTTAAGCACTGGCATACGTGTGACAAAATTGGGTTCCTTGATGTCTCTAGGCTCAAATTCTTTTTCGTTATATGGAGGTCAGCTATTCTGTTTCCTAAAAGGCGTAAAGTTGTTCTATGTACAACACTTTCAACTTTTGATGGTTCAGTTTCTGGATTTGGTAACCTAGATAAGCAGTCAGCCAAAATATTATTTTCACCCTTTTGATAACATATTTCGTACTGATAACTTCCGATTAAAAGAGCCCATCTCACTAGTCTATTGTTAACTAACTTCGGCAGGTTACGCTGCGGTCCCAAAATGTAAATTAACGGTTTATGATCTGTTACTAATGTAAATTTCGTACCTCTTAGGTACTGGTCAAATTTCTTGATTCCAAATAATATTGCTAACGCTTCTCGGTCAATCACAGAATATTTGCGTTCAGCGTGCCGTAGTTTCCTGGATGCAAATGCAAAAGGTTGCTCGACATCTTTATTTTTATGGTAAATAACGGCCCCGACTCCTTTTTCAGATGCATCACACGCTAAATAGAGAGGACGATTTTCATCATATGCTAATAGTGGTTTTGAAGTTGTAATGCTAGTTTTAGCGTCCTCAAAAATTTTATTTTCATAGTCTGACCAACGCCATTTCTGCTTGCCACTGGTTAGTTCGTAGAGATCTGCACACAATCCATGAAGATGTGGGATGAAACGTTCGTAATAATTTATAAGTCCAAGAAAAGATCGTAATTCTTTTGCGTTGGTTGGTTGTGAAGCCTTGGTGATTGCGTCTATCTTCCCTTTTGTTGGGCGTATTCCATTTCGGTCAATTATGTGACCTAGATATTCAATTTCTTCTTGTAAAAAGCTACATTTCTTTAGATTCACTTTGAGGCCAGCCTTAAGCCGGTTTAACACTGTACTGAGAGTCTGTAGGTGTGCATTTAGACTTTTCCCTGTGAGCGCAATGTCATCGAAATAGACGGCTACCTTGGGTATATCTCCCAGCAATTGGTCGAAAAAATTTTGAAATATTGATGGTGCGGTTGAAATACCGAATGGAATTCTATTGTACTGGTAATAACCCTTGTGCGTTGATAGATAAGTATTTTTTTGAGTCTGAAGCTATCTCAAATTGTAAATAAGCATCTTTAAGATCGATTTTTGTATAGACTAAGCCGTTTGCTAGCTTCTGACGTAAATGATCAAAGATTCGTACTGGATGTAAATGTTTTGTTAGAACAGGATTTATTGTAGTGCTGTAGTCTCCACAAATTCTGATGTCACCGGTAGGTTTTAAAATATTTACGGTAGGTGTAGCCCACTCTAACGCAGTTAGATTTGGATCTACACTGTGTATGATGCCAGTATCAATAAGACGATCCAACTCCCGTTCAACGTTTCTTTTCATGCTGAACTTGATTGGTCGAGCAGGTAGGTGTATTGGCTCTGCACCAGGATTAATATGAATGTTGACTTGGTAGTTGTTAACTTTACCTAGTTTACCATTAAAAAGCTCGCTGTATTGTTTAAGTACTTCTTTGAGTGTTGTTGGGGTTAGAGTTTTGACTGAGTAGACTGGTTTAGAAAATTCCATTCCAAACTCTTCACTCCACTTTAGACCAAAAAGTATCAGGTTTGCATTCTTCATCACAACAACAGGCAAATTTTTTTGTCGGCCCTCAACTTCTACCTTTACGTCGGTAATTCCTTTTGTTTTTAATTTGTTGTTGCCGTAAGCTTTGAGCTTTGGCCCCTTGGTTAAAGCTGGGGATCCAATTCGCTTCCAGACTTCGGTGCTGATAATTGAGTGTATGGAACCAGAGTCCCAATCCATAGTACATTTAACTCCGTCGATAATTACGTCGATTTGTTTGCAATCTTTATTTCTATTGCCGATAGTATTGCAGACATACTCGTCATCATCTTCACTACTGTCCGTTGACTCATATGTAGAGCTAGATGTTGAAGCTTGAGTATCGCTGATTCTGTGTAATTTTCGTTTGTATTTGTGTTTCCCCGTATCTTGTGAAATGTAAGCCCGTCCTGTTTTAATACAGCAGCTTTCAAAGTGTCCCTTGATATTACATTCATCACAAATGTGGTCCTTCGCAGCACACTTAGAGACGTCATGTTTGTCGTTTCTACCACATCTGAAACATTGTTCTGAACGTAACTTCCGTTGCATTTTCATACTTGATTTTGGTTTCTGCTTTCGGTTATTTTTGATCCTGTTGACATTTGTGCCCGGTATATCATGCTCTGCTTGTTCCCGTGATTGTGCAATGGAAAAAATTTCTCGAAACGTCACCTCTCTTCCTGACTCTTGTAAGTCAGGCCACTTTTGTTTCAGATCTGTTTCTAAATCTGTGTGATTTAAACCCGTAGCAAAACGATCTCGCAGTTGTCGTTCTAGTAGTTCGTCTTTGTAGCCGCAATCCCGACTTAGACTTTTGTCTGTTTGCGTATTGTTCCATTGATTCAGAGGATTCCCTTGTGCAACTCCAAAACTCTACTAATGCGCGGTATCTTGTTTTTTTAATTCTATATAAGTCTAGCAGCTTGGAGCATATGTCTTTATACGTACTTGAGTCAAAATTAGGCGTGAGTGCCACTTTTACCTCGCGGAATATGTCTGGTGTTAAAGTGTTTAACAAAATGTCTTTCTGTAAGTTTTCGTCAGTTATGTTGAGAATTTGACATTTATTTCAAAAGAAATCTATAAAATCTTCAATTCTGCAATGTTCCGGTTGGTATTTTTCCATATTGAAATTTTTTATAATCGTCATCTTGTCGCTCGATGTGGATGGAGTGCTGTTCACACTTTTCATCTGTGTGTCCTTACCTTTATGCATTGTTTGTACCAACAATTTTAAAATTTGTGTAACTTGTTCCTGTTGCGCCTGTTGAGCACTTAGGAACTGTGCAAATTGTTCTTCGTTCATGTTAAATAAATCACTTTTATCTCGTCACCAATAAAATAAACTACATTTCTTGTGACAAGTTTATAATGACATAATAGAACTGACAATACAGCAAAGATCGTTTTATAAAAGTAGAAAAGTATTCTATAGAAAGCACTGATAAAGAGCAATGAGGTTACAACACGTATCACAACATTTTATTGCAAATCCGAACACATATCCGTACGTACTGCTCCAAATTGCGTACGTGTACGGACAAATCCGTACATATGGCAACACTGTCAATATAATCTATGGTGCACAGATTATATAGTGCTAATCAAATCAAAGACTGTCAAACTTTCACAGAGTACTATTAGTGCGTTCGAATAGCCCCAAGTTGTAGAGAAAATAATGTTAATAACGCTCGAAAGGGCGTTCGAATTGGGAAACTGTGGGTGAAAGTGATGTTTAGGGCTCTTTTTTATCACCGTTCGCAAAGCTCAATAAGAGATATTTTTGCCATCAAAAAGTGTAGTTTTTGGCCGACGTCCGGAGCATGGTTGTTGGTGATCGTTATTTATGAGGGCATTGGTGGCGTTGCCATTGTTGGCTCTTTTGTTAAAGCGTTCGTAAAGCTTAAGTTGGCGAAAATAACATAACGGGGACTCGTCCAATTGATCAACACGCTTACAGTGCCACGAGCTATCAAAATAGCGATATTTGTCTCGGTCCGGCTATGGTAGACGATAGCAATGTGAGCAAAAAGCTCGCGATACGGACCGCACTGATTGTTGGATCTTTTGTTAAAGAAAGCTCAAAAACGTTTTTTTTCCTACTTTTGCCCACATCATACTCGAACGCTAAACCTAGCGTAAGACCTAAAATAGCATGATTATACTGTCAAATAGATACTTGTCAAAAAACGATCACAAACGACTATGCTCCGGACGTGGATCATTAGGGGGCAAAAAGAGCCATAAACGACATTTTCACCCACAGATTTCCATATCGAACGCCCTTGTGAGCGTTTTTATTTAAGTATTATTTTCGCCAACTTGAGGCTATTCGAACGCACTACATAAGCTCAGATTTGGTAAATATACAAAGATATGAGTCCCTTCATAAAGCGAAAAAAAAAACATAACTGTCAGTGTCATTATTCGAATTTAGTCAACGTCATTCTAGCATAAAAAAACAAACAAAAATTAAGAAGAAGAAGTAGAACCAAAGAAAAAGATGTCAATCTTTTGTTGCCATAATAGGTTTTTCGAGCTAGTTTTATCTCTTTATCTGCTTTATCAGATTTACGACTTAGTTTTTAGTTATTCAAAGTGAAAATACTTTTTATCCCAAACTTCTGCAAGATTCATTTGGGGGAGAGGAAAAATGTCAAAGTATGTATAGTTGTAAGTAATCAATTAACTCGAAGACTGATTTCATGACCTAATATTTTCTGTTATACGGCTTACCAACTTTGAATAGGTACTTACATAGGTATTTATATTAAACACAACATAAATAATCATATATATCCTCGAAGGGGTAGGCAGCAGTGTTTTAAACATCTGCATATGATATGGGTTTGGTCCCAAGTAGCTAATAGGGGGCGAGACTATTGCCGTCTACGGGGCCTATAACTGTCGGACTCAGGGATCGAACCCAGGCCTTCGAGATTACAAAGCTTCCACCACCTACACCAAGGCCAAGAATGCGAAGCCGCTGGTGGGTGTGCTACATTGTAAAACAAGTGATAGACTCGGCATGTACACTTGAAAGTATGTACCACACCTGCCTCTTCAGAGTCACTGTTTACTAAGTATTTGTATTAGCCCTGGAGTGGCGAATATGGGTTAATAATTATAAAAAATATAGTCATATTTTATCTTTTACTTTCATGTTCAGTTATCGATTCCAAAGCACCCCGTTCAATATTGAGCACTACTAAACAAAGTCCTTATATATTTCAGTATCACAAAACTTTTTAATTTTTTTAATATTTCGGCCGTAATATAAGTCTCCCCGATAAATTTGAGGCAAAGACTGGTTAGAAGCGGAATGCGTCCATATCGGTGGATGAACTTGAACTATGCGCCTGCTTGCCAGTACGTGATCTTCACTGCAGTACGTTCAACACAGAAATGTTGTATCCTCAAGCAAGAACCACCCACCGGCCATCAGTTCTTTGGGATATGTGCCCTGCCAAATACTACTTCAACTGGCTTATCCTAAATTAGATACTTACTCAAATACATTTTTAATTTTTTTATGGTTTTAGTCATTTCTGATTACATCACGTAGAAATACCGTGAACGTAGATCATAGCCACCATAGCTCAGGGCTCAGGAATTTTTGAATTTACTTGTATGACTTGTATTATAATTATTCTGCTTACATTATACTATAATCCAACCATAAAATTTGCTTCTGTGTGTATTCTACACTGATTTACGGAGATGGGAGTAGAGATGTAAAATAAGCTATATGTTTGTTTTATATTATATATATATACATATATATATATATATATATATATATATATATATATATATATATATATGATATATATATAATAAATGAACCCTTATTTTTCCTGGTCACGTCACGCTATAACTTGAGAACAGATGGAACAATCTCGCTAATTCTGTTTTGTTGTGTTAATTGTTGCTAGGAGAAAGTTCTTATGTAAGAAAAGCCTAGAAAATATGAGAGGTTATCGCGAGGCCAAAGACCAAGCCTACTACGTGAACAAAGTCGCGGACAAGCACTAGTTTAAATATAAAAACCAAATCGTGCTAACAAGCGTCATACAAATTATTTTCTACAATTTCAGCTTTACTTATGGAATGGCGTTGGCAATACTGTCACACTCAGCTGGTGATTTTGTCACTTGTGTTGTGATGTTTCTTTTGGAATTCTTCCGATTCTGAATAATTCCGATTCTGAATAATTCCGATTCTTCATTCTTTCTTCGTATCGACAATATAATAAAACTTGACAATATTAATGTACTGAAGGTGTGGATACAAACGTAATGATAACATGCCTGTGAATACTTTGTAAAAAATAAAAAATAATTTGTAACACTGTTATTCAGATTGATGACACCGACCGAATAATTTGATTGTCTACCGGAACTTGGAAGGTGTAAAAAAGTCGAAACTACTGTAGAGAGCATCATGCACAATGTTGGAAGGTCTGGTAGCTTGGGTTTTGAACAATTACCTCGGGAAATATGTCGAGAACTTGAACACAGATCAACTCAGTGTTGCTTTACTATCAGGTAAATATTTTTTTATTGTGACTAAACTGTACTGAAATGTTATACAAACATAAGATACAAAACATAGTTGAAATTTTGCTTTCGGGAGAACGGGCGACTGCCTGCTGTTGGGTGTGAAGTTTCATTAAATCCAATAGGATTTAGCACCACACTTATTTGTTTTATAAGTTAGGATTAGACGTTTTATTATTTTTATAACTATCATATTGGCCTTTTTCTTACACAGTATTCGATTTGAAGTTTTCAATATTGATTATTTTTATTTGGATTCCTGTGTAATGGATTGTCCTTTAGTACAGTTACCAAAATAAAATCTTGGTGCCCAGGATTTTAATCAATTCATATGTTGTTAATTAAATTCTTTTAACAGTGTTTGGTGTACCTCCAAACATTTTCCTGACACTGCACATTTAGCTGTGTGTTGTAACTACCTAATTATGGAAATACATGTATAATAAGACATTGCATATATGGTACTGATGGCATATGGTTGCATTCATAACATATAAACAAATAACATTTAACTATTTATAACATTTTGATGTATACAGTTTATAGCAGTGAATATTTTATTGTTCCTCCTTACTGCAGGGCTGTGCCATACTACACAAACAGACTTAAAAAGCTTTATCATTCTGGATAAAGTTCGGCTTCCTCTTTATAAGCCTTCCCATACAGTATGTAATAATCAGGTGTTGCCTAAGATAATGTAATTACTTCAGGTAAAGTTGAATTGGAGAATCTCCCTCTAAAGAAAGATGCTCTCCGCCACCTGGGGTTGCCGGTGGAGATCAAGGCAGGGTTCATTGGAAAGGTGCAACTTCATGTGCCTGTACGCCAGATCCGCTCCGCACCCTGGCTCATTGCTATTGAGAAGCTGTATCTTGTCGCCACACCCGTCAACTTAGATGAGGTGGGTATAGAGATGATTAGATGAGGTAAGTATAATAAGATAAACATATAATACATAGAATGACAGGAACATAACCAAATCCAAACCACTAACAAATAAAAGGCTGATGAGTTTAGTAGGATAGCTATATGGTAAAATTACTGATTGTTGAAGAATAGCTGTATTCAGTGAGCAGAATGAAGAAACATTTTCTGTGATAAAGTGTTACATACTGGGTAGTTATGGCAATTTTTACTTAAATTCGTAGAACCTGTACAGAATTAAAAAATAACTAAACATAACTAACTAACATACACTCTCATATTTTGCAAAGTATAGCATTTATAACAATATTGTTATTAAACAAAAAACAATTTCTTAAACAAACATACTACATATACCACTACCTGACTCGCACACGGATTTGGCATATAGGATAGAACGTCAACTATGGAAGGTTCATATTTGTCACAAGATGCATAACAACCTTACTGACAGTTGAAGACCTGTCTGAACTTCCCAAAACCAAATACAATGAATGATTTTGCTTGACGCGACTTCATACTCCAGGAGTCTTTCACTGTGTTTGAGGATGGTGTTTGGCATAGCGAACTTGAAAAATAGTCTTCTCATGAGTATGTAGTAAGTAAGACTTATATCTACTTGCATGAGTCATACATTGCCATTTAACCGTTCACCTACCAGAAATGTTAATTTATGTTCATTCATAAATGTTTTGTTTTAATTATCACAGTCTAGGAAGAATTAAACAGAATATTTTTCATTCCTAACATCCTAACATCTAGTATTCCATAGTAGTATTACCATAGTATTACCATAGTGCCCAGTATTTATTTGCAGATGTTGGTCACATAGTTCATCATATAAGTTATCACTATAATAAATTTCCTCAAAATCCAATACTCAATTATTTATTGCAACATATGTAGCGACATGCAGTTCTTATTGAACATGTTTTTATTTGTATAACATATGAACCTATAAGGGTATGGGGTAGGGTATATATAAAACATAAGGAACTTTACTTAATTTACTTTAGCAGCATATTATAAAGCAGGCGTTAGTGCTTTAATATTATAAAAATTACAAGGGCTGCGGAATACGAAAGCTTAAGTATTTCTAAATAATGCTTCTTTCGGTTGGATGGTACTGTTAAACTGTCCAATAGATGTCGCTCCGTCCCCGCAAGACGGTTAGACAAATAGAGAGTTAAAATTCGATGCTCGGACCAGAACCTCGGTGGCCTAGTCGGTCAATGGCGTCTGACACGGAGAGTCAAAAGACGCGGGGTCGAATCCCGTCCGAGGATGGAATTTTTCTCTATAAATTTCAATGTTAAAAATATCGTCAATCCATCTAGCAATGTCCCTGTGCTGTGATGTCAGCTGTAATTTAAATTTTAAAAAAACCTTAACGTTAAGTAATAGCACAGCTCGTAATGGTAATAAAACTAGATTTTTAGAATTGTAGGCATACCCAGAAACTCTGAATTTACCAACAGCCTTATAAACTTTGCATAAGATGAAATAACTTCATTTAGTACTGCAAACCATTAAACTGTTCAGTGACATACTAAATGATATTATTTAATATATTGCAGCGTTTATAAGTAAGCCGAATTGATGTTATCTTATCTAAAACATTTCACTAATGTCATACTACTGCACATTGAACTGTGTACTTGACAATGACTGTCCAATCTAATCATTTATCTATAATTTTATTATGTGTACAAATTGTATACAAATGAGTCATTAAATTATTTATAAACAACGCATGGTTATTACCGTAAAGTCTCCATAATTTGTTTAAAAACCCACCCATAGATTATCACCTGCATGGCGACACCTTACTGTTTAAGACCACATCACTTGGGTGCAGACAAAATCGTGTATAGATCTGCACATAATTAGGTTTTAAAGTATTAGTCTGATACATTTTGGATGTGATGGTGACAATGCGTAAGG
Source organism: Selenia dentaria (assembly GCA_917880725.1). Lineage (NCBI taxonomy): Eukaryota > Metazoa > Arthropoda > Insecta > Lepidoptera > Geometridae > Selenia > Selenia dentaria. The sequence goes on from OU862878.1 coordinate 41,812,573, forward strand.
TTTACGTTAATTCTGTTTTAATATTACAAATGTGTAATGACCGTGAGTTTTAATGACTTACAAAACTCTCCTTCGGTTCGCTTCGTTTGGGTTGTGTTGTGTAACAATGAAACGACGGCTGAATGCAGACTAGTTTTTATTCTGGCCTGCCGCCATTTGCGGTAGGTAATATGTAAATCTACCTACACAAGTGGACAACTGCATAACCCTATTCGTGTTTGAATAGTTCCACTTACAACTAGGGACTTTGTATAGAAGAAGTGATAAGTCAAAAGCATCACTTAAACAATGATGGTGGTTTCCAGTGGGATGCAGCGACGGAGGCGCAGTATGCGCACGAGCGCAAGGTAGCGCTACTGGACGCGCTGGAGGCGCAGTGGCGCGCGGCGCACGAGGTCACCGACGCGGGCTACTACGCGACCTCCTACTCCTCCTGGCTCAGCTACGGCACCGGCCTGCTCGCCAACATCGTCGAGAACCTGCAGGTACCTAACGCGTCACACACGGTGCCGGGAGACCTATTGAGGGCAGCTTTTGATTTCCATTTCTAACGACTCCTTTTGAAACCTCTAAGCAAAAGAGGAAAAAACGAAAAAATTAACTTTCCCTGTCCTCTGACGAGAGTCAACATCGATTTTGTTATATTATCGCTGTTCTTAATTCCGGTTCAATATGGTGAGATCAGTTTACGATTTCAACGACCACGCTACGACGGTAATACCAAGTATACCAACTGAAATCACCGTTAGCAGTTCTGTCAAAAATGACAGTTCGTTGATGTGTGTGTTTACTCTTGTTCGTTCCGGCAAAAGAAAAGTTTTATTACCTGTTTTAAATTGTTTTGCCATGGTTTGTTATATTGCTTCAATACCGTCTCGATATACATCTTGTAAGATACGTATACATATAACGTATAACGAATCATTGTTCAATCGCTGACAGATCTCACCTGTCAAAAACGCGATATTGAATCGGAATGAAGAACAGTGATAATATCGCCAAAATTGATGTTGTGTGAACACTAATAAATAAGAGAATAATTATAACATACTAAGAGAGTACACATATATAACTGAGAGAGATGTCGGTAACGTGTTCCAGTTGAAGCTGAACGACGTGCACATCCGGTACGAGGACTGGACGGGGGCCGGCGGCGGCGCGTTCGCGTGCGGCCTCACTGTGGAGGCGCTGGGGGCGGAGTCCTGCGACTCGGAGTGGCGGCGCGGCTTTACGCTGCTCTCCGACCCCGAGGGCTGCTCCTTCAAGCTGCTGGAGCTGCACAACCTGGCCGTCTACTGGGACCCCGTCTCTCTGCCCGCCGGGATCTTCGCACACTGTGACATCGCACAACTCACAGTCAGTCTAACGTCTAATCTACGAGGGTCATTTGAAAAGTTCTTAGCCTAACATACTTAATGAAACCACACGATTTTGAGTTTATTTTTATTTTTCAGCATACTCTCCTCCGAGCTCAAAACACTTTTTCCATCGACCCGGTAAGGTATCGATACCCGTTTTAAAAAAATCTTCGTCTAACTCCTCAAAATAAGCGTCCACGGCGGCTATGACCTCTTCATTTGTAAAAAAATGTTTACAACCTAAAATTTTTTTCAGCTTTGGGAACAGATAAAAGTCGGACGGTGCTAAATCCGGTGAATATGGGGGATGAGGTAACAATTCGAAGCTACATTGATGGATTTCTGCCATGGATTGCACAGAGGTGTGAACGCGCGCATTGTCCTGATGAAACAAGACTTTTCTTCTCAATAAACCTGGACGTTTTTCTTTGATTTCTTCTCTCAAACGACGCAACAGGTTGCAATAGTAATCGGAGTTTATTGTTTCACCCTTTTTTAAATAATCCACGAGAATTATACCCTTTGCATCCCAAAAAAACGGATGCCATGACTTTGCCCTCCGATAAAACCACCTTTGCCTTCTTTGGGGTGGGCGATCCTGCTCTTTTCCATTGTTTCGACTGTTCTTTTGTCTCGGGTGTATTGTGGTGAACCCAGGTTTCATCCATGGTTATAAATCTTTCAACAAATTCTATTGGGTCAGCTTCATATAACTCTAAACAGTCGCGAGAAGTTGTGAGTCGGTTGCGTTTTTGTTCCACTGAAAGCAGTCGCGGTACCCACCGCGCAGACACCTTAGAGAATCCAAGTTCAGTAGTAATTATATGATGTGTTCGCTCAGATGAGATGCCTACAGTCTTAGCAATCTCCTCGACAGTCAATCTTTGATCAGATAAAATTAAATCACAGATTTTTGCTTTGTTTTGATCAGTGGAAGCAGTCGAAGGCCGGCCACTACGGGGCTCATCTTGAATGGTCTCACGACCACGTTTAAACTCTGCCACCCAGTTTTTAACAGTCGCATACGAAGGAGCGGACTCACCCAAAGTAGCAGACATGTCTTCGTGTATAGCTTTTGGAGTTAAACCTTTCAAATTCAGGTATTTTATCACTGCACGATGTTCAATTTTATCCATTTTCAAAAATAGCTCTAACTTGACTTACGGTATCACGTGAAAACGAACAATGAGTTACTGTGAATAAACTAAACTGTGCATACTTGTTGCTAAATAATGTAACTACAAAATGAGGGTAGTTAGAAAAAAAAACAATGACTATAGTGCCACCAACTTATCTGTTCAGGTGGGCAAAATTGGAACTACAGTGTACATACCAACTAACTTTGGCGTTTATAATATTAGTAGGATTCTTTGTAGAATTTGCAAATTAATGAGTGGCTTGAAAGACTGCCCTATGTTTTGTTTCTCTTTTTTCTTGGTGAATTTCTTAGGTTGCAATACCAAAATTCTACACTAGCGACGCTGTCACCTGAACAGATAAGATGGTGGGACTGTAACCATGTTAGGCTAAGAACTTTTCAAATGACCCTCGTTTCATATTGCATAGAGGGGCTTAATATGTACGTCTTATTCTCTTATTGCGCCTAATTAGGTATTGGCACTAAATATAGCCTGGCCTTTAAAGTAGACCACATTAAATTTTATTAACTTGCCGCCTCGAATCATATACCGTTCAAAAATTTCCGCGCATATTCACTTCCGCACCTTCATTGTGTCAGAGCTCGTTAATTTTTCTGTGATCTCTGTAGACGGCGCTGTGTTTATAATTGCGCTGGGATTTCATTTGCTAATTTCACCAAAATTTGCTTTAGTTTTGGATTGAACATATCAAAATATGGGTCTTTGGTTACTCGAGTTTTATGGTAAGTTGCAATATTAATTACTATAAATAAACACAGGGAAACATTATGCGTGAAAAGCAGGCCCATTCCGAGATCACGTGATGGGCTACACATGATATAGGCTCTGTTGAAGTAGCTGGGGCCGCTATTGACGCGTTATTGTAAACACTGACGCGCCATATGCTAGTGTTGGTGTTACACAACTCTCAGCTGTTACATTGTACGCTACTTGTGTAAGATACTGTCTCGGCGTAGTTGAAGCTCCATCACAAAGTTTATTGGTGTTGTCTAACATGTACCTGTACGTCTATTTGATTGGTCGGGTGAGCATTAGTGCGCATGTCTTGAGGGTTGCTTGTGTGCTGTGACAGGAGCGCATGTGCGCGACGTGGAGCGCGGCGCACCGCTACGTGGTGCAGCCGGTGTCAGCGCGCGCGCGCGTGCGACGCGAGCGCACCGAACAGCCGCTGCGCGCGCGCACCCGCCCGCGGCTCGCCGCACATCTCACGCTCGACACCGTGCTGCTCAACCTCACTGCGGTCGGTACCTATTTTTCTTTATTCTTATGGTTTATACAATTACCAATTAGCTATATAATTATTATAGTTCCATCCTTAACGATCTCAATGTAAATAAAACGGATTTGGGTGAGTTGTTCAATATTTCGTCGTGTCCGTTTTGGTGCAACGTTGCTACCAAAAATTGTAAACCATTATTGCAGTTCCCTGCATTAATGGTTGGTAGTGGTACAATTTTTGGTAGCAGTATAATAGCATGTTTTATGTTATTTTGCATAGCAACCCAGATTACAAGATGATGGATTGAAAATTCAATTTCAAAATAAAAATTGAAACAACTATTTCATATTTTGCAAGTTTGTTAACATTTTGCTATTTCCTAAATGCATAAACAATAAAAAGGTAAAAATATATTGCAAACTAATATTGGGAATTATATAACATTGGGAATGTACCAGAGGCTTACCGCATCCACTCTTCACTCATGACAGATGTGCAAGCATGCACTTATGAGAGAAAAGCCATCCAACTATGAAAAAGAAATAAAATTATAAGTTATTCTACAAAAAGGCCAGGCCAGGCGGAGGCCCATCGGAAATTGTTTGAACTATGAAGAAAGTGTATAATCTAATCTATCTTTTAAAATAAAAATAAATGAATATCGTGTATGTATCGCATTGCAGCGTCAGTACAGGGAGGCGGTGAGATGCGCGGTGACACTGGAGCGCATCTCGCGGCTGCGTGAGGTGCGCGCGCTGCGCCCCGCCGCGCCCGTGCGCGCCGCGCCGCGCGACTGGTGGCTCTACGCGCTCTCCGCGCACATTCCGCACCATCCCTGTGAGTACACCACTACATACTGCACACAATATGTTTCACTAAGAGTTTATACAATTATCCTATAAATCTCCATCATTACCTACTGATTCGTATCTTATTGAAATAATAAGATTTGAAGAAGCATTTAACTAATGGTGAACGATTTGATAATAATAGAGGCATGGAATATATTATGAATTACCGGTATAACACTTTTCAGTTTAGGATTTTAAAGTAAAATACGAGTATGAGTCAAACTCAAGAAGATTTCAATACAAACTTAAAAAACGGCATACTTGCCTCTATTTTCTTCTCTACGGCATAACTTGCAACTGGATGCAGTACCGGACCAAATGTCCAAACCATTATCTCCCTGTTATTAAATGGACGGAGGGAAAATAAAAATAAACTACTGCCCCTGACTATCTGTCACCAAAATATTCGGTCTATAACGAACAAGACCAAACAACTCGAAGTATTATTGACAAAAGAACTCAGATGTGACTTAATAGTGATAACCGAACACTGGTTACGTAAACACGAGTTAGTTTCTGTTACTCTTTGTAACTTTGATTTGTTATCTTTTAGCTGTAGAGAGCGAGTAGCCCGCGGTGGAAGTTGCATCTACGTACGGCCGAGCATAATCGCGGTTAACAGGCAGGATTATTGCGACCTGTCGCGGGAGCAAATATTTGACGTGTGTGCTGTGCACTTACTAGATGACGCAATCCTAGTTGTAGGGGTGTACCACTCCAACTTGACGAACCACGGTGAATATCTTCAACTATTCGAGACCCTTTTGTGCAAAATAACAGACGAGGGCTTAGACTGCGTCATCATGGGTGACACTAATATCGTTCTTTTAGACCGCTCTAATGCACAAAAGCAGTTGTTAGATATGCTAGATAGTTATAACTTTACGCAATTGGTAAACCACCACACGCGCGTAGATGCGGGTGGCCGTAAGTCACTGCTAGACCATGCGTACACGAACATGCCCGCTAGGCGAGTCGCTTCCATCATTGGCATAGACACGCATCCACTCAGTGACCACGACGCTCAGCGCCTAACACTGACAAGGGACGGTTCGACTACGCCCGCGCCCGCCCACTATCTGAGCCGTAGCTTCTCTGCGGCTAACGAGGCTAATTTCATGACCGCTTTAGATTCGATTGACTGGGATAGTATCATTGAAAAATCCAACAAATGTTGCCACGCGTTAGCAGAGAGCGTAGTCAATATTTTATCCAATAAATTTAATATATGTTTCCCGCTAAAAAACAAACTTTCTAATAACAAGCATTGGGTTGACGCGGAAATCCACAACTTCAAACATCTACTACATGATATTTTAAAATTAAAAAAAAACGTTTCCCTTGCATGATTTATTGCGAAGTAAGTGCGACGAACTTAAATTGACATATCACGCCTTATTAAAACAAAAACGTCTTAGTTACTACTCTAATATAATCAAGGATAATCCGCGCTGTATGTGGCGTGTAATAAATTCTGAGCTAGGTCGCGGTACACGCGAGAGAGTAGACTTCACGGATCTGCTGCGAGATGCGGACGGGGAAGTGTATGACACGAAAAAGGACGTAGTGGATGCGCTTAACTTGGAGTTCGTGTTGGCGGCAAATAGATGCGGTGCGCCTCCAGCTAACAACACCAGCGCACTCGCAGCTCTCGGGGGCGAAACATCCGCAAGCGACGTCTCAATTAGGCTAGAACCGTTCTCCCCTGTTGAAGTAATTGAAATAGCGACAAAACGCATCACTCCCAAAAAGAGCACCGATTTCTACGGCCTGTCCGCGAGCATATTAAAAATCGCTATAGAACCGGTAGCGCACGTTATAAGCCATTTGTTTAGCGAATGCCTGCGGAAAGGTATATATCCTATTGCTCTCAAGAAGGTAAAAATATGCCCCTTGTACAAAGGAAAGGGCAAAAAATCAGAAACTAAGTCCTACCGTCCTGTATCCCTTGTCCCCGCCGTCAGCAAGGTATTCGAGGTTGGTCTCAATAGGAGGCTCCTCAACTTCGTCGTAGACCGTGAGGTGCTATCGGAACGACAATATGCGTATCGGGCCGGCCGCGCCACCACAGACTTATTGCGCGAGGTAGTGTGGCGTGTTTTGAGCGCGCGCGAGGCGGGATTGCAAGTTGCCCTCCTTTGTTGTGACCTATCGCGTGCGTTCGATACCGCCGATCACGTCCTCATTCAGAATAAGCTACGATTCTACGGGATCCGAGGTCCGGCTCTGTCTGTAATGTCGTCATTTATGTCTGAGCGACCGCAGGTCGTGGTGGGTGACAGAGGCCGCGTCGTATCAACTGAGATGGAGAGCGGAATGGGTGTTCCGCAGGGCTCCTGTTTATCGAACACCTTGTTCAGTCTCCTCCTCAATGACCTACCAGGTGCTATAAGTGGCGCTGAGATTTATATGTACGCCGACGACGTCGCTGCGGTAATCACCGCGCCGTCACACGGTCAGTTGGAGTTGAGACTGAATACGGTGGTGGATGAGCTTGATAGGTGGTTTCGCTCTAATGGGTTAGCGCTGAATAAGGACAAAACCTGTTTCCTTGCTTTCAATCTTAATGGCCACACAACAAAGAACTATTCGGTAGCAGTTGGCGATACGGCACTCCAACAAGTACGTAGTACGAAACTTCTGGGTTTCCACATTGACGGTGCATTGACGTGGGAGACGCACATAGACGAGCTGTGCGGGAAGCTGAGCCGCTCATGCTTCGCGCTCCGGAGGCTCACGAGCACTGCCACCCGCGACGTCGTGCGCTCCTGCTACTTTGCAACCGTCCACAGTAACATTACGTACGGGTTGGAGCTGTGGGGTCGCGCGGCTGATCGTAATAGGGCTTTCGTCTTGCAGAAGCGAGCTATTCGTGCCATTTGCGGGGTTCAGGACGATGTCTCGTGCGTGGAGCTGTTCAGAGACCTTCAAATATTGCCCTTGCCGTGTGAGCTCATTTACCAGGTAGCCCTGTTCACCCACGTAAACATAGGAGTATTTAAACGTAGGGGTGTTAACAGTAAGATAGATTTACGTAGTAACACCGTTGCACCGTCTCGTCAAGTCGGAGAGGTCAGTGTATATTTTAGGGCCCGCGATCTACAACCGCTTACCAGCGTCCATTCGGGATGCAGCTACCAGTGCCTGCTTCAAAACTAAGCTAAGAGTGTGGCTACTAGATAAGTTATTTTATGACATTGAAACTTACCTACTTAAAAATAAGTGATTATTAATTCTTCTATTTTAAAATTATTACCTTATGTTTATTTTTTTATATTACTGTTGGTAGTATGACTATATTTTGTAATTTGATCAATTGTGACCTGTAACTCTGGAGTTATCAATAAATTATCTTATCTTATCTTATCTTATCTCCAAAAATGTTCAAGAAGTTGAAGAAGGTTGGTATTTCTTATTGTAAAAAGTCTGCTGGGCCTGATGGTCTTCACCCATGTCTACTAAAAAATTGTGCTGAAGAACTAGTTTATCCCGTTGCTCTCCTATTCCAAAGGTCTATTGACGTCGGTGTGGTGCCTAAAATCTGGAAAACGGCCATCGTAACGCCAATACACAAAAAAGGATCCAAGCGTGATATCCGTAATTACAGACCAATCTCCAAGTTACGTGTGCTGGCCAAAATTTTCGAAAAAATGTACATGATCAGTTATACGATGCCCTAATCCACACGCTTATACCACAGCAGCATGGATTTCTTCGGGGTAGGTCGACTTCAACAAATCTCATAGTCTTTATCGACTCGGTCACTACTGACATGGACTCGGGTGGTCAAGTTGATGTTGTATATACGGACTACAGCAAGGCATTCGATCGTATTGATCATATTATTCTTCTTGCCAAACTTCAAGATGCGGGCATACGTGGCGATCTTCTACGATGGTTTACTTCGTATGTTAACGATCGATGCCAAACTGTAGTTCTAAATGGATATGCGTCGGCTTCGTCACCGATCCCATCCGGAATCCCTCAGGGATCGATCCTTGGACCTCTCCTCTTTATCCTTTTCATCAATGACATCCACTCATGCTTTGAACACTCTAACTTTCTTTTTTTCGCCGATGATATGAAGATCTATAATGTGATTGAAACTAGTCGTGATCTGGATTTGTTGCAACTGGATCTAGATAGCCTGCACAATTACTGTTCTAAAAATAAACTCGACCTTAACGTTGTTAAATGCTTCTGTATTACTTTTAGCCGTTCCAAAAAAAACTTTGCTGTTTGATTACAAAATAAATAGGCAATCTCTTAAGAGGTCGGACATTGATGTCGATCTAGGCATTACTCTCGATTCAAAACTTTTATTTGACAAGCATATAGAGAACACAACTAGTAAAGCATTGAAAACATTGGGTTTTCTATTTAGAGTCACAAAAGATTTTAAATCAACCAAAACATTTAAAATCTTATACTGTTCCCTAGTACGAAGTCAACTTGAGTATAGCTCACAAGTTTGGAATCCATGTTACGCTAAATACATAGATATGCTTGAAAAAATACAAAAAACATTTTTGCGCTTTATAAATTTCAAGTTCAAGATTATAAGCCCTGGATATGTGGACAGCTGTAGACGCCACCACTTGCTGCCTCTCTCCGTAAGAAGAGAAGCAGCAGATCTGACTTTACTTCATAATATAACCCTTAACATAATTGATTCGTCGACATTACTGTCGGAGGTTAAACTAAAAGCACCCTACAGATCACTCAGTCGTAGAAATTATTTACAGTTGTATACTCCTCCCTTCATCTCTAATTATCGTCAAAATTCTTTCTTCCCGCGAACTGTCAATATTTTCAATTCGAAATACTCAAAATATGTTGATCTCTTTTCGATGAAGCAAAATACTTTTAAACTTATAATCAACGAACAATTCTATGCAGACTAAATTATTTATATGTCATTGTTTTATTTTACATGGCTTGTAGCAATTTATTATCTTCGAATTAATCTTTTGTATACACATTTAAACTCTTATTATTATTATTTTTAAGTTAGCGCATTAATAATGCTACTTTAAGTTAGGATTTTTTCACCTATGACATTTTAACTGTTCCCATAAGCGGAAACTGTTAGGCTTTTGCGTATCCATTCATTGTTTACTTCATTGTTTTTTTCCTAGTATAAAAAAAAAAAAACAAATCTAAACGAGGAACTCTACGTGCTTGTAATGAAGATTTAGAACTAATTACGCTTTAAAACCGGTTAGGACTCGCGTAATATTAACCGGAAATATTCTTCGACCAGTTTCGAACTTATGATTTAGAACTAGCTATTTTATAACGCTACTGAGAACTGTGTTGGGTTGATGATAGTCATGTGACACTACTGCGGTCCCCAGGGACGGAGGTGCGTCCGACGTGGGCGAGTTGCGCTCTCGCCGCGCGCTCGTGCCGCGCGTACGTGTCCGCGTGCCTCGCCACGCTCGCCAACCCGGCCGCCACGCTGCCGCCCGACGTCAAGGCGGCCAAGGACGAGTTCGAGTGGCGCCAGCCCCTGCACGTGCTCAAGCCGCTCAGAGAGGTACCACACACACACACACCACACGAACGAACGCACGCACACACGCTATACACTACATATTAAAAAACAGATACAATAAAAAATACATCAATTTCTACCATTTTGGTATATATATTATAACAAATTCAAATTTATTTATTTTGGTACAGAAATGTTGGCCTTAATTATCTTAAAACTATTCTAGAACTAGACAATGTTTAATGCAATTTAAAACTTTCAGTAAGATAACACATAATATCTCTAGCTCTCACGGTAGGATTCCCTGTGTTTGTGAGAGCTAGTTCACTCCATTAGGGTCTAAGTTAACATAACTATTAATATATTTTTTATTTTTTTATTTGTGTAACTATGTGTGTATGAGAGTGTGTATGTGTGCGTGTGTGTGCGTGTGTGTGAGTGTGTGTGAATATTAAGATGTTAATATGTAGCAGATTTTCGGTACCTTTAAGTCCTAATATAAGTAAGTAATTTGTGATTTTCCGTTTACATAATTTCCTAGTATCGTGTATTAAATTTAGTGTTTTGTTTAGTTGTTTATATATATAATGTCCTAGATAGTTGTAGCATCTTTTGCCTATTGTTTTCTTAGTTAATGTGGTTTGCCATGAGCATTTGCGCCTGGAATAAATTTTGTTATGATCTCTACTGATGAGGGCTGTTTTGTGGAATCTTAGTGCACTTGCCAATACGAAAAGTTGTCTTACTCTAAGTTCCTTAGTGTCAGCGTAAAGTGCATCGGTAGAGTATCTATACGGCTTTTTATATGCAACCTTAAGTATGGCACGTTGCACTCGTTCCACTTTCATCAAGTGAGTAATACAGGCTGCTCCCCAAGATGTAATGCAATATGTAAGAACAGATCGGCAGAGTGCCGTGTAAACAACTCTGATAGTATCAGCATCAGCCACTGATCTCAATCTTTTAAATATGTATAGTAGCTTCCTCATCCTGTTACTGACTATTTTGATGTGTTTAGTCCATGATAATAGTTCATCAATATATATACCCAAGTACTTTACATCCTCATCCTGCTGTAGCTTTGGGCATATACACTGTTGCTCTTCATCTAATTCACATGAGTGGAGTTTAATACCGAGAGGCTGAGTGGGTGCTGTACGATTTGAGACTCGGAACGCGATGATTTTGGTCTTCTCTGCGTTCAGTTTTAACAAATTTGTCTGCAACCAGTTCACTATTTTACGAAGTCCATTATTCGCTACCTTTGTAAGTTCGTTCCAGTTTTTTTCATGTCATCGGCGAAGGCAAACAGCTTACACTGATTCACTTGCAGTTGGAAAAGGTCATTAATATAGGCAATAAACAGAGAAGGACCGAGCACGCTGCCCTGTGGTACCCCAAATAGAGCTTCTTGAAAGTCACTGTAGTGCTCGCCAAGCTTGACTCGCTGCCTTCGACCACACAGGTATGTTTTGAACCAGTTTAATGGTACTCCACGTATACCGATACGTTCTAATTTTTTGAGTAATATTGGTCTTGAGACGGTATCAAAAGCTTTGGCCAGATCAAGGAAGACGCCTATACACCTCTGTCCTTCATCTAGCTTACCAGCAACAAGGTCTACTAATGATGTAACAGCGTCTTCAGTTGATCTGCCATGTCGAAACCCAAACTGATTAGGCGAGAGAATTCCTTCTTTTTCAAGAAATGACACTAGATTTTTATTCACTACTCTTTCTAGTATTTTAGCGAGCGAGCTCAGTAGCGATATAGGCCTGTAATTGGAAGCCAGTTCTGTGTCACCTGCTTTATATATAGGGCAAATATTCGCATCCTTTAATGCAGCTGGAAAGATTCCGCTTTCTAAACTAAGGTTGCATACATAGGAAATTGGAGTAGCAAGAACATGCTTAGCCCATTTCAAAATCTTATTGTTTATGTTATCTATTCCTGGGGCCGATAACGTTTTGAGGGTTGATATTATTTTTGAAATTTATGTTGGATCTGTTGGGACGAAGAACAATGAGCTGGAAGGTGAGCTATTTAATAGTAAGTTGTCTGCCAGATCTTGTTCTGTTACAATAAGTTGGGTTAAAGTGTCATTTGCAAGTGTTTGTCCCACTGAAGTGAAGTAATTGTTGACGTTATACAATTACTTAACAAATAGAGATGATAAAGGATCTGTAGCGACACATCTCATTTTTTTTACTTTACGAAGCGCATAAACATAACTCATATCAATATAATGATATCAATTCGCTTGTTTAGAACACCATACTGAACTAGCAAACCACAAGTACAATTTGAAAAAAAATATACCGACTTTCATTCTATTCAGTTATTGGAGTGTAACTCAAAATCTACTAGACCGATTTTAAGATTTTAAATGGGACCACATGGGAAGCACCAGCTTTCAAACAAAAAAATAATTTTGAGAATCGGTTCACCCAGTCGAAAGTTATGAGGTAACAAACATAAAAAAATACAGTAAAATTGAGTACTTCCTCCTTTTTTGGAAGACGATAGAAAATCTATTTATAGTCAATTATGGTAGTTCTTATTCTGTTTATCGTAAGTCCAAATTCGTTTAACGCTTCCGAATGACAGTTCTTAAATTTGCCATTTCTATTCAATCATGGGTACGTTTAGTGCAAATTTAGTGGTCATGTAACTGATGTAAAACTACACACAATCGTATAAAATAATTACAGATTTTTAATGGTCATTTTAAGTGTTACACAAATATGGATTTTAGTTTAAACTGAATAAGAACTACCATAATTCATAGAATTTTATCTTAATGTTCTGCACAAGTGAATGCTACCATTGTCAAGTGTTTATTAATAACAATTTGTTTTATTCACGATGTTAGTAAAGTATCCACTTGGGTATAGTAGATACTAGCTAGCTAAGTCAAGGAAAACTACTAAACGGGCGTACAGATGTGTGTGGATGGGTACAGATATCAATATTTCTCATCCTTCAGGTGGCAATGCGCAAAGTGCCCAAATCAACACCAGTGTCGACCCCCGAGAAACCTTCATCAGGCCGCAGCATGCTGGTGCACTGGTTCCCGCAGTGGTGGGGCTGGTACGGCCCGCCCGCCGAGCCCGCGCCCGCGCCCACCCCCGCGCCCACCCCCTCTCCCGCAGACTTGGAAGAGGAGATCCTGGACGTGCTCGCGGACAGCTTGGACAACAACACGCTGCTGAAGCGGGACACCGTGTTCGGCAAGTTCGAGTTCGTCTTGAACAAGGGATCGCTCAATTTGACCATGGACGACGGCGATGGGGATAAGTGAGTGCAATTTTCCTGGTGGACATTGTCATGTTTGTTTTTTTCTTTTATTTATTTAAGTGTCTGAAAAAGTTAATAAGATGAAAATTTACTTTGAAACGATCTTGAATCCTAGTCACTGCATGATCTGGTGCAACTAGTATTGGTATTTAGTGGGGCTTGTTACAGGAGCGGTGCAGCGAGCCCCCGGAGCGGTGCCGCGAGCCCCGTGCCGGATGAGCAGACGGGGCCGGCGGGGCAGACGGGACTGGCGGGACAGGTGGAGCTGCAGTTCAGCTCGGTGCTGGTGGAGGTGGAGTCGCGGCCGCGTGGGGCGGCGCACGCGCTGCACGTGTCGTTGGGCGCGCTGTGCCTGCGCGACCGCGTCACGCCCAGCACGCTGTTCCCCATCGTGTGCGCGCCGCAGGTACGCACAATGCACCACGTCTGCACCTCACACGACACGACACGGCCGGTCCCCTCCGGCACACACCACACACGACAATTTTCACAAATTTTGGAAACACTTCACTGATTATTGAGATAAATAGACTTATTATACGTCTTTCTAGTATCTGGCTGCCCTGAGAGAGCCCTCTTTAGTCAATGGTAACATTATTAATTGGTTTTTTTACTCATAAAAAACAGAAATTGTAAGTCTAGATTCCTCCAGCGTACAAATCTTAACCTACCTACGTCATCATACATCATAATCAGTAGGTTTTTTAATCTGTGGTTGTGTATGATATTATTCTTTAAAAAAAAAAATAGTCACCCCAGTCATCGACTGTTCTGATCTATTTAACAAAATGGCCTTCTATGCACCTATCAAGTCCTTACGCAATAAACAAGTGTTTAGTCTACCTCTAGCATCTACTAACTATAGGCAGAACATCTTTATCAGCCGAACATGTAGTTCTTTTAACTCACTTTGTAACGAAAACAACGTTGACCTTGATTTATTCTACAACAGCATACCTGCGTTAAGAAAACAACTTGGTGAGAAGTTCTTTAATGTGTATAGATGTAAGATGTAACGAATAAGGCTATAATATATAACGATAGTACCTAATTCACTGTGAGCGAATCTATCTTCTAATGTTAAATATTAACTTGCAATTGTATTAACCTTTAATTCTAAAATACTGCTAACAGTGGAGACTTTTAAATGACTTTATCTACTCTGATACTATAATACAAAGATTATAAAACTGAAAACAAAATTCTTATGACAAACATTACGTACAGGCCAAAAATAATAAAAAAAGTTTAATTACGATACAGGTCTTGTATGGACACCTGTAACATAATATAACTTTTTAATCATAACGATACACCTATACAACCTCCAGGTGGACCAAGGAGGTTGAACCTCTACTTAAAAAAAAAAAGGTTTCAATGAACGAGTCCGCGACGACGCAACACGCATGCGCAATCGATGTTTGCGCCTTGGCGCCAACATATGACATTTAAAAAATATTTTCTATATTTAAACAAAGTTTGGTTTTGTTTGTAAAATACATAGGTTTTTGTGTAAAAACATGTCTGAAAGCGGGGATAGTGGTGATTGTACACCACCAGACATTCTGGAAGCTGCGTCAAACATGACCATGAACCTGTTGCCGGCGAAATCTAGGAGCAACTATAATAAATGTTACCACGAATTCATGGAATGGAAAATGAATAAAAATGCTACATCATTTTCTGAAAATGTGTTGTTAGCGTACTTTCAAGTTATCTGAAAAATATAAAGTGTCAAGTATGTGGGTTAAATATTCCATGATTAAAAGTACACTCAATATTTACAACGAAGTTGAGTGAGTTGAAAAAATCCAAGACTTTTACAGCAGAGCAGATAAATAAGTTCTTAAATGAAGCCCCAGACACATTATATCTCTTCACAAAGGTATTTTAGTTGTTTATCAGTTAACCATGTACATTTTTTTTGTTAATATTGAGTTAATTTACCGTAATATATATATATGAGTTGTTACAGATTGCACTAATTTTTGGTATAATGGGTGCTTGCCGACGGCAAGAGTTATACAACATACAATTCAAAGATGTTGAAGTCTTCGAAACTACACTATTGATCAAAATAAGAAAAACTAAAACCAAGACGGACCGCTCTTTTACCATTACTGGGAAATATTATGAACAATGCAAAAAATACATAGAGCTACGACCAACTGAGTGCAGCAATCCCAGTTTTTTCTAAACTATATTGACGGAAAATGCACGACGCAGAGAGTTGGCATTAACAAATTTGGAGCTTTAGGCAAAGTTATTGCCAGCTATCTTCAACTTACCGACCCCGAATTGTACACAGGACACTGCTTTCGCCGAACATCTGCGACCTTGCTAGTTGACGCTGGTGGAGATATAACGGCACTAAAGCGACACGGTGGTTGGAAGTCAACGACAGTTGCAGAAGGCTATATAGATGATTCAATGACTAACAAGATCGCTATATCCAATTCAATACTTAACAGTATTGAAAATAACAGAAATGAGGTCAACATTAACATACCCTCTCCGAGTACCTCCAATAACGCTTCCTGTCCGGTTCAAATTCATTTTCATAATTGTAATATTCAGAACATCAATAATAATTACAAGTAAAAATAAATTTGTTGTTATATTCAGCGTTTTATTTGCAATATTGTTTTACGTATTATAGTATGAGAGTAGATAAAGTAGTGTATGACACTGTACATAACTTGGTCTTATAACACTCGTGTGATACTATAAAAAAACTCTTGTTATAAGAACCCTTATTATGCAACAGTATCATAATCTACTATTGTGTTGCTTACGAAAATGTACAAGTTATTATTATATAGTCGATAGTCTTCCTAGAAGTAAATAAATAAATATTGCTATAATGGGCTACTTACATAAGACCGATGAATCGTATGTCTAAGTACCTACTACCTATAAACAAATATATCATACGGTCCGCTGGTTCTTAATAATGAAGTGAGTTGTCAATAAACATCCATTGCCACCACACGTTTATTTCTTTCTACAACATCGACCCGAAGAATATTGAACCGTAACCGACCGAACATTAACAATCAATCTAGTTTCGATTCGAGTTTATTGCGTATTCTTAATTGAAACATTTGTCCAAGTGATTCCTTGTAAGATGTACGTACGAGCTTCAGTACTGACCTTACCCGATGTACATGTGCTGGTAGGGCGTGATCCGCGAGGGCCTGTCCGCGGCGTCCGCGTCCGGCGCGGGCTCGTGGTGCCGCGCACACGCCGCGCGTGTCCCGCACCACCCGCAACAGGAGCCCCTCTTCCAACTCGCGTATGAGAAGAAACCGAGAGACTCCAACTGTGACTACAAGTGTGTAACATATTTATATATTTGTGTTGTTATATTCTATCATAAACATTCATATATCATACATATATCAGTTAACAGTAAACGCCACACAACATTTACTAACATATTTTTTAATCCTCACTTATTATTATTTACTCGATGAACAAATCATTTCGAGCAATGGGGTATGCTGGAAACCAGCAGTGTGCAAACTATGTTTGTGAACAAAAACGCTGAGCATATTATCCCTGTTGTCAAAAATACAAACACAGGATAGTTCATAGCACTTATACACCCTATTTGTATAATTACCAAAAAAAAAAATGGGCGGTACAAAAGTGTTAATACATTGTAGATATGTAGTCAAATTTTTTTATTACTTCACAGTGAAATAATTATTAATTGTTAAAGTTTTCGAAAATTCCATCTAAAAGTATGGACACCATCTGTTTGCGCCATCTCCCGTAGACGTTTCTTAACACTTCATGTGATTTCATACAATAATGCACTGAGGAAATGCACCGACCGCTCGTCGATGGCGCCTCACTCACTCGCTGTCCAAACGTCAGTGGAAGAACATATGAAAATTTAACACGCGCTTCGTATGTTCCAAAAATTAAAATCCGCTGTCGCGCTCGCTAAATGCCGAAAAATAAACCGCTTCTCGCTTGTGAAACCCGCTGTTCTATTGGAGCTTCGCCACCCAATGTGATTCTGCGTGCCACCACCAATCTGAAGACCTGTTGGTGCCGACATACCAGACTGGAAGCAGCAGCAAAAGGTTGGTGCATAGTGCGAGATTTGAAATCACATTTACTCTTTATACAGTCCTATTAATTGTCGTAGGGCTTCGCCCCTAGCATTCCCGCTTTGGCGACTCCACCATCTTAACAAAAATACTACATGCCTATGTACAACTTATTAATGAAAACACATGATTCGCGTCAGTGAAAAAATATCTCTCTTACTCTTTCTTACACCCCCCACCCGAGCGTTCGGTGTGAAAGAGATTGTCGACTTTCGGCTTTCGTTCGTTCGTTTTCGGAAGAAACAAAGGCCGCGCGGTGGCAGGGCGGAGGGTGCGGGGTTGGTCCGGTGGCCAGGTCTAACGAGCTAGGACGCGAGTTTGCCGAATGTTATGATTATGAATGATACATTTCTATGTAGGAGGGGTGTTAAGTTTCATGCATAAACCGCGCGCATGTAGTATATCTTAATGAATAGTGGAAATGCCTAGAATAAAATTTGTAGGTGTGAATCAATCTAGACGTTTGACCAAATATTGATGATTATGTGGGAATTTTTTTTAAAGTAGTTTTAAATATTCTTATCATGTATGTATTAAGTACCAGCAGCATATAGTGCTGTTTTTTTGGTAATTATACTAATTAGGTGTATATTTATTTTTTCATACTATTTTTAATATTATTTAAGTGATGTTAGTGTAATGTTTTATTTTTTGGCAATAAACTCATTTTTCATTTCACATGTGTACTCAGTCGAGATACACTTCTGAGCGTACGTATACTTCTGGAATACGTCCGTTGAACTATCAAGCTGAGAAAGTATCACGACTTTATACTGATCCAAGAATAGTTATTTTGCCGCAGGAACTTGGTATATTGTGGCTATGTAATACCTCAACAGGAAACAGATTGTCCTGCGGCCCGCTTACAATATCTGAGTAGGGTGTGAATGTGTGCGAATGTCAATGAATGACTTAAATCTGCCGTTTTGGATAACGTTCCCTAAATGGGTTGACAGATGGACAACCCATTCCCACCCACATCAATAGTTACGTCCTTATTTCCTTTGATCAACGACAGCAAGCGATTCGATTATTTTCTTTGCATACTAGTAGATGTAGTTAAAAAGGGCAATAGATTTGGAAATAATTAATGCCGAAAAAAATGTGTAAGTC
This sequence comes from Selenia dentaria, assembly GCA_917880725.1. NCBI lineage: Eukaryota > Metazoa > Arthropoda > Insecta > Lepidoptera > Geometridae > Selenia > Selenia dentaria. Next base: position 41,831,189 of record OU862878.1, read on the forward strand.
AAACAAAAAAAGTAAAATCAGCTAACAGTCATAATACAAGTTGAATTGGGTGGCACAGTTCTCTTAGCCAGCTGTTTCCATGGTGTGTTAAAAAATTCATTCTAATTATTGAAACTGATACAGTTTCACGATATAGTTATATTCTCCAAACCAGAATACAATAGTTCTGTTTGTATGTAGATTTGCGGTGATATCCATGAAGATAAACCGCTGCCTCACAATCTGGCAGGATTAGTCACATAAGTTCGATCTAATCTTTGTATTCTCTTGTAGGCTGTGGGTAAAATCAGGGTCAATAGAAGTGGTGTACTGCGCGGAACTGGCTCGGTGGGCGAGAGCGTTCGTGTGCGCGCCGTGGGCGGGCGCGGGGGTGGAGAGCGGCGCGGGGGCGGCGGGCGGGCCCTTGCACGCGTACCAGAGCGTGCGCGACTCCACGCGCGCGCGCCTGCTCACGCACTGGGAGCACATGATGCGCGCCACCGAACGGGTACGTCCTCTGCACTGCGGGTACCAATCGTGGCACACCTACTAACTATTCCACCGACTATCCAATAAGTTCTCCAGAACGACGTTACCCAGTGGTGTAAAGGAATACAAAAGGTGATTTCACGTCCGGGTGATGTACTCAAGACAAATGGAAACATAATGTTATTTTTTTGAAATACCATCGCACGTTATTTTAAATACATATCCACTTGTATTGATAACTGTAACGCAGGTTGGTTGGCGCAGCGTGTGACTTGGACCCCCCCGAAGGGTTCCCGCATTGACGTGGCGGGGGGGATCAGTAGCCGTGGCTTGGATCACCACGGTGAAGCCAAGAGGAACCCAGGGGCCGCGCTGGCGTTGGGGTGCGCTGGCCGGCTCAGGCGGGGCCGCTCCTATGGGCTTTGGCCGCTAAGTCCACATAGGAGTGGCGGGGTCCGGGTGCTTTGGTGCGGACTCGAGGAGGTGGCGCCCGGGCGCTTTGGCGCAGGCTCGAGGAGGGGGGCCCGGGCACTTTGGTGCAGGCTCGAGGAGGTGGGGCCCGGGCACTTTGGTTCAGGCTCGAGGAGGTGGGGTCCGGGCGCTCGGCGCAGACTCGAGGAGGTGGGGTCTCTGGGGATTATCCCCTGTGGCTGACGTAGCAGGCAGTGGGGCTACGTATCCGACCCACCGCAGGGAGACCACGGGCGTCCAGACACGGGGAAGTCTGGCGCTCATTGTTGGCGGGTTTGGTCTCCGAGGTAGTTGCGGCGTGCCATGTGTTCTGGCGTGCCGCGAAGAGAAGGGTTCGGCAACGGACAGCCGCGGCGGGTTCGCGGTCGTGTGGAAAATATGTCCCGCGTTCCCGCCGAGGGCGGCAGTGACGGAACACCCCGGGGTTTTGGTGGGTATACGGACTCCCACATAACCACCTCCCTCCCCGTGGTAGGTGGTATCCATAAAGGATTTCCCCGGGACAAAAAAAAAAAAAAAAAGCGTGTGACTTGGAGCCATGTCCGACCATTTACAGCAGTTATTTTACAGCCGATCCAGTCCCTCCAATGGTCTCATACTTTTCTGGTTCAGGTTACAGACTTACATTCTTGCAAGTTTTCGTCTGTGATGTCCTACGCTGTGTTCAACTGAAGAGTTTCTACTCTTATTAGAAAACTCCGGTAATAATAGTCTTTCGGTAATAATTATTGAAAAAATATGCACTTATAAAAATGTGCATGTGTTACTCCATGTTGTTGAATAAATTCAATTTTGGTGTGTGGGTAAATAGTACCCATAATTATGAAATAGTGTAAGGTTCAGCGTGGTTGTACATGTACCCAGGGCGAGCGGCGCTCGTGGCAGGTGGAGCTGGACATCTCGGCGCCGCAGATCCTGTTCGCGGAACAGCTGTCCTCCCGCTCCAGTGCTGTGGTGCTGGTCGACTTCGGCCGGCTGAGGCTGGCGAATAGCCCCCGGGCTGCTGAAGTTGCGGGGGTGGAGGGGGAGACGGACGATGAGGAGAGGTTCATGACGCCGTGCTCCACGCCCCCCGGCAGCCTGCTGTCGCCCGGCTCGCCGCCGCTGCAGCCGCTGCCGCACTCGCTGGACGCGCAGGACTTGCACGATCGCTTGTACGACAGGTATACATTGTTCTTAAAGAATGGCGGTATGGTACGTCCGCCTTGTACATCCGCAACTGCCACGGTCGTGTGGGTGTTCCTAGATTTGAAACTAGTTTAAGTACTCTAATATAAATTAGTCACTCACCAGCACATCGATGCTGTGGGTATGCGTCAATAGCAACCGATGTAACCAGTTACCAAATCCCTAATTATTGCGCAAGTAAAGATAATACATATAACCGGAGATACTTACGGATGCGTGTTCGGGGGTAAGAGGACAAGTGATCAAAATCCATTCGCTTATATATTGAATTTTATTTCCAAAAAACCGCTCGGAACCGTTCCCAGTTCTCACTATGTATCTCAAAACACTCGACATTCACAATTCATAATCACTGCACCTTCAACAGTGAATTAACTTTTTCCCATACTCACAAATTTTGACGGAATCCGGTTCGATCCAGAAAATGGTGTCTTCGTCTTTCGTTCGCGTCTCGCGTTTTTCTGAACGCTGCCAAGTTCTCAATTTTAACACAACACTCTCTAACAGTATATTAGTTTTTCTCAACGGTAGACGTGAGCAAAACAACAAAGATTCAACTCGGGCCGGTCGCGAGTTCACAACCACCGTGCCGACGGAGTGCTGCCCGGCGCGTATGCATGCAGACTCTTATTACGTTCAAACGGCGTCCACGCCGATTGCTGGTTTGGCGAGCCCGGGCACTGAAACTTGACGGACGCCCGCCCCTTCCCCCGCGCGATTGACTCCGGCGTCGAGGGCGATTACTTTACGAAACACTTTGTTTTTCGTTTGACTGTTAAGGGCCCCTTTTTCAGGAACGCGTCTACGGTCTCTTTCAGCTGTAAAAAAAATCAAACTTGTTTATGCGATCAAAATATATGACCGTTTATGTCGCATATTATCGTATATTTTACGATTTGACAAGGGAACCCAGAAGGGTGTGTGTTATAGAAGAGTAAGCGTGGTATATGTGCAGGTACGACATCGAGCTGTCGTCGCTGCAGATCCTGGTGGGGCTGGCGCGCGACAACTGGCAGTTCGCGCACACGAAGGGCACCTCCGCGCTGCACCTGCTGGACCGGTTCAGCATCGCGCTGTGCGCAGAGCGGCGCGCCGTGCGCACGGCGGACCCGCACTACCCGGCCGCCACACTGCGCGCGCGCCTGCCCGCGCTCGTTGCGCACCTCAGCGAGCAGAAGGTCTGCGCGCTCCGGGCCGTGCTGCGCAACACTCTGCAACACTACCGGTACCCGCAATATGAGCCAAGCCTACCTCACATAACTCTTCACCATAACAACAAATAAATTATAACTAGTACTCACGGTATGTACCCCACGATTAGGCAGGTTTGGAGTTCCCGATATTTGGGCGCAGTTACATGCACCATGTTCACGGGTAGACTGAATAAGCGGGTGGATGTAAAAATGTGTAAAATCTTCACTTTCACTATCAGATGATATTTTAAAAAATTATTAAAAATAATTAAAAGCGTACTGTTAAACTATCAATTTAAAAACAAAATTTAACAATACATAATAAATGGCCGTTTTGTTTTTTTTCCTAGTGCAGAAAAAAGTTGCCAGCCTCCTTTCATTAAAAACAAGTAAAATAAAATAATAAATTCACACCTCTTTTTTCTAATTATTTGATACAAACATTTTTGCGTTTTGACGTTTGTATTCTTTTTACGTTCGCTGCTAAAAAAACAAAAGAACGCTACCAGGGCAGAAATTGATTTTCATACAACATTTCTACCCTGCTACGAAGGGTAGAAATTAAATTCCATAGAAATTTTCCGGCCACATATTTATAAGGAAAAAATGACAAACTTTGTAACCCGTTTATGAACGAGTAATTAGACATTTTCTGAGTGGGTGTGGTATAAAGCATTTTTTCGATTTAGGGTCACTTGAAATAGATCAGATACAGGAAATTTATGGATGGAGATGTTCCCGAACTCCCGTACCTAAGTAATTAAAATACGTAGAGGGAAGCCAGACCCTAGCTATCAAGACTTATAGAAGCAACAGCATCTGGCTCACCGGGTAGGGATGGCAATTTAAAAAAGGTAAAATGCACTCACGGTTGAAGGCAGGCCGGCGCGCATCACGACGGTCCGCTCATGGAAATCCTTGGGCTTTCGGAGTTCGGGCTACCTCCCTGTTCCCGGACACTCCACAAACAGTCAGCACTTCTCTGGGTCAATCCAACACACTACTGAACCGCAGTCTTACATCTCGATGCATCTAACACGGCACACAATACAAGCGCGGGCCTGCCGATGTCGCTGCACCGCCATTAACGGTTGCAGCGAGCGAACTGACGATGTGCTTGTATCTGACATTTGTTAATTTTATGTGTCCCACGGGTACTTCACTTCTCCCGGGTTAGGTGGCGCCGTGAGTTATAACTTTAAGGTATTTGGATTTAAGGTCGAAGAAAAATTGAAGGCAAGCCAAAACAGCAGATAACTATTTCGGTAAATGTACTTTAACTTCCTAGGGAAATCTTTGCACAATCAACGTTCTGTTAAATTGCAAATTGTTTTGTCATCGTCGAGATAGAGGCAGTATCACTCATCTGTTACGAGAGTGTATGTTGTATTCCCAGGAGCAGCGAGCAGTCGACTGGTGACGGCGAGAGCGCAGAGGACGAGGTGAGCACCAGCTCGGAGACGGAGCGGTCGGAGCTGTCCATGCAGCACAACTCTACGCTGCTCGTGCTGCAGTTCGCAGTCGAGCAGATGTCGCTAGAGGTAACTCCCCCGGGAGAACGGTTGCACTTGGAGCTCTCCGAGTTCACGCACTATTACACGTTGTACATATGCATATCGTGTTTATTTATTGCTATACTTGTGGTCTGGATTCTTTTGTATTTAATATTAAAATATTGCTAGTTTGTAGGTAATATAATCAATTAAGGAAGTACACGAGTGAATGTGAGTACCTCCTCAAACCAATTATGGTTTCGATGGTACAATATACTATGTATGCTTTGTTCATTAGTGTAAAGAACTTAATAAACAACCATAATAAATAAACTATAAAATAGAAAAGAGATATGCCGGCTATCCTATTCTGAAATTCATATTTTCTTAACTTCTCCACGATCGCTGCAAAGTATTCGCAACTTTAGAATTAAAATATACGTAAATATTTGCGAGTTTCCCGCCTTTTATACACTTAAACCCGCGCGGTGCACTATGCCTCATACTCCATTACTCTCGCAGAGCGGAAGGGCTGCATCTGCCCATTGGGAACTTAATATGCCGATCACGTTATGAATTTTTCGATTTAATCCGTTTCATTTCGATGTGCAGTAATTGCAAAGATCTAAAAAATGTGGTATGGCTGTGTCATGGACACGGCCGTGTGTTGTACGTGAATGCGTTTCTCCGAATCAAAAGATATACTAATTGCAAATCTCGATACGAAGCCAAATAACCTCAAAATGGCGGCGCTTCCCCCTCCGCCGCGCGCGGTGCGTCACTGTTCTCGTTTATCGTAATGAATTCTTTGATTTTTAGCAAGTGGTATAGTTTAATTTTGGATGTAAAGGATAGAAACTACAACGCCAAACTGTGTCTCCCAATTTGGTTACCTTTAGGTTTTTTGGATTGTCCCCGTATGGTAGCAAATTTGAAGGTGAATAAGCCTTTAAATTCAACGTCAACAATCATACGGGGATTATAGTAATATTATCTGTATAGGATTGTAAGGCAGTGTGGAACATGTGATGTGGAGAGTGTTACCGGGCGCAGGTGCAGTCGGTGGGACGCAGCATCGCGGAGGTGCAGGTGTGCGGCGTGCGCGCCAGTGCGCTCGTGCGCGCGCGCGACACCTCGCTGTCGCTGTCGGTGCACTCGCTGCTGCTGGTGGACGCGCTGCAGACCTACGGCGCAGACTTCGAGCTGCTCGTCGCCAGCCACAAGCACGTCGGGTGAGCTCACCTCGCTTGTATCCTATCACGATATCATTGTAACCAGGGGCCCAAGTCTCTTAGCTATTGACGAACGTCACGGTACAGCGGTGCTTCTGCGATGGAACTGCCTGTAATGTCTCATTTAATGTCGGCAGCCTGTTCGATCTAGTTCTCAACCGCAGTTGTATAGCAATCACATATAGCTGTGCTACGGCTAGCGAATGTTGCCGCTGAAAACATATTGAAAACATTATTTCTAAATTGCGTCAGTCAAAACATCAATACGCTGGATTTCTAAAACAAACATGATAAATAACTACTTTTTTAATCATTATGCTTCCTTAATTTATGGATCAGATTGCCAATGTACGCCACTGTAGCAACGCACTCGCAACATAATAGTTAAGACCAATTAAGTCAGAAATAATCGATAGCAAGCCGCCGGCCCGCGATGCAACCTAAATGTGGAGCAGACAACGAAACTGTCAATAACAAATTTCATACAATTGAGTTGCGATAACGCGGTTCGATAGCTTGGGCCCCAGATGTAGTATCTGGGTATCTTCCCGCAAAACCTAAAAATAAAAATAAAATCTATGTTGCGGTTTTGTTCTGTTCCAGCATGGACACTGCTTCCGGCAGCATCCTCGGCTCGGAGCCGACGTCCCCCACCTCCCCCACGTCCCCCACATCTCCGAACGCGCCGCCGCATGCGCACGCGCACCCGGCCGCGCTCTCGCACGCACTCTATTCGCTTCATCAGGGCGCGGCGTACAAGAGTAAGTATTCACATTTATCACCACTTCATTTGTAAGTATCCCCACAGTATCCCGATAATTAGACAAATGTATTTCACAATTAACCACCAAAAAAAATTGAATAATGACGTGAGTTTCCGTATAAAAATAATAAAGTGTAAACATTTGCTAATTAGTTTCATTTTTAGTATTTTGCAAAGCTTGATCGTTATCAGCAACAGAATCCATTGGTCCAAGAATAGAAGAAATCTTTTTTTTTAAATCGTTAGGGTCGTTTTCCTTCAATAATAAAATATTTAAAAAAATAAAGTTATATTTGCAGTTATTGTTTTTTATAAATCGATGGCATTACTACTTTAACGACCTATCTCTAACTCTAGTGGTTTCGGACTTGGCCATCACCGCCTTTCTCGAAAACCTACCCTGTATATGGAGTGCGCTAACTCCCCTTCAGCATTCCCAGATGTGGAACGCACCAGCCCCGCTCCGAGCTGGACGACAGGGGGAAGTGCCAACAATCCGTGGGGAGCTAGCGCGTTGGGCTCCAACCCGTGGGGCTCCGCCGCGGGGTACAACTGGGGCGCCGCGGGGCTCGTCGACTCCGAGGCACTGATCGCGGTCGAGCTCACTCTCGTCAAGGGAGATGGAGACATGGAGGACTTGAGAATAGCCAATATACTGTTCAATAACTTGGATATTATCGGTAAGTATTTCACTTTCGATCTTAGTTTTATATTTAGTTGCTGTATAAAAGACCATTAAAGTTTAATTCTACCTCCTATTAGCCGTTATGAGAAGGATTGAAAGTGGCTTGGTAGCCACCATGGAAGTAGTACCACAAATACGTACAACAAAAATGTGTAGTGACAAATATAGTGAAAAGCTAAACCGATCTAAATGCATCAACAATGTTTTTACCATTTCTGGAAGAACAAAAGTTCTACAATAAACATGTTTGGTCTTTATTGCGCTTTCCGCGATCAATGTTATATGAGAAAGACGTGTGCCTACTAGGTTCCACTTGTATAATAAAACTTTATGTCTTGCACTTTTTATATAGATGCGGTGTAGCATATCAATACGGCTTGTTATGGTCATAACTTTAGTTTGCACTCTAAACGAAGCAGATTGGTTTGGTAGTGCAGCCTCCCCACATTGCGATACAGTCACATACTATTGATTCGATCAATGCATTAATCAATCATCAAATCAATGCTTCAGAACACCAGACGCGGGGCGTGCGCGGCGCGGGGCGTGAGTAGCGCGGTACACGGCACACCGCAATACTGTAGGGCGGCGTGGCGTGTACACGACGGGCCCGCGTTTAAAACGCGTTCAGTCGGACGGGTAGCGCGCACAAAATTTAGGTGAAACAGTGTCGAGGTAGTGTTTTAAAAATGTACGATACAGATAGTGATGAAGAGGAACTGTTGTTGCTATTGGCTCTCCGGAAAAAAAGAACCTGGGTTCATGTTTTAAACACAAGAAGAAAGCCATTTGGGGAATATCATCGTTTGTGTAGGGAACTTGAAAGTCATGAAGATCAGTTTTTTATATATTTCCGGATGTCAAGAAATTCTTTTGAAGAATTGTATGGAATATTGTACAACGCAATTGTGAAAACTGATACTAATTTCAGAGAGAGTATTGAATCAAGACAACGGCTGGCAATATTTTTATGGTAAAGAACTAATCGACTTACCCTTGTCAATAATTTTACAAAATATATGAAACAAGCAAAATTTTTTGTCTGTGTAGATAATTACCTATGTAAGTAAGTAATTACGTATCCTAATTTTTTATACTATGTTTAATTCCAGACCGATTTTCTCCCACAACCTTAGCTTATAAGTTATATTGTTATAGTATTTGTCTCTGCAGTCATATAAACACTTATGTTTTCGCGCAAATTCAATTATATTCTCCGTAGAATCCATTTTAAATAACACAATTTTGTAATTATTTACAAACACTAGCACCCGCGTGCCCGCTAAACTCCCGCGACGCTGTCAGTGTGACGTGTATGTATGACAGCCGTAGTGATACAAGTAGCAAGCGCCCGCGACTGACGCGCCCCGCTGTCGCCGCGCGCGGTCGGTTTGTCGATTGGAGCGCGTTGCGCGGGTCGTGTGCGTCGCGGGTCTTCGGCGGACCCGCGCTTTTATTTGATGTGCCGTGTTCAATACATTTCGATGTAATACAACACGCGCGGGCCCGTCGACGGAACGCACCGTGCACGCCCCGCGTTTGGTGTGCTGAAGTTATATACCATTTTAAAACGTCTTTTGATGGTGCATTTCTTGATTTTTTCAAAACTAATATCATACTTTTTACTAAAGGAGTAAGTGGTCGTAAAATGTACTTTCAAATGTACAGTGCATTTAAAGTACAGTCCACGCGTACACCTAAATAATTTATTTTATTTGTTCGACTGATACGGAGACATGAACAGCTAACGTTACGTGAAACAGAACCATACATATGGGCTCTAATAGAAGTTAATTTTGATTGACAGGACATGATAGGGGAAAAGTAGTGTACTTAGATTTCTCTATGCAAGAAAATTGTTGTCAAACCATCTCATTACTGTCTGGAGTACATTTTCGGCATATCTACGAGTATGAGCGTGTATATGCATCGGCGTATGTAAACATTTGACAAGGGCTTAGATAAGTTCTTAAGTATACAGATAGCTTCCTCTATAATAGCTTTCTCTCATCAATACCATACTACTGAGGTACGAAAAAGTCAGCAGTCATTTTTCTGTAGCGCTCTCCAGTTATGGGCAAATTATGCGGTCATAACTTGCCGTAGTCGTTTATAAAAAAAAGTGGGGCAATTATTCCACCTGCTCATAAAGCAAGATGAAATGGCAAAACGTACTGACTACAAATCAGCTGTCAAATAGACAATCTGTAGAAATAATTTTGCCTGTTTAAAAATAAAAATAAAATTGTGTATAGGCAGAGATTATAAGCGTTTGTTATGGGGGCATAAGAGAATGCCGAGCCCGTTTTCTTACATTCACTGTTACTTTAGCATATCCAGTATATTATTATAAGGGTACGCAGTAGATACCTGCGTACCAAGACCCAACCCACTCCCGGGCTCGATTCTGTTATCATTATGAAGATAGCCAACGAATGTGTATCTGGTGCAGCCAACCAGGAGACGATAGTGGAGCTGATCGGGTTCACACAGCGCGTGCTGAGCGCCGAGCCGCGCGCGCCTGAGCCCGCCGCGGGCCCGCCCGTGTCGCCTCCGCCGCCGCTCTTGCAGGTGCGTCCGAGTGTGTGTGTGGGGACTATTGGAACTGTTGAAACTGTATATATGTGACTCAAATATGTGACGAGACGGACGACTCTTGCGTTTGATGGTAAATACCACGCCTGCACATGAAACTTACATGGATAACTTTCTACAAATATGTCATCTGCTTTCCCAAAAATACCAGATTATAGTTGTGGCAGAAACTGTCCACGTTCATTGGTAACCACGGCGGTAGTAGCTAATTGATCGGACGAGCCGCCATCTATAACTCAGATCGATCAATTCCTAAAAAGTCTGATATTCAGATAAATAGACAAACAAGTAAACTTATGGGTTACTTCTACTTCTTTCTTGAAAACTAAACTTGCTATTCCGACTATCCATACCGTTTAAGAGGCCTTTGAGATATCAATAGAAACGGTAAAACCATCATTCTTCTCCATCCAACTTTGAATGTCTCATTCTCGATGTCATTGTCCCAGTTTTTCATTTTCTCAAGAATACTCCATGACGATTACTGTTCAGAAGTCCGAATTATTTTAACCTTATGTTATTTATATTATTTTCTTATCTCTTTTTATCATGCAATAGGAATCCACTGCTGAATAATGTCTCTAACTGCGCGCCACTAAGCATCCAGCAGTACTCACATATTCCTCTTATATTCGTCTCATATTCGTTATTTTCAAAACGTTTATAGAATCTGCGGCTAATATGGCTACTCCATCTACACTCGAATTAGCTAATAGTACGAGGGGCGGCTGAAAAATTCTGAGCCTTAGGTACTTGCAGTGGCGCTACCTGTTATACGAGTTGAGCGACATGTAATTAGTATTTAAGGAAAGTTCTGGATAAATTGGGTCAGTAGAAACATTGCGTCGGGTCTCATCTATATACGACTTTCCGCAGTCGCATGGGATCTTGTACACACCTGAACCGTTAAGGGAGTCTTAGTGGGTGATCTAAGAAGTTGTCGCGTCGCAGCTTCCTGGGTGGACGAAAAATCGTTCTCATGCCCAACTTTGTCAGTCACCCCCTTCACAAGAGGCAGATAGACTGGAGACCGTTCCGCTGTAAGTGGTCGTTGTTGTTTACTTATATTGGCCCATTGAGTACATTGCTTTAAGACAAAACCGTTTATTATGTCATTAATATCCGAGCTAATATCTGAACTGCAAACATCACCATGTCTGAGTCACCGCAAAATTTGACGAAATTGGAGCATCGCGTCCATCGCATCATCACTAAAAAAAGATGTCAAAAGAATTTTTTGATGAAATGTCCACGGTATACCAAGAATCTGGACCATCGTTTGCCACAATAAAACGTTGGGCACTACTATTTCAGCAGGATCGAGAGTCCTTGGAAGACGACGCCCGCCCTGGGCGGACAAACACCGGCATCACAGACGATAACATCGGTAAAGTAAAGAAAATCGTATTGCAAGATCGTTGAATAAAAATATGGCAGATAGCAGAAGAGTTAGCCATCAGCAAGGAACGAATTGAAGAGATTTTGCACATGAATAAAATTAGTGCGCGTTGGGTGCCGAAAATGCTCATACCGCTCGACAAACAGCGTCGTGTTGAGACTTCATTGGAGTTTTTAGAATTGTGCAAGGACAGCTTGGATGAAATTTGTTGCCGGATCGTCACTGTGGATGAAACTTTGTTTCGACAATATGATCCAGAATCGAAATAAGAGTCAATGCAATGGATAGACAAAGGGGAAACACTGCCGAAGAAGTTTAAGGTGGATAAGTCGACAAGTTAACTAATGGCAACAATTTTTTGGGCGTCTGAAGGAGTATTACTAATTGGCTACCTTCCAAAAAAAACGTCGGAAGCTGAATACTATGCTGCACTTTTGAAAAAAATTCGCGAAGTAATTTAAAAAAAAGAAGGAAAATCAGCAAAGAATTCTTATTTTTGCAAGACAATGCGTCAGTTCACACAGCGCGCATTGAGAAGCAGGCATTGCGAGAAACAGGCTTTGAAATATGTAATATAATATTATGATCAGGCTCCCAGTGACTATTTCTTATTAAAAAAATTGAAGAAAGATCTTCGAGGGCGAAGATGATGAACAAATGAAGGCAGCCATAGAATAGTATTTTGAAGGCAAACACGCGACACATTTTTAGCGGGATACGTGACCTTCACAAGCGGTGTGAGAAGTGCTTTCAAGTAGTGGTAGACTATATTGAAAAATAAATTTAATTTAGATTTTTGTTTCAAGTTTTAATACCCTAGGCTCAGAACTGTTTAGCCGTCCCTCGCATGACACAAAAGGTCGAAACACATCATTAGGAGCCCAGTCCGTTGTTCCAAGGTTATGCAGGATGTTACACAAATTTAGCAGAGCAGCTGGTATTGTAGCGGAGTCACTGATTTGATTTCGCAAAAAAACATCTGATTATATAAACACATAAAACTAAAGTTCCTTTACCTAATTTAATTTTCGATTTTACTTTGTTTTATAATATATTTGTTTACTTATAGCATGTAGTGTTAGCCTGTAATTGAGTATGCATTAAACAAAAGTGAATTGTATGTAAATATATTTGCACATAATGTAGTAATCGTAGGTTCATCATCATCATCTCAGCCGTAGGACGTCCACTGCTGAACATACGCCTCCCCCATGATTTTCCAAAAGGACCGGTTGGAAGCGGCCTGCATCCAACGGTGCGGTAAATCGTTGTTTAACCGTAAATAAATAAAGAATGAGGTTGTGTGCAGAAGGAGGTCCGTACCGAGATCACGTTCGACTTCCACCGGCTGGGAGTGCTCGTGCTACGCGCGGCGCTGCACGACGGCGCCGTGGTGGCGCGCAAGATCGCCACCGCCACGCTGTGCGAGGCGCGGATACAGGCCACTGTCGGTGAGTCTCCCAGAGACACTACAATTTTAGAAATCTACTAAAAATCTAAGCAGAGCTGAATCCCTAGATTATGATCAGCAGCTGCCTTTGCAAGCAACTAACTTCGGAACGATGCTATCCATCCATTCTCCATATTGGAGGTCTATCCATCGGGCTATTAAAGAAAGAAGGGCCAAATAAGCCCAACTGGGTTCCTATGCCCAACCAAAAGCTTAGATTCAACCCACGTTCACGTTACGAAAATCAAAATGTGCGCGCAAACAGATTCCGATATTATTCCCGCGCGTAGATATATTATACCCCCCAGCAGTGAAGAAAAAGACTTTAGATTTAATTATGCGATAAGCACCACTGCAAGCATGTTTGTAGAAATAAAAATTGTGTAATCCAATATAGCTGTTGACATTCTCATTTATCGGCCCCCGACGAAACATCCATGAATGAAGGTACATTCCTTCCACAAGACGGCTTGGTAATAAAGTCCATGTGGTCTCTTCGGCTGAGAACCCCACCCGGCACTAGGGTCAGTTAGTGGTTATGCTGCCTATAGAACCGCTAATCCATAGACGCCTGGAACCAACATTCAATTGTGACACAACAATAGCATGTATTGATCCTAATAAACTCATCACACGTGTTACCCGACAGTATACTCTCGCAGCGTAATGTCGTGCGGATTGTTAGCTGCGGGGTTCAGCTGCTGATATAGATACCATCTTTATTAATTGAATGCTATTCGAGCCATATAAGAAATGGGCCTCCGCGATCTTCTAAGATATGTATACGAAGAAATACCCATTCTTTGTAAATCTTTTGTTTAACTTTGTCGTCTTTGTATAAATGTAATGTTACTTCTGCTAGAAAATTGTTTATACATATTAGTATAAGAAGATAGAATAAGTCCCGTTATTACCCGACTCTAAAAAAGGGCGTGACTAATGTCCTATTTCTGCATATTACAATGTCCTTCAAGAAGCCGTGTACACTTAGATTGAAATAGTCTACTAAATTAATATAATTAAATATGTAGCGGCTAATTGTGCGGGAGCGCAGCTATCTTAGAAGTTCAAAGTCGTCACCACGAAGAACTTACTACTATGCCCTCTCAGCACCTAATATCGGTTATTATTACGTGAAACTTTTACTTACTGACATCCGATTGGCATTGTCCGGAGCTCACTCGAGTATCCTAATAACAGTAATAATAGTTGAACGAGTCCGGTGGGTGCAAGAGTGTGTTGACGTATTGTATGTGCCAGACGGGCAGCAGTTGAGCGCGAGCGGGTCGCTGGGCGGCGTGCACGTGGTGTCGCTGTGCGAGGGCGGCGGCGTGCACTCGCGCGTGCTGTGCGCCGGTCGCGCGCCGCACCCCGCGCACCCCTCGCATCAACCTCCCTCCCTCGCGCCCGCCGACGACGACGACAAGGCGCTGCTCTTTACCATCCAGCGGACGGTCCTCCACGGGGACGCACCGGGTAACTCGCACTTTGTTCAACAACATTACTAATCAATCATCAAATTATTTACAATTTCTTCATGTTTTCTATAGTAATGAATTTCCATAGGAACGAACATATTGTTGTGAGCATTTTACAATCATACAGACGTTTTAATATCATAACATATTTGTGATGTACAATTAGTACTACTCTGTCAAGAAAGTACCGGGAAAAAATGATTAATACCCTAAATGTTACATATTCATCCAAATTTATTTTATCGCCAAACGATGCGCCAATGAATAATCCAATCAGCAAAACATTTTTAAACGTTTTCCGGCATTGGGCTCAGTTCCCGCCGCGAACTCTCCTTTATGTCTTCTACCGAATGAAAACGGGTGCCACGAAATGGTAATTTAAGTATAGGAAAAAGGAAGCCATATCTGGTAAATAAGGTGGTTGCTCGATGGTATATTTGTTGCTTTTGGTAAAAAAATCGATCACAATGTTGGCCTTGTACGAAGTTAGCCTTATCGTGGTGCAATACTCCGCCCCAAAATGGAAAACAGTTTTGCCAATCTAACAAATACAAAAAAATATAATTTGGTAACATAAACAAATCATCCATACCCGTTACTTATTTAATTGAATGCAAGTATTAATTTGTTACATTTCAAAATTACTTAACATTATAAGTTTTTAAATTCCTAAATAAAAGTTTAGAATTTTTACCATCACAAAGCCATTAAATTTATGGAATTGTAAATTTTATACATTTTATTCACTCAGATTTCTTCGCCTATAACATCAAACATTGCTGCTTCGAAAGACGAAACTGCTTCATCAGGACGTCGAAATGGGGCCCATTTCGTCTTCCATTCCACCTTCTGTGTTCAAATTTACTAAATACGATTTAATCTTTTCAAAATTGAGCTCTGAATTAATTTTAGGCCAGACCAGCTGAAACAGAGGTTCTCTTAAGGTCCCAAAACCTAACGCTCTTTATATTTACTTCCCACGACAAAATGTAGAACCAAAAACCTTCGACTACGAATGTACGACATTTATTACTGTATAAATCTGTATACTGTATATTGAGTGAGAGTGGATGTACGAGGTGTACAAATAAAAGATGTTTTATATTTACTGTTACTTTATTGTATTATGTTAAATGCTGAAGTAATGCTAGTGAGCCGCGCGCGACACGAAGCAGCCGCGGAGTATTGCGAACTAACTCAATTTCACGTAAATCGTGACTTAATATAAACTAATTCCTATTCTGTGTTCGGTGGCCCGAACATCTTCTCGGGCAAGAGAAAGAAAAAATACAAAATATAATTACTGAATCGATGAAAACAATTTATGCCTAGACCGTACACTAAACTGCTGATACAATATAAATGATATGCTAAGGTAAAAAAAGTATTAATATAATTAAAAAGGTCAATCAATAAATTAGAGAATGTTATAAAATACTCTTATCATACTAATATTCTTAAATTATGATGGTTATTCCAAGTCTCTTATTTTTAACACTTTCATTGGTATGGGGGAGGATGCTTTATTGACTTTACGAGAGTGAGACGGGGCTAAAACACTGGCACTGATACACTGAACACTAGCACTAGTACGGGCCGTGATGGGCGAGGGCTCGCGAGCCACCTCGGCTCCGCGGGACGCCCTCGCCGCGGCCGCCAGACGCCCCCGCCGGCGCCGCCACCTCCGCCACAGGAACACTCCTGCCGTTGATGATGCGACCGCCACCAGTAGGTACGAAATACTGTACTGATGGATGTCATGACTGGACATGAAAGAGTCCTCCTCCTCGGGAACCTGAGCTGCCTTTAATTCGTTTATCTGACTACGTATTTTGTTTAACGTTTCGTTGAACAATGGGACCTCTGTTTCATTAACGTTGTAGTGGACCAGGGGTATGTTAATTATATTGTTTATTGGTGCTATCTGTGGGGCATAGCTGTTTTGGTTTACTTTGACTATATTTGAAGGTTCATTCCGTGCATAACTTGTGTATTTGTTTCCCTTGACAACACATTTGTAACCTAGATCGACGATTCCCACTGCACTCAGCTGTTCGACAGAAACCCGATCCTCGCACATAAACCGTAGGACACAAATGCGGCAGCAATAATAGATGTAGGTGTTGACCTTATTCAATGGCATCCACTTGTTACGACACGTATCAGTGCTTACTTTGCATTTTTCAGTTAATGGGTCAATGATACACAGGCTTTGATTATTTTGCAAGCTGTATGTAGTAGTATGTATATGACACAGATAGTTATGTGCATTTAATTCGGTACATTGCTGTATTTCGGCTTTATCCATTGGAATAAAGGTATCTTTATGCAAGTTAATCGATACATAATCTACTACTTTATATAAGTCGACCAGTTGATCTTATATTGAGCGTAGATGTTTATGCACTTATCATTTTACCAGGCTTCCTTCGTGACAAAACCTCACAACAGATAGCACAGCAAACCCAACTCGGTTGGATAATAAGCGGTAAATGCTCTAATAAACAACCATATCACTGGAATGTCGTTATGATCACAAAAGAGGACATTCAACGATTTTGGGACATCGACGACATTGGAGACAGTTCCGGTAACATGTCCAATGAAGACCATCAATGCATTCTGCAGTACCAAACAGAAACCAAGCGCCTACCAGACGGACGCTACGTCGTACGATTGCCACTGAAACCAGATGTAGATGAGAAGCTGGGATCTTCTAAGTCTAAGGCTGTGGCCCAATTTCGACAACAAGAAAGAAAATTTATCAAAAACGAAGCAATTGCTAAACGTTATAAAGAAGTAATTGACGAGTATATACAATTAGGTCACATGCATGAATGTAAAGGTAACCAGACACCGACGGAATGCTATTTACCGCACCATTGTGTTTTACGCGACGACTCGACGACTACTTCCATTAGAATCGTTTATTACACTACTACATATCGTAGTATTTGTACGAGGTGTACAAATAAAAGATGTTTTATATTTACTGTTACTTTATTGTATTATGTTAAATGCTGAAGTAATGCTAGTGAGCCGCGCGCGACACGAAGCAGCCGCGGAGTATTGCGAACTAACTCAATTTCACGTAAATCGTGACTTAATATAAACTAATTCCTATTCTGTGTTCGGTGGCCCGAACAGTGGAAATGGAAATGCAGCAATGATTGTTTGTTGGTTTGTGGCAGTGGTGGTTGCGAAGGTGGGCATGCAGGTGGCGCGCGTGTGGTACACGCACTCGCCGGCGCTGGTGGCGGAGCTGGGCTCGTGCTTGGCAGAGTTCTCGCAGTACCTCGCCAACCTGGCGCGCTCCATCCGCGCCGCCGCCACCGACATGGCCATCGGCCTCGTGCAGCCCTCTTGCAGGTCGGTACACAATACAGGTCCGAGTCGCCCATGTTGCGTGTCCCCACAATCTTAATTCAACGTGGACTATCCAAATATTACTTGTGCTTTAACATTCCCTAGTAATGCAAAAATGCTGTGGTTTAAATTAACTAAACTAAATTAAATTAAAAAGAATTGATTTCAGACCCTCCATCCAGTTCACAATAACTACATAAATAAGATTAGTTTACGCGCAGTGCCTAACTGTAAAAATTGTAAATAAATATTTATGCCGAAACAGGCTGTATTTTTCAAGTAGGCTGATCAAATACTATTACTTATATAAGATAAATAAAGCGATAAATGCTCACAGAAGTTCGAAGTCTGATTTTGATCCAAAATAATAATGCCATTTTTAAAACTCGTTTTAAAATATCAAATCAAATACTTGAAAGTAATGTCAAATGGTAATCGATTTAGAATTTGAATTCAGTATTATCGATAAATATTTAAATTTATATGTGAATTTTAATAGTACTTTAGATAACAATATGATTGGCTTGTGTTCGCAGGGAGTCGCTGTACACGAACCCGAAGCTGTCGCATTCGAGCGACAGCGAGTCGCCGCGGCGGCGCGGTTCCAGCCTCGGCGTCCCGCCTGACGAGCCGTCCGGCTTGACCGCTGACAACATCGAGCTCAGGTCACCACGGCTACTACTTCGCTTTACTCACACTGACTGTCTCGTTGCACGTTGGCGATATTTTCATTACAAAATTAGTTTCCATTTAACAGACTGTTAGTGCTTTAAACATCATTTTAATTAAAAAAATATCTTCAGATTTAATTTTCCTAAGTTTAAGTGTTTCAAGATCCTACCGACTGCGCCAGCCAATAGGTTACGTAACTAAAATGTATACCAGTAACCGGAAATCATAGCATAGAACGATTACAAAAGTACAAACTAAAATATAAATTAAATTATATATATAGTTGCTATAGTTTGTCGATATCGCTAAAGAAGTGTCGTAGTGAAGCTGGTGTGTTCTGTGTCACTACAGCGTTTCGATCGAGTTGGAGTCCCCTGTGGTGGTGGTCCCGCGCGGGACGCACAGCACGCAGGTGGTGGTGGCACACTTGGGGCGCATGTCCCTCAGCAACCGCGCCGGCCCGCCGCGCCGCACGCTCTACAAGGTGCGCGTCAGGGACATCTCACTCGTCTCGGTAAGTATACATCCATATAAGTTTTGAAATAGACTTCAATAAAAAAAGGAAACATTTTCAGTTAATTTTAGGATACCGTTTGAAGGGGTGAATTATAATGTAATATATATATTAAATATATACATTACATCTACATTTTGAGGATTTCGTTACAAGGGTGGCATATTCTTGTAGAATAAAACCCTGTATAAACCAAAATTAAAAAAAAGAAGACCACGAAATCCAAATAAAAACTATATAGTCAAGTGTATAATATACTTGTATTTGTTGGCAATTTAATAGGCACTATTGTAATTTGATTACTTAGATTATGATGAACTATTTACTTGGTTAGAGAATTGCATTTATGCAAGACTTGCATGTAGCCAGCACATACATATAACAAAAATAACACGAAAACTACCGAACTGTATGGACGTACTGCAAGTTGATCTTGAATATAGATAGATAGATAGATAGATAAAACATTTATTTGCATCTTCAATACACACGTACATTCGATTATACACAATATTTTAAACATAATAACTAGTTAATTAAGAAACAGTTAAGTACAAAATTACCTTAATATTAGCAGCTTATTAAAAAGTACGTGTGTGTTGGAGCCTAAACAAATAGGTCATAGCTCAGCGAATAAAATTGCTCAAGGAGCAAACACTGATTTTCAGCTATAACCCTCGAGATGATGAGACGAAACGAGTCCATCATAAACAATGGGTACACTCATTCAAAATTTGTTAGAATTTACTAGATTAGTTAAGAATATGAGTAACGAGAGTAGATACATGATTGTGTGTGGTGATTATAACAATTATTGCATAAGATTCTGAGAACCAGAAAAGCCTACTTATGTGAATTGTAAAGTATGGGGGTAAGTTTATGTGCGCGTAGCCCCAATAAAAAAATAAAAATCAAAGTATAGACGGCATCTTACCTATTTCTGGCAAGCGAAGTATTTAGGAATGTTCTGTTTTTGTCTTTCTAAAATATGAATTTTTAATTTAGATTTGAAATTGTGTTTTGCATTGAGATTTCTTATAGGTGGGGGTATGTTATTCCAACACTTCGTCGCCAGATACCGGAAACTGCCAGTAAACGCCGCTGTTTTATGATTGTGATATAGAAGTGCTGACCTTATAGACCTTAGTAATTTTTTAGAGTTTCGATTTACAAACTTAATTTTGGCGTGCAAGTACTCTGGTTTCTCAAACTTTATAACGTCAAAGAGAAGTCCTGCTAAATGCAGCTCTCTACGAGAATCCATATTGAGCATGGAGGCACTGTTTAAAAAAGGAGTAATGTGACTTCTGGGAGGGACATTAAAACAAAACCGACAACAAGCGTTTTGCACGCGTTGTATTAAGCGCTGAGTCTTTCCTAGCAACCGAGGCCCATAAACAACGTCCCCGTAGTTGAGCCTAGACAATACTAATGCTTCACAAAGAGTTATACGCGACGATTCAGATAGTTGGTCCCGGATTTGGTAAAGAACCTTGAGGCGGTAAAAACAGTTTTTGACCATATTTAGCACATGACTCTCAAATCTCAAATGACTATCAAATATTATACCAAGGTTTTTGGCTTCATCTACACGATCTATTTTTACACCACTGATCTTCACATCTAGATCACTGCATATTTTAAGAATTTGCTTATTTGTACCCATGAGCATATACTTTGTCTTAGTAGGGTTTAATACAAGAGCATGACGCTTTGACCAGTCAGCAATTGTGTCCAAGTCCTGATTAAGCAATTTAACGGCTTGTGGTATTTTATCTGGCGTATCTGACAAGTACAGTTGCACATCGTCAGCATAACAGTGGTACTTACAATGGTTAATTACATTTTGGAGATCAGCACTGTAGATGATAAAAAGAAGTGGACCAAGTATTGAACCTTGAGGAACACCGCGATTAATGAGCCTAGGTTGTGAGTAAACACTAGAACCATCACTTTTGACTAATTTCACTGACTGATACCGGTTACTTAAGTAATTGCGAAACCACTTTACTGCATTAACATTTAAACCATAATATGATAGTTTTGCGAGTAGGAGGCGGATGTTCAGGCAATCGAAGGCACGTGAATAGTCTAGTAGAACTAGAACGGTACTACGACCAACATCTTGCTCTGCTAAAACATTGTCTGTGACATCAAGCAAAGCCGTTGCTGTTCCACGACCCTTGCGAAATCCGGATTGTAAAGGAGACAAGATTTTATTAATTTCTACAAATTTTGTAAGCTGATCGCAGACCGCTTTCTCGAGTAATTTTGAAAGGAATGGCAAAATGCTGATAGGCCGAAGGTCTTTTAGTTCAACTGGGTTGTCATTTTTGGGTATAGGAGTCACTAGCGCTTTTTTCCACTTATTGGGAACTATGCCTGTAATAATTGACTTATTTATTATAGCTGTAATTGCTTCTAGAGTACAAGGAAGTGAAAACAAAACCATATCTCTGGAAACTGTATCGTTTCCAATAGCATTTGATTTTATAGCCATTATATATTTAGACACATCCGTAAGACTGACAGGCACTAACTTAAAATTAGCGTTGTTAAATTTATTACACTCATAAAATGATAAGTCAGTGTCAGAAACAACGTTATCACCCAATACGTTCAAAAAATGGTCATTAATTTTATTCGGATCATTAAAATGGGTTGGCAGGGACTTTTCCATGCAGGGGTCGACTAGAATTTGTCTTTTTAAATTTTTCCAAAATGTTCTACTATTATTAGCTTCAGAATTAATTAATTTATCAAGGTAAGCACGCTTCTCGCTAGCAATGCTAGTTAACACTAAGTTTTTTAAGTCTTTATAATACTTCTTGTCTTCATCCAATCCTGACCTGCGATATACGTCGTGAGCCCCATTACGCTCATCAATCATCATTTTGCAGACATCTGTTACCCACGGTAGAGATTGACTGTTTCTCACAGTTATAGTTTTTAATGCTGCATGTTTATCAAAGAGAGCTGTTAGCATTGAATTAAATTTATCCACCATCATTTCTACCGTCGATAAGTCAGTTACTTCGTTCCAGTTCATTGCATACAAATCTTTGTTAAAATCATGCAATATTATATTATTGATTGGTCTGTAGGTAAACGTCCTTGGTGGGGTTTTAACTTTTTTTAAAGATAATGTCACATTAACCATAAGGTGCCCGTTGGAACCACTTATATTATTAACAGCGACATCACGCACTGGTGCATTAGTACATATAAGATCTATCAGAGTCTCAGTATGTGATGTGTAATGTGTCGGTTCACTCACAACTTGACGGAGGTTCATGTACTCGAGAAACTGGTTTAGTTTTTTAGTACTACTGTTTAAACCCACAAGCATGTTGATATTAAAATCTCCCAGCAAGACAATAAAATCGAACTTAGAGACATAATTAATTGAATCAGTTAGAGCGTCAATAAACGTATCCACATTCATCCATTGAGGACGATACGCAGTCCCTATAGCTAGACGATAACCATTTACGCGAGTGGATAACCACATTTGCTCAATCTGATCGTTAGGCCTAGTCAAATATCGAACATTAACGTTACGTTTAATATAAAATGCAAGTCCACCCCCCCTCCCGCTGCGCATGTGCAGCGGGCGCGGGGTGGCACGCATCCGGTAGCCAGGTACGGCCGGTGCGCGTGCTTCTTGTCCGCTTGGAATCCATGTTTCATTGATTGCAACCAAATCTGCATCATAGCGATTCATAGCAATAAGGAGGTCATCATGCCCCGTACCTAATGATCCCGCATTATAAAGACCTAACTTAATAAACTTTGACTCAGGACCTTTTAAAATGTAAAACACTAAGTAAGTGAATACTAATACAGCACCAATAAACAAGCGAGCGGGAGTATGTGAGTGTAATGAAAGTATTATTCGATAGCGAAAAATTCAAAATGCGTTGAATTTTCATTTCTACCCAGTTGAAAATTAAAAATACTGCAACACACACGTAAGTCAAACATAATTGGTTATTACGAATGGTTAATAAGGAACATGATGCAAAGGTTATAAAAAACGCCAAAACATAAATAAAGTTGTACAACAAATAACAGAATAAATTACATTTTCGTCTATGATTTTTAAATGGTTCAACAAAGATAACTATAGTAAACCAAAGTATTAGAAATCCAAAAAAGACGCTCGGTGAATCACCATTATAAGAGCAGATACAGTTTAGTCGAAGGTAGGTACACAAAGCATTATATACTATAGTTACTGATTGTAAAATATTGTTTGACACCCTCACGTAAACATAAATTATTATTAATATTATATACATGTAAAGACAACGGTGATTAGTCATTTTTAATAAGAGACACGCCAACTGTATCAGGCCCAAAAACCCGACGCAGGTCACTATCCATGCGTATACGATGACGCGGCGAGTTTGCGCCCTGTTGCCTTCGCGCGTATATCCTGCCGTCTCTTGTCCAGACGAACCTCCATCCTAATCTACTTCCGAGTTCGCGTGCCCGCCGGAATAGCTGCCTGTTCAGTTTCGTCAACCTCTCATTGACGTAGAACCGGCGGGGCGGAGCAGGCAACCCGGTGTCTGCAGTGGTGATGTCGCGACGAACACGGGCCGCCGCCAGCACCTGGTCTTTCAGGGCGCGTCTGGCAAGCCGCACGACAATAGGCCTCGATCGTGGCATAGATACCGAGTCTGATGGCTCCTGAATTCTTCCCACCCTTGTAGCACTCACTAAGTCTAACTCGGATAGTTGTACACCCAGTTTCATACCCAGTGTGGTGACAACGTGTACTAAATTCTCACCCTTCTCTTCAGGGATGCTTGTGACCTCTATATCATTGCACAACAATTCCTGATCGCGGTCATTTAGATCACATTTTAATTGCTCGATTGTATCCAACAGCATACCATTACTCGTCAGTGCACTCCCTTCGGCTAATCGACTTTCAAGGCCACCCACCCGGGTGTCCAGCTTATCAATCTTACGATCGCATTCATCGATTCTAAGCGTCAAACCGGACATAGTATTATTCAGTAATTCCATTTGAAGACGTGTGGCTCTCATTTCTTCCTTGAACTGACGTACCTCCAATATAAGCAATTGCAAATCTGTTGCTTCTGCGGTTACATTGTGCACCGTACTCTCGTCGAACACCTCTTGAGGACTCACCATTGCTGCACCCCTATTTTTATTGACGCCCTCCATACCGGCACGCGCCGGAGTGTGGGTGTTGTCGGTTTTAGGCTGCTTGCTAATACAGAGCACACACTTCCAATTAGCCTTTTGTTCTTTCGTCAGGGAATAAAACTGACTGTCTTTTACATTTGCACATTGAATGTCATAAGGTTGTTTACACCTGCTGCACTTAAGATACTTCCTTCCCTCAATAGGGTTCTGGCAACCAGTACATTTAATTTCGTTCGCCATTGAACGTAGTTAGGCAAAAGCAAATGCAAAAAGTTAAGGAAACTTGGATACTAAATGTTTGCAGTACAAAACTTTCGGTGGAGGTGAGGTTTGAACCACCCGCTCACAGTTGCGAGTCCAACGCTGACACCGCTACACCAGACGATCGTTATCAATACGTGCGAAAAAAGGCAACTAAAGCGTATGGTCGTACACTAGTCGTGGTGCGAACTACCGGTTATTGCTAACAATGTACACTGCATGTATTGCGGGTATAACTCGAATGTTTTTGTTTAATAATCGTTCAATTTACACACAATCACTTGAAATTCCAAACCAACACATACACCAATTGATAGATATGATTTTAAGGATTACACTGATATATAGTTTACACTACCAAAGCTGTTTATACTGCAGTTACGAATTTTAACAAATCCTCAAGTAAACAGACGTGTGGTCAGTAACTCGCTCGACTACTACTCCCGTAATATGTTCGACATAACAGTGTTTAAGTGAAGTGCACAGTGGAAAAAGTATTTTGGCTTGCAAATTACAGGGGCTACTTCACGCTCTATCACGTAAATATCATAAAACTCTATACAAATTAGTAAATGAAACTACAACATTTCATTGTGATTTATCATACTCACATTTTCACATCTTCCTATGATACGACGACAAGGAATTTGCGCCTGACACATTCAATTAGCAAAACATAAAAACACATTGCTCTAACGATAACGATTACCGGTGTCCAGGTACACACGAGTGGCTAAGTTCGGACCCACTCGTTATCGTGGGTACTTGTGAGGAATGTCAAGATCAACTGATTACTAATGAACCAATATCATGCTGTCGCTGCCGTAAGGAATTTCACCTTCGTTGTGTGAATATAACTAAACAAAACTTTAGTGAAACACTGTTTTAAACTATCACGGTTGTTCTCTAAAGTTATATGGTTACGGGAAGTCTTCCCGTGAACATGGTGCATGTAACTGCGCCGAAATATCGGGAACTCACTCCACAACCTTACCGCGGTAAATATCCCGTTAATAATCATATAACGTTAGAAAACTTTAGTGAACTTTCTAAGTCAATTAAATCAAGTTGGAAATGCCCAGAGTAAGTATATCTGGATGTCCTAATATAATGTAAGCCTGGCGAGGTGTACTAATTGCTGTTGCAAAACGATTACACTCCTCAAGAACACACAAAAATATTTATTTATGTGCACGTGCAGTTTATCTTCCTTCACCTGCTACGCCATCTAGACTTGAACCTGTAGTAGATGAAATCGATGTAAAAAGGTGTGAGCTCAGCAACTGGAACGTTATTGTACTACGGGATTTTAAAAATGGGTCCCAATTGATACATTTGATGGTAAATATTTTCCATTACAACCTACACAATTTAGTTTTAATATGGGGCAAACTTTTGAATAGTTATACCTAAATATACGGTCTCTTTCACATTACTTAAATATTAATTTCATGTGTGATATTTATATCTAGTGGTTTGCTATTATAAGTTCCAAACTCAATGAAGTTTGTCTTGCCTAAGTTTGCTGTCAAGTTGTTTTTACGTAGCCAATCTAATACATCGTGCAAAGTTTTATTTGCCTCCTCTTCAAATAACAATTTTTTCCGATTTAACAGTGGTATCATCAGCATGTACGACATTGGTGTTTTGTGGCATCAAGTAAATCGTTTAGGTAAAGAAGAAACAGTAGTGGTCCTAATATACTGCCCTGTGGAACCCCGAGTTCATTTATTCTAGATTGGTAGTGAATCGTCCTTTTTTATAGAACCTACTATTTTAATTGTTTCCACTCTTTAGTGTCGCTTATATAAATAACTCTGTCTGTATCCATTCGTTAGCTTTTCCGCTGACTCTATACTTGTCCAGCTTGAGATGAAAAATATATGAGACACGAAATCAAGAGCTTTACTCATATCTAAACATATTTTCGGCCTCATACATATTTTTTTTTCGATTATTATTTTCTTTTCTTCGAACTTAATTGGATAAATAGGAGTGTCGGCTGAGTAATCGACTCTGGCTGGAGAATAAAGTAGATATTCTGGATAGATCCCTTATTTTGTTTACGTGAAGAGCCATCGAGGCTGCATGTAGTTTTTGGATAATGTTGTTTTTATTTTTACTGTACTTCAGTACAAGGTTCAGAGCTTAGTGGTAGACTAATCCTTATTGTGTATATTCATGCTGTGCTTACCTTTAATTGGATTGTAACATATGACTCTTACTTAACCACTAAAACATGTTAATTATGTTATTTATAAACTGTCTCATTCTGTTGATAATCCAATAAAAATATGATTAGGGAGTAGGTGTCGGGTAGCACAGTAATTTGTGTGTTGTCGCAGCTGGACGTGGCGGAGACGCTGGCGCAGCACTCGCTCTCCGCGGAGAGCATGCAGCAGGTGTACGACGTGTCGCGCGGCCGGCCCGTGCTGCACGACACGGCGCTGGAGCTGCTCCTCAACCTCGCCGACACCAGCCAGCACCAGCCCTGTCAGGTGACACCTACACACACAAACACACACGCATTCACAAACATGTATGTGGCCTGTAGTGGCAGCACTGAAAGCGCCGTGTAATGTTTTATTTTTAACCGAATTCAAAAAAGGAGTAGGTTATATATTCGATAGTATCTATTTTTGTAGTGTCCGTTAGCTGATGTTTTCCTCATTTGTGGACTGATTCTCAACATTATTTGTTAGGTAGAGTATACTTCCGAGGTGGTCGAATTTAATTAAATTTCATCAAATTTGTCCAGCAGTTTTTGACTTACATTACAATAACTGAAAAGTGTTTCGCCTATCTTGATGATATCATCATTGACGGCGAATGACAATCGATCCTGTAAGTAGCTAGGCTGTTTCATAAAAACAGTGCAAAAAAATGTACTTAAAAATGGAACCGGCTTCAACACCATAAATTGTGAAATACCTTGTATGTCGGTACCATGCGCACAATATTGTGATAACAGGTACTTTTGAACTATCATAGTACTGATTTCAACTAGTCGGTTTCATTTTTTTGGTATTTTTTTTTGTTAGAAAGTTAAATTTTGATTGTTGTACGGCGTCATGATTATTGTTTGAGCTTTTGTTAACGATGTAAGGTGTGTGGTCCTTAGTGCGTGGTGTCCGGTGGTGTCGTGGGCGGGCTGCAGGTGTCAGCGCGGCGCGACCAGTACGAGCAGCTGCTGGACACGCTGCGCTGGGTGTCGGCGCCCATCGTGCCGCCGCACACACATGCCGCCGCCGCCGCGCCCGCGCCCAACGTATGTACTCCCACAAACAGCCACTACCGTCCACACGGCGGGTGCACACGTTACCTCCAAATGCTACGCCGATGATGCATCTTCTTGTTTATTTATCCGTATCGTAATCCAATAAGTTTGCGAGTGAGTACTTCTTCACGCTGATATGATTTACCGGTTTTGTATGAATTTTGGAGTGGAACTAAGTTATACCCAAAATCAATTAATATGCAGTAACACTTTGTGTCCCGATTCAATGAACAGTTATCGACGAAGTCGCAAGCACTAGTATTAAATAAACAACTAAACCAAAGAGGTTAGTTTTCCAGAATGTATTACATTTTATCCATATTTGATTACATCCGGCTCGATGGACCAACTACAAGCATAGAACATAGATGATGTTACAAGGATAGAACGTAGTACTCTGTAGTATAAATAGTTGAATTTTATTGTCAACTAGCAACGCTCCGCGGTTTCACCCGCGCGGAGATGGATGATGATGATGAATCAAATATAGCGTTACTCGGGCATAATATAGCTTTCTACTGGTAAAAGATTTTCCGAACCGGTTATGTAGTTTTTGCATTTATCCGTTACAAACAAACTATCAAATCTTTTATCAATATTATTAGAGTAGATGATGGTTATCACCAAGGTACAAATAATGTGGCCTAGTTAGTACCGGTGTTAATATTGCATATTTAAAAAAAATTAAAAGTAGTATTTGGGACATTACTGTAAGACATATTATATTGCAGACTTTATTGTAGATATTGATGTTTTCTATAAAACTGCAGTTTATGACTTTGCTCTATTGTTAATAGTTTCCGCAGCGTACGCGATATATGTATGTATTTTTTTCACACCTTGGGTTATATTTAACATTATCGAAATTCTCATGCGGATCCGTAACTTTTTGTAAATATTATATTGCCTATGTTACTCAGTGATAATGTACGAGTAGCTTTCCAACGGCAATTTTAATCTGTCCAGTAGTTTTTAAGTTTATTCTTACATAAAAAAAATAAAAAAATCTCTTCTTAATAACTTTATCTATATTGTCAATAAGTCTATATTATTGATCGATGGATAACTCCCCTTCTTCAACGCGCCTGTGTATTCCCATGATAATCTCGCAGTATGCGTCCTCCCACGTAAGCGCCGCCAAGAGTCCAAACAGACATGTAATTTAGCAAATTCTTATTGGATGCGTCATAAATGAAAGAACTAGAGTAGGTATGGCAGGTGACACTTGCAGGTGTATATATCGTGCGTTATATTGCAGAGTGCTGGCGCGGGCGTGGTGGTGGACCCGGCGGTGCCGACACTGCAGCTGGACCCGGCCGTGCGCGCCGCCGTGCTGGCCGTGCCGCCTCCCGCGCCCGCACCACCCGCACCCGCCTCCTCCCGACCCGCGCTCTCTTCCGCTATACTGCTCATGGGTCAGTACTGCCACTAATAATCAAAAACTGGCCATGTGTGAGTCAGACTCGCGCTTTGAGTGTTTCGTACTTTCATACCTTTCTTACTTACTGCAGTGGCGCTACGATCCGAAGTGGATCTTGCCCTCCGACACTATAAAGACTGCCAGGCTTCTCTGTTAAATGCCGTTTCAGTAGTAGACGGCCTGAAGTTCGCGGTGATCTTTTTGAACTTCGTCGTTCCAGCAGCGGTACGACCGTTCTTCGGCCATTCGATGACTCACATAACTTTCATACCATTAAACAATGATTATATGAGTGCGATCCCCACTCGCGCTGCACTAATCCATGTTATTTATCTACTTTGCACGATAACTTTGTACATTGCGCTATAATCACACCAACTTAGACGCTTGTACGCGTTCCGCCTTCACGATAGACTAAATACAACCATTGTTTGTACAACATACAATGTTTGTTGTACGAGGAATCCTCTTACTTTTTACCTTTTTGGTTTAGATAGTATTTGTTGGGAAATCTGCCTTAACAATACTGATTCTGCGAAAATTTTAACCGGCTGCTTATTAAGTTCGAAAGAGGCTGTGCTAAATACATAGCCCTATTAAGATAGGTTATGTGGTCGTATAGTCTCGTAAGTACAAACAAAACTTATTTGAGCTTGTGGTAACCCAAATGAGCTTTGAGACCTATAACACACTAGTCACGACTCGTAGCTGTGAACAAAACAGTCCAATAGCTACAACACATAACTAAAACGGACTGTTTTGGTTGCGAGTGTTTTATAAAAAAAGCCGACTATGAGCTTCCCGGCTTTGATAACAGTCGGTTTCGGACCTTCGAAAGTGTTAAAAACCGTGTTCAAACAGACCAGAAGTCCGTAATATTTACCGCGATCTTGATCTCTCTTTTGAAGTCCTTCGTAGTGCTTACTCTGTCACTCTTTTTAATAATAGTGTTTCTTATTCTGCTCATACTCGTACATACATGAGATGCAAATCTTGTGATATTTGATGTTGTGCTGGAAATTGATCAAAGCAAGAGCTTTCTTCAGTTAAAGCGTAGGTATATTTGAAAAAGCACTACTTTTCTTAAACATTAAATGTACCTATAGAAAATATAAACGTGTAATAACAAAAATATGTTTTTAGTAAATTTCGAGTTGCCGATGTTCAGCGTGGAACTGCGCGCGGATTTAGGCGAAGGCGAGCGGAGTCTGGTCGACCTGTCCTTCCGAGAGTTCGCACTCAACTATAAGAAAACCAATGAATACGAGACTACGCTGCAGGTATTTGTGGTGGAATTTATTAGAATTTTCATTTCTGCGACCTTTATTTACGCTTTTAAAACAAAGTAAAGTTGCGGAGTGAACTTTCTCATGTATTGTAGGTCCGCAGGTTTTCTTATTTTATTGTTTCAACATTATTGGCTGATGTTTGTAGGTGTCGCTGCACTCTATAACTATGGAGGACCTGACCAAAGAGCCGGACTCGAAGCACCGCATGATGATGGTGTCGCACACGCCGCAGATGCCCCCCAAGGCGGTGTTCGTCTCCAAGTCCAGCCCCGACTTGCACTCGGGCCGGGGGGCGGGCGGGGCTGGGGTGGCGGGGAGTGACGTCACGCTGCGGCGCCGCTCCGTCTCGCTGCCGAGTCGACTCAATGTCCTAGCTGAGGTACGCATCCTTCACTCTGTACCAATGTACGCTTGAGATTAGCTCCGAGAATTTCAAAAATTGCGGTCTTTTAATAAAAAATCATAAAAATTCTGGTTCCTTATATTTTTTGAGGTGCGAGTATATGTTCCTCGAGTTTTAACGTGTTACAATAAATCATTAACTCTTAACTGTTTGTGATGGTGCACGAGTGTAGTTTTATGATACAAAATCAAGATAGATTACTGCCAAGTGTAGTGTTCTACAAGTCAAATCGAATCAAAACAAATATTTTATTTGCAAGAACTACGTGTGTAGTAGAGATCTTATAAAATACAGGACACATGTATTCTGCCTGTTGGCAGACGTGCAAGTTTTCTATATCTAATACTATTACAATATTTAAAAAAATCTAAACCAATAATTTCGAAA
The DNA here is from genome assembly GCA_917880725.1 of Selenia dentaria. Lineage (NCBI taxonomy): Eukaryota > Metazoa > Arthropoda > Insecta > Lepidoptera > Geometridae > Selenia > Selenia dentaria. Next base: position 41,862,374 of record OU862878.1, read on the forward strand.
TTCCTGTACAGTATAAAAACAATTTGCAAGAAGCCATTCTGATTTGAAGTTACTTTAAAACATATTCCCATCCAAGGTCTTAATGTCATCTGGTAAATAATGAATTAGAGTTATGCACATATTATATAAATTCCTTTTATATAAATCCTTACGGGCAGGTGGTTGATAAAGTAAATTCGCGAAAAAATTTTGTCCACGTTTTTTTAAAACATCTGACTGTTGTTTGACTAAGACAGAAACACCTCTAATATACATACACGATAGAGGAAGTATATTGATTGCTTTAAAAAGAGGCCTGCAGCTATCTAAAAACCACTCTGTTTATGACTATTACACTACGCTTTTGTATTTTAAATTCTCAGCCTATGTCGACTGAGTTGCCCCATACTATCAACCCATAGCACTAATACAAAATACATATTTCCACACTTAGTAACAATTGTAGTGTCATCTGCAAAAAAGTAAACATTTATGGGGAGTGGCTTCAGGAAGGTCGCTATATATACTAAGAATAGTAATGGGTCCAGTATACTCCCTTGAGGAACTCCTGTATTATTAATTAAAAATTGCGATTTAAACCTTAGTTTTGTTAGTATATTTTCTTTAGTTGTAATCATTTTGGATATTACAGTATATTGTTGTCTATTTTTCAAATAACTAGCTATTCATTTATTAGCTTGCCCTCGTATGCCATAAAATTCTAATTTATACAATAGCATGGAGTGATTAACAAAATTAAAGGCTTTCTTCATATCCAAACTAATGGATATTATAGGAGTACCCTCATTTATACTCTCTGTTATATATTTAACTAAATCAAAACATGCTAGAGTAGTTGATCTTCCTTTTCGGAAACCAAACTGTTCTGTACGTAGAAGTGAAAATGTTGTAAGGAAGCTATTTAATCTAACAGGCATTGCCTTTTCTAAAACTTTCGATAGAATTGGGACTAATGTTATTGGACGATAATTATTTGGATCGGATTTATTACCTTTCGTGAATTTCACGTTTCACAGTTGCATCTCGGAATGAATAACCCACAAATGACATACGCGTTGGATGGCCTAACCTAAAACTAGCGTGATGAATGGAAAATTTACAAACTGAATCAGTCCAATAGTTTATAAAAAGACGAAAATCCGCTGCACTTGTACATGACGTTTAATTGGGACACCAAAATTGATTTTGCCAACGAACTTCTTGTGATAAATGCAACTGGATGTATCATTCGCCTGACAAATGAAGTGATACGTACAAAACAATTATTCGTTATGAAGGTCTGCGAATATACAGCGGGTAACAAAAAGATGTAAATATTAGAACCACACTCGCTGGCGCGTGCATATAATTGGGACCACCCTAACTACTGCATAACCAAAGTTTTTGTGAGTATTACAAGCAGGTTCATCCCTTAAAAACTAGGCTAAAGGCGGTTATTACCTCTAGAATCTAGAAAAGGTGGCGTTGCAGAGCGCATCCACCCCTACGAACTCCAAGAATATGTATGTCTTGTACTTTGTATGAAAAAAATCTTAGCGATTTGATTCGACTCACAGAGATGATCATCTCTGTAAAGCTAGGCCAAAAACGGCAATGACCTACTCACCTACCTAGTCTACATAATGTAGACTAAGTAAACAACGGCCCTGAGCGGGGCCTGGGCGGGGGGACAGAGGTGAACGAATAGGTGGCGTGTGGATTGGTAAGTGCATTGACCCCAACGAACTCCAAGAATAGGCATGTCTAATAGGGTCTCCAAAAAATATTCGTATATGCAATATTTTTTTTCCTTTTGAAAAAAATATAAGCGATTTACATTTTGATACTTTGCCATGTGAATCCATCCGTACCTGTTCTGCACACCTGTATTATTGCACCTTATTGTTACACGCTGTATAGTCAATATACTGACTATGGTTTTCATTGCACACGTGGTATCGTTTAATTGCAGAGTAAAGAGTATCTCAACAAGCGACAGGACAGCAAGTGTGGGCCGACACCCCCGTGCTCCCCCGAGTGTGGGGTGGGGGCGGGATCGGGGATGGGCCTGGAGGAGGACGGGGACGGGCAGGGGCAGGGAGAGGAGGAGGAGGAGGGCCTGTGTGGAGACGACAACCTGGTGTGGGTGTGGGTGCACACACGCGACCCGCAACACCCCCAGTTCCACGATACATTTAACAAGGTCTTTAACTGACTTTTTTCTATTTTGCTTAGACTGAGTTGACTCCTTGCTGAAGGCCCCTTGTTCAAACTTCACCTTGTGTTTCATCGTCTTTGATTTAGTTTTCATCTCTTTCAAAGTCCCCAGCGCAGACTTTTTCGACTAATAGTAATATCGGCTTAATTTATCATGTTCTTTTGAGAATGTGATCTATAGCGTAATGGGGGTATGATCGTCAGCCTATTCGCAACTACCACGATCGTGGCGTCGTCGTGGCTTTTTCTAGATTCCATCTAGTATAAGTATTTTGATTAAAGCTAGGTACATTACCAATGATGAGGCTGTTGCATGCCCCCATCGCATTCTCATCTCTAGTTATCAAACTTCAAATTATTGCCCATTAATAGAAAGTAAATCTAACTGGAGACTCACTGATGCGTGTCCGATGTTAAGCTGATGGTCCAACTGGGTAAAGCGATGCTTTTGCCTATTTATTGTCTCATATTTCACGGTACTAAACACTCCTTATGAACAGTCCTTACTCACTGCGATTCTTAACGTTCACCGTTCCGATAATCAAATCGTATAACAATTAACACTTTCAACAGAACATTAAATTTCCCCTTACCCGCAACGCAAAACCACGAATTCAACATAACATATATATCGCGCACCGCGTCGATTACCTGGCCCAAGTTTCGCTTGCAGACTGGCCTCCCTGCGCCGAACGAGTACCGACTGAGCTTGTTTCCAACCGCGCGCTCGTCTCCGCGTTGAGTTTATTCCATGCAGTCCCGAGCAATACGCAATAGCGGCCGCGCGATAACACATACACTTTCTTTACTAAATAGGATCCGGGTCACCTTAACAGCAAATGCTGCGTTTTGTTACGAGCTGGCAATTATTGAGTTGTGATTTAGTTACTGGTGTATCTTAATCAAAAGGCCATATGGTTTCCTCTCGCGGTGCAGGTGTCGAAGCTGACGAAGGTGGAGTTCAACTGCCTGAACCTGGTGGTGAGCATCGACAGCTGGGTGGCGGTGCTGGACTTCTTCGGCGTGGCCGGAGACGAGCCGCCTGAGCCCGCCGCGCCCGCGCACACGCACCAGCCGGGTGAGCCTCCCTCCGCACCGCACGCCACCAACCATCACAACACTCTCCCGCGCGGTTACTAAATATCTAATAAGCCAAAACAAACGTCACAGAAATTATTATAACTGAGTCAGCTAGTTTGGGATAATCTGAACTTACTATTTAAAGATTTATTTTTGGAAAGAAATCAGTTACAGTATTTGAAGGAAAGAAAACATTTATTATTTTATTTTACTCAACACCCAGACCATTCTAAAATGATCAAACTATCATTAATATGTACATAACTAGCTAAATATCATCTGCCTGTAAAGCCTATTATTTTATCGGAATGCGGCGAAGCTCCAGAGAGTAATGTGTTGGGCATGTGTCCTGTGTCCGCTCGTAATGTATTCCTTTTGCAAACCTAACGTGTGCTCATTCTGGTTTAGATTAACTACAATTCGGTCGTTTATAAGAAAATTCATTCCGCTTTTGGTTTAATCACACCCGAATTTTTAAAAATGTTGGTTTTGATCGTTTCAGAGAGCACGACGTCCGCAGAGCCGGGCAGCACCCAGACGGAGATGTCGATCCGGTCGCTGGCAGTGGTGGTGGTGCCGGCGCGCGGCGAGGCGTGCCGCGCGCTGGTGTCTCGAGTGCGCGTCACGTCGCGCGGGGAGGCGGGCGGCGCGCGCACGCTGGCGGGCTCGCTGGGCGCGCTCGTGCTCACCGACCTCACGCCGCACTCGCCGCTGTGGCGCGACCGGCTGCGCACGCATCGCCAGCACGCGCTCACCTTCCACTACCGCAGGTAACGTGCCTCACTTCGTCTACATCATGCACTAATCTCGTCTTTTAAAAAAAGATTATCCATTCTATACTTTACATACCAAGGTGCTGGCAAGCATTCCTTTTCGAATACGAAACTCCTGGCAGTGTCGTATTAGTAAACAGCCAAAATAATATTAAAATGTCAATGAAGGTACAGTTCGAGGCACGTAAGTTGAACCAAAACGGTGGTCGTCCACGCAGGTACAGTTATGAACAAATTTGAAAGACGAATACTTACCCTGCGGTCGTTAAAAATTAAACGCAAGTTAAACGAAATATCATTATTAATAAAAATAATATCGTAATTTCCTTTCAAATCATTGTATTCATCGAACAAAGTGGTGTGTGAAGTAACCGTTAGGTATTATTAAATAGAACAAAATTATAGGAATACTAATCTTAATCACTATTATTCATAAGCATAACCTTCTACATAACTTTTAAGTGATGTTCTAGAAGTTGGACAAAGAGTTGCGATTTCATCTTCTGTAACAGTTGAAGAATCCAATTCAAAATCACTGCTATCAGAATCTCCGACTGGGTTATAAAATCTTCCGTCATATTGTCGATGACGTGTTCTCTTTTGACGTAAGCTTCTTTGTTTGTATTGACGCTATAGTACAACTAGTTTATTCATTAGCGTTGTATTCTCTTAAAAAAATATTAGGTCAAATAACAATTCCACTCGCCTGTCTCCTTAAAGTTGGTTGTGGTCTTGTCATTTTCTCTAATTAAAATTAATGATCACACATTTGACAGCTACATACATGTCGCAGAACTGATACCTTTTTGTGCGATTGGACCCCAGGGTCACGCGGAGCGTGCGCGGGCAGCGAGGGGCGGACTCTCAAATACATTCTGTCAGATAGAAACATGATAAAATTTGCAACAATACTTTCCTGATAGTTTCCGATTGTGTGAGTGTTTACCTCCCAGACTGAGCGCAGCGGAAGCGGCGACGGCCGGACACGAGTGCAGCCTCAAGCTGGACATGGGCCCCGTGACGTACGTGCACACGCGCCGCTTCGTGCTCGAGCTGCAGGCGTTCGCGAGGGACTTCAGTCTGCTGCGCCGCGTCATCGCGCAGGCGCGCCTCAAGGTACGCACTACTGGCCGCACTAGTGTAGCCAACTCTTATTAACTCATTACTCAGATTTGTCATTATCAAGATGTTAGCATGGCACTGTTATGCGGTGGCTACAAAACTCTCTTCCAAGAGCGCCATCGAGAGATTACCCTGTGGCGTCAACCTGGCGCAATTAGTCGCCTCGAGATGGAGGCCAAAGGCAAAAATAAATTCCACCAAAAAGAGTTAGTAAAGAAGGACCTGCATATTACGTCTTTCTTAATCGGCTCGACTACGATGGCAAGAAGACGCATGGGCTGACAGAAATATTCAACATGCCGAACTTCAGAGTCGAGTGGTGGGTATCGAGAGTCGGAACGGTCCCACATTTCTACCGATGCCAGACGTTCGGTAACCTCAGGACCACTCTTTTTGTACTCTCGCACGCGCTGCTCCCGAGAAGCGCTCCACATCGACTGAATCCCCAAGAGCTGGCTACCGATTGACAACCCCCGCACCCCTCGGCGTCGTTGCGTAACGCAGTAAGCTAAATAAATATAAACTTTCTTTTGAGACACCTTGTATGGCCTCGTCACTGTAACCTACAGATAAATAGAACTGCCTAGCAGTTTTTAACGGTTGTACCTCAAAAGAAAAATGAACCCTTATAAGCTCACTTTGTTGTCAGGCTATCTGCCAAGACCCTCTTTTTGTCAGATTAGTATGGTTGGAATTTATATCAAATACTCGGGTGCACGCTGCCTTTCAGCTGGGAAAAAATCTAATTTGTAAGTCAACGCGATCAAAGATACCCTACGTCGCATATATTGAGATTTCACAAGGTAATCAAAACGTATAGGGTACTTTCCCGTTAACCTAGAATCACGAAACTTGGCAAGAAAAAAAAGTAAAAAGTGAAAACCGTAAATATGTGGTTTAATAACCATAAAATAAATTAATTTACTATTACAAATATATTACTTGCTGTTGGTGCAATAATTAACTTTGTCCTTTATCCTATTTTCTCTTTTAGTTAGAGCTTAAGCTGAAAGAATAATGTTTAATGCTTTATTAATGTCCGAAACCATCGGTGCGATTCGCATTTAGTCAGTTTTCTACCTACTTCCAAAAAGGAGGAGCTACTCATTTCGACTGTATTTTTATCTCAAAACTTTCGATAGGATGAACCGATTCTCAAAATTGTTTTTTTGTTTGAAAGCTGGTGCGTCTCATTTAAATTTCATCAAATTCGGCGCTGATTTATTTTATTTTATTTTATTTTACACTATTAGGAAAACTACAGCTTTATAACAGGAGTTCCATAACATTCAGCAGTATACAGTTAAAAGCTATTAAAAGTTTCCTCGTTTATGTTGTTTTTCTTCCGAGCAATTTACAGAAACTGTGGAATAGTTGTGTGCCGTGTGCGACAGGTGAGCGCGGGCGGCGGGTCGCACGCGACAGGTCGCGCGACGCGCCTGCTGCTGGCCGTGTCGTGCGCGGCGCCCGCCATCATCCTGCCGGTGTCGGGGCGGTCGCGCGCCGCGCTCGCCGCGCAGCTCGCCACGCTCCACCTCTCCAACTGCTTCCGGCTGGCGGGGGACGCCGACACCGTCAGCACAAGAGCCGATCCCGACTGCCGTGAGTCTACACTACACACTAATTACATTTACACACACTAATCACATATTCTTTATTAACATTTCAGGCATTATTTATTGGGAAATAAACAGCTATTATCATAACAACTAATGGCGTAGTAACAGAAAGCTAATAGTAGAACTTCACGTATGGTAACATGAACATCAAAGTATGAACAATACAATATCGCTAAACCAACACGTTACTGTGAGACATTAAATCATTTACCTACATAAATAAATTTCCTGCGGAGTTTACATTAGTACAGAATAGGTGCAGCTCAGTGTGACTGCACAACGAGCAATTCGAGACAATCAATTTTTTTTGAAATTACCTTTAGTAAAAAAGTTAAATTGGCAATTTCGCATCATCATAATCAGCCCATTTTGTTCCCACTGCTGGGACTCGAGCCTTCCTCTCAGAGAGAGGAGTTGATTGGTGGATAGGTTAGTGGCCAACCCAAGTTTTGAGGCCGCCCGAAGGCCTTCGACACTGTTGTCCTAAGACAAACAACCAAGACCGACGCCTTAACGTGCCCTCCGAAGCATGGAAGCGCTCAGTTGAATAATGCCACTAGCGGTCACCCATCCAAGTTCTGACCTCAGCAAGTGTTGCTTAACTTGTTGATCGGTTAAGATCGCCAAGTCGAGCTCCGCTACGAGCGCTTCCAGCATCAAAGTGGCAGAAAATGAAACCTGTATGATTATAATCAAAAGAATTATTATTTGGCTATTAGACGAAAACAGAGATATTTGATAAATTGAATTTGTGTATATGTTACAACGGAAGTTCCACACCTGTAAAGCATATTCGAGAATGCTTCGGACAAGTATACAACATAGGATTATGAATGTTTTAACCCAACTCAAACTACCCGAGCGCCAATGAGAAAGCCCAGTGCTCTTGAAACCTTGAAAACAATAGCATCAACCTGTTTCTCAAAGAGTAGTTTGAGTCATGTAACACTCCTAAGCCTTTAGCAACATTACCTTTTTAAATAATTCATATTTTAGCAAGTTGGCGTTTTATTAATGTTACGGGTAATAGTCATAGCGGAATATTTTGACAGGTTAAGGTCTTGTTTACTATTATAACAGTAACTATATTCAGATTATATGATGCCCCTGAAGATCTTCTTGTCACATCAGCAAAGCAAAGTAGGTTACTATTTTGAAAACAATAAGAAATGTCATTAAGAAATATTAGAAAGCAGAGGGTACCAAGCAATGAACCCTGAGGTACATCACTGGGAACGGAAACCCAACTAGAAATGTAGTTATTAATGACAATGGCCTGCGAATGATTTTTTATTTATGAGTAAGTACCACCTAAATAGGTAACCTCCTATACCGATAAGGTGTAACTTGGATAAAAGTTGCTTGTGGTCGATTCTATCAAAGGCTTTGCTATAATCTGTGTGGATGACATCCACTTGAAAAGCATCATCCTTGACGTTGGAAACGCCCTTAAGACATCCATGTTGAGATACATTTTGTAGGTTAAGAATGATGTAACCCTGAAAATATTTTTTATATACTATTCATTCATACACTTTTGCAATTAGGAGTACATAACATCATTATGCATAGCATCTTTTTTATGGACGGGTGACCACGGTGAGACAAAAGCTGATTTCCAGATTCTGGGAACGGTGTACCGTTCCCAGAGCACAGCCAATAAGTAGTATTTGGACATCATTATCCGAGTCCGCCGATGATATCATCTCATATTTCTATACAGCTGATGTAATAAGTACAACTAGAATCCTGAAGATCAGGTGGTCTATCATCAAATTTGTCAACAGTATCTGGTATTAGGAATTTTGAATAGTCGGAAAACCTTTTGGGTTACAGCAGAGGAGCGCGAGGTGCTGGACGTGCGCAGCGTGGTGATGCGGTCGCTGACGCTGCGCGGCGCGCGGTGCGGGCGCGGAGGGTGCGCGCGGCTCGGCGTGCCGCTGCTCACGGCGCCCGCGCACCTCACGCTGCGCATCGAGCACAACCTCAGCGACACGCACAACGGTGACTATACACCTGCACCACCGCGCACACGCGCGCCGTCACATGTGTCGTGGCTTATTTATTTAAATGGAGGTGTTCACTTAAAGGACGACACTATTGACTGTTGTTGTATGTGAACACTCCATTTAAATATACCGTGTTTATGGTATTCAATTAGTATCCTCTTAAGGGCATATTCTGTACACCAAAACAAACATCTTATGTTCTAGAACTTTTCCCAAAACTTAACAAATATCCCAACTCAAATTGATTTTTTAAGTTTTGTATGGAAGAAAAAAAATACGAATTTTTGAAAGTCGTAGAACAAAAGATGCTTGTTTTGAAGTACAGAATATGCTCTTAAATGGATGCTTATTGATTACCAGTACCCCTGTATAAGCCACGCCACTTAAAAACTACACGTTTATCTGTCGTCACGACAAAGTGGAACTGCGCCCACATACATGCAAAGTATCCAAGTATTGTGAACATTTTGTTGTTTGAAAATTGTTTTTTTATGGGATAGGTTGGCAAACGAGCAAGCCGCTCACCTGATGGTAAGTGATACCGTCGCCCGTAAAATTTTCGTCTTCATAATGAGCAATAAAATCCAACCAATACACTAAGCTTCGAAATTATAAACCTTAAGAGTAGGGCCTGGTTCGTGTCCCCCTTAGTGCCGGACATGACGATCCAAGGCACGCTGACGACGCTGGAGTGCGCGCTGGACCCGGCGCAGTACCGGCTGGTGCGCGGCGTGCTGGCGCACAACCTCGCCGACGCAGTGCCCGAGTCGCCGCAACACCACGAGCCGCACCACCACCACCATCAACAGCAGCAGCAGCAGCAGCAGGCGAGTACTGCGCTTTAAATACCCATGTAGCTACGAAGGGCGGCTGAAAAGTTATGAGCCTAAGGTACTTGCAGTCGCGCTACCCGTTACGAGTTGAGCGACATGTAATTGGTATTTAACGAAAGTTCTGGGTAAATTGGGTCATTAATGTCCGAGCAATTGAACTGTAAACATCATCATGTCTGAGTCACCTCTTAATGTGACGAAATTGGAGCATCGCGCCGTGATACAATTCTTTAATAAATGAAGAACGCCAAAAGACAATTTTGAAGAAATGTATGCCGTAAGCCAGGAATCAGGACCATCGTGTGCCACTATATAACGTTAGGCACGTCTATTTCAGCAGGGCCGAGAGTCCTTGGAAGACGACGCCCGGCTGGGAGCCCAAACACCGCCATCACAGACGAAAACAGCGGAAAAGTAAAAAAAGAATTGTGTTGGAAGATCATTGAATAAAAAAAGGCAGGTAGCACAAGAGGCATCAGCAAGGAACGATTTGGAGAGATTTTATAAAATCATTTGCAAACGAATACAAGTACAATTTGAAAAAATGTATACCGACTTCCATTCTATACAGTTATTGGAGTGTAACTCAAAAACTACTGGACCGAATTTGATGAAATTATATAAATATAAATTATATATAGATATCCTTTTTGGAATTTGGTAGAAAATTAGTTCGCGTTGGGTGCCGAAAATGCTCACACAAAGCGTCGAGTTGAGCCTTCATTGGAGTTTTTAGAATTGTGCAAGGACAGCTTGGATGAAATTTGTTGCCGGATCGTCACTGTGGAGGAAACTTTGATTCGACAATATAATCTAAAATCGAAACAAGAGTTAGCGTAATGAATAGAAAAAGGGGAATAAACGTCGAAGAAGTTTTAGGTGAAGAAGTCGACTTCGAAATTAATGGCAAACATTTTTATAGATTCGGAATGAGTATTATTAATTGACTACCTTCCAATAAAAACTACGATGAATGCTGAATACTAGGTATGCGCTAGGATACGATCGCGAAGTAATTTTAGAAAAAAGGAGGGGTAAAATCAGCATAGGAATGTTTTATTATTTTTAGACAATGCGTCAGTTCACGCAGAGCGCATTGCGAGAAACTGGCTTTGATGAAATAAACTATCCTCCCTACAGTCCAGATCTGGCTTTTTCAGGTGGCTAAAATTTGAAGAAAGAACTTCGAGGGCGAAGATTTTAAGATGTTTAACAAATGAAGGCAGCGGTGGAAGAGCATTTTGAAGACAAAGAGAAGTGCATTCAAGTAGAGGGAGACTATTTTGAAAAATAAATTAATATTAGATTTTATCCCAAGTTTTAGGCTCAGAACTATTCAGCCGTCCCTCGTATTTTACTTAATATAATTGCTTCTTATACCTACGGGAATGAAGTGAAAATGGGAAAACTATCAGCTGTAATATGTTATGGATGGAACCGATACAAAGCTAATTACTAGCGTTTTAAACTTTTCACAATTAGATTAAACAGACCATACAAATAAGAGACCATTCACGTTGAAACAATCGCAGTCTAGGAACACATGTCATGTGATTTATTAATGAACAATCACATCCCCAATACCTCGGAGCCTGAAAACCAAGGTTTTCAACCAGTGTGTGTTGCCAGTGATGACTTATGGCACTGAGACGTGGTCCCTTACTGTGGGCCTCATTCGCAAGCTTAAAGTCGCTCAACGAGCAATGGCTCTCCATTGCTCGTTGAGCGATGCTTGCTTGGCTATGCTTGGGGTTTCCCTGCGTGACAAGATCCGAAATGAAGAGATCCGTAGGAGAACTAAGGTCACCGACACAACTCTCAAAATTAGCAAGTTGAAGTAGCAATGGGCAGGCCATATCGCTAGGCGCAGGCCCCCGTTAGGTGGACCGACGACCTCGTCAAAACTGCGCGGAATCGCTGGATGCAGGAAGCGAGTAGCCGGTACAAGTGGCATTCCATGGGGGAGGCATATGTTCAGCAGTGGACGTCTTCCGGCTGATAACGATGAATCACATCCACTGTTTAAAATAGAATTCAATAAATAAGGTTGTGCATCAGTGAAAAAAGACTTGACTTGATATTTGACTTGAGCACAATAGCTTATCATTCAATATATCGATTACTATTAAATCATATGTTTTTCATGGTCGAAGTGCATGGTTAAAAGAATAATAAATACAACTTTAAAAGCATTTTATTTATTACGTAATTGATTATTACTATATTGTACGTGATTTCGTAGGTGCAGGTAGTACACCCATGAATTCTGTTAGAGTATATTTTATTCATTAACAGTTCAAGAAGTTTTATTTTGAAGTAGAAAACGTGTTATTATTATGTATGATATGAAGTGTGAGGTGTTGCGCTAGAGTAGAACGACATGGAGTGCCTTGGCTTGGTGCAGGTGTGGAGGACGAGCTCTCTGAGGCTGGAGCTGCAGGACGTGAAGGTGCGCCTCCAGCCGCAGCACGGCGCCAGCGCGCTGGCCTGCATCAACTTCATCAAGTCACGGCTCGTCATCGACACCTACTCCGACCTGGGCCGGGACATCGACCTGGTCTCGCAGGTAACTACTACCTCAAGCAAAGTACTTAGTCCGCGCGGTCCCAAGTAAGTAGAACGTCATCGCGATAAATAGGCGATAAAACTGGGAAAAGTGGGTGGATCACGCTTGCCGGCAATTATTACGTGAGTGCCGGCAGAGCGGTCGGGGTTGGCAGTTTTAAATGTCATTGTTTCCTGTTGCTTAGGTATGATACCATTAAAAGGTAGATGCGATGTGTACTTGATTTGTGGCGATGTTGACATCCCTACACGCGTCTCGCGCCGAACATGCGTGAATCAACGCTAGTAGGGAAATCGTTCTACTTATAGATATTTACTTACTTTGCCCCAAGTGTCTAAAGTCTAGATACTCTTTCGTTTATTTTATTCTTTAGTCACATTGGACTTTGCTTACACACAATACATACATATATTACTGCTCCATCCATGGGTTTCTGGCCGAATAAATGCGATTGAAGTTCGCGCTCATGTCTTGGTATAATATAGTATATTTTTTTTGTTAAACTTTACCTACTCCACAGACTCCAGGGTCCGAGCCTTTTTTCAACTTTTGGGATTTTAAAAACTTACGATATTTTTTTTACATTCAACAAATATACATACATGGGGAACATATTAAACTAACTAACTATTTACTATATTTGTAATGTTGCCGCTTGCGGGGATCGAACCTGCAAGGGCAATGTTTACATTACGGATCCCACGCGCCGGCTGCGCGTGAGATTGGGTGTGCTCGGCTAGCTGTGGTCGGAGGCTTCCTAGCGGTGGAGGTGAAATTAAATACGGATCACTTTCCACTGGCCGTGTGCTTTATTTACTTACAATGGTACTTTATACATAAAGGGGGTTTTACCCCAGGTCACAGAGGTTACGGTCGGAACGCGGGGAGGGCTCCCTCTGACGGGGCTGTCCGTCCTAGTCTATCGTGAAGTTTTATTATCTGGCGAGGGGTCGTGCTGCTCGGTAACCCCCGAGCCGCGCCAACGTCCCCGCTGATACGCGGATCCCTATTTAGAATACCACCGTGCTGCCCGGTAGCCCCCAGGCCGCAACAGTGGTTTCCCTACCGGACCGCGGAACCCTGAGTGCTGCTCGGTAACCCCCGAGCCGCAGCTGCAAAGCTCCACGGGAGCGACTTGGTCTGCTTGCCTTCTCACTGGTAAGGGTGCGAATCGGTACCCCAGTCCGCACAACCTTTCAGTTCGAGCGCTCGCAGACGAGTGCTGCTGTTTTTTTTTTTTTTTTTTTTTTTTTTTTTTTTTTTTTTTTTAGAACGGACTAATGCTGTTTGCCTCTACCGGCATTTACAGCGTCACCGGACGGTTGGCGAGCGCAGATGGCACTCAGCCAGATGCGGGCGCAGAGGGCGCACCGCCTAAGGCGAGCGTTGAAGACGCTTCGCCGCAAGGAGAGGAGTAGGCGACTTGCTCAAGGGCACCACTAGGGTACGGACCTCGGCTTGGGCCGTCGCCAGGAGAGAGGGGAGTAGGAGAGAATCGCCCCGGTACATAAGTGTACCGTTGAAAGTGGGCCCTATGAATTTTAACTCTACGACTATTTGGAGAGAATCTAACCAAGACATAACTTTTGCCTCGAGCTCGCCGGCGAGCTCGGTGTTTGACTGTGTTTACCACTAAATCATAACCTTGTGTACCTCGCCTCCTCCCATTTCCGCGACATGGGTCCACACCGCGACCAGGATCGTCGCGTTGTGCACTCATGACTGTACTTTGGGTGGGGCTACAATAAGAAAGTGTAATACCTCGCCCACAGCCATGGTGGCTGGGACTACATACAAAACCAGTGTTACCTCGTCCGCAGCCATTTGCTGGGCCGGAGGATACATCGCGACCGGGGCCGCGGTGTATACTCCCACCCGCACCGTGGCTGGGACTACAATCGTGTGTGTGTGAATTACCTCGACTGCGACTGGGGCTGCGAAGAAGATCTCGGCCGGAGCCTACAATGCGATCGGGATCACAGCCCTGGTCGGGTCTACAACCATTACCGGGGTTCCCTTGGGACGACGCTAAAGCTGCCGAAGTAACGGCTGCGATGGGGTCGTCCGGGTCACCCAAAATATGCCTTGGACGGCGACGGGGGGGAAGGAAGTGGGGATCGGTTATGTCAGTGGAGTAGTTCGCCGCTTCGACCACGAGGGGATTCGAGTGGTGGGGAGCTTTGTCGAAGTGGCGGCGGGAGCAGTCTTTCATATACTGCGTAATAGAGGGGAGGGTGAAATCGCAGTGCAGTTCGGCGTTCCGCAAGTACCACGGAGCGCCCACTGCCCTGCGCATAAAGCGATTTTGAATCACTTGAAGTTTGTGGAGGTCGTGTTTCTGAGCATGGGCGAACGCTACAGATGCGTAAGTCATGATTGGGCGGATGCAAAGTTTGTAAAGAGTCGTCTTATTTCTAAGAGACATTTTACTGTTTTTGCCTATGAGGGGATTAAGACGACCCATAATGAAGGCCGCCCTATTGCGAACAATCTGAATGTGTTTCGCGAAAGTGAGTTGGCGATCAAGAGTGACGCCCAGGTATTTGGCAGATTTAGCCCATGGGATGGGTTCGCCGAATAGGACTATGGGTGACGGCATGAGATTCCGCCGGGTCTCAGTGAAGTACACTGCTGCACTTTTGCTAGGATTTACTGCAATCCGCCATTTACGAAACCATGCACCGATTACGGTGATGGCTCGTTGGATGGCGCATCTCTGCCTGACCGCTGCTGTTTACTGTCGCGAGTGGCTTATATAGCTCCGTGGCGAGTCGACGTGCGTCGTGGGTGGGCGCGGCGCGGGTGGGCGCGGTGTGCCTGTGTGCGTGCGGCCATACGTCATCGTGTCGCTGTGCGCCGGCCCATCGGAATGCGTGGAATGCACTGCGTGTCGGCTCGTTACACTCTCCCTCCTCTTCGGAAGATTTTTACCTGTAAAAATCACAGCTGTAAAACTCTGGACACAATGATTTAAAAAATGTTTGTTGTAGGTGTGGTGGTTTTGGGTTCACTCCCTGCGGTGAACCGAAACGGTGCCTAATAATAGGTTTTCAACTTGGTTTATTCTTTCTATATTATTTCCCCGGTTAATCTGTGGCCGTGATGAAATACTAAACTGTTGCCACTCCCCGGTTTTAAACTAAATTTGAATGGCTTGAATTCTTGTGGTTTCCCCGCCTTACTAGAACTGTCAATCCTTTTTCTGGTTTTGACTAACTTTGCAATTAACGCAACCTTTCCTTGGCTTAACTAAACTAACTTAAAAAAAAAACTTAAAATGACATGCAGCCTTCTCTCGGCTTTAACTAAAAAAATGGCCTTCACTTGGCTCTCACTAAACTAACTTAAATTACTGATAAACCAAAAAAATGGAAATGAAAGCTTGTTATGCTAAGCTTCACTTCTTTTTTCGTCTTTTGTACTGGGTCTTCGGTTGTCTCTTATTTCCTGGAATGCTTTTCCCCAGTTCCTTCTGGGAATACGATTTACTTGCGTTCATCTTTACTACTTCTCTTGGGACTCTGTGTCCCAAGTAATCTACTTCTGGCTTGAAATAAATACACTTGCTTTGGTTTATCTTAAGTCCTGCTATTCTTTCTTGCGTGAGTTTATGTTTTTGACAAGTTATGCATTTTTTTATGTATCTTGCGGTGTCTCTAAACATTCCGGGCCAGTAATAGCTTTGTGCTATTCGGTTTAAAGTTTTTGCAGTACCCACGTGCCCTGAGTTTGGTGAATCATGGTTTCGTGATATTATTTGGTTTTTATCCTTGTCTTGTACACATAGCCTCCAATTGGAATTCGTTCCTAGCTTGGTTCCATACGCTGGACTTGTAATTTTTTTGAATAATTTATTCTCTTTAATACAATAGTCCGGGTGTCGTCCCGGGTTTTCACTGACTTCTTTTAATTTTCTGCAGTACCAATCCTCCCTTTCCGAGGTTATCATGTATGCAATCGGGTTCCTTTGTAATTCAACCGTTGCTTTGGTTTGTGTGCCGCTCTTATTTGCAATAACTTTTTCCAACCTGACGTTATTTACTAGTTCGTTTATTTTTACTTGCAATTTTGGATTTCTTGCGTAACATTTTTGTTTTACTGGTTTCTTATGTTTTAACTTATTGTTTTCCTGGTGTGTTCGAACTGGGCTTGTTTCCGTCATGTCTATTTTCTCTGGTTTGGGTTGTTCTTGCTTTTGACTTGCTCCTGGGTTTTTTCCTTTACTGCCTGTCCATTGCAGTTTCATTCCCATCCTCTTTAATAGGTCCATACCTATTATGAAGTCGGATGTTCTGGGAATCACGTATAGTCGATGATTAAATGTGGTGCCGTTAATGTCCAATTCCAATTCTATGGATTTATCGATCTCCACTTTCCTACCATCGGCTATAGTTATGCGCTTGCTGATGTCCTTCATGGTTTCGTTTGCGCATGCTTGCAAGATTTCCTTATTTATAAATGAGCTAGTCGATCCGGTATCTACTACTGCCTTGTATTTGTTACCTTTTACTTGTACGTTCAGGTAAATTCTATTGTCGTGAAAATTTTCCCCTATTGCCGTGAAACTTGTCTGACAACTTGTGCCTTGATTTGACTTGCAGCAGTCTTTACTTCTCTTGCCTATTTTCCCGCAGACACAGCAGAATACAATTTTATTCCCACTGCATTGCTGACGGGTATGTCCGTGTCTACCACAACCCCAACAGCTTGTCTGTGGGTTGTAGTTTTTCATAAACTTTTCATCGTTTAGATTTGTTGTATAATGACCCTCTACCTGGGGTTCATAGTTTCTTGTGCTGCTTTTGCTATCATTTGCGCCTGGCTGCGCCTCTGGATTTGTAAATCGTTGGTTGTTTCTTGGCTTATTTTCATACCTTTGTTCTGATATTGACTCATATTCACAGGCTAGATTTATCAATTCGGTGATTGATTGAAATTCCTGTCTTTTTATATAGTACTTGTACTTGGGGTTCATATTCTCATAAATTCTATCTATTTGTTCTATTTGTGACATTTTTGCATACCTTCGCATTAATGTTTGCAACTCTGTCAAATAGTCCATGAACTTCTGCGTGTGATGTTGTTTCTTAGCAATGACTCTTTCTAATAAGTTTGCTTCGTATTTTCTTGGAAAGAAATATAATTTAAATTCTTCTAAGAATTCTATCCACGTATTCCATGCCGTGCAGTTATTGCGATGCCACATCAAAGCTTTTCCCCGTAATAATTGCGGTAGCATGGGAAGTAATTTATTCGGGTTTATATGGTCAGCTGCGATCAATTCGTCTAGCCTCTCTATAAACTCCAACGGGTCATCTGACGTGTCAAATGATATGTTCCAGCTGGATATGATCTTCGATCTATCCCAAGTTGATTTGCCATCTTGGTTATGTTCTGGATCGGTTTTATTTTCTGAGATTCTTGGTTTTCTTATACTTGGTCCTGGTAAATAGCTTTCTGCGTCTTCCATTTTTTCTTCTTGTTCTCGCACTGACATGGCGAGGTTCTTTCTTAATTCTTCCATGGTTTTCCCCTCTGTTGGGAGTCCCCTGGCTTGGGATTCTTCTACCAGAGCGGGTTTTCGAATTTCGTAAATCCACGAAGTGTATGGCATTAGTACTAATTTATCTAATGCTACGCTGTGTATTTAACGGTTATGGTAAGAAACAGTAATGGTAAACGGCAATGTCATATATGTTTTTTTTTTATTTTTATTTTTTTTTATATATTTAAAACGCGGATAACCGAAAAAATATTATTTGATGGTTTGACCGCGAGTCCCGAAGCTATTTATGTATATTTTATTTATTTCCCGGGTTTACCTTAACCTATTTGTGGGTTTTTATTATTATTTTTATTATTATTTTTATATATTTCCGTGAAACTACTTTAAAATCTCACGTCTGTCTCAAATGTCTGTGGGTATTGTTTGAACGCTTGTATCTAACGAATGTTATTTTGAGGTCTAAATGTAATGTCCGTTAGTCCATGTGTTCAATGTAATTAATTATATCAATTATGTATAATTAATTACTACCGATACTTGGGCGCCAAATGTAATGTTGCCGCTTGCGGGGATCGAACCTGCAAGGGCAATGTTTACATTACGGATCCCACGCGCCGGCTGCGCGTGAGATTGGGTGTGCTCGGCTAGCTGTGGTCGGAGGCTTCCTAGCGGTGGAGGTGAAATTAAATACGGATCACTTTCCACTGGCCGTGTGCTTTATTTACTTACAATGGTACTTTATACATAAAGGGGGTTTTACCCCAGGTCACAGAGGTTACGGTCGGAACGCGGGGAGGGCTCCCTCTGACGGGGCTGTCCGTCCTAGTCTATCGTGAAGTTTTATTATCTGGCGAGGGGTCGTGCTGCTCGGTAACCCCCGAGCCGCGCCAACGTCCCCGCTGATACGCGGATCCCTATTTAGAATACCACCGTGCTGCCCGGTAGCCCCCAGGCCGCAACAGTGGTTTCCCTACCGGACCGCGGAACCCTGAGTGCTGCTCGGTAACCCCCGAGCCGCAGCTGCAAAGCTCCACGGGAGCCATGCTATGCTAAATTAGAACGTTTTATACGGAACGCTCAACAGCTGCTGCCACCTATCCGTACCTAACAGAACTAAAGAGTTGAATTATTCAAATATCTATGTCATCAAAAGTTTATGTCAAAATTTTACTTTTTTAATGTAGTTTCTAAGTAGTTTCACTGTCAAGTCAATATTTGCCAATACGTAGTATTCTTTCTGTGATTAACCGCCTTTTTCTTTCGAATTAATAGCGATCACATCTTTGATTTTGGCTCTGTTGCCGTTACTTTTGCTACAACTACGTTACTCCATTATATACGCATACATAAAGATGTTCAGATATCCAGTGCATAATATAAACCACCATTAGTTCAATGTTCATCATCATCATCATCTCAGCCGTAAGACGTCCACTGCTGAACATATGCCTCCCCCATGATTTTCCAAAATGACCGGTTGGAAGCGGCCTGCATCCAACGTCGTCCTGCGATCTTCATCAGATCGTCTGTCCACCGTGTCGGTGGACGACCTACGCTGCGCTTGCCGGTTCGTGGTCTCCACTCCAGAACCTTTCGGCCCCATCGGCCATCTGTTCCGCGTGCTATGTGCCCTGCCCACTGCCACTTCAACTGGCTAATCTTCTGGGCTATGTCGGTGACTTTCGTTCTTCTACGGATCTCCCCATTTCTGATTTGATCACGTAGAGAAACCCCGAGCATAGCCCTCTCCATAGCTCGTTATGCGACTTTGAGCTTATCAACGAGTATGAAGCCCATAGTAAGAGACCACGTTTCAGTGCCATAAGTCATCACTGGTAACACACATTGGTCGAAGACTCTTGTCTTGAGACACTGAGGTATTTTTGACGAGAAGACTTCGCGAAGTTTCCGGAACGCTGCCCAGCCGAGTTGGATTCGACGATTGACCTCTTTCTCGAAGTTGGATTTGCCTAGTTTGACTGTCTGTCCCAGGTAGATGTACTCGTCAACAACTTCGAGAACTGAGTTGATATTAACTGATATTGGGGTAGGTACAACATGGGCATAAGGCAATTTTCGTCTTATCCATGTTCATCTTAAGACCTATCCGTTGGGAAACTCGATGGAGGCCTTCGAGCATTGTACTGAGGTCTCCCATGGATTCCGCCATGACTACAATACCGTCGGCAAATCGAAGGTGAGTGATGTATTCGCCGTTAATATTGATGCCAAGTCCTTGCCATTTCAGAAGCTTGAAGGCGTCTTCCAATGTAGCGGTGAGCAGTTTCGGAGATATAACGTCTCCCTGTCTCACGCCTCTTTGCAATGGAATTGCCTTCGAACTCTGCTCCTTGGGCCTTACTATCAGCTTCGTAAAACCATGCAAGTTCCGTGCAGTTCTTAAACCTGACATAAACAGTTTTGAATGAAATCATACCATGACGCTCATTTAGGTGAACAGTTTGAATATTGTTTTCTCAAAGGTGAACGGATAATATAGTCTCTGGCATTCTAACAATTTGCTATAACCAACTTTGCAGACGCCTAGACGTTTGTAAGCTAATAAACTGAGTGGATTTAGAGCGACATGTTAACGAGTGTCCATACAAAAAAAACAGGTGAACGGTTTTTCTACGGTCCTTAAATAGTAGGCCTGGGCAGGCCTGCTTTAAAATTGTCATGGTACGAATAAACCGGGCAGTTGTCTAGAAGGCCTACTTTAAGAGCTCATACTCGTAGTAAGGACCCTGTACTCAAACTGACATGTAGGCGTTTTTGTACAAACACTTCAGCACTTCAATATACCGATAGTCAATACGGCACCGCTGGAGAGACTCAAGCACTGCTCACGTCCCGATCGAATGAAAGGCTTTCTCATAGTCCACAAACGCTAAACAAAAAGGCAAGTTTTACTCGTCGGTCTTCTGTATAACTTGCCGTAGCGTGTGGATGTGGTCTATGGTACTATAGCCTTTTCGGAAACCGGCTTGTTATGGAGGCTGGAATTCATCAAACCTGCGACTAAGACGGTTCGTTATGACCTTCGAAAACAGCTTATAAACATGGCTCAAAAGCGAGATGGGTCTGTAACTTTTAAGTAAAGTGTTGACACCTTTCTTGAAGAACAGCACCACCACGCTTTTGTTCCATACTTCTGGCGTTGAACCTTCGAGTAAGACGGTGTTAAAGAGCTTCTAAAGGACTTTATGTACCGGTGTTCCACCCGCTTTCAGAAGCTCAGATGTGATACCGTCGTCACCAGGCGCCTTGTTGTTCTTAAGCTGTTTCAAGGCCATTCTAATCTCGTACAGGCTGATGTCCAGGATATCTTCGGTATAATGTCGGGTCAGCTTGGCTCTTGGGTCTTTGACCGAGCTGCTAACAGGTTTAGCGACCGAGGTGTATAGCTGTCCGTAGAAACTCTCTACCTCTCCTAACACTTCTGCTTTGGTCGACGCTACACTGCCGTTTTCTCTCTTCAGCTTCATCAACTGGCTTTGCCCAATAGACATGTCTCTTGCAAACACTTTGGAGCCTTTTTTCCTCTCTCTCATCGTCCCTTTAATACGGTTTGTATTAAAGATCCGGATGTCGTGTCACAAGGACTTCCATATTCGTCTATTGAGCAGCCTATATGCTTCAGCATCATCCGAAGACTGCAGTTTCAGTGAGCGTCGTTCAGCCATGAGGTTGAGGGTATCGTTGGAGAGTTTCTGTGGCCTATCTGTACGGTGGGGTTTAATGTATTTGGAACCCACTGTATGGACAGTTTCTACTAACCTGTTATTGATCTCGTCCACTAAAGCGATGTTCTCAAGGCAGTCGAAGCGATTGGATAGCTCAAGTTGAATGCTCTGGGCGTCTTGAATACGGGCACGCGTGGGTCGGAGCGTAGACTTCATCAGACGAGACCTCTCAAGTTTGACATTAATATTCACCGTGCCTCTTACCATTCGGTGATCACTACCGGTTTTAACCCTGTTGATCACGGAAACATCAGTGAATATTTGCCTTTTGGTGGTCATAATGAAGTCAAGCTCATTTCTCGTGGAACCATCGGGACTCAGCCAGGTCCATTTCCTGTAAGGAGATCTGGGGCCTTACTATAAGCTTCATAAAAACCTTGCAAGTTCCGTGCAGTTCTTAAACCTGGCATATTAAACAATTTTGAATGAAATTATACCATGACGCTCAGGTGAAGTGATTAAACATTGTTTTTGCAAAGGTGAACGGATAATTATTTCTCTGACACTAACCATTTACTATAACCAATATTGCAGACATATCTAAGTGAATAAGCTGATAAACTGAGTGGATTTCGAGCGACATGTTAACGAGAGTCCATACAAAAAAAACAGGTGAACGGTTTTATGCGATTCTTGAATAGTGGGTCCTGGGCAGGCCTGCTTTAACCTTGTCATGGTACGAATAAGCCGGGCAGTTTTCTAGAAGTCCTGCTTTAAGGGCTAATAGTAAGGCCCCTGTTGTCAAATGTATCATATATTATGCCTGTTTAAGTTTGTTACAAATAGCTTAGGAAAAATCTAGATTATGTTGTCTGAATCTTTGTGTCATTACTTTTCTAGTTCATAATTTTTTATCTAAGCCACATTTTTTATCTAATACAAACAAGAAGTCAAGTCAAGATGTCATACATTTATTATTTCGGCTGAATGACTTTGTATCCATGGCTATGTAATAAATAAAAAAAAATTGTTTGCTTTATTTGCGATTTATATTTTTAAAATTTTTATATATTTCATAGGTACCTGAAACTAACAATAGTGCCATTATTGGCATAAAATACATTTATTAAACAGTTGCGTCAGTATTTACAATGTTGCGCTCTCCTACGCAAAAATCCTCCACGCCGCCGCTGCCTGCTTTCGTCGGAATAACGACACGTCAGAAGAGAAAAATGCCGGAGGACCTACTTTCCTAACAGATAGCAGAATTAATAGCTAAAATGAATGCGTGGAAAACAGTGAAATTAATGACAAAATCGACCCCGTCATAAAAGGTGAGCTAACCTCACTTTCGACCCAGTCTAATAACATGAAGAACGAAATCGAGAAACTGCGTATTGATTACGCGTCTTTTCAAAGTAAACTTTCTCCAGTTGATGCTGAGATAACAAACTTAAGGCTACCATCGAATTCCAAAGTAACTCTCACTCTGACCTAGTTCCATCCATCCATGATGCAGATTCTCTTAAATCCTGTTTAGACAGAGTACGAGATGAGATCAATAGTCTTCAGCAGCGGGAACGCCTCTTAAACATGGAAGTTATAGGTCCCTCAGAGCGGAAAAATGAACTGCTGCCCATAATTCTCAAAATTGCTAGTTACGCAGGCGAAAACATAACTAGGGATGACATTGTACATATCAACAGAGTGCAACCACATCAACATATACAAGGCAGGCCAAGGGCTATAATCGTGAAGCTCAAGTCCCAAATTGTAAAGAATAATCTCCTTTCTTCAAATAGAAAAATGCCGAGGTATCACTATTAGGCATTTGGACCTTTGGATTTGGCCTCTCAAAATATATATACATGAGCACTTGACTGGAAAATAAGGCTTTGCTTAAGAAAGTTAAAAAACAAGTCAGAACTTGCCAATACCAGTATGTAAGGATTAAAAACTGCTAGATTTTTATGAGAAAAGGAGACACTTGCCCTGCTATACTAATAAGAAGAGTAGACAACCTCAAATTGTATGGATTGTGTTTTGTGTATTACTAGGATAATTAATTATACACTCTGTGTAATATCAAGAAACATACATTCATCACAGCTTGGAAAGGCACAGAGGAAACTCACAAATACCTGTTATTATGGAACATTGTAATTACTGCAGTAGACATGGAGTCGTCATACATTCTAGAAACTTAGTACCTCACAATTCACAATAGTGGTAAGTAATAATTTACATCAAAATAGTATGAGCTACCTGAAAAAATACATTATTGTATGAAACAGGAAAAAGACTATATTAACCAAACTTAAAGTAATAATTGTGTATGTATCCACTACTTCAATTAATTTTAAACTCCAACTTTTTTATGATATGCTAAATGTTATGGCTAAATTAACAATTATTTTTCATAAGAAAATGCACTAATGAAAAATAGTCACATGCTAATTTTAAACATAGTCACACCTTAAAAAAGCTCAGTCGTTCTGGAAATTGTCATATTATTTCCATACAACTTTTATATATTAATTTACCCAAACTTGCAACTAATATTATATCAATGATAAGATCCATCACTGCACAGATTTACAAATTTTCATACAACAATGTTCCTACTTACCTTAAGACTTGTGATATCAGAAGTAATTGTATTGATTACATGTAGGCTAAGGCATGAACAATACATCTCAAATTATACTATGGCTATTAAAACATGTAAATAAAATAACACAGTATTATTAAAAAAAAATTATATTGTGCTCATCTGTGGATCCCAATTGGTTCACGACAATCTATATTGTATTACTAGGATGTCTAAGCTATATAAGATAATATATTATGTATTCTGTTCAATAGGTTTATTTAATATGACACAGTCATAATGACTGCCACTGCTCAATAATAGAAAATAATATGGATTTACTAGCTGTGCTAGTACACAGTATTTAGTAGCTCTATGATTTTTATTATTCTATTACTGCATACAAATAATATTATCATTGTATTATATGCGGACGATATGGCGCTGGTGAGTCCATCATTGGGAGTGCTCAGAGAGATGCTGAAGATGTGTGAGAGCTATGTTGCTAGACACGGTCGATAAAAATGAATACATTGTATTTTAGGCCACCGGTAAATGCCCTGACAATATAACTATAATGATAATCTTAAATGGCTTTAATTTAAACTGAGTTTATAAATTGACTAATTAACTTGAATATTTAGGGCATTTTCTTACTAACGACTAAATGACAATGTGAAAAATGAGAGAGCGTAGGGTACTCGCCATCCTATATAATGTGTTGGCTCGTAGATTCACCCGATGTACTGATCAAGTAAAAATCAGATATTTAAAGCATATTGTCAAGGCTATACACGGTAGTCTGTAGTTCAATTGTGCCAAAAGGTTGCTGGATGAAGACAACGCGTAGGAACACGTCCAATATAATAAGTACAGGATATTGTTGGGACTACTCAGTTTTTGCAGCACTTCGAAAAATCAGTAACATTTATGCCTAAATTTACCAACTAATTAAAAAAGATTATAGTTTGCACATGTGCATTGCAAGCTAACTCTGCCTTTTATGGTATTGCCCAATGACAGGCATAAAAAGCAATGCCGTTGTAAAAATTCTTTGTTTCTACATCTGTTAGAATTTTTATGATTTTGTCAGGAATAGGATTATTGTATTTTATTACAATAAAAGTTGTAGTTCTTTCCAACGTGTTGATACTACTAAGATTTTTCTTGTATACCTTATAGGTCTACCTCCTTGGTTTAATATTATAGGTAATCTTAAATCAGTTTATTAAATTTTATTATACTAAAATAAAAAGTAGTACCTAGTCCTTTTAACCACACATGTTGCAGTTCCTACAAAAGTAGGTTGATTTCTGCGAAATCTATTGTATTAATAGCCAAATATGGCGAATCGCGAGTCAACGGATTAAGCATGTTGTTTACTTCTGTTCTGTTCACAAAAATTACATAGTTTATCACATGAAAAAACTTCTATTTACAATAAGCCTTACACACCGATAAGCAGAGAATAAGCGGGCTAGTGAATGGTCATTTCACTCAAGAGTCAGGCTCAAGTCATGACTGATGGTACATATATAAGCGAACTGATGGTTTTCATGATATCATTAGTAAAACAAACGGGTCATTGATGAGCAGAGTGTGGGCAAAGCAAAGGAGTTTGCAGTCACCTATTTTGAAGCGTTTTGTGAGGACGGTGGTACAATAATTACATCTACATGTTGGTCATCCACTGCCTAAAGTGCTTCATAATTAAATTTCTTCACCTTAGTTAATTATTAATTTAGCATAATAATATAATTTAAGTATAAGTTTTTTGTACTGAAATGTGGATCTCAGTTAACTGAAATAAATTATATATATTGAAAACATACTGTTTTTATTGTTTCCTAGATTTTCATTTGTGAAAAACTATTAATTTTTAGCAAAGATTTCCAAAGATTGTGTAGGCTAAATATAAAAAGATCAAAATTCTGTTGTTTGACATTTAGACCTTTCTAAAAGCTAGCTTTCACAATCTAGTGAAATCTTTGCTGATTACATAATTTTGCTGCATCCAACATAAACAAATACCTTTATACATACCTATAGAATGAACAATGCATATATGTAATATACTAAACTACTAATATTATAAACGCGAAAGTTTGTTTGTGTATGTACAGATGTTTGTTACTATTTCATGCTCAAACGGCTAGGACAATTTTGATGAAATTTGGTATGGAGGTAGATGAGGTGTTGGATTAACACAGGAGACTTTCATTATCATCATCCATCAACATGCGGGATGAACCACGGAGCACAGCATCTGTGTATATATATACAGGTACATATACAACTACATATTTTATTGAACCTATGTTGTATCTATATACTAGCTGCTAGCATATATATACAACATAGGTTCAAAAAAATATGTAGTTGTATATGTACCTGTATTGTATACCTGTGGGTAGGTAGGTATATATATATATATACATACATATATATACGTACCTATAGGTATATACATATTCTAAAGTTTTTACCGTTAGGTGTGGATAGATGGCAGCACATAACCGTTCCTTCAAATTTGACAGAGTTACCAGTCTAAACCCAGTATTCATTGTAGTCTTTGACGGGAGCGACTTGGTCTGCTTGCCTTCTCACTGGTAAGGGTGCGAATCGGTACCCCAGTCCGCACAACCTTTCAGTTCGAGCGCTCGCAGACGAGTGCTGCTGTTTTTTTTTTTTTTTTTTTTTTTTTTTTTTTTTTTTTTTTTTTTTTTTTTTTTTTTTTTAGAACGGACTAATGCTGTTTGCCTCTACCGGCATTTACAGCGTCACCGGACGGTTGGCGAGCGCAGATGGCACTCAGCCAGATGCGGGCGCAGAGGGCGCACCGCCTAAGGCGAGCGTTGAAGACGCTTCGCCGCAAGGAGAGGAGTAGGCGACTTGCTCAAGGGCACCACTAGGGTACGGACCTCGGCTTGGGCCGTCGCCAGGAGAGAGGGGAGTAGGAGAGAATCGCCCCGGTACATAAGTGTACCGTTGAAAGTGGGCCCTATGAATTTTAACTCTACGACTATTTGGAGAGAATCTAACCAAGACATAACTTTTGCCTCGAGCTCGCCGGCGAGCTCGGTGTTTGACTGTGTTTACCACTAAATCATAACCTTGTGTACCTCGCCTCCTCCCATTTCCGCGACATGGGTCCACACCGCGACCAGGATCGTCGCGTTGTGCACTCATGACTGTACTTTGGGTGGGGCTACAATAAGAAAGTGTAATACCTCGCCCACAGCCATGGTGGCTGGGACTACATACAAAACCAGTGTTACCTCGTCCGCAGCCATTTGCTGGGCCGGAGGATACATCGCGACCGGGGCCGCGGTGTATACTCCCACCCGCACCGTGGCTGGGACTACAATCGTGTGTGTGTGAATTACCTCGACTGCGACTGGGGCTGCGAAGAAGATCTCGGCCGGAGCCTACAATGCGATCGGGATCACAGCCCTGGTCGGGTCTACAACCATTACCGGGGTTCCCTTGGGACGACGCTAAAGCTGCCGAAGTAACGGCTGCGATGGGGTCGTCCGGGTCACCCAAAATATGCCTTGGACGGCGACGGGGGGGAAGGAAGTGGGGATCGGTTATGTCAGTGGAGTAGTTCGCCGCTTCGACCACGAGGGGATTCGAGTGGTGGGGAGCTTTGTCGAAGTGGCGGCGGGAGCAGTCTTTCATATACTGCGTAATAGAGGGGAGGGTGAAATCGCAGTGCAGTTCGGCGTTCCGCAAGTACCACGGAGCGCCCACTGCCCTGCGCATAAAGCGATTCTGAATCACTTGAAGTTTGTGGAGGTCGTGTTTCTGAGCATGGGCGAACGCTACAGATGCGTAAGTCATGATTGGGCGGATGCAAAGTTTGTAAAGAGTCGTCTTATTTCTAAGAGACATTTTACTGTTTTTGCCTATGAGGGGATTAAGACGACCCATAATGAAGGCCGCCCTATTGCGAACAATCTGGATGTGTTTCGCGAAAGTGAGTTGGCAATCAAGGGTGACGCCCAGGTATTTGGCAGATTTAGCCCAAGGGATGGGTTCGCCGAATAGGACTATGGGTGACGGCATGAGATTTCGCCGGGTCTCAGTGAAGTACACTGCTGCACTTTTGCTAGGATTTACTGCAATCCGCCATTTACGAAACCATGCACCGATTACGGTGATGGCTCGTTGGATGGCGCATCTCTGCCTGACCTTGAACCAGCCAGTAGAGTAGATTGCAGTATCATCCGCAAACTGAGCGATCTGAACATTAGGTTCAGATCGTGGGAGCTGCTGTTTACTGTCGCGAGTGGCTTATGTAGCTCCGTGGCGAGTCGACGTGCGTCGTGGGTGGGCGCGGCGCGGGTGGGCGCGGTGTGCCTGTGTGCGTGCGGCCATACGTCATCGTGTCGCTGTGCGCCGGCCCATCGGAATGCGTGGAATGCACTGCGTGTCGGCTCGTTACATATTATATACTAAATTTTTTAATTAACACATATAACTAAATTTTATTATTACGATTAAGATTATTCTGAGTTGGTGTAAGCATTCACAGCAGACCAGTGTCCGCAAACAGCACCCGTTCACGAGTTGACGCATGTGCCAGCCATCGCCTTCCTCAACCATTTCTGAGGGAAGATGGCGACCCGCCACACACGCCACCGCTTGCCAACACATTTCCGTGAGCATGTCTGCTCTGAATGTCCACACCATCTCTTTGTCAGTTACAGTATATATATATAGTATATTTAGAGCCGCCAGATTGGCGCGGTGCCTGTGCGCAATATTTGAACACGTCACCACTGCGATGGTTTTGATATGAGCATGGGATATTGCAATGGGGTTCAGCGGCTGATATAGAGACCATATTTATCCTTCAGAAACGTGCTATTAGAGCTATAAACGAAATGGGTCCCCGTGAATCTTTGAGAGATTTATTTAAATAATCAATATATTAACGTTGCCGTCCTTATATGTATTTGAAAATATAATGTATGTTCGTAAAAATTTACATAAATATAAGTTAAATAGTGATCACCACACTTTTAATACCAGAAATATAAATAGGATAGCTGTACCTAGTTTTAGACTTGCGAAGACTAATAAGTCATTCCTAGGAAATTATGTGCGTTTTTACAATAAAATCCCAAAGCACATAACTGAGCTGGCAGAGGGCAAATTCAAGTTGACTGTAAAAAACGTTTTAATAAAAAAAGCTTACTATAAAGTTCGACATTATATAGAAGATAAAGATGCTTGGAATACTCTACTTCTGGCAAGCTGTCTCTCTGCCACCCATAAAATGTAATATTTGTAGTACCTAAGTAGAAACATTGTAAACATCCATATAAAAAGAATGGCCCCGAGTTTCTTGCCGCTTCTTCTCGGTGGGTTCTATATATTTTGGAACGCGGCGGTAGAGTCCTTAAAGTACAATATAATGAAAAGTTGACGTTCATAAGTGCGCCTTTGATGCCTAAATTGAATAAATGATTTTGACTTTGACTTTGACTTTGAAGCATTACATTACATTATGTCTTTATTTTTATATAAGGCGTATTTTTATGTTTCACCATTTACGTTAAATAGTGACGACGTCATAAGGCGCTGCCCAAAGCAAAAGATGCGTAAAACGCTATATTTTTCATCGCACAGTTTAGTTAGACATACTAGTTACTGATACAAACTTGAAAAAATACAGTGCATAGTTAAGAGTTTTAAAAAATATTTATATAATAATATTGCACAATATCTATAAGGCATCTTGAAAATCAGAAAAATCTTTCATATCCCATTAACAGAAAATAAGGTATTTTATTAAATTAAACAACAACCTGTATATTTTTTTTACTGTTGTGGCTTCTTTTGTCTTTAAAAAAATTAACACTGCGAAAAAGTTGTCGTGTTTCCAGACTCACGTTTGTTTCGGTCAAGGCTAGTGCTTCACCCCCTCAAACATTAAATAGTTTGCTCTTGAAGCGCCTTAAAACCGTGTGATTGTACAAATATCCTAAAAACGGGCTTAAAAAAATTTACTGTGGTTTAGTAGTACGAGTATATACATAATTCATTAGGATAGAAAAATATTCTGCAGATATGGGGTAAGGATAAGAGTAAAATTATTTCAACGCACGCTCATCCAAGCAGACTAAAAATCAACACGCTATAGGTAGTGTCGAGCCTTCGCACGGCAGTGTGCAGTATGTGAGAGTAGTGCAGTACAGCAATCTTGTGTTGTGCAGGAGATCCTGGTGACGGACACGCGGTACGCGGCCGAGCCGGCCAACCGCCGCGGGAACGTGTTCACCAACATCGTGCAGCCCATGCCCGACCATCGCCACAGCGTGCAGGCCGAGGTGCACGCGAGGTCAGTGCTCTACACACATACATACACACACTCGCACGCACACACACTGTTTCTGCGGCGACACTATTCAAACTTGACGTTATAGTAGTTTTGCTGTAATAATATTTTGTAACTAGCTGCGCCCAGCGGTTTCAACCGCGTGATAATGGATGACTGGTGTAACGTGGGTGTTAAAAAAACCTCTGAATTCGCCTCTTTAAACAACAAAATTTGCAAAATTAGTCCAACCCTTCTCGAGTTTAGCTATTTGCAACACATTTACAGATTCATTTTTATATACAGGGTTATTAGTAATTCGACGTACTCCCGTTAGGAGGTGATGGGGGTGACTATTTGCGATAATCTTATCCCCCGTATGCATTACGCAAAAGTTAACCATTTTTAAGTGATCTTGTTTTTTTTACTTTTTCTAAATTAGCCAAACTTTTTCTTAAATATTTTTAGTTTAATCAAAAAAAAATTATATCGTATTTTTTCTTCTTCTGATTTATGAAACGATTAACTCTTTGCGTACCAGACACGTAAATTTACGTGAGTTATAATTATCACGGTATAGTAAGGGTTAAACACGGGTCATTTATTAATATTAAAACAACAATTATCGGTCGAAATTAAAAAAAATTCGAGACCATAAACGATATTATTTCAATATTTTTTTGAGTTTTTTTTTCACAAACGGCCGATGATTTCTAGTCTGGGGTCACATGAAATCCCTATATTTAAAATTATACTTTTTAAAAATAAATTTTTGAAGATGTGGATTTAACTTATATAGAAATTAAGCTAAATAACGCGAAAGTGGTTCACTTTTGTCTAATGCACATGTTGGTTAAATTAAAATGATCGTAAGAGTCACCTCTATCCTTCAAACGGGAACACGTCGAATTACCAACAACCCTGTATAAAGACGACTAATTGTAAATTTACCGTAACAGAGGTCTCAGAGTTCTTCTCTTCTGTCTTTTCTAAGGTTAAAAATCATGACTAATGAGTCATGATTTTTACTTTTCTTTTCTTTTTGTTCATTTCTTACTTATACCCACGCGCCGTTCTACTCGTGCCCATGTAAGATCTGGAGAGCTTTCAACTGTAGCGGTTCCAACAACGAAACATACTCAAGTTCCGCCCCGTTCCATTGTATCAGAAAGATGTCCTTGTCTTAACAAATATAAGCAATTAACCTGTATGGTATGCCCCTCCTAAGTTCAAAAGCAGTTTGTGGTGTTTGTCGTGCAGAAACCGTCACGATGCTTCGGCGTACACGATCCTGGTGAACAACATGCGGCTGATGGCGGTGCTGGACTGGTGGGAGGGCGCCAACCAGTTCATCATGCAGCCGCCGCACCCTGCCGCCGAGGCCGACCAGCCGCCGCTGTGAGTGCCACACACACGCCACGTCTCATCGCCTCCAAAAACTCACATTTCTCTTTTGCCATTACCAAACGAATCCATTGAACGCCACTGCTCCGGGTTCTTCATATTGTAACAAATGCGCTGGGCGAATTAGCAACAGTATACCAACCTGACGTCAACAGCCCCATTCCAGTAAATATGGCGTAACATTAAACTACAATGACTATCGTCAATTTGGTTTATGTTTCTTAGATTTATGTTTCTTCTAGTTTTGTCATGTCATATTTGTGGATTATTAAACCCTAAGAGTTTGCTATGGTCCGAGCTAGTATAGACAATGCGTACAAAATCATGAATCGTTGTTTTTGTGTTTCCTTCGTCATCGCCCTGGAAACATTTGGTAATGCATCCACCACTTTACTAAAACGTGACTTGGACTGGGCAGTGACACAGTGACTGACTTATTTATCTGACTGTGACTTCTTGAATAAATAGACAACATTACATGTAACTACAAGTTTTTATATAAAGAACTTGAGAAATAGCAATCAACTTACAAATAAGAAAAAATACAGTGAAAAAGATGACGATTTATTTTCTGAATGTACGAGGGTCATTTGAAAAGTTCTTAGCCTAACATGGTTAAAGTCATTGGTTTTTTTAACCACCCTCATTTTGTAGTTACATTATTCAGCAACAAGTATGCACAGTTTAGTTTATTCACAGTAACTCATTGTTCGTTTACACGTGATACCGTAAGTCAAGTCAGAGCTATTTTTGAAAATGGATAATATTGAACATCCTGCAGTGATAAATACCTAAATTTGAAAGGTTTAACTCCAAAAGCTATACATGAAGACATGTCTGCTACTTTGTGTGAGTCCGCCCCTTCGTATGCGACTGTTAAAAACTGAGTTTAAACGTGGTCGTGAGACCATTCAAGATGAGCCCCGTAGTGGCCGGCCTTCGACTGCTTCCACTGATCAAAACAAAGAAAAAATCTGTGATTTAATTTTATCTGATCGAAGATTGACTGCCGAGGAGATAGCTAAGACTGTAGGCATCTCATCTGAGCGAACACATCATATAATTACTACTGAGCTTGAATTCTCTAAGGTGTCTGCGCGGTGGGTACCGCGACTGCTTTCAGTGGAACAAAAACGCAACCGACTCACAACTTCTCGCGCCTGTTTAGAGTTATGTGAAGCTGACCTAATAGAATTTGTTGAAAGATTTATAACCATGGATGAAACCTGGGTTCACCACAACACACCCGAGACAAAAGAACAGTCGAATGGAAAAGAGCAGGATCGCCCACCCCAAAGAAGGCAAAGGTGGTTTTATCGGCGGGCAAAGTCATGATGGCATCCGTTTTTTGGGATGCAAAGGGTATAATTCTCGTGGATTATTTTAAAAAGGGTGAAACAATAAACTCCGATTACTATTGCAACCTGTTGCGTCGTTTGAGAGAAGAAATCAAAGAAAAACGTCCAGGTTTATTGAGAAAAAAAGTCTTGTTTCATCAGGACAATGCGCGCGTTCCCATCTCTGTGCAATCCATGGCAGAAATCCATAAATGTGGCTTCGAATTGTTACCTCATCCCCCATATTCACCAGATTTAGCACCGTCCGACTTTTATCTGTTCCCAAAGCTGAAAAAATGTTTAGGTGGTAAACATTTTTTTACAAATGAAGAGGTCATAGCCGCCGTGGACGCTTATTTTGAGGAGTGAGACGATTTTTTTAAAACGGGTATCGAAGCCATACCGGGTCGATGGAAAAAGTGTTTTGAGCTCGGAGGAGAGTATGTTGAAAAATAAAAATAAATACAAAATCGTGTGGTTTCATTAAGTACGTTAGGCTAAGAACTTTTCAAATGACCCTCGTATATATTTATTTTATCTGTTCCGAGGCCGTACATTTTGCTTAATATGTAAGTAAACAACTATGTGTGCATTAAGGTAGAATTCCAAAGAGTACGGCTGGCGACCTGCATCGTACATCGATGGCTGCTCGATGTCGCTCTGGACTGTGTTTAGTTCTTTGCTGTGCACATCAATAGTACATTCCCAATGTATAGAGAGGATCCGTTACCGCTGACCCCGCAGCCCCCGGGCGTGGCTCCCCGGGGTGACACAGGCGCGCCGCCGCAGGTGGAGCTCAAGCTCAACATCACGGACTCGCAGCTGGTGCTGGTCGAAGACGCCTCAGTCTGGGACACCAACGCGGTCATATTGAGGGTACGTATTTATCAACGGAGTCTAGCCCAACTTGTTATTTATTTGAAAACATGTACCGCCTTATTATGGTTGCAGGTTTAAACCAACTCTAGCGATAAACTCGACAATAAACCCGAAAACGTTATTAGCGTCACAGGTTTATTTCATAAACCAGACTTTTCTATAGCAACATCGCCAAACCAGGCCCCGGCCTAGTTTAAACTGTGGTTTTTTCCGCCATTTCGACTTTGACGTAAAATTGACAGCGAGAGTTGAGGACGGTGAGGTTTCAGGTTATGTTTGTGTATTTTATTTCGTGTTGCATTGTATTGCTCGAAATTCTTTACTGGCTTGAAAATGGATATATATATATATAATTTATAAATAAGGAAAGAAACGAAGACATTACAATTATTTTACAGCGACGTGACGTGATATATCTACCGCCCGGATTTGCATAACATTGATGCATTTGTTGTTGGGAAAGGAACTTGTCGAAGAGGAGTTTCCTTACAAAATTTACAGACAGAACCACACGCCAGAAAGATTGTAAATTTCTTAAAATGCGACCTGAGCAGCCCCGAGGTAAATAAGGTATGTAAATAGGGCGAATTCTGTGGTTTAAAGTCTGTAGTCTAAAGTTGTTAGTTGTAGGTGTATTTTATTTATCCACTCAAGATCTATTAGGTATTGTTTTCATCCGAGTAAAAATCAGAGAAATGGATTATGCAACCTACAAAGTGCATTATGTATGTAGGTATACCGACAAAATGTTTCTTACATCCTTACCTACTTATAAAAGCTCCATAGGTACCATGTATAAAGATACAATGTGATACTAGTAATCTGTATGGTATTTCGCAGCTATCTATAAACCAATACTGTTAAAAGACTAGGACAATAATAACTACTTGAGCTACTTCGCTTTAACAAGAAATTGGACAAAACACCATTTCCATTTATTGAAGAAGAACATGCTAGACAGCAATGCAACACATTACTGGAATTGCTGCTGTCTTAACTGATTAATTTTTGTGTAATGAATTACTGCTGCACTCACTGTGTATACATATATATATAATATATATGTATATATAATATATCATATTCATATATATTCATCGAACCTGGCTCAATGATAACAACATTTTTCTTACAAGATTAGTGATTTACTAACAATAATTCCATACCATGTACCTATAAAACATTATTTTGATTTCAGATACAATGTGATACTAGAATCTGTATGGTATTATGCAGCTATCTATAAATAATTACTGCAAAAAGACTATGGGACAATAATAGAAGGTTTCATTAAGACTTGGGCTACTTCGCTATGACAAGAAATTTGGAGAAAAATACCATTTTGTGAAGAAAAAAGTGGTAGAAAACAATTGAACACATTCATACAGTAATTGTTGCTGTCATACAGGATGAATTAACATGTTATGTACTGCTGCTGCACTGTATTAATCTTTATCGAACCTGGCTCAATAATCATTGAGACAGATTATAGGAGAGCCCAATTCCAATTCTGTAAATGTGTTAAAAGTTCCAGTGACTTTGGGAGATGTGTTTATGCCTACGAGAAGACTAAGTTGAGAAATAATTAACTACTTACTCAGGTTCTTTTGGTTCAGTTTGAAATAAATAAATTAAGACATGACTGTTTTCTTGTGTTTACTCATGTGAAGGTTACAAAACCCAGTTCTCATCTTTATTAGTTCATAAATAATTAATAATATTAATAAGTATAGTTAACTTAACATTTAAGATCTTATAAATCTTTTTAGGAGCAACTGAAGTCTACACACAATGATTATTTGTTTCATCTATCTACATACTTTAAACCTAATTACAAGCCAGTTTGAATATGAAATATGAACAGGGAACTGTAGTGATACCCGTAAGTTAGGCCTCAAATGCCTAAGCTAGGTGCCTATAATAGCTTAATATGCGTTGATTAAATCTGACTATTTGACAGGTGAAAGGGCATCTGCACTCCCACATGTAATAAATCATGTTTGCATCATAATAGAAGAGCATAAGAAATGAATGAAAACTTTATGTTTAATAATAAACATGTAGCATCAATTGTACAAGACATATTTTTAGTTGTGAGCTCAGCCAAAACAAATTATATGGTAAATAACAGAAACAAAATACACTTTTAATAATTGTTTATTGTGATAAACACTGGTCTCAAAATTAGTAACCATAATAAATATTTAAGTGAAAATTCGTACACAAATAAAGTAAATATTGTAATTCTATTAGGTATCAATGTCTTCATAAACAGATACTCTTCTTCTACATAAGTCAAAGTAGGTACTTTGGCCGCTTCAATCACACTTTAGGTGGCCTCATTGAGGTCAACCTTTCCTATATAGTACCCATACTGTAGTGTTCTGGACTAGGTAGGAGCACTGAAATCACAATCAATGAGATTAGGATCTTAGACACCCATATATACACAGGTTTGATCTGCAGCAACCAACTGTAGGTACGTGATAAGCTGGAACATCCATGCATGTGCCCTGTTGACATATTATTCCAATATGATGACATATTCATCTTTACTATTTCAACTAGTATTATATGCTCTTTGATTTCAACTTCGGAAACGCTTCATGCCTGTTGTAATTTTCCAAGTTATAAGAGAAAGTCTGCCATCTCATTTCACTAGTTCTGGTTTTTTTATTTCTGCCCGAGTTGAGCTTTCATCTTGTTCTCAATAGAACTCAACTCTCAACAGAAAAGATAAGTCTGTCCTTCGTCCTCTAATTAGTGATATGAATTAGACTGCGCTGCTAGCATTACAAGTTGTCGCATATGATCCTGACGTATAATATGAATCGAGTGGATTACAGCACACATTTTACTTTCGTCAATGTTAAACGATGTGTTTATTAACTCACTTTTTCTTCCTCTCAATTCTAGCACCTTTTCTTTTTTACATTTCTTTGCAGAATTTGAAAACTCAACAAACCAAGAGATATTTGTATGCCGATAGAAAAGTTGTATACAAAACTTCATATATAATTCAAAAAAATTGTTAAGGAAAACGTATACCTACGTTCCGTTACATTTACTTCGTAGCTAAGCGTAAGATACTAGTTTAGGTATATCACTTAAATTTCCTTGATATATTAAGGTATTTATAGCCTGCTACCAAGCTAGAATTCATTTGCGATTATTTATCCGGATTGTCGTTTAGGAATTATGTATTGTTTCATACTTTTTCTTTATTTGTTTTTTAACTTTATGTACATGTAAAAAGTATGGATGAGTAAATAGGATCGTTTTGAATGAATAGTAATAAAAATGAATGAACAAAATATCTTATCTGTGGGAAAACTTGAGACAATGTGATCCTTCGATAGTTCGGCGACCATAATACGGATGTTTCTCAGACCGAGTCTAAACCAAAAGTTTCCATAGATCGAGACTTAGTAAACTGAGGTTTAAACCTTCAACCATAATAAGACGGGTAGAGTTAACTTTAATGATCTTGAACTTATTATGTAAATTGAAGCTGTTTTTGGTTATGATTTTCCGTGTAAAATAAATGAACTAAACAACGCTACTTACTCGTACACTAAACATATTGTAGCGCTCGTATCAGGGCTTGCACAATAATTGTTGTATAGTGATGACGTAAGTTGGCTAGGATGGACGACTGCTTTTGTGACTGCATATTCAATATACCGCTTCCGTGCCACGAACCGGGTGTAGAAGTTAGTCCGGGTGTTGTCACGGACATTTTCTATATTGTTGTTACCGTCCCTACCGAGGGACAGAGATATGGCACAATCTGTATGAAACGAATGTCACGTTTCCATCTCCAGTAGGGCCAACGTCGATACATATAGGTAATAGTAACCAGCTGCATTAACCATCTGGCATTGTCTAAGGAATGCTTGTGCCCAACAGCGGGTATGTGTGTCAGTGGGCCGAGCACGAAAGTCTGTTTAAGTGTAACATAAT
Source organism: Selenia dentaria (assembly GCA_917880725.1). Lineage (NCBI taxonomy): Eukaryota > Metazoa > Arthropoda > Insecta > Lepidoptera > Geometridae > Selenia > Selenia dentaria. The sequence continues at coordinate 41,900,262 of OU862878.1, forward strand.
CGCACCGTTAACGTATTTAGTACAAACAATCATTTATCTAGTACAACAGTAGCACAGATAACTCATAGTTTGTATTGTTTATGTAAACGATACGATAACGTTACACTTACGCAGATTTTAGCACTCGGCCCACATTTGAAAGAATCATATAATGATTGTTTATCATATGTTGTAGAGTACAACGGTGATCACATACCGACTGGCGGACCCGGAGAAGCCGGTGTCGTGCTCGCTGAACGAGCTGGAGGTGTTCTCGTGCGTGCTCGGCCTGGAGGAGGAGACCGCGCTCTCCATCGTGGAGCCCGCCGCGCTGCACGTCACCATCGACAACCACAAAGTGCTGCATGTCAGTGCGCTTCCGTACTCCATCCCCCATCCTCTCCGTACATTACTTAAGCAACCTTTACAAAACGTTTACTACACATCTGTTCATAGACTGCCGGGGTAGGAATCAATATACTAGACATACAACCAATAAGCGTATATTGTTTAGAAGATGGGTATTCATAATGTAATGGAATATGTTATTCGTGATTCATAATTAATTATATAGATTATTAATGATAATTTAAACATGAGATTTAAAAATTACGTTGTATTTTTATAATTACAAATTTCGTGAATGCATTTTTATGATAACCAAAACACTGAAGTACAAGGTGTCTCAAAGTAAGTTTATATTTATTTAGCTGACTGCGTGACGCAACGACTTCGAGAGGCGCTGGGGTTGGCAATCGGTTACCGGCTATTGGGAATTCAGTTGCTGTGGTGTAAAATTATGGCCCTATCTCCATGTCCTTGTGCCCTATCTCCATCTACACAATTTTGTTTGATGCATTTTGCCCAACCTCCACAAATAAATTTGCAAATAAGTAGTATTAAACTTATATATGTACTTACAATCATATATTATCATTATGAACTCCTTTTAATTATTCCATGAACTGCCATTATTTGCCATTGCTATAATGATATTAGCCTGAAGCAATAGGAAACTAAAAAAACGTTTCCTGTAAAATTTGTTCTCTGGCGCTTAGGGCATTCAAGCACTAGGGCGGCGCAATGTCATCAAGAACAGTAGAGAACGTGGAGAGTGTTAACCAGTCTGTTCGTGACGACCCGAACGTTTTACTTCGGAGGCGCGCAAGTGCTTTAAATGTGCATAGATCATCATTACACCGCATTTTGCACAAACACTTAAAGCATTCCAGCATTTTTGAACCCCTACAGAATTCAATTGGTGCAAGAATTAAATTTTCTACGCGCTACAGTCGCCAAATCACCGTATATGTCAAAATCACGCGCTGTCTGCTCCCGAGAAACGCTCCATAGCGACTGAATCCCCAAGAACCGACTACCGATTGACAACCCCCGCGCCCCTCGGATTCGTTGCGCAGTAAACTAAATAAATATGAACTTTCTTTTGAGACACCTTGTATTTAAGGCTGCGCTTTGCAAGGTTGCATTAATTTATAGGCTAATTTTTTAAATCGGACTGGAAGCCAGAGAAGATGCGATTTTTCTGGCTTCTGGTGTGCACATCTACATTAATTTCATAGTATATTTAGTTGTCGAAGATAGTCGCTTCCAGAAATCATCTCTTTTTTATCAATACCTAAACAATGTCTAAAATGTGTCTGTTGACTACAATTCTACAGTTTATATCAAAAGCCAAGCTTTTCTTTTGAGCCTTTGTCTTTTCCATTTGAACCTAAGCGGCTCCATGCATGCAGCGATTGAATACAAAACAAAAAAGCCAGTTAGTTAATAGTGATTGGTGCTAATAGAACAAGAAAAGGTACAAACGAATGCTTTATGCACATGATTTAGATTATGTTTAGTAGTGACAGTGTGTTCCTCCCCTGGTCGCAGTAGATGCATTACGGATACGAGTGTGGTGTTTTTTGTAATAATAAAAAGGGATTAACATGAGTCTCACGTAAATCCCGTTTTACAATTACAAAAAACTGTAATGAACGTGAGTTAGAACACCATTGAGTGTGGTGTTGGTTTGCAGATGAGCGTGGGCTCGCTGGCGCTGCGGCTGTCGTACCACGACATGCGCATGTTCGCCGCCATGCTGCACTCGCTGCCCGTGCAGGCGCGCCACGCGCTCGCAGGTACCCACCCCCACGCATCACGTGCCACATTCATTCTATATACATTTGTGGTCTTTATACACGTCCTCAACACGTATATAAACAAGCCCTAACAGAAACTTCTCGAACGAGTGCAGTTAAAAGTCAGAAGAAAGATGAAAAGAAAAGAGAAAGAGAAGAAAAAAGTGAATATCTCTAAATTACAAGTTCTACTTCCTACGTTTCATTTTTTTTTGTGACTGCGCTTAGCTTATTGTCACTCTTAGAAATTGTTTTTTGGGCGTTGTTCACTCAGTAATTTCACTTGCTACAGTACACGTATTTCTAAATCCCGACACAGTAATTGTTTGTTCCCAAAACGTTATTTTTTGTACTGGTATAAAAAGTGCCGTAATTCTTGATAGGGCAACACTTGTAACCTCACTTTTATATATGCCATTGCTTTGATCGAGATATATATATATATATATATATATATATATATATATATATATATATACTGAGTGGAACATCGCGCGTCAAGAGTGCTAATCTATTTGGATCTACGAGGAAACGCCGAGTCCTGTGTTTGAGCTGGTCTTCTACAGTAATGTTTGCGCACTATTGATTTGCGGCAGAATATCTCACAATCCTTTCATACCAGAGAAGACGAAAAGAGCATCTTGCACAAGAACTGTACCAACTAGAAAAGGAAGTAATAATTATATAAGAAAAAGTAACCTCAATTCTTGTAAACAAACGATAATGTTATGATAATGTCCGTATAGGTAACACCCTGATGTCGGAAACGGTGACAGATGCGCCCGCCAACAGCGTGCACATGCACGCGGGTGCGGGTGCGAGCGGCGAGGGCGCGTCGCGGTGGATGGTGGCGCCGCGCTGGCTGCGCTCGGCACCGTCGCCGTCGCCGCCGCCGCCGCTGCCGCCGCCGCCGTCGCCGGTCTGGCCGCTCAAAGCCATACAAGTAAACAATACTACTAAATAACTTAGTATTGCCATTTATTATTTAGGCATATTAATCAGCCTTATTGCTTTAAAATTTCAAAAAAGTTGAATATGGACGGCATTATGTATACGGTTAAATATTTTTCCTTTTTTTCTTTTTTATTTATTTGGTCTGCCAACAGTAATTACATGTTTACTAGTCTAGAATCTTATGGTAGGAACACTTAAGTTACATGTAACACCTCTTACAGGCAAACACAGCTTGCACCTGATATACTCGTATTATAACTAACGCGTTAAATAGCAAGGTGGAAATGGAGTTATAATAAAAAAAAAATAAGAATGGCAAAAGTGAAAAATGACAATAAACAATATCAAATCAATAGTACCATGTTAATCATGGTTTTACGGGTATTGTGAGTTATTTAACACAGTGGAACGTATATGTGTTAAGCTATCAAAATAAAAGTCTATGTCAAATGAATTTGCTAATTTGACTAACCGAATATAGGTGAATTACTACCGAGGATAGACTTCCGAAAAGGCCCTGAAAATACCTTTATTTTTGACGAGGATATCTAGCTGGGATTTTATATTTAACTCCAGTGGGGGACATTCAATGCGATTTATAAGTAGCTTATGCCAAAATTGTATATCTAGGAGGTCTCTTCTCTTGTCAAGGCTAGTGACCTTAAAGTGTTTCAATCTATTCTGGTAGGACACTGATCTACGTGCAAGGTGGGTGCTCCTTGAAAGGTGCCACATGAATCTTTTTTGCACTCTCTCGACTCTTAAGCTATGGGTAGAGAAGTGAGGACGACAGATCACAGAATTATATTCAAGAACGCTTTTTACTAGTGAATTGAAAAGCAGGACTTTAGTGAAAGGTTTTTTAAACGACTTTCCATTTCTGATGATAAAGCCAAGCATACGAGAAGCTTTTTTAATAACTGAATCGTTATGTGGAACAAATGTCAGTTTTTGATCGAAGATTACACCGAGGTCTCGGATACTGCTAACTTCCTGTACTCTTTCATTTTCGATATTATATTGGGAGGACACGAGTTTATGTTTTCTAGAAAATTGTATATGGTAGCATTTTTTGTTATTAAGAGTCATGTTGTTAGTTTTACACCACTGGACAAGGCAGTCAAGATCCTCTTGAAGTAAACTAACATCCGCTGTAGATTCAACGATTCTTGAAAATTTAAGGTCGTCAGCGTACAGAAATGGGGTGGAATTTTTAAACCAGGAGGTAATGTCTATTATAAATATGTTAAATAGGACCGGTCCAAGGTGCGACCCTTGTGGAACTCCAGATAAAATATTGTAAAATTCAGATGAAAAACCACCTAAGACTACTTGAAATTTTCGATTATTTAGGTATCCAACCACCACCATCCAACCGTAACCAACTTAGCATAGGGTCTCCTAAACCGTAAGTTGAAAGTTTATTAACTAAAATAGTATGGGAGACCCGATCGAAAGCTTTACTGAAGTCGGTATAAATGACATCCACCTGTTTATGAGCATCCACTGCCTCAAACGAATTTTCTGTAGTAAATACCTAATGAAATAGTACACTTTATGACATTCCTGCAATGTGTCGAATGTTCCTGTTAATGATAGAACCGTATGATGTGCTTCAATGTACTTAATGTGAATGAACTTGCAATGTCTCTGAATATGTAAATGTATTGCACGTTAGTATTGTTTTAGAACCGTCATCAATTTGATTCAAACATTTTTCAGATTTGTTTTCTTTGTAGTGTAGTTTAGTACATTGCTTAGAATTCAATAAATAAATATGTCTTGCATGTTGACCCATACTTCTCTACTTGAGCACCTTAAGTCAACATTTACAAGGCTTGCAAGAGTTCTAAGTGTTTACTAATTTGTCACTAAATTTAACTAGGTACCTATGAAGTACGTTCCCTAAGTATTCCACATTAGGCCTGGAATAATGTGAACCGCTTTGGATAATTATGCTCTGTAAGGCACTAGTTAATTACGTATACAAACAAGCCTTACCTCAAACCAGCGTTATCTTTGACAAATGTGAAATAGACTCGGCGTTGATGCATTTGATGGTTGGTGCAGGTAAGCGCGGAGTGCATAACGCTGTGCGTGATCGACGACTGCCTAGACTCCGACGTGCCGCTGCTCGAGGTCTCGCTCACCGAACTGCAACTCGAACAGGTAACTCGCTTCCGCAACAACAAACACTGCACTGCTATAGCCTATGTCCAGATCTTGTTTACACACACACGCGCACACAATCGCACGTGCACACAATCACACACACACACACACACGCGCGCACACACACACACACACGCACACACACACTTGTTGTTATAATATTAGCAAGTATAATAGAATAAACATGAATTGCGCTTGTCAGGACTTGCGCAAAATAGAAGAAGCTTTCGAAGACCCGATGCTGGTGTCGACGCCGGCGGGACCCGCGCCACCCGGAGCAGGTGCGGGGAAGGCGGCAGGGGGCGCGGGGGGAGGCAAGCTGAGTGGCGTACTCAGTATCGACTACTACAACCGCACGCTCTCGGGGTGGGAGCCCGCCGTCGAGCCCTGGAGGTAACCCACGCGAAATATCTTATTATACAGTCGTACCTAAAATTTCTAAAGTAAGCAAAGTTTGATTATGGTAGCGATTCACTTGTTCAAAAAAACTAAACTAAACTACCGAACTAAACATTTTTCGTGGTGGTCCTTATTCTGTTAATAAAATTCAAAATAATTTAACACATAGAATTACACTTCTAAAAATAGGATTATTCTATTCCATTTTGGGTTATTTTTGGTTAGTTTAGCGAGCACCAAGTTACGTGACGACTAAACTGTCTAAAATATGCCTAAAATTTAAGAGAAATATTTAATCTTAGTGCTGTCATTCGGAAGTGTTATAATTGGGATAATTAATTTGGATTTTAACCTGAACAGAATAAGTATTGTCATAATTTAGAGATTTTTAGTTAAGAGAATGCTTACAGAATCGACACCAATGATGTAATAAATACTGAGTTTGAGACAAAATTAAGAGTATTTAATTAAGTTTATTAAATAAACGAATTCATAGTGCATAGTGGTGACGCCAGTAAGTTATGAAAGAAATTATTATGAATATATAACACAATATAAATATGCAAGCTACCGCAATACACGCTAAGCGCTAATTGCGCTTTCTATTGTGAACTATGGAACAATCGAAAAGTGATTGAATCCAGTGTAATACTCAACGCCGGCTAAGATGGCCGCTTAAGGTTTTATAATCAACCTATTTAGAACTGTTATCTGAAGGGTCGGTGTGTCCCAAATATATTTAATTCTATGGTCGCGACATCTCGAGCGTGAGTGGCGCTCCCGTGCTTCGGGACTTGTGTTGACGAGGATTGTAGTGCTTTATCTGGAGGATACCGCGTGGTGGGCACGCCACGAAAGCCGCAGCTCCCGTCTTGCTGCTGAACCAAGCGCCGGTGCATCTTTAGGTAGGCTTGCATTATTTCTTTTGTCCTTTCCGCGTTCCTCCCTTACAGTCCGCTGCCGAAACCTGATACTTTATCGCTTTATGACGCTAACAGTTCACGTTACTTTGGGTTTCAATACAAAGTTTTATAAACTTAAGTGAAGTAGTGTTTCACAAGGTACTACTATCATTGAGCCAATGCTAGCCAATGTAAGTTGGTTGTAATGTTCCATGTACAGGTTCGAGACGTCGTGGGAGTACACGCTGTCGATGTCGCTGTCGCTCGCGCGCGTGCAAGTGGACGTGACGTCGGCGGAGGTCCTGAACACCAACGTGACGTCATCGCTGCTCTCCCTGTGGCAGCTCGTGCGCGCTAACTGGGCCGCTGACTACTACGCACCGCAGGTACCACCAACTAATCACATTGCTATAAGTGAAACAACTTTCTTGGAGTGTCAGTTAACAATCGTTTACTTTTTATTTTCAAATTTGAACTTTAAAAGTAATACATAAATTGTTTTTTTATTGATTATAGAAAGAAATCCTAGATAAAGTTTTATTATTGTATTTTTAATTGTAATTTTTTTGACATTTAATTTTATAATTCATCTGAAACGTAAATATTCTACCGTCGTAAACGTATTATCGTAGATGCATTTTAATGATGATACATAGATTCTAATTTATGTAGTAAAAGACTGTTGTTATTATTTAATTACTAACTTATTGCTATTTTAACGAAGGTATGTACTTACTGGTACTTGTAAAAGTTATCTTCACACATGTAATACCTACTATAGTGTAAGTGCTGTAGATAGCTATTTTTGTGACTTGTATTATATAAGGCTAATGAACAACTATGAACTATGAGTCTTGGGTACGTTTAAATCTCTCACTGCACTCAATAGTCTTAGTCGGTCCGAATCAGCAAAAGCTGCTCTCTTCTACTTCCGCTTCATTCATAAATCTTTAGTTATAGCGTATACCTGATGCGGACCGATTAATTCCTTTTGTCTGCTTGACATTCAAATTCAAGACCTCTTTGTCGTGTAGGATATTCAATATGACGCCTTTAACGTCTCCTTGTTGTATGGTACACACATCATTCAATCCCTTGAGGAATGTAAACGTGTGATGATATGAATGGAAAAGAGAAATTAAGTTGTTTTACACAAATGTATGTGCAGTCTGTGAGTGGCGTGGAGCAGTCGCCCAAGAGCAGCCCGGCGGGACACCGGCGCCGCTCGCCGTTCGTGCCGTACGCGCTGCGGAACCACACCGGCCACCGGCTCTGGTTCACTACGCTCATCACCACCTCGGATGTGTGAGTACTCCTGCACTTGCATATGGCCTCGTTAACAAACTAATCAACTTAGCTTTGGGCACATAATTTGGTCCTTCGAGCCGGACTTCAATTAGTATTCCACTTCAATGCTATTATTTATATATTTTTATTGATATCGTTTTTTGGTTTTTGTATCGTATAGTAAAAGTAAAGAGAACATTAGTAAAGATTCAACATATTTACTGTATTTGCAGAATACATTACAATTGTCAGAATCGAAGAAACACTTTGTAGTGAATATACAGCGAGAAATGTTAGTAGTAAATGTTATCGGTCGGTCAATAATTCCCGTAAGATATAAAAAAACAATAAACAGTAAATATTGTCACCAGTAGTGGCGCCACTAATGCTTCAATGGTAAAACAAGAGAACGGGATCCTGGAGTACGTAGATACTAGCATCGTCTTGGCAAGTGACCGTTTATTTTCTTCCAATTTTAAGTCTGTTTTTACTAAGATGGATAGACTGCGTTATTCTACAGCAGACAACCTCAGATCGACCCTCTTTTGGTACGAGCCTACAACCTAAAAGATTATGACCAATTACCAGGAGCCTTGTATAAATAGGTTCGTGAGTGTAGTCTACCAAGAGACCAACGGTAATGACTAGTTGTTAGATATTTGAGTCCCTTCTCGTCTGCAACAGTTTCAGTATTACGTTGAGTTTTCAATTTTGCGTAATATTTTGCCACGCTGGTCATCACGAGATAGTATTTCAGTTCGTTCGGGCAGGAACTTCTCGTAATTCAGGGCTTTTTAAACTCATAATAATTGTAGTAATGATTAGAGGCAAAATATCTAGTACGAAAACGATTTACATAAGTCGGACTATTTATCTAGTTGGTGTATATTTTTGATTAATAATTTTGTCAACCGTTCATGTATCCCACATATCGTCAGTCTCCAAGAGCAAACCACATGGTCTGGTCCGGACGACTCGTGGCAGGGCGTGCGCGCGGGCGACACTGAACCCTTCTCGTTTGGAGCGCGGCGCGGCGCGGCGGGACGGGGCGGTGGGGGTGGCGCGGGGAGTGGCGGGAGACGCGAGCATGCGCACCAGCTGCACCAGCTGGCGCTGCGGCTGGACGGGTGGGACCCGCCTGACCCCGTGTGCGTCGACCGCGTCGGAGTCTTCTTCAGGCATCTCACGCATTCGGTATACCAACAGATACACATTGTAATAACTTCACTCATTTGCTATTTATATATACTGTCACTTAACTTGACGGTTCATATTGTCAATATTAATTGGAATTTCAAAAGATTGCCCTATTTTCGACTGACGACTGCCGTTTACACACAGTTTGCACAGCACAAAGTCCACTGACTTGTTTAGTAAAAAACAAATCAAAATTATTTATTTTATTTTATTTTATTTTATTATATTATTTTACTAAATAAACAAGGTTGGTTACGTTGATTTGTGATTGCGATTAATAGCACCGTTATTTCAGATTACGACAAAAAATCACTGCAAAATTGTGATATTTGTGATCACAGTTCTCAAAAGTGGGACGAAATGTGAAAAACTGTTTGCCAGACCAGATATCGTAGTCAACTAGGTTACCGAGTGCCTCATTCCGAGATCCTCGGTAGCCGTTGGTATTTTCTGTCTAATTTGAAAAAGATTGGTTTTCACTGAGCAGGCTTCAGTTAAAAAGTTTCCATGTCAATTATAATTATTTAAAGCACATTAACGTATGTACGTGAACAGAAAACGGGTGCTGAAGCTCGCATAGTGTTCGAGGTATCGCTGGAAGGGTCTGCGCGCAAGCTGGTGACGGTGCGGTCCGCGTTGCAGCTCGTCAACAAGCTGCCGCACGCCGTGGAGGTGCGCTGCGACCACGCGCCCGCCGCCGGTCAGTGTTCACTCTCCCTCTCACACCGCTTGACTCTCCCTCGCACATCGCTTCCTTCTCCCTCTCACGTCACTTTCCTCTCCCTCACACTGTACTGGCTCTTGCCTCATTATGTTCGGACTAAACATCGCGGCAGGCAAAGTTGCAGTGTACACTTATGAGAGTGTTGAGCTGTAAGTACTATAAACACAGGAATTAGCATTTATACGTTGGTGGAATGCAGGTTGTTCTTAGTTGCTTTGTTGGATTTGTTTTTCGTGTGACAAACATCATCGGCATCGGGTTATGATTCACAAGTTAGGGATTAACCCTTTGCGTACCAAAGACGTACATTTACGTCCGTTTCATTCATAAATCTTTGGTTTTAATTATCACGGTATATGAAGAATTAAGGGCCTTACTTATAAACGCTGCTTAACTTTAAATGACGTTATTTAGTGCACACGGGGAAATTGTTCTGCGCCTTACTATGTGACGTTATTTAAATTTAAGCAGTTTTATAAATAAGACTAAGTTATAGGCGAGTTTTCGCTGAACAGCCATTTTGCAACATGTAAAATCAGGGGCTATTTTTCATTGGAGACCAAGCCACCCATCGGGAGGATCGCGGACCTCCGATGGACGGCTGTGAGCCTCATTACTCCAAGCCTCATTTATTTCTCAAGTCACATATTTATTCAGGTATCTTGCGGATACTAGGACCACAATACGCATAACCATCTGGCCCTACATCACTATAGCATGGCGTCTGGCCAGATCCGGTTTACAAGTCGGGAGAGCGACTCCTTGTTAGCTGTCAGTATTTTATACCGACACCACTAATTGTAGCTCAAAGCTGACATGACCGTTCTCATGGTATCGTACCGCATTTGACTAACTGGAAATCCTCTATCGTGTGACGACGCTGTATAATTCGGTGCGATCATCGTTCTTTGCAGATTAATTGACTAGATCGGTCGCATTCATGGGTAACAAATGGAGAGCATAACGCCTGAATAGTAATTCTATATTGTACATGGTATGCGGGTTATGTCCCTACGGCACCTAGTGCGCGGTTTATTATCACATGCACATACAATTGCCTTTGAAGACTAAACACAGAAATGGTAGACTTCCACTTGGAGGCAGAATATGTGTCACTCCGCCACCTAGCTTATCACCTGATTCCCCAGCCCTACGGGAACACATGTAGAAGGGCGAGTTAGAACTGCGTGTGTAGGCATGTGATGTGCCGGTTGTACAGAGCGCATGGCGTGGAGCGGCTGGCGGCGCGCGCGGGCCCGACGTGCCGCGCTGCACGCGCCCCTCGCCCCGCACGCCTCCTGCACGAGCCCCATGTTTCTCAACTGCGGTACCACATCGTATCCTTCATGCTCCCCTAGTGCACAATGTAGATGCCTCATTACTGTATTGCAATCTATTCGCCAAATGGTTTGCAGCCTGTACTAGGTAATTAAAATCTTATAAACCTATGCAATTTAAACATCAAAGACATGTAACATGTACAGTAGGTAGCTTGCAGTGTTTGAATCACTGTTTAACGACTGGATTGCGGTGATATGTATGTATGTATGTATGTATGTTCACAATTTTCTTACAGAGCTGTGAGCGTTTTACGATAAAATCCCAAAAGGCTTACTGAGCCCACGGAAAGTGATTTTTGTGTTCGGTCAATTCAAGTTGGGTATAAACAATGTTTACTAAAATATTATTTGTAAGACGAAAATGCTTAGAGGTACCCCATTGCTGCCAACTCGACATCTGTTACCGAAGTAACTATTCAAATTGTAATTATAATATATTGTAATAACAAAATAATAGTCCCGTTCTTGTCGCTAGCGCCTCCATTTATTTGTCAAAGCGGCAGTAGACTTTTAAAGAATAGTGCGTCATGTGATGCTCAATTTCCAACGATTTCAACTTAATTCGATTCGTGATTTGATCCAGTTTAGTCAAGCTTTGGTTTCTTCTTGCAGAGCTGACAGTGGGCTGCAAACTGTTTGCTAAGTACGTTCACACCTAAACTAGTTGCTTTTCAGTTTCAGTTAGTTTAGAAGTATTCAGAACGTTGAGTCGAGTAGGTATCAAAGATAAATTATCCTTTACAACTAACATTCATTATCTTGCCGAATTGTCGGAATTCGACCGGAACGGGAGAGGACGTGTCGTACCATCTCGATAATACCCGAAACCTTGGCGGACAGATCGGCGGGATAACGCAACTACTGTACCAATTATTTTTATGTTACTCATGGAAACTATTTTGGATAGGATAAGAACTGATGGTATGCTTAGTACGAGAGTCGACATATATTAACTACTAGACTCTGATTACAATTTTATTAGCGTGGGAGTTATGTAGAGTCCTGAGTGAAGTGAGGGGTTAAAGCCGCCCAAGACGAAGACAGGCTTTATCCTCGAAGAGCACACTCTACTTTAACTCAGAGCTTTTAAAAGCAGTTATTTAGTAAAAAGTAAAATAAATTTATTATGCAAATTGGACACATTTGTTCGGTTCGGTAGATACCCTGCCTGCGAAGTTTGACGTCTTCGGAGTCATTCCAAGTATAAGTACCTACATCAATTTAAAGCTGAGAATAACTTCTTAGATTTGATATATGAGAGATCTGGGTTCGACTCCTGTTTTCAGAATTTTTATGATAGGAGAAAAGATAAAAAATGCAGCAAAAATGTCCGAAGTGATAGGTCAAGTGTAGTGAGGGTCGGCCCAGGTGGGGTACCACCTAGTGGCTAAACTTAATAGCTTATCATGTGTAAAAACTTAAGCACTTCAAAATATCCAAAATTAATATACGACTGTGTACCAACGTAAAATACTGATTCAAAATATGAGATGAATAGGAGTGTATGCCGTAGCAATCGGGAATGTGTAAAGATGTGGTCGTATTGTGTGCCAGCGCAATGGCGAGGCGGCGGCGGCGGCGGCATGAGGTCCGCGCAAGTGGCGGCGGGAGGCACGTGGGCGGCGCCGCTGGCCGCGCACCCCGGCGTGCTGTGGACGCGCCCGCTGCTGCCGGCGGGAGGGAGCGGGGCCCCCGCCGCCGCGCCCTCCCCCGCACCCGTGGACTGGCGTGCCGACTCTACCCTGGTGCACTACGAGTGCCGCGCGCCGCAGCACTACGTCTACAGGTATTGCCGGCGCGCACACTACAGCTACTGTCGCTAAATATCCATACATCCAAACTCTTACATTGATTAAATAAGTGTGTTCTGGAAGACCATTTTGCGAGTACTTCTGAATAGAATGACAGCAATCCGGAACAAAGACATACTCGTAGCTAAGTGTGCATCCGTTTTGTAACCGCTCCTGATTGGTTAGGTTCTGCTGCGTGGTGATCCGCGAGCGGTTCCCTCCGGACAAGGGCGCGCCGATAGCGGGGCACACGCTCACGCTGGTGCCGGCGCTGCGTCTCGAGAACCTGCTGCCTCTGGAGCTTACGTACCGGTGCGCCACGCCGCATACCGCCCCCCACCCCGCGCACCTCCCGCCGCGACCAGCCGCCGCGCCCCCCGGCGACACCGTGCCCTTCCACCAGGTATGTCGTAGTTCCCGTTCTCGCCGACATTGCACGAGCTTTATGATCTACTACCTCATTTCTGTGTGCCATATTAAATTTGTATTGTTTTGGTTTGTAATGTAGTACATGAATTGCTGTATTAGTAAAGTTGCTAAATTCACGTGATTTCCGTTTATAATGATATACTTTCGACATTTTCTATGATAATGTACCATTGAACATGACACATAAATTATTTCAGATAGACTTCACATTGTTGTAAACCATTTCCATCTCGTAAAGTACAGTTGTATTCACAGGTGAATTTGGAAGAAGGCTGCGAGTTGAGCGTGAAGCTGGAAGGTTTCGGGTGGTCGACCCCCCTGTGTGTGGGGGGTGCGGCGGGAGGGGGCCCGGGTGGAGGCGGCGGGGGGTCCTTCAGTGCGCGCCTCAAGCTGCGGGACACCCGCGGACGGAGGTTGTATCTCAACGCACGAGTCGCTATGAAGAAGACTGATGGGATCAAGGTTAGGAGATGAGCTGAGCGTGTATCAATTTGGTATCCGTTAGGGTATGGGAGGGTACGACAACTACGCAAGTGCTGCATCCTAATGCACGTGGCGTTGCTATAAAAAAGTCGTGTGAAGTTTATCCTGGCGCGGACGCGAGTGTGGTTCATGTAGCTTAAGCGTAGTGATAAGCTTAGAACGTTCTCACTGCTGAGACACGGGCGAAGCTGGACAAGTTATTTAGATCCTTGATGTCTAAGTCAAAGCCAAAATCAAAATCATTTATTCAATTTAGGCATCAAAGACGCACTTGTGAACGTCAATTATTCATTACAATGATCTTTAAAGACTCTGCCGCCGCGTTCCAAAATATATAGAGCCTACCGAGAAGAAGCGGGAAGAAACTCGGGGCCATTCTTTTTATACAGATGTTTACAATGTTTCTATTTAGGTACTACTAATATTACATTTTATGAGTGGCAGATGGCAACTTGCCAGAAGAGGCGTATTCCACCTTTGTCTTCTATATAATGTCGAACTTCATAATATGCTTTTTTATTAAAACGTTTTTTACAGTCAATTTGAATTTTCCCTCTGTGAGATCAGTTATGTGTTTTGGGATTTTATTGTAAAAACGTACACAATTTCCTAGGAATGACTTATTAGTCTTCGCAAGTCTAAAACTAGGTACAGATATCCTATTTTGTATTTCTAGTATTAAAAGTGTGGTGATCACTATTTAACTTCATCATCATCATCATCTCAGCCGTAGGACGTCCACTGCTGAACATAGGCCTCCCCCATGATTTTCCAAAAGGACCGGTTGGAAGCGGCCTGCATCCAACGTCGTCCTGCGACCTTCATCAGGTCGTCTGTCCACCGTGTCGGTGGACGACCTACGCTGCGCTTGCCGGCCCGTGGTCTCCACTCCAGAACCTTTCGGCCCCATCGGCCATCTGTTCTGCGTGCTATGTGCCCTGCCCACTGCCACTTCAACTGGCTAATCTTCTGGGCTATGTCGGTGACTTTCGTTCTTCTACGGATCTCCTCATTTCTGATTCGATCACGTAGAGAAACCCCGAGCATAGCCCTCTCCATAGCTCGTTGTGCGACTTTGAGCTTGTCTATGAGGCCCATAGTAAGAGACCACGTTTCAGTGCCATAAGTCATCACTGGTAACACACATTGGTCGAAGACTCTTGTCTTGAGGCACTGAGGTATTTTTGACGAGAAGACTTCGCGAAGTTTCCGGAACGCTGCCCAGCCGAGCTGGATTCGACGATTGACCTCTTTCTCGAAGTTGGACCTGCCTAGTTTGACTGTCTGTCCCAGGTAGATGTACTCGTCAACAACTTCGAGAACTGAGATCCCAACTGATATTGGGGTAGGTACAACATGGGCATTAGACATAATTTTCGTCTTATCCATGTTCATCTTAAGACCTACCCGTTGGGAAACTCGATGGAAGCCTTCGAGCATTGTACTGAGGTCTTCCATAGATTCTGCCATGACTACAATATCGTCGGCAAATCGAAGGTGAGTGATGTATTCGCCGTTAATATTAATGCCAAGTCCTTGCCATTCCAGAAGCTTGAAGGCGTCTTTCAATGTAGCGGTGAACAGTTTCGGAGATATAACGTCTCCCTGTCTCACGCCTCTTTGCAATGGAATTGCCTTCGAACTCTGCTCCTGTACTCGGACTGACATGTAGGCGTTTTTGTACAAACACTTCAGCACTTCAATATACCGATAGTCAATACGGCACCGCTGGAGAGACTCAAGCACTGCCCACGTCTCGATCGAATCAAAGGCTTTCTCATAGTCCACAAACGCTAAACAAAGAGGCAAGTTATACTCTTCGGTCTTCTGTATAACTTGCCGTAGCGTGTGGATGTGGTCTATGGTACTATAGCTTTTTCGGAAACCGGCTTGTTCCGGAGGCTGGAATTCATCAAACCTGCGACTGAGACGGTTCGTTAAGACCTTCGAAAACAGCTTATAAACATGGCTCAAAAGCGAGATGGGTCTGTAATTTTTAAGTAAAGTGTTGTCACCTTTCTTGAAGAACAGCACCACCACGCTTTTGTTCCATGCTTCTGGCGTTGAACCTTCGAGTAAGACGGTATTAAAGAGCTTCTGAAGGACTTTAAGTACCGGTGTTCCACCCGCTTTCAGAAGCTCAGATGTGATACCGTCGTCACCAGGCGCCTTGTTGTTCTTAAGCTGTTTCAAGGCCATTCTAATCTCGTACAGGCTGATGTCCGGGTTATCTTCGGTATAATATCGGGTCAGCTTGGCTCTTGGGTCTTTGGCCGAGCTGCTAACAGGTTTAGCGACCGAGGTGTATAGCTGTCCGTAGAAACTCTCTACCTCTCCTAATACTTCTGCTTTGGTCGACGCTACACTGCCGTCTTCTCTCTTCAGCTTCGTCAACTGGCTTTGCCCAATAGACATGTCTCTTGCAAACACTTTGGAGCCTCTTTTCCGCTCTATCGTCTCTTTAATACGGTTTGTATTAAAGATCCGGATGTCGTATCGCAAGGACTTCCATATTCGTCTATTGAGCAGCCTATATGCTTCAGCATCATCCGAAGACTGCAGTTTCAATGAGCGTCGTTCAGCCATGAGGTTGAGGGTATCGTTGGAGAGTTTCTGTGGCCTATCTGTACGGTGGGGTTTAAAGTACTTGGAACCCACTGTATGGACAGTTTCTACTAACCTGTTATTGATCTCGTCCACTGAAACGATGTTCTCAAGGCAATCGAAGCGATTGGATAGCTCAAGTTGAAAGCCCTCGGGGTCTTGAATACGGGCACGAGTGGGTCGGAGCGTAGACTTCATCAGACGAGACCTCTCCAGTTTGACATTAATATTCACCGTGCCTCTTACCATTCGGTGATCACTACCGGTTTTAACCCTGTTGATCACGGTGACATCAGTGAATATTTGCCTTTTGGTGGTCATAATGAAGTCAATCTCATTTCTCGTGGAACCATCGGGACTCAGCCAGGTCCATTTCCTGTGAGGTGGCTTCTGAAAGAAAGAGTTCATCATAAAGAGTCCCTCTTTCTCCAGGAAGTCGGCCAACCTCTGTCCCCTACGGTTCCGTTGTCCATATCCAAATTGCCCCACTTTCAACTCATCCTCGCTTCTCTTACCCAACTTCGCGTTGAAGTTAACTATTTAACTTATATTTATGTAAATTTTTACGAACATACATTATATTTTCAAATACATATAAGAAACGCAAAGTTAATATATTGATTTCTTTAAATATATCTCTCAAAAATTCGCGGGGACCCATTTTTTATATAACTCGAGTAGCACGTTTTTGTAGGATAAACAGATGGCTTAAGGTGTCACCTGGAGTACTAAAGTGCTTAGTTGAAGATGCCACTAGCGGTCATCTATCCAATTTGTGCAACAGCAAAGTTTGCTTGATTTGGTTTAGTAACGACTAGGAGAACATCGCTATGAACGCTTAACATGCTAGATGGCGCTACTGACAAATATAATATGTTTAGCGCATTGCTCACGCCAGCTGTAGTGGTATATATCAGCACTGAATAACTCGTCCGTTTGTTCATTTGTAAATAATGTAACATGTAAAACCACATTTCTTCTTCTGAAGTTATATATCTACACAACAACCATACGCAAATCCATACGGTACTTATCATGCTACATATAAATTCATAGGTTGATAAAGATATCGAGAAGTGATACATCATTTCGATAAACAAAATTTCTTAGGAACCGCTAAAACTCTATTTGGGCAAAAGATATAACAAAATGTATAAATGTGAGTGTGTGTCGTGTTGTGGCAGGTGTCGATATCGGCGCCGTACTGGCTGGTGAACCGCACGGGCCTGCCGCTGGTGTTCCGCGCGGAGGGCAGCGCGACGGAGGCCGCCGGGCAGTTCGCGGAGCACGAGGTGGCGCGCATGGTGGCCCCGCTGCTGTTCTCGTTCGCGGACTCGGACGGCGCGCCCACCATCGCCGTGCGCCTCGGCCAAGTACTGCCCGGCACGCCGCAGGTAACCACGACACACCACGTACCCATATCTCCCACGTTCATCTCCTTGCTACATCTCCTCCCACTGCCCTCCCGACCGTGCCAACCTTGGCCGTAAAGATCCGTTCCATTTTGCTCAAAGACATACACAACGTTGAGCGATACAGGTCACTTAACTCCATAGTACTTTTTAAATAAATTAGAGCTCCTTCATCGTCTTGTAAGAAAAAGAGTTAGACTTGTCCTTATTCCAGATTTGCGTTTAGCTAAAACCTGGTCAAAAGGTTGGGTACTGATTCTGTTGTAACATTTTTGAATGACGAATAAATGGCGCCAATTAAGAGGATTGCATAGCTGGTACTTTGCATACTAAAAGAGAAAACTCTTTTCTACCTCTTAACATTGTCCGATTTCAGTGATTTTTGTTTCATGGAATCATCACATTGTTTACTATGCCCGTACGTTTTGATTTTTTCAGTTTTATTAAGTTCTAAAAAAGGAAATTTATAGTACTTTGAAATACTGAAAAAATCAAAAGAGGTAGAAAAGAGTTTTCTCTTTTAGTACGGAAAGTACTAGCTATGCAATCCTCTTAAACTCATATCACCGCTATATGATTCACATGTATTTTGTCCAGACAAGGCGAGGGCTGATATTTAAGTCAAGGATAAGAGTGGTTTGTTTTACGCAATAGTTGCACAATCTACTATTGTATTACAACAATGAAACGCTTAGCTTAACAAGTGGTGTTAAAGTGTATCGATATTAGGATCTGTTTTTGTGATTGCGCTAAATTGTCCATATGAACGTTGTTACAGTGGTGTTCCCCGTTCGGGCTGGGCCCAGGGGTGGGCGTGAAGAAGCTGGAGGTGCGCGGTGGTGCGGGTGGGGGTGCGGGCGGGGGTGGAGGCGAGGCGGAGGGTGCGGAGCGCGTGTACGCGGTGGGGGTGTCGGTGCGCGGGGGGCGCGGGCGGTACCGGCACACCAACATCGTGACGCTGACGCCGCGCTACCAGTTGCACAACAACACGCACCACCACCTGCAGTTCGCGCAGAAGTGCACCGCCACCACGCTGGTGAGTCGCACTTACCTACCGTTCAAGTACCATTAACCTCTCTAACTAAATAATGTTGGTATTTACACTTTAATTTATATATGCAACTGTCTACGATTGTATGAAGATATGGGCGTGTGAAGGTCTGATAGAGTGAGTAAGTTTGTTACTCCTTCAAGAAAGTCCGCGTAGTTGGATGCAGTTTGGAATGGAATTAGCTTATGCCAAGAATTCTTTGTATTGGTATGATAAAGTAATCATGTTGGTGGATATTCATGTGGACGCTATTTGTATTGTCAGTACGAACAGCGATTCGCCGACAATTTTTTTCTATTCTATCACACTGCAGACTCTTTATCGTCATAACACAATCACCCACCAACAAAGAACAAGTAAAAACAAATGTTCATTATAATTAGTATGTACCTCGGGATGTACACCACGAGTTCTGCGAGCGATGTGGCCTGCCCATTGCCACTTCAACTTGCTAATTTTGTGGGCTATGTCGGTGACCTTAGTTCTCCTACGGATCTCCTCATTTCGGATCTTATCACGCAAGGACACTCCAAGCATAGCCCTCTTCATTGCTTGTTGAGCGACTTTAAGCTTGAGTCGGCATAGATTACATCTAACCTGGCCTCCAGCGTCCAGACCCTTCGTAGTCGCAGCAGTGAAAGTAATTAGATTACTTTTCGTGGATCTTCCTTTCTAAAACCGTGTTGTTGAGGAATTCAAGTTCTTGAGAGCATCATGAATTTGATTATGTGTTACCTTCTCCATTATTTTAG
Organism: Selenia dentaria; assembly: GCA_917880725.1. NCBI lineage: Eukaryota > Metazoa > Arthropoda > Insecta > Lepidoptera > Geometridae > Selenia > Selenia dentaria. The sequence goes on from OU862878.1 coordinate 41,919,878, forward strand.
GCAATAGACATAATTTAGATATATTATAATTGCAAATTTCAGTGTAATCGTGTATATAATAAAGATATAAAAATAAACCCAATTCATAAAAAGGGCGATTACACTGAAATTTGCAATTATAATATATCTAAATTATGTCTATTGCCTAAAATAATGGAGAAGGTAACACATAATCAAATTCATGATGCTCTCAAGAACTTGAATTCCTCAACAACACGGTTTTAGAAAGGAAGATCCACGAAAAGTAATCTAATTACTTTCACTGCTGCGACTACGAAGGGTCTGGACGCTGGAGGCCAGGTTAGATGTAATCTATGCCGACTCAAGCTTAAAGTCGCTCAACAAGCAATGAAGAGGAAAATTCATAATATATATATTATATATATTATGAATTTTCCGACTACGCCACTGCTTGTCCCGGCGGGGCATTGCTAAGAGTTTGAAATTTGCCCTGCGTATGTTGTCCAGGTGACGTCGTATTGTCTTTTAGTGTTATGTGTTCAATTAGTAGGTATTTTATTAATTTGTATAAATTTAGTTCAATGTATACGATTCAGCGAAGGTAATGCACATTCACTCAATGCCATTTCATACCTAATAGTCGTCAAGCCGTCCGGTCAGCTGCAGTCATCAACTTTCTAACATTTCGCTTACTGCAGTTGTCAACACTGATATAGGGCCGCCGTTTTTTAAGATTTCAATCATCATTTGTTAGCAACCGAGATACATAATGGCCCTATGGTTAACATACCTTAGGTTTGTATTCGGTGTGTGACTCGTAAGTGAATATAAACAGTAGATAGCTCGGTGCGGCTGAGTTATTGGTAAATGTCGCGAGTGCAGGTGCGCTAGGCTATGTTATATATGTACAAGTAAGTGTAGTGTAGTGGTGTGGTGTGGTGTGTGCGCAGAAGGACCCGGGCGCGATGGCGACGCACGTGTCGGCGGTGGCGGGGTGCTACCTGCCGTGGCACTGGGCGCGCTGGGACCGGCCGCACCTGCTGTGCGTGCGCGTGCTGGGCCCGGGGCCGGACGGGGCGCGCGCTACCACCGCCTGGTCCGGCGGCTTCCGGGTCGACTCCACGCGCTCGCTGCACATCGCCTGCAGGTACCTCCCTCCCCGCCCCGTCTCCACTCCGCGAGAACCAAGCTCGTGTCACTGCTAGTATTTTAGACATTTTAAACACTTTGTGAAAATTAAATGATGAGGGCTATACTTGGGGCTGATCAGCTGATAATGTTTGTTCATCAAATAACTTTTATACACAATTTTTAGACTAATTTCTAGAAAAAATCTTATATATTTCCGTATGTTGAAAAAAATATAATTTAGTGAGATACATTTCCTCAACGTCCAAAAACCATTTATGTGAGAGTACATCATCTTTTCTCCAACATGCTGCTAGATGTCTCTACTACTACTACTAATACTACTATTCTACTAGATACTTTACCGTCACGTGACCGCACCTCCTGCGCTTATAGTGGCCGAATATTGAACTAATTTAAACATTCCTATACCGTGTCAATTATAAAAAAAGATTTATGAATGAAACTGACGTATATGTACGTCTCTGGGACGCAAAGGGTTAAACAATCCAAAGCAAGCTGCCGTTTTGATGTCATTGTACGGCTCATCATTTTAATGATGCTGGTAATATCGTGAACACGTTATTTGATCTTCGATCGCCTTATCTTGGTTGAAGGTTTAACCTTAATTTTGCTAAGTTTCGGTCTATGGAAACTTTTGGTTTAGACTCGGTCTGAGAAACATCCGTATTATGGTCGCCGAACTACCTAAGGATCACATAATCTCGAGTTTTACCACAGATCAAATATTTATTTATTCATTTTCATCACTGTTCATTCAATACGATCTAAGTTATTCATCCGTACTTTTTTACGTGTACTTAAAGTTAAAATACTTAAATAAAGAGAAAGTATGAAACAATACGTAATTCCTGGATTTACGTAATTCCATATCACACAAAACTAAAAGTACATAGGCGAACTTAATGCTAATTAGCATTTTCTTTCAGCTAACCTTTGTGTGATATGGAAGTGTGTTTGGTAGTGCTTTATATAAAACTTGGGAGTTTCTATAGAACAGATATTTTAGGTAGAATATTAATAAATAATAAACTATTTATAGACTATAACTTTACATATACACACATTTAAATAGCATACATATATTTAAACTTAAAAATAGCTCAATTAAGTTTATTATTTTGCAAGGAAAGATAATGTTGATAAATGATTGTTTGGATTTGAAGGTTTCCAAGGAAGTTGCTTTGCGAATTTCAACAGGAAGAGAATTCCACGACCGAATTGCAGTGACTGTAAAAGAGTAAGTGTAAAAAGTGGACTAATGTTGTGGAAACCCGAGTGGAAGGTGATTAGAAGAGCGCATAGAGCGTCCGTGGGAGGAGAGCAGAGAGAAACGTTCTCCTAAGTAATTTGGGGAAAAGGGATTGTTAAGAATGTTATAAAGAAGACAGAGTATGTGTGTATTTCGACGATACCGGATTTCTAGCCAGTGCAGCTGAGTACGGCAAAAAGAGATTGGTCAAATTTTCGTAGTCCATATATGTATCTAATGCAGAGATTCAACATCCGTTCCAGTCTGGTAAGCTGTTCCTCAGTAACGTCAGGATAGCACACATCTCCATAGTACAAGATAGGCAGTAATAAGGAGTTTACAAGAGTAACCTTTGCAGAGAAGGGGAGAAAGATTTGTAGACGATTATTTTTTTTATTGATAGGTTCGCAAACTGGACGTTACAATACAGAATATATCACATTATTTCAATTTACAAAAGAATATGGAATGTATGAACGGCCTTCTTGGTGCGAACACAACATGCACACGAATTTTGTTTACATAGACCTATTTAATGATTACTTAAAGAATTAAATGTAGGTACTTAAAATTAATTACAAAGAGTGGAATGAACAAGATTATTAATAATACAATTAAGTTTAACTATAGAAAAATGACTTGATTCTGCCAACCGATGCGTTGAAAATGTCAAGGTCATGACAGACGTCATTATAATAGGAGCGATAAAACGGCGAATGACAAACATAGTTAGCGCGACCTGGGGGAAGGGTGAGTGCTGTGCGATTTTGTAGACGACTGCTCATGCGTGGTACAGTAAACTGTAATGTAAGTACAGGGCTATCTATTTTTCCATTTATTATTTTGTACAGAGTAAGTACATCAGCAACCTTACGTCTATAATGAAGTCGGAACATTTTGTAGTTAGCAAGTCTACAGTCATATGTCATAAGATCTCGGCAGCGATTATTTGCGTAGGAGAGGTGATACAAAAACTTTTTCTGGATTCTTTCAATTCTATTGATATGAACTGCGTAAGAAGTGCTCCAAACTGGACTGCAGTATTCTAATAAGCTACGAACGTAGCAATTGAACAAAACTATTGGAATTTCTGGTTCCCTTAAGGCTTTTGTTTGTCTAATCACAAAACCAGCCAGTTTCGCACCCTTCTTAGCTATATTGTCAATGTGTTTACGAAAATCTAACCTATGATCCACAATAACTCCCAAGTCACGGTTGGAAAACACTTCCTTAACAAGTATACCATCTATATAGTAATTTGCAACACTTGGTTTTTTTTTCGGGTGAACTCAATGTGCAAACATTTTAATTGATTGAGGATCATTTTGTTTGCCTTGCACCACAGACTTATACAGTTCACATCATTTTGAAGTAAGGCAATGTCATTGACAGATTGTATGGATCTGTATATTTATAAGTCATCTGCGAAAAGTTTAAATTTGGAAGTTATTATGGAACACAGGTCATTGATAAAGACCAGAAAAAACAATGGCCCTAAATGAGATCCCTGAGGTACGCCGGAAGGTACGGTCATTATTGGGGACTTGTAGCCACGAACGACAACCAACTGTGAGCGATTTAACAGGTACAATTCACACCATCTCAATAAGGAGCCACATATGCCAGCATGACTAAGCTTTTGAATCAGAATGGTATGATCGACCACATCAAACGCCTTAGAAAAATCGGTGTATATAGCGTGAACATCATTATTAATCTTAAAAGCTTCCGTTATGTCACTAACAAAACCAAGGAGGTTAGACGTGGTAGATCGTCCTGGGAGAAAACCATGTTGTTCACTATTAATAATTGGTTTAAAATGAAAATATAATAGTTTCTGCACCATAGATTCGAATAATTTTCCTAGGGACGATAAAATTGATATTGGTCTGTAATTTGCTATGTTACCCTGATCATCGGTTTTGTGGATAGGATTGATGTGAGCAATTTTCCACTTGGCCGGAAAAATACCACTGGTAAGGGACTTGTTAAAGATAATGTGAAGTGGCTTGACAAGTTGTAAGGCACACGTTTTTAACCCGTCCGCATCAGGACAAAAAATAACAATAGATTTATGAATGAAACTTGCCTCTAATGGGTCTTGCTGATTCGGACAGATTAAGAAAGATGGTGGTATAGAATCAGGTCCAAGGCCTTTGTTGGTGTCTTGAAGCTGAAGAGCTTTCAAAATGTCTTGTTCGGTAAAATAGCAAGAGCTTAACGATGTATGGCAGTATTGGTTTGCGTTAACAGTCTTGTCCATATTAGTAGCTATATTTTGATTGTATACTGAGTGGAAATAATCAGAAAACAAACAGCTGATTTGCAGCCCACCTTGAACTATTTGATTTTCCAAGTACATTTCGTCTGGAATTTCATTGCTATTGGATCTGATAGATTTTATATATGTCCAAAAATATCTAGGATTCTTTTTGATTAGTAACTTAGCATTAGACCTATAATTAGACAGACACTCCTTAATCATTTTCTCACAACGATCACGTAACATTTTGAATGTTACGTCGTCTCTTGGATTGCCATATTTTTTGAAACGGTTATGATATTTAGCCTTTTCATTTAATGTCCTAACCAGTGCACGATTGAACCAACAAGGGTATCTATTGTTAATTATTGTGGATGAAGGTGCGTGTTTTTGAATTATGGAAGTGATAAGTTCATAAAAAATATTGAGTGATTGATCTACTGTATCGTTTGTTTTTAAATGATCGCTCCAGCTGATGAAGTCCATGTCAGCTTTAATTTTGGTGTAATCAGCTTTAAAGAAATTTATAAATGATGACTGCTTGTATTTAATTCTTTTGATAGGTTGGAGCTTCATAGCGATTTTCAAAGGAGGATGATAATGGTATATTTTAACCAGTGGAGTGTCAGAAACCTGGACTGAGAAAATGTTGGGGTCATTGGTACAAATCAAATCTAAAGTGCGACCCATTATATTAGTATTAGCGTTAATTTGGTGAAGGTGATTAAATGCAAGAGTGTCAATAAGTAGATTTGAAAGTGTGGCGTTGGTAGAGCATGGGCTGAGGAAGTTATTAGATTGTGCAGGCTGCCATTCCAAGAAAGGCAAGTTAAAGTTACCGGCAATTAGCAGTAATGCGTTTTGTGGCAATTTGTGCTGTATAATATTAGTGATGTTTTTGTTGATTCGATCAAGACGATCATATTTAGCTGGAGATGGATTATACACTGTACAAATATATAAGTACTTAGTTGCGCTACCCTGCTTAAATTTAACAGCTGCCCAACATTCTCATCTTCCGATTCCCATTAGGGTTTACGTACAGGAGCATGTTTTTTTTTGCACTGCGATCAGCACTCCTCCACCTTCAACATCATTACTACAGGTATCAGCTCGATCCCGCCTGAATATTTTATATCTATTATCAAGAATTTCGTGATCAAAAATCGAATCGTTGAGCCATGTTTCAGTAAGTAAAATTATATCAGCATCCTGATTCAACGCATTGGTCAGCACAGTATGAGTTTTTGTCCTCAGGCCCCTAACGTTTTGGTAGAATATATTTAAATTACATGCTGAAAAAGTATTGATCAAAGAAACCATAAATTAAGATTGCGTAATGAAATTAAGAAAGTTAAGGTCCTTGACTACGAAAGATTTTGAGTTGACGTCCTTCCTTAAAAATATTCTGCCGTTGCGAACCCACACAAATGCAAAATTTTTATCTTTTGCCAATTTACGGGCTGCCGCGTGGAGCTGCTTGTTGGCCTGCGTTAAGTGTTCACTCACGAATACGGGTTTTTTTTCCGGAACAGCGACACCAAGATGTGATGAATTTAACTTATCCCTATGGTTGGTCCTGTTGTAGGTTTTGGTAGCAGCTATCAGACAATCACGTACTGTTGGGCTTGACAATTTGACTACAATTGATCGTGGTCTGCTGGATTCTTTGTTCAGTTTAGATACTCGGTGATAGTTTAATAATTCATGTGCCTGAAGTCCGTAACCCACAGTAGCAGCGTTGATATATTATAGATTTTAGATTCTCGGATGAGTGTTCAGGCACGCACTGAATTTCGAGGTTGCAGTCACGAGACTGCTGCTCGAACTGGTTGAGCTTAAAGCTTAAGTCACCCACTTGAGTACGCAATGTCCTATTCTCTGCTTCTAAATCGTCTATGACTTGAATCTTACAGTCCAATGCTTCCTTCATCTCGTCGTACTCTATTGACATGTAATTAACGCTTTCAGTCAACTCATGGAGCTTAGTGCGAGTGTCGCAACTATCAGCGGTAAAATCACGCTTAATGTTTTTTTGGAGTTGAGTCAGAGACTCTTGGAGCTTTTTGTCGAAATATTCTTTTAATTGTTCGATGCTATTTGCAAGTGGAGAGTCGGCAGTTGACACAGAAGATCTAATTTGGGAAGGAGTTACAGATATATCCCCTTTCTTGTCAGCAGATTTGCACTCAGGACATTTCCACGTAGTCTTGTAGGATTTGGATTCTTTGGTAAAGTTTTCAGTTGACACACTCAGGCACTGATAGTGGTAAGTGGTATTACACTTGGAACATGCTTTGATATTGTTGCTTTTAACTTGTTTACTGCATTTACCACACACACTCATTTTGCCGATATACCAGTAATATAAATATACGTGGTAAAATCGGCAATCTTTATGAGATGGCAATTCCAACGTTGCCCCAGTATGCCTCAGCGATGTTATTGAACGCACCCCACGATGAAAGTTGTCAAAGTCAAAATGTTAGACGTCACTAGAATTTGACAGTATAGAGCGATTGAGTAAATATTGCAGATGTGGGTAGGGGTATACATTATACAATAACGATCTTAGTTGATTTTCTAAACTAATAGACGATAATTAACTTGTACTACAATATTCCACCTTTAGTAAAACACAGCACTACACTTTGTTAACACTTATATCACAAACAAATGATTTTAATTGTGTGAATAAAAATAAATGTAAGGAGTTGAATGTAAACAGTGACAATGTTGCCATATGAATGACAATGATTTAGGGCATGCATTGTATGATACATTCTCTTATTGAGTTCAGTAATATGCTGCTCCCAAAACAAGTTACTAGTGATAATGAGACCAACATTTTTTACTTGAGAGCAATATGTAATTCCTAAAAGACAATTTGGATAAATAATCGAAAATAAATTCTAGCTTGGTAGCTGACTACAGCTGATGTACAGAAATAAAGTAAATATTAGACATTTAATGTTATTTGTTATTTTTATTTGTTTATAACTTACGCGGTAGGTATAATCGAATATCTCGACCGGTTTCGTGACCGTCCGGCCCACTTCTTCATGGAGTACGTGCGCACCCGGCTGCGTTCGCCCTGTAGCCGGGTGCGCACGTACTCCATGAAGTAGTGGCCCGGACGGTTTAAGTACATGTAAAAGTACGGATGAGTAAATATGATCGTTTTGAATGAACAGTAATGAACATGAATGAAGAAATATCTTGTCTATCTAAAAATTCGAGACTATGTGATCCTTCGGTAGTTCTGCGACCATAATCCGGATGTTTCTCAGACCAAATCTAAACCAAAAATTTCCATAGACCGAGACTTAGCAAACTTAGGTTTAAACCTTCAACCATAATAAGGCGGTTAGAATTTAAAAACATTCTCCGTGACCGTTTGAGTCTCACTAAGTCCGAGGGTGTCCTCCATACTGCTCACAGGGAGGCTGGCGGCGGGTATCAGTTCGTGCGCGTGGAGGTGGCGGCGCAGGGAGCCACTCTGTTCGTGGTGCTGACGGACGCGGACTCGGCGCCGCCGCCGCTCGCCATACACAACTACTCGCCCGTCTCCATCATGTTCCACCAGGTAACTGCTTATACTGTTCGTGGTGCTGACGGAACGGACGTTCTTATGTAAGAATAACAAAGAAAAGACGGGAGGTTATGGCGAGACCGAAGGCCGAGTCTACTACGCGAACGAAGTCACAGGCAGTCGCTAGTTAAAGATAAAATACGAAAATTCAGTACATAACAAAATAAAAACCACAATACCAAGACCGGCAAAACTAAACCAAAAAGAGTCTGCATGTGTTGTAAACTTAAAGCCAATAAATTTTAGCAAATGCATTCAAGTTTCTTCTAGAAACTTGTCTCTTAAAAGTCACTAAGTATCTGGGCTCTTGCTGGGATGCAGCTGAAGCTATTGGAAAAGATAATTCGAAATAGCTACATTTAGTTTGTTTGCCATGAAGGCCATTGCCATTGAATAATGTCATGATTTATCAGACAGTTACTGACCCGTGGTGCTGAGCAAGTAAGTTTTATTTTTTGTTGTGGACAATGTACTCGTATATTTCGGCTGATAGGTTTAGCGATTGTATAAACGTATCGTTACTTCTATAGTTTGCAGTGGAGCGCATACATAATAGTGAGTGTGAAGACACGTGTACTTAGCCACGATAGAATATGATTGGTAACGCTCCGAATGGTTGTGTTTCGGCCTGTCGGTAACATGTGTGGGTGTGCAGGTGGGGTGCACGGAGGAGTGCGCGGTGGGCGGGCACGCGGCCGTGAGGTGGGCGCTGCCGGAGCCCGAGGGTGCTGCGGCGCTGGCGCTGCGTGCGCCGGGCGGTCCGCGCTGCACGCTGCAGCTCGCAGCGCTGGGGACCGCAGTCACGCTGCTCTACCAGAACTTCATCTACGTCGCCTTCACACCCGCAAGGCACAGGTACTGTGCCGATCTTATACCAAGATTCAAATCAGATACAACAGAGTTCAAATTCGTTGCTCTGACATTATGCCTCAAAGTCCTAGCGGTCATGCCATCTGACATGGATTATCGGAGGGCGCAGATTCGCAATGTTTGGTGTCGCTAAGCAAGCGTTAGAGCTTTAAAAATCATACAAAAAAATATAAGTCTTATTATACTTTCGCTCAGGAAGAAAAATCAGGGAACAATGAAGGGTAATGATGAATAAAACACTTCACTATAAGTGGTAGGCATATTAACTCAGACAATAGCATCATAACTAGTACAATTTGAAAATTTGAAACCGATTTCCATTCTATTCAGTTATTGGAGTGTAACTCAAAAACTACTGCGCCGGCTTTGATGAAATTTAAATGGGACCACATGAGAAGCTCCACACCATTCAAACATAAAATCTGTGAGAATCGGTTCACAGTCGAAAGTTATGAGGTAACAAACACAAAAAAACTTGCGTGGAATTGAGTACCTCCTCCTTTTTGGAAGTCGGTAGATACATAATGCGCATGTATATATTTGCCTGCTAAGTACGAACTTGAAGCGCTGGAGTCAATAGACAGATAAACTAACATGATCGTTTACTTACTGGTTGAGTCAGTGAGTGTGTGCTGCAATCACATAATTTGTTTCCTCAACCGCATTTTGTGGGGGGACAATTAGAGGTACAGCAACGTGCCTAACATCAATACGTAACAAGCGCATCGCTAATGAATGGAACTCCTCGGGAGAGCTTGTGTACCGATGGATTTAAGAAGCAACCTCAATTTATTGTGAGCGAGTGATCAGATATATATCTTACATCTCATTATCATGAAGTGGTTCAGGTGGAATAATAGTTCAATAATACAATTCGAAATAAAATTGATAAAGCAACACATTATTTCTGAATTTCAAACAGATTTCAGTTATATCTCACGCCATGTAATGTACTTGTCCAGGGAGAGTTCGACAACGCCTGGCAGCGCGCAGTCGCCGAGCGAGGCGGACGATAATGTGCTAGTGTTGGAAGTGCCGCTCGGCTCGACGCGCGTCGTGCTCGCCAGGAAGAGATACGGAGACAGGTACCTACAGATACACAATTCGGTATGTAAAGTTTTTTTTTGGTATTTTTTTTATATTTTTATTTCGTAGATTAGGTCATTATAAGAAACTAATTTCAATATTTTTGTTTTATATTCAGTAGTTATTTTATAATATTTTTTTGAAAATTTGAATCCTATGACGTCACTTTTTTGCACAAATATGTAGTTGCGTTGAGGAGCCAAGAAAAGCACGCGAGTAAAAAAAAGAAACTAGAATTTACTTTGACACTTGACAGTGACACCTACTAATTCGTAAGTCTCTATTCAATCAAAACAAAAGTGCAAAAAAGTGACGTCATTTAGAGGTCAATGAAAGTCGAATTATTTCATCGTTTTTTGTTAAAATAAATGGCATCTTATCGTTTTAAAAGGTCAGAGTAGAAAAATAAGGGTTTGTAACATAAAATCTCGAAATGGTTTCGGAATTGGCATAGGTTAATTTTTTTTAGCATACCGAATTGCTTTCAAACAGGAGTCATTGGCAACCATTGTCCCTTTAATGAGCTGTTGGTTCGTAGATGCCAGCTGTGGCGGCGCGGGCCCAATGAGCAGCTGATCCACGAAGGCAGCTCCGTGCCGCAGCCTACGGATGTGCTTCTGTCGGACGACGCGCCGCTCTCGCCGCATTCCATGGTACGTTTGTGTGTGTGCTACTCCTGTTGTTACTTTGGGTCAAACGTCGACTCGACGGGCATTTATGCTAGATAACTTCTAGAAGGTCTTTTGATATGTATACGTATAAGCAATGGACCAAGAATGCTACCCTGAGGCGCACTAGTATTATTTGTGAGGGGTTCTGATCTAAAATATTTTCTAATTTCTCTACTTTCTATTGCTTAAATAACTCGTTAACCATTCAAGTGATTGACCTCTTATTCTAACAAATTCGAACGCATTAGTCATGTTTAAAAAAGAGAGTAGTTATTGATGTACCCTTATTAATGTTTTCAGTTATAAACTTTACAAAGTTAAAACATGCTTGAGCGGTTGAGTTTCCTTTAGGAAACCCTTTAGGAATTATTCGTGATGCGATATCTGAAACTTGTTCAAGAAACTGCTTAATCCAATGAGCTCATATGCTTTCGAATATACGGGGAGGTATAAATACTTTTTAAATATTGCGGGTTCTGCCGGCGTAAACAGCGTAATATGATGTCCCATATTTGTCTACAACATTATACGAAGCTTGACAGTTAAAAAGAATAATAGACATCTTCGGTGTTATCTTTCTGCCTTCACAAAACCTTTTTATTTAGCTCCTTTACTCGTAGTTATGTAGTCTACGTATTCGCGATATTGTAGTTTTCGATCCCCAAAACTCCCAGATTACGAATGGACGAAACTTCTTGCTCCAGTGTGAGAACGGAATGGGTTACACTTGGAATATTATGTAGTTTTACGGCAAAACGTAATGTGCAAGAATTTAGATGGATTTAGGACCATTTTATTTAGGATGATATTTAAAGTACTTCAATTTATTCCCATTTCATTTAACTAATTTTGCCTGTGTTCCACCAAATATACTGAATGTGCACCAAAATATGTTCATTAAAATATGTCATAACGAGCATCTATTTAACAACTGTTGCAAATTTGTAAAAATAGTAATACACCTAATTTTAAAAACAAGCATTTATTTTTTTAGTTTGACTTCAGATAATGCACTGCAAAATGTATTTGAATCAAACACCAATTAATGTCCAATGTAGCTTTATTAATAAAAAATGCTAACCTAACCTAACCTATTTTGTGTAACATTCAGGAATATTTGGTGCACGATCAGTATTTTTCGGGGAAGAATAAAATAGTTATTGTTACAATAGAATATTTGCAGCGCACTACAATAAAAAAGTGTTATATCTTGGTGTTAATTTGGAATTTGTTTGATGTAACATATTTTGTTGGCCGAGTAGTTTAATTATAGTAAAACAATTAAACGGGTTTAAGATCAATATTTTACAAATGCATACATAGATGTACCTTTAGATTTTTGGTGAACACAAAAATATTATCCTTTTATTTATAGTACCACCAGAGATTTAGAGGTTACATCGTCTTGTAATGATGCTATGTCTGTGACATATTGTTATGTCTGTAGATTTTATTATCATAGGTAATTTGTACTGGTAAGTTTTTGTGTAATATTGGTCATATAAATAATTCGAGAATAAAGACGTGCACCCTTTCAAACACGCAGAAAGGAACAGATTCAGTCGAACAACTAAACCTATTTCGGGTATACATACATAATTCATTTAGCATCACAACTATTATATTCATAGTTGTGATGCTAAATGAATATATAAAATAATTGTAAATTCATTAATTGTAATAACTAATTAGTTACTAGAGTCGAATTTCAACATTGGTTGGTTACGTGGTTGTCAATTAGAATGTTGAAGGTGAGAGTGTTGTGGTGGTGTTGTTTGCAGGTGCTGGACATCGAGGACGCGGCGCCGCGGCCCGGGCTCGCGTCCGCGCTGGTGCTGCGGCGCGCGGACCCGCGGCGCGCCAGCACGCAGGCGTGGCGGCTGCACGCGGGCCGCATGGCGTGCGCGCACGCCAACCTGTGCGTGCAGCCCGACACGCTCTCGCTGCAGGGGCTGCAAGTAGGTGAGTACTTTCTAACATCTATGGTGCACTCACTACTCACCTTTGTACTTTACGTTAGGGATGCCATCTCCGACGATGGATTCATTTTCCTGAATAACATCGTGACGCAGACCAAATTTGATAGTTCGTTACGTGTGTGCAGGAGCGCGCGTGGTGCTGGGCCTGCCGGGCGCGGGCCGTGCGGGCGGGCAGGCGCGGGCCGAGCAGGCCGTGTCGTGGCACACGCTGCGGCCCGGGTCCGGGCGCCTCACGGTCGCGCTGGCCGCTGACGGGCCCACGCGACAGATCACCATCCGGGACCAGCGATCCCCGGTGAGCTACTAAAAGTGATATTGTGTCTGGTATTTATACCATTCCAACTCTATAAAGCTTTTTAGAGCAACCTTTTAATCACTGTTTTGATGTTTCAATTTAGAACACACCAATATATTCGATCTCTATCTCAATGCTTATACAACTTCCTTGCGCAAAGAATACTCGACATACAAACTCTGTGTGCAAATAACTCCTCGAGATTTGATTGGTCGATATTTCCGACAACGGGTTTAGCATTAGAATAAAAACTGTATTGTGTTCTTTGCTGCCATTACAGAAAAAAAATAAGAAAATTACTCTTGTTTAGTAATTGTTCCAATTTTAATATACCATTATTGATTGTAACTCGAAACATATAGGATCTATTTAGAATACATTGGCTACGTTCCGGGAAGGACCGACATCACTCGCGGCGTTCGCACACCCATTCCCTTAAAAGCCCACGGTCATCGTGAGCGAACTCGATACGTCATCGATGATGATCGATGACGTCACCGAAAACGCTCACAACGCTCGCAGATCGTAGGTGGGTTTTCGCGGTCGTTTACGAGCTGTCACTGTCAAGCATCAAACGTATTGGATTCAATCGATTTTTGACAGAAAGTTGGCGCGCTTTTCGTGACCGCGTAACCGTTCCGATTGGGTTGAACATTGCATGCATTCATTCTAACCGGAACGCTAAACCGGGGCGCGACAGTTGTGAGCGTTGACGGCGCTTCCCGGAACGTAGCCATTGCATGCATACATAGAATACATTGCAAGTTTAGTAAATATGAAGCGCTGTATCTATTAATGGAAAACTATGTATATATTGGTCGTATTTGAGTTGTAGTAATCAGGTCGCACTGTGTGCAGGAGTCCGGGTGGATAGCGGGCTCGGAGGCGGGCCGGGAGACGGCGGAGACGGAGGCGGGCGGGGAGGCGCGCGAGTGGGGCGTGGGCGTGCGGCTGGCAGGGCTGTCCGTGTCGCTGGTGGCGCGCGCCGAGCTCGTGCACGCGCTGTTCGCGGACGTGGCGCTGGCGCTGGGCCGGGCGCCGCGCGCGCTGCACGTCGCGCTCGCCGTGCAGAGCATGCAGGCGGACAACCAGGTACTGTTTCGCCCACGAGGTGCTGCCCTATCGCTCCCTACGGCACTTATCTAGTTGTATATACTGTAAAACGGTTACGCTCACTGAGAATGCAGCCGCGACACGGGGTCGGTGCGGTCGCGAGGCAGATCATTCACGCGTGCAGATCATCAACTTCACTGATTTTGCGATTCTGATTATTTGTATTTTATATATTCGTTGAGTAATATTCTGTTCGATTTCGTCCAAACCTAGTGTCAGTCGAGACATATAGGTTTCGAACTCGAGACTAGAAATATGTGGAGGAGTGTTTCTACACTATATAAATATACTATACAGCTAACTAGTAGCTGCGCCCCGCGTTGTCACCCGCCTGGTTATAGATAATGATGAAAATGTGTGTGTGCTGTTCTAGCGCCTCATACATTCTAAAACCAAATTTCAATCATACCCGTGGAGCCGCTCTGGCTTGACTGAGTAACAAACCTCCGTCCATCCAAACATGCGCACTTATAGTATTCGTAAGATTATAACATAATTAACTCAATTCATGATTGCTTATTACTGCAACAGGATCTAGACAGACTACAGGCGTACTGTTATGTTAACAAATTAGACCTTAACGTTTCTAAATGTAATTGCATCTCCTTCACTAGGTCCCCTAACTCACAAATTTTTGACTATATTTTAAATCATCAGTCGCTCCAACGTACAGACCACGTCAGAGATCTTGGCGTCATCCTTGACTCCAAGCTACTTTTTGACAAGCACGTGGAAAGCATTACCAGTAAAGCCACTAAATCGCTTGGTTTCATTTTTAGAATCACCAAAAACTTCAAATCATTAAAAACATTAAAAATTCTATATTGTTCTTTAGTAAGGAGTCATTTGGATTATGCGTCCCAAGTTTGGAATCCATGTTATGAATTGTACATAGATAAAATTGAAAAAGTTCAAAGAAAGTTCTTGCGCTTTATCAACTATAAGCACAGGATACATGTCACCAGCTACGAATACAGTTGTAAACACCACCATCTACTTCCTTTAGCTCGGAGAAGAGAAATGGCTGATCTAACCTTTCTTCACAATTTGGTCTTAAGTAATGTTGACAGCAGCATTCTTCTTTCCAAAATAAACCTACAAATACCCAGTCGTATCAACACCCGGCGCAAATGTCTTAAACTCCACGCTGACTCGTGTTCGACAAACTACAGATATAACTCGTACTTTATCCGAATTTGCAACACCTTTAATGCTAAGAATACCGAACATGTTGACTTATATGCCGCTAAAACGAATTTCTTCAAACAGTATGCATGTACCACGTTCTTCGAAACTAGTACATAAACCATTACTATTTTTTCTACGCTGTACTATTATAAACCTCGGTGGGCTGATGTGGCTTCTTTTCATTATAGTTTATCATTATAACTGTGTATATAGTAATTACTGTTTGGCTGTTATTTTGTATATCTCTGTCTTTAGATCTGGATCGTAATCATCTTTCGATTTTATAAGTGAAAACTTTTTATGGCTTCCTTCTACTATCTACCTACTATAATTAGTTAGTTTCAGCTGTTTGTTTTCCGAATAGTGTAAAATAAATAAAATAAAATAATTGATATAATTATTTCAACTATGGCTAGCTGCACCGGATTAGTTGAATAATGTAGTTTGTATAGAACAAGAATCCAAAATAATAAAGACCCGGAACAGTAACGGAGCGGCCATCATTCACGTAGTTACTGCAAACTGATTATTGCTTAAGGTTGATAGTTACGATGGATGATTCGTTTTTGACAAAAGTGCGGCGCGTGCTCTCACGTAGTATTGTACTGGAAGTAGCGTATAGTGCATTGTGTGCGGGTGTGTGTGTGCAGCTGCTGGGCACGACGTCGCCGGTGCTGGTGCAGTGCGTGGAGCGCGGCGCGGCGCCGGCGCTGAGCGCGGCGCTGGAGCTGCAGTGCGGCGCCCCGAGGCGGCGCTACAACGCGTACTTCTTCAAGCATCTCTGCGTCGCGCTGCGCCCCATCGCCGTGCGCCTCGAGGAGAGGTAACTCGCTACAACTGTTTGTTCATAGCAGATGTCTTGACACCCAGGCTAGTGCTACCACCTGTGTTCGTATCACCCCTGACCATCAAGTTCAGAAGAAGCCATTGGTCAGACACTCGGTACCCATGAAAAACCCTGTGCAAAAAATATAACGTACACGACCATTTTTATACCTAATGTGATATTGCTCTTCCACTAATTATTATATGTGTCGAGTCAAATTTATGAAAATGTTCATATTCAAATCATAGTGACATGAAGTGTCAACTGTATGTCAACTTGAAGTGTACTGAAGTGTCAACTGTAAGTGTAGTGTATACTAAAACTTAGTTGGGCGCTTGGCTACACAAACTACGACCCTTGATTGTGTACTCCTTGCTTAGACTCGTGCATGGAAACTGTAAGTTTAACAACAACATTTACTTCTTAGATCTCATGTGCCTGTAATTTCGCCGGCACCCATACCCTTCACACCGTAACACAGTAATGCTAACGTTATTGCTTCACGGTAGAAAAGAACATTGTATGGTGACTTCCCCGGATGATCTCGTGAATGCTATATATCCCTTGTAGACTGATCCTCCAGCTGTGGGCGTGGGCGTGGGCGGAGGAGGAAGAGGCGCGCGAGCAGCCAGACGAGGCGGAGTTCGAGACGCGGCGCATGCTGGACGAGCTGACCGCGCTGCACGCCACCAGATACTACTTCGCGCTCATCAAGATCATGCCCAGCCAGGTACTGCCGCCCCCTCGTCGCTTTGTTGTGTCCACCAGCCTCGTGTTAGGAATTATTTTACAATATAATATTGATTAAGTATTGGGACTAACTATTCATATTTCATTATTAATATTTTGCTTTATTCATAAATATAGTTACGCGTTCTAGTAAATAATGTTATAATTATTATAACGCCAATAACCCCAACATGCAATCGAATACATCACGCACAAATCAAGTTATTACTCACATTTGGCCGCACGTATACGCCTCTAGCAGTTTCTATTCACGCACTTTTAATATTACGTAAAATTAGCTTTACTTGATAACAAAATTTATAGATAGAGGTTTTTAATTTCTTTATATTTCATATTTAAATTTCCCATTATTTAACATCACTTCATACTAAACTTAGAACCAATTCACTCAACTCACTCATTCATTCCTAAGGAAACGTTTAGAGATGATAAATCATCACTCAGTGCTCCTTTGTTAGATTATACGCGAAGGTTAGAAACAATAATTAAGATCAAGTACGTTATATTGTAAATATTCCTGTAATGCTAACTGTAGCTATTATTATATGTATAAAACATGCAACTTCAATAAGTATTCCACTTATGTCGTCATTTGGCAGGCGCGCCTTGTAAAGCTTTCTATTGATATGCGCGCACTGGAATTTTGTGCATGTTTGTCAATGTGTCTCTTAGTGGTAAACTTAATAATAGTTAAACACCTATTAATGTGATATATTTGCATTTTGAGTGTTCCGCATCTAAAAATGGTTGTGTGTGCTATTCAGATCCGCCTATCGATGACGACGGCCAACAAGCTAGAGGGGTCGCTGTCTGCGCTGAAGCGGCGCCACGGGCTGACCTTCATCAAGTTCGAGGACGCGTGCGTGGAGTTGGAGCCGTTCGTTCGCTCGCACGTGTTCGACACTGCATCCTATCTCGCGCGGCAGATGTATGCGCACTTCAAGGATGTGAGTATGGGACTAGTCTTCGTATCCGGCTCGAAGGACCAATACAGGCACGACTTAAATACTAAAGTTAGATCTATTGTCTTCCTAATTACGTAAATACCAGGTATTTTAAATATTTTTAACGTATTTGAGTAGTTCGCGTACAACAATATATCCTTAGCTTAGTAGTTCAAGAATAATCATTTGTAAGTTATTTACGCATAAAAATTTGGGAAGGTCTAGAACCTTTTGGAAAAAAAAGTATCTACACATTCACCTGAAGAGCAAATCCTTGGAGCAGCATATTACCTAAATTATGGCTTTTGTCGTGCCCAACGGGCATTACCGTCCAACGTGGCGATGCTGCCAGCATTTTGGCAACGCGCCCCATTTGTAGCAGTTTATTTTATTTATTTATGTGGTTTGCCATTATAATATGAATTCCAATTGGATAATTTCAGCACTACTAGCGTTTGATTATGTCAAGTGTTAATTATATGTGGCTTATTTGAAAAGTTATAATTTGACAAGAATTTTGGTTAGGTTTGTTGTATGTTTGACTGGGATAGTTGTGTAACACGGTAGCTCTATTGCAGGAGCTGAAGTGGCAGGCCGCGAAGATCCTGGGCTCGGTGGACTTCCTGGGCAACCCGCTGGGATTCGTGGCGGACGTGTCGGAGGGCGTGTCGGGCCTGCTGCTGGAGGGGAACGTGGCCGCGCTGTTGCAGAACGTCACCCACGGCATCTCCAACTCCGCCGCTAAGGTCACGGGTCAGTCGCTGCACTCGCCTATTGCACCTAGTTGGCACTACGCCACTCCATTCTCAGCCACTCAGGCGTTCATCTACGTTTTTCCGATGGTATCTTAGAAGTAGTCTGTACTACTTCTAAGATACCATCGGAAAAACGATAAATAGATACGGATCGATGGTAGTCAGTGTGTGAACGCTCGGTCAGTTCGTTAGGTCTGCGCTAAGCATCTGTATGCTTAGCGCAGACCTAACGAACTGACCGAGCGTTCACACACTGACTACCATCGATACGTATCTATTTCTGTTACAGTTCCAAATAGCAAGTCTGTTATTTATTTAATCCAGAGAGTTGTCACTAAATACTCTATCACAAGCGCTAGCTAGCAGCTAGCCAAGTGGGCTTGGGTAGTGTCATACCATCACGCAGTAGATTTCGTCACGATACTTCGCCAATATCTCAAGCTTACGGTAGATCCCGAGCTGGTGACCGCTTGATTGGCAGCGAGTCTCACGACTTCTGATCTAGACCACGGATTGATGTATAATTTGGTATATTCTCATACAAACGCTTTCACAGATTTCCTGCCTGGGCTTTTAGAACTAGTCGCAATGTTTTTATACGACATACGAGTAAGTGCTTGTCCTTATGTTCTGCTTTTTGATAAAGAATGTTTGAACGGATCAAAACTCCTATTAGAATGAACTAATCAAAAAGAAGTAAACAGAGGGGAATGCTAATTCTACTAACGTCCTTAGAGTCCCTGGGAGATGGGCTGGAGCGCGTGGTGGGGGACGAGGCGCACGAGGAGACGCGGCGGCGCATCCGCAGCGCGGCGGGTGGCGCGCACCTGGCGGCCGGGCTGCGCGGGCTGTCGCTCGGCATCCTGGGCGGCATGACGTCGCTCGTCAAGCACAGCTACGAGGGCGCCACGCAGGAGGGGCTCGCCGGATTCCTCGCCGGCGTCGGCAAGGGGCTCGTCGGGACGCTCACCAAGCCCGTCATAGGTAACCAACCACACTTGTACTACTCTTATTTAGTGCACATCACTTATTATCACTTTATCAGTGTGTTATCTGACGTAACATGTTCCAATGTGTAGGTATTAATATTGACTTCAATTAATATAATTGGTGTAAACCGTCTCAGTTATATAAATAAACAAATAAAATACTGCAATGCAATATCTACATAGAAAGCGCACTTTGAGGATGTGAGTATGGTCCGGCTCGAAGGAGCAACACGGGCGCTTTACTTCGTATGTCATCATCATCAGCCTGTAGCAGTCCACTGCTGGACATAGGCCTCTCCAATTGCACGCCACTTAGGTCTATCTTGGGCTTCTCGCATCCAGTTTTTGCCAGCCGTCTTGCGCAGATCGTCACTCCTCCGTGCCTCAGGACGTCCTACACTACGTTTGCCGAGACGCGGTCTCCACTCTAGAACTCGTTTACCCCAACGGTTGTCGGTTCTACGGCTAATATGGCCAGCCCACTGCCACTTCAGCTTGCTGATCCGGTGGGCTATGTCGATGACCTTGGTTCTCTGACGGATCACTTCATTTCTGATGCGATCCCTCAGAGAAACACCGAGCATAGCCCTTTCCATAGCCCGCTGAGCGACCTTGAGCTTGTGGACCATTCGAGCCGTCAGTGTCCACGTTTCGGCTCCGTATGTCATGACGGGTAGGACGCACTGATTGAAGACTTTCGTCTTCAGGCACTGTGGAATCGGCGAAGTAAGGACTCGACGTAGCTTCCCAAACGCTGCCCAGCCCAGCCGAATTCTTCTATTCACCTCGTTCTCAAAGTTGTTTTTTCCCAACTGCAATGTCTGCCCGAGGTACACATATTTTTGAACAACTTCGAGAACGGCGCCGTGTATCGCAATCGGTTCCGGTAGAACATGTTCGTTGAACATGACCTTGGTTTTGTCCAAGTTCATCCGTAGGCCGATGCGTATAGAAGAGTCAGCCAGGTCATTCAGCATCTGTTGCAGGTCCTGCAGCGTCTCTGCCACGATGACGATATCGTCAGCAACTCGCAAGTGAGAGATGTATTCGCCGTTGATATTAATGCCACGTCCTTTCCAGTTCAGCGTCTTGAACATATCCTCCATTGCATTTGAAAACAATTTCGGGGAAATAACGTCCTCTTGTCTCACTCCTCGATGCAACGGTATGGGACTTGTTTGCTGATTCTGTACTTGGACGGACATGGTGGCGGTTTCGTAAAGACATCTCATCACTTGGATGTATCGCCAATCTATCTGGCAACGCTGCAGGGACTCCAGAACAGACCAGATTTCAACCGAGTCAAAGGCCTTCTCATAGTCCACGAATGCTAGACACAGGGGCTGATTATACTCTTCGGTCTTCTGTATAATATGCCGCACTGTGTGAATGTGGTCTATGGTGCCGTATCCGCTCCGAAACCCAGCCTGTTTCGGTGGTTGGAATTCGTCGAGTCTACGCGCAAGACGGTTCGTGATCACTCTTGAAAACAGCTTATAGACGTGGCTTAGAAGGGATATGGGTCGATAGTTCTTCAGCAGGGTCTTATCTCCCTTTTTGAAGAACAGGACAACCACACTCCTACTCCACGCCTCTGGAGTTCTCCCTTCGAATAGGACAGCGTTAAAAAGCTTCTGGAGCTCCCTCAGTACGGGTTTACCTCCTGCTTTTAGTAGCTCTGTTGTAACGCCATCCTCTCCAGGGGCTTTTCCATTTTTAAGCTGTCCAAGAGCGATCTCGATTTCGCCAATACTGACTTCTGGGAAGTCTTCGGTGAAATGGCGTGTTAACGTGGCTCTAGGATCATTTTCGGGATCAGGTCGAGATGCATGCGATGCGTATAATCGGCCATAAAAGTCCTCCACTTCCGAAAGGACTGCCGGCTTCGAAGCAACGACTTCTCCACTAGCTGTGGTCAACTTCGTCAGGTGGCTTCTTCCAAGAGATTGTACGTACACCTTTGACCCCCGATTCTGCTCGATCGCTCTTTCGATCGAAATAGTATTGAAGCACCGGAGGTCGTGTCGTACGTTCTTGTTGATCTCTCGGTTTATAGTCCGCTTTTCTGACGAAGTGATGGGTGGGTTTTCACGTCGTTCCTTCATTAGGCCCAAAGTATTTTCTGAAAGCTTGGACTTCTTGCCCTTACGCTGCATGTAACAAAATCTCATACCTTCTTCCCTGAGGACCCGAGTCACATTTTCGAGGTTCTGGTTTACGTCTGTGGTGGTTTCCACGGCAGCGAATTGGTTCTCCAGGTTTAACTGGAATGTTTCAGATCCTGCAATGGTTTGGAGCAATGTTGGTCGGAGCCTGGACTTCATCAGACGGACACGTTGCGCCTTGAAGTTGATATTCAGAGAGCCTCGGACAAGTCGGTGATCGCTACCGGTATTGAACCTGTTGATCACGGAGACATCTCTAAATATGTGCCTTTTATTCGTCATGATGAAGTCAATCTCATTTTTAGTCCTAGTGTCGGGGCTTAGCCACGTCCACTTCCTTTGGGGCTGTTTCTTAAAGAAGGAGTTCATCAAGAAGAGCCCCTCCCGTTCGTGGAAGTTGACGAGCATTTGCCCCCTATGATTTCTGCGTCCAAAGCCATGGCATCCTACTACCGATTCGCTGAAATTCTGTACTCCCACTTTAGCGTTAAAGTCCCCCATGACAACGGTGTACTGGGTCTTTGTAGTGAAGTGGAGGGCCCTCGATATGTCATCGAACATATCCTCCACTTCATCGTCCGAGTGTGTCGAGGTCGGTGCGTACACTTGCACCACCTTGAGGCTATACCTCTCGGTGAGCTTTACAATAATGTACGCTACCCTGTTCGACACACTGGACACTTCCACAACGTTGTCAGAAAGGGACTTGTTTACCAGAAACCCAACGCCACCTTGGGATTGTTGGTCTCCCTCTCGGAAGTACATAAGGTGGCCCGATTCTAGGGTTAAGGTGTCCTCCCCCTCTCTTCGGACTTCACTCAACCCCAGTATGTGCCACCTAATTTTCCCAAGTTCCACCTCGAGTTGCGCCAGATGCGAGTCAAGCCTTAGCGTGCGTCCGTTATACGTCGCCAGGGTCAGTTATTTGTGGTGGCCTCCCGTAGCCCGGAGATTCTTAGCACCCCTCGCCCCGCCGTTACCATGGTCGCCACCATGACCAGGAATAGCGGGGCCGCCGGGAACTAGGGGCCGTGGCTTTTTTTTGTCCTGCATTGGAGGAGTTTGCCCGTAATCGCCACGCTGGGCAGGCGGGTTGGCGATCGCAGGGCGTAGCTTCTCGCACCGGTGATGCTGCTGCTCGTCACCGGCCTGTTGCATTTAGCAACGCCTGTTGGGATGGGTATACCGCCATCGGTCGGTTGTCAGAGCCTCGTTCGTCGATCAGCAGGATGCACCGCGTGCAGGTGAGGTTGACTTGGGTCAAAGATGTTGTCTCGCCCTTAAATCCCAAGTACAACATCGTTCTCGAAGTTGTTCAAAAATATGTGTACCTCGGGCAGACATTGCAGTTGGGAAAAAACAACTTTGAGAACGAGGTGAATAGAAGAATTCGGCTGGGCTGGGCAGCGTTTGGGAAGCTACGTCGAGTCCTTACTTCGCAGATTCCACAGTGCCTGAAGACGAAAGTCTTCAATCAGTGCGTCATGACATACGGAGCCGAACTTCGTATGTAAGTAATATCAACCGGGGAATTTGTTCAAAAAAGACCGATACATTAAAAGGCTTTTTTTTACTTGATTTTTACTTGATTATTGATTTTTACGCTTTACTTGATAAATAACATTTACTTGATTAATTCCAAGTTTGTTTTGATATTACAGTATTTTGTTACAACTTAATTAAAAAAAATTGAGAGTTAACATTGTTTGCGCCTGGATTTAAATCAACGGTGCACGGCCTACGTTGAAATATGTATGCGTGTATGCGGTTTAGTATAGAGTGAACGTTGTGTCAGCTAGAAGGAAGGCTCGTTAAGTGTGTTGTCCGTTGTGTGCCAGGCGTGCTGGACCTGGCGGCGGAGACGGCGAGCGCGGTGCGCGAGACGGCGCGGCGCGGCGACCGCACGGCGCCCGCGCGGGTGCGAGCGGCGCGCTGCGCGTGGGGCGCGGACGGGCTGCTGCCGCGGTACTGCGCCGCGCACGCGCAGGGCGCCGCGCTGCTTTACGCGCTCAACGGTGGCGACTACTCGGAGCGCTTCCTGGCGTACCGGCCCGTGCGCGACTCGCCGCACGACATCCGCGCGCTGCTCTCCGACTCGCACCTGCGCATCTTCACCTGCAAGCACACCACGCCGCACATCGTCATGGAGACTCATCTCAGGTACTCACCTACCTTACATCTCACTCACCTCATCCTAATCACAATTATTCATTTTCCATTCTATCTTTGCCAGTGTGTTTCGATGGTTGTGTGCGTTTGTTTAGTGAATACACTCCAGCCTGGATATAGCAGTGTAAGTCGTGTGAATGTTGAGGGGACATGAATGGGGGGAGATGTTGGTGCGCATCATTATCAAACGAAAGCTATACCCTAGCCTGAATATAGCCGTGAGAGTAGTAGCACAATTGAGTTGAGGTTGTATGATGTGCAATGAGACTTGAGTGTTTGTGTTGTCGCAGCAACCTGGTGTCGTGTACAGTGGTGGAGAGCGGCGGCGCGCATTTCGTGGAGCTGGGCGTGCGCGGGGGTGGGGGTGGCGGCGGGGAGGCGGTGCGGCGGCCGCGCGTGCAGTGCGACTCCGGCGAGCTGGCCGCGTGGGTCGCGCGACACGCCGCATACGCGCGCCAGCTCTACCACGAGCACGTGCACACCTTGCTGCCGCACGCCGACCTGTGACGCACTCAAGCGCGCGTTTGTTTGTAGGTAGGTCTAATTGAACTGTAGTGGTGTGACTTGTGAAGCGACTGTGAGTCACTACGACGAGTCACATGGATCAGTGTTTATCTTATTTCTGAGATGCGATTGTTGACATTGCAGCGGTCGATACATAACATACAATTATCGAACGACGTGCTACTGGAGCTAAAGAACAACGTTCCCATCTCTATTTAGAAGTATGAGAGAGACGGACTTTGTCTGTGATTTGGTACTTATCAAACGATCGGCCGTGTATTCGCAATTTGTTATCTGTACAACATCAATGAACAATATACAAAGATACACCCAACACAATAGAACTGCCAATACTGTATAGTGTTCAATTTTGTAAACGAATGCCTTTTGAATACCTGTTAATATGTCATTTAAACCTTGAAAAGAGCTTTATATACATACGCTTGTCTGTCACGGATATATCGGCCTATATACGTTTTTTTAATCTGCCATGGTCACTATCGCAAGAATTAACTTTAGAAATGATGAATAACCAGATATTGTATTTATTTTGAGTTCTCGATATTTCAGTACAGTTACATGAGCTATGTTTATGAGTAAACTTATAAAAATACACAAAAATGGTAAATATTCCGTTACTGAAGGTGATACTGGCCTACGTTTATATCTCAATGTGTGCGATTGCCAAAAACCCGGTAACTTATTGCTGAAACGTAAACATTAATATCTGTAACGTATAAGTGATGACGACTGGTATTAGTTTAGGATTTATTAACTATAACTATCCGCTACTACTACTTCTGCTACGTATTTATATAAACACACCATTTTATATACTGTTTACATATTATCTAGATTAAATATACTGTGACGCTAGGTGACATTTGGATAGTTGGTTATTTATTTTCATACTATGCCCTAGTATTCAATTCTGTAACCTGACACTCGCGTAAATACATTCTAAATAACATAAACAATAAACAATGCCAACATGGCACAGATCGGAAGAAAAGCTGCTCAATCAGTTTCGCACATGTTGGCTAATTCGAACAGATTTGAAAATAACAAGATACAATTTGTTAGAGCGTGTCCGAAAAATATGGGCTTAACTGTTTACAATCTCATTTGGATTGGTCTGCGCTGACCCTTAGTCGGCAACTTTTAGCTGATTGTACAGTCCACATATAAAACACTCACACTAATCTAAAACGCTATTATTTTATTGTATAAATTTTGCATGTCATGGATTTTAATAAACATCCTCGAGATATCTTTAGGATGCTTTTAAAAATCCATAAATTTGGAAAGTAAGTAACTAAGCTTTGAAAACTGAGTGTCGTCAAATGTGTGACGTCAGTCAGTTTCAACACAACACAAAGCAACAAACGTTCGAAACGTAAACTAAAAAGTACTTCTTGTAAATTATTGGACAGAATCCGAGTATAGGAGTCTATCGTTGAATGTATTTAGTTACTGCTGCCAAATATAAATATCAGTCAGATGAATTTAGATGTAACGGACAAAATAAAGTATGTTTGACGTCACTGTAAATAGTACAAAACTTGTTTAAAAAATTTTTAATAATGTAAAATAATTTTCAAGTGAACTGGAAAATTATTAACTTTATTACTAATTAAAATTACTTTATAAATATTAGGTTAGTATCAAGGCAACTTTTCTTCTATTTATATTGTATTCAATGTTTTTACTTTGCGATTTATTTATTTCCCTACATATGTTAAAAACATACATCAAAAAAAGTTTGCGATGACTATCAATAGCAACTGCTCTATACATGTCTGCTGTCATGAAGCTTCGATACGGGGTCAAAGGCGTCCTAGCTCCAATCGTAATACCACCCCAAAAGGACACCGATTTCCCGCCTTGTTGAACTGTTCCAGTGGCAGTTCTTTGCCTTTCAAGGTCTCCTGGTCTTCTCCGAACACGGACACGTCGGTTATCTAGATTTAAAAAAGACTCTAAAAAGTCGAAGAAATCATAATACGAGTATAATCGGTTTCGGTTTTTCGAAGTGATCGCAAACTTTTTTTGATATGTGTACATACGTCATGAGTAGATATTTAATACTTCCATCGTAACTTAGATATAAGTTATATAAATAAGCTACGCTGTTGTGATATCTGTACCTAACTTAGCTCCTAGTTAGAATATCCGCAGTGTTCACCCAATCCGAAGTGCTGCATGTCCACAGTTAAGGTAACATTGTGGAGATACTGCGCTGCGGATAAGGAAGGCATTGCTTAGTTAGTGAAATGTGTACGTTGTCATGCAGTGTGGACGTGATGTATGGGTAACTTGAACATAATGTAGGCTTAGCAAGAATTATTTGCGAAAAGGGGAATGTTATCGGTTTTTTAATGAATACAGTTTGAGTACTTGTAGTAAGTTTCGTTTATCTGGTATAATCGCAACTAATGCGTAAAAATAATTTTGGCTAACGTCTAGCAAACCGGGGGGACAATGACATACCTGCATTATTTATGATTGCCTATTTAAACCTGCTATATACTATATACATACTATTTAAACCTTCATGTTTACGTTAGCGATATAAATAATTCGTTGTTGAAGTAGTACTTAGTACTTCTTTATTTGACGAGTTATATTTGGGACATATAAGAATTACCCTGAACAACTTTTATACACATACATAATCTTAAGATAAATTTACTACATTTCCAATGTGTTCCAATCCATCTTCTAGAGTTTAACAATAATTTATGAATTTAGAACAGTGATATTTCTACGTAAATTTGGTTTATGTTTAATTTTAGTCCCAGTCTGAAAGTACAGTTCGTCTCTTCCCTGACTTTCCGAAAGAAGCGTAGATTATGTTCTCAACATGAGGAAGCAGTAATGTACTATATATTTACAATGTTATCCCCCTCACAACTCCTCGTTGGCATGTCGCTGCTAATTCGTGCTAAGATTTCCATTATGATGCACGAATGGGTACTGACATATTTGCATAGGAAAATATATGCTGTTTACTATGTGTACTAAACCGACAGTTTAGTACACATAGTATGTATTTACCTATAGTAGCTTTTTGTACCAGAACTATGTATTGTTAAAATAATTCACATATAAAACACATCTCTTTCCTTCAACAATTCATATTATGTAAATAAAATGTATGTGTACGAATAGTTATATATAAATGATATAATTTTTATCGTGTATTAAGAAGAATGATAATGGTGTGACCTTACAACTCCAGGCTGTGATATAACTGGATGACGAAACGAGAGAGAAGTGTGCGTGCTGGCGCCGAACCACTCGGCTGCACGGCTATTGTGTATCTCAGTTGCTAACAAATGTTGATTGAAATCTAATAAAATGACGGCTCTCGTCGTCTTACTAATATTCATCGTCATCAACTTACTAATATTTCAGCTTACTGGAATTGTCTAAACTGACATAGATCCGTCATTTTATTAGATTACAATCAACTTTTGTTAGCAACTGAGATACACAATAGCCCTACAGTTGTTACTGCTGGTGCATGCAAACATTGTGCGTGTTATATTGGTTTGAGATAGGTTATTATCCAATTGTTTACTCTTGTACCGGCGCGCTTCTGCCAATCGCTATGTCGATGGCATGCGGCGTTGTACACAACACGCTCTTTACAATATATGCAGCTGCACTCGTGTTTGAACAGTATTTACTTTTCTTAACTGATTATTAATATTCGATTTATGATCATAGATAGATAGATACTCTTTATTTGTACACTACGGAAAAACATAAAGTATAAAATAATATAATTTATTGATTAAGGCGTTACTTTGCGGAAATACATTATCAAAAAACGATATTAAAAAATATTTAGTGACACTTCCGCTGAAAAGAAAACAATGATTTTGGCCTATTTGGGGGCGTGCACCACCCTCCCTCCCGCATAAAATGCTAATAGGAAGAATACAAAATAAAAAACACAAGAAACCCCAAATAAACCAAAACCGATTCGACACGTGTTTCGCCTCTACACGAGGCATCCTCAGGAGATGTTGACTCGTCGAGCGCTAGACCGACAGTCTAGCTCTAGACTAGCTAGACTAGCTCGACTAAATATTTTTTAATATCGTTTTTTGATAAAATAATATATTGATTATGACAACAGGGTTAAGTCGTTTCAACGTAAAGCGAACATAATTTTTACAGAAAATAATAAAAAATCGTGTAGAACAGTAGCCCACTACTCTAGTCTAGTGTAGTCTAGCCTAAAGGGCTAGTCCAGTTAAATAAAGACGAGTAGGTGAATACAGTTAGAGTCAAAATCAATCTTCATGCAGTAATATTATCAGGTATATTATTTTATTGTACTGTTGTACACTGAGTGAGTTCTTAGGCCGTAGCACAAATTGCGAGCAAGTATTTGTATCGTAACGTCAACACGTCACGCTTCGCCGTACAAACTGTGAGTTATCTGTGTCACAGTGTGCCCTAGATACCATGACAGTTTGTACTGTTTCACGTGAACGACACGTTACGTTACACTTACGCAATTATTCGTGCTAGGCCCATTTAAATATAATACATTAATTGTCTCCAAGTTAAATGATGATTATACAAGCCGATTGTACTGTTCAATAACTTAATTATGTTGGCTTACTACAAATTGTTTCCTTGTTTATAGCGATAAGGCAGACTATGTCTACTGTGTCACTAAGTTAACTATAATAATGTATGTATATATATTTGGTTGACGGAAGTTGAATTGATGACGCTTAAGTTCACAATTTTAACCATAAGTAACTTATCTAGTTTAGTTTCATGGCCAAAGTAGACTTCTTGTAAGTGAAAGCGTTACTGTTTTATTTATTTATTGAATTTAGTTTATGTTGTCTCGGACACCAAGTTATTCTGTTTTACTCATGCTTCAGTAAGGTGGTTACAGAAATAAATTCTATTTTTATCATAAGGTTATTGTTTTATTTGAATGTTCATTGTGTTGACATGTTCCATCGCATGTGGCTTTGACGACAAACTCTGTTTTACATATATTTCCATGTTCAAAGAACCAGTCCCTGATCTAGGGGGGCACATTTGACTTTGACACGGTATGCCGTTGCTCAGACGTGGTTATGATGTGCCATTTCGGCACCCGCGCCTGATAGACAGCAAGTAATGTATTAATATTGTCTGAAGACCCATCCACCTCGGTTAATGCAGTCAACTCAGTCTTTTGCCAGTGTTGGAGCAAATCTGGCCTCCAATATGCTTCCTCAATAACAGCGTAACGCTTTATCATCATTAAATTTTCAATTTGCCGGCACTCCTAGACAACCACAATTATATTCTATGGCTTTATTTAGCATCGGCTATGATGAAATTGATCAGATTATTCTTAATGTTAGAGACAAATGTGCAAATGGTTGGAATGTCATCTCGACATTTGTTGTTAAGGCCGCCAGAACTGTACTAGTCCCTATATTACATCATATATTCAATATCTCGTTTTAGGCTGGTAATTTTCCACAAGTGTTTAAAAAAGCTATTGTGCATCCCATCTTTAAGAACGGTGATAGAAACAGTGTCACAAATTACAGACCTATTTCTGTGCTTACAGTTATGTCAAAGAATTTTGAGAAAATAATCAACCAGCGAATAGTAAAATTCTTAAATGAAAATGATGTTCTCTCTGAAAATCAATTTGTTAGAAAAGGTAAGTCTACTGAAGACGCAGTTTTAGAACTCTCGGATACCGTAGTCAAAAACATTGATAAAAAGCTAAAAACTGTCGGTATTTTTATAGATCTTTCTTAAGCTTTCGACACTGTCTCTATTGCTAATCTTCATACACATAGCGTACAAGCTAGAACACAGGCATAAGAGGCAGAGTTCAACCTGTTCAACCTGTTTCGCAGCTATCTTAGCAATCGGACTCGGCAAGTTTCTATAGACGGTATTGAAGCGGCGAAAACAGCTCTGCTTCGGCGTTCCTCAAGGAAGTGTCTTGGGACCTACCTTGTTCTTAGTTTACGTAAATGACTTGAATTGACATGATTTGTGCTGTGCATCCCTCCCAAATCGTAAATTAGTATCTAACGCTGATTATACAGTCCTTCTGGTCCATGGTCACAGCTGGTCAGAGGCTCGTCGACTCTCTGAGAAAGCTCTACGTTTTGTTATGATCTGGTTATGTTCGAACCTCTTAACCCCTAATGAGTCCAAAACGAAATTCATTGCTTTTGCTGTCAGCACATTTGGTCTACCACCTCCTTCGTTTGTTCTACGTGCTCATCTGTGTGGAAATGGCGTTGGTTCTATCGACTGCAACTGCATGTTATTAGAACGGTGCTATCACATTAAATATCTAGGCGTCATGATAGTTCAATGGGCTGGAATCAGCATATTACATCTATGGTGTCTAGGGTCAGAAAATTAATTTATGTTTTTAAAAACATTAGATAAATGGTTGATTTTCAGTACCTAAAGACTGTATACTACGGCTTAGCCCAATCCATCATGACATACTGCATAACTGCGTGGGGTGGTTCTGTAAAATCAACTATGATGTTTTTGGAAAGGGCACAAAGGGCAGCATTAAAGTCCTCTCTAATAAACCACGGCGATTTTCTACTACTGAGCTATATACTCATTATGCAAAGTGCTAAGTTACTACGTAAGACAAAACATGCTCATATGCCATATGATCCGAACCTGATAAATAACAAACGAAGAAGGGACATAGTATGTACCACAGAAAAAAGACGGACGGAAACTGCGAAACGAAAATATTACCATATCAGCTCGATGCTGTACAATAAGCTAAACAGAAAATTAAACATAATTATATCCTCTTACATTATATAAATGCAAACTAAAATGTGTTGAATGGTTGCAATCTTTATCGTACCAGGATACAGAAGGCCTTGTTGTTTTAAAATAACGTCACACCACGCCTCATCCTACTTTGGTACCCCACAAACTAACACTCACACAAACACACCACACTCGAACACACACACACACATTACAACTCTCGCCTACTCACCCTAATCTAAATAGCTCTATAATTCATAAGAAACATACATTTATAATTTAATTAAAACTTTTGATTATATTGACAGCTGTCGTCGCCAAAACATCTTGCCTCTTTCTGAAAGAAGAGAAGCAGCAGATCTTACCTTTCTGCATAATATATTTCTTAATGTATTAGATTCTCCTACATTATTATCAGAAATTAAATTATTAGTTCCATTTAGATCGGTAAGTCGTAGAAATTATTTACAAATATATACACCTCCCTATAATTCAAACTATCGTCGTAATTCTTTCTTGCCGCGAACTATCGACGTTTTCAACACGAAGTATTCAAAATATGTTGACTTCTTTTCAATGAAGCGAAATTCATTTAAGCATTTAGCTAACGAATACTTTTTTGGGTAATAATTAAATTTTAGTTTTTATTTTTTTTATTTTTTTTTTCTTTGCAACTTTTTAATGTTATATGGCTTATAATACTGTAAACTTATACTGAATGTTATTGTTATTATAATTTTAACACAATATGGTAATATCGATAGTACGATTTTATTTGTTATTGAAGTATTTATTATAATTTATCTATGTTTATTAAGTATCTATGGTTATAACTGTACGTTAAACGCAAACCATGTTTATTGTTCTATTGGTGAAAACTACTAGGCTTAAATGTATTTAGACTCTTCAGTTATATTTTTTCTTAAGAAGCTGTTTGTTTTCCTAACAAAATAAAATAAAATAAATAATAATATCCCACACTTAGTCTCTCGTACGTATTTACATAATAATGTTATACAGTTGTACTTTGTTTGTTATTAAGGAACTATGTAATTAGCTTACTTTCGGAGGAGGGCTTTGACATCTGCGACACAGTTAATACTTATGCAGGTGTCATCGATTCCGATATGTTTTTAACTAAAGCGTGTGAAGGTTCCAAATAAATGATTATTATTGTAAAAAATAACGGGTTGGCTATAGCCGTCCGGTACCTGATTTTGATGAAGGTGCGAGTTTAGGGGTATCATTGGGGTCCACCTGAAGCCCTTCCAGCAATTTTTTTTTGCCGGAAACGTAGTTTAAATTAATTATGATTAAATTAAAATTTGATAAAAAAAAGTGAAATGGAACGCAATGTTGAGAAAATGGTACAATATTAAGTTGTCAAATTAAGTTGTCAAACTGAGTTAAACGAAACGTATCGTTATCGTTAAACGTAAGAAAAAAAAAAGGCGCCATTTTGTCTTACTGACAGATGGACTGTCATCCATTCATTCCGTTTCTCTCGTAGTTTCGTGAATGTGTGCTCTCTTGTTTTTCGATTTTTATTACGACTTTGGCTTTTTCCCTGGACTTCCTTCGATTGCGCGACGACTTGAAACTTGGCTTGCTTACCGGATTTGTTTGGATTGCTCTACGACTTGAACTTGGCTTGAAAACTGGACTGCACTTGGCTGTAATGGAGTATTACAGTACAATACCCGAAGCGGACGCGGTTTCGGCTCCTGATCTGCCCGTCGAACCTGTTGCCGGACCTTCTTCGGCTCCTGATCTGCCCGTCGAGCCTGTAGCCGGACCTTCTTCGGCTCCTGATTTGCCCGTTGAACCTGTCGCCGGACCTTCTTCGAGTAATGACGACGACGACAACGAGCTTATAACCAAACGAAAACTTTGCGTCACTGAAGTGATTGATCATTGGAATTTAACTGACGTTGTGCGCTAAATTGGGCACTAAAGACCAATGCATCAAATATAGTGAAGACCAAGGTCTCATACCAACTGAGAAACGGTGTCGAACCCACAGGACATCCATGAAAGTGTCATACTCATGCGGATGCACAAGTTTTGGTACATTTGTGTGCTCAAAAAGATCATGCAAATCTAAATCGGGCAGCGGTGCCAAGATCTCTCGCAGAATTGGCACATTTTTCGAAAATATTGCTATCGACATAATGCATGTTTACTATCTTATATATGCATACTCACAAGGATGGACCTACGACCAAACAATTCACGAAGACCCTTATAAAAAAGAAAGGAAGCAATGTTTAAGCCCAAATACTATAGCCGATTGGTTTAATTACTGCAGAGAAGTAGTTGTGATATTTTATTTGGAAAAACAAAATCTTTACAGCGGTAAAATTGGAGGCTGTGGGAAAATAGTGCAAATAGACGAAAGTAAATTTGGAAAAAGGAAATATAACAAAGGACGTCACATTGAAGGCCACTGGGTGCTGGGATTAATAGAAGATGGGTCTGAAGACTTAAGATTGGAAGTATGCCCGGACAATAAAAGAGATGCTGATACTCTAAAAAGGTAAAACATGCTTTTGAATTAAAGGTATGAACCTTTAATTCAAAAGCATGTTTTACCTGGAACAACAATCCACACCGATTGTTGGCGGGCATACGATTGTCTGTCTGAATATGGATACATACACAAAAAAGTGAATCATTCAGACCCAGAGAACCCATTTGTGGGTAAAGATGGAATCCACACCCAAAGAATAGAATCCCAGTGGCGAGCAGTGAAGAGGTTTTTCAAAAAACAAAATTATAACAACCCAGAAAACTTTAGTGATATAATTGTTGAATATTTGTGGCGAAGAGACGTGTATAAATATAAAAGAGACTCTTTTGTACATTTAATGAAAGCAATTAAACATGTTTATGAAATAAACAAGTAATGTATTAAAATGTTTGTTTAATTGTGTCTCTCCTAGCCCTTTAACATTAAGTTTTTCTCATCTATCAACATAACTCTGAGACGGACTGGATATGTTATTGTTGTTATATAATACAATGTTAAGTGAACCGCCTTGATAGATTAGGTGTGAAACAAAAAATAGGTTAGGTTAGGTTAGAACATGACAAACAACGCACGAGCCGAGCGAGCGAAGCGAGCGTGCCGCGGCAGCGGCCGGCGAAGTGCCAGAAGCGAACCGCCTTAATAAGTTAGGTGTGAAACAAAAAATAGGTTAGGTTAGGTTAGAACATGACAAACAACGCACGAGCCGAGCGAGCGAAGCGAGCGTGCCGCGGCAGCGGCCGGCGAAGTGCCAGAAGCGAACCGCCTTAATAAGTTAGGTGTGAAACAAAAAATAGGTTAGGTTAGGTTAGAACATGACAAACAACGCACGAGCCGAGCGAGCGAAGCGAGCGTGCCGCGGCAGCGGCCGGCGAAGTGCCAGAAGCGAACCGCCTTAATAAGTTAGGTGTGAAACAAAAAATAGGTTAGGTTAGGTTAGAACATGACAAACAACGCACGAGCCGAGCGAGCGAAGCGAGCGTGCCGCGGCAGCGGCCGGCGAAGTGCCAGAAGCGAACCGCCTTAATAGATTAGGTGTGAAACAAAAAATAGGTAAAAAATACTGATATAGCCGAAAGTGAGGTTAAGTACTAAAAAAATTATTACTCAAAAACTAAAGGCCTCCGGCGGGGGGGGGATGCAGGGGGGGCTTCACCCCTCCCCCCCCCCCCCCCCTCCGCCCCCCCCTCCCCGCGGGTACCGGGCGACTATAGTTTAACCGAAGTCGTAATTAGTTAAAAGTATATTTGTGTACAAAAAAAATTTATTATGTAAGTTTAGTTAAGAAAAAAAAATGTCCTCCTGTATTCCGTTACTAATTATAAAAAAAAAAATATAAGTTTAAAATATAAATGTAAACAATGCCACGGACCCATTGAGTCTGTGAACAAAAGCAATAATAAAAAAAAAAAACATAGAAGTCGCACTTCTACAGTAGTAAGTGGCCACGACACTTCCAATCAGGGCAAGTTCTTCTTACCGTAAGTAGTAAAAAAAAGGTAATTATGTTATTTTAGTAGAATTACATCCAAAGTTTGATCTGCAATAATTATTGGAAAGAGGAAAGATTTGTTTGTTTGTTTGAATTGAATATGCTGTGAAACTACTAGATCGATTTGAACAATTCTTTCACTAGGAAGTATAGAAAACATTTAAAAAAAGATGAATGAAATAGTTATAGCCGTTCTCAAGTTATAGCGTGACTAGGAAATATAGGGAAGCATTTTTATATTATAGATAGATTTTAGCCACGTTTTCGCATTCTACACCCGAAGCTGGACCTATGGCGTCACTGTTTAGCGAGATCAATGAATTCTACCTTATCCCTGATGAACATAGACTACCTATACTTATATTTAGATTCATCATCATCATCATTCATCACCACACGGGTGAAACCGCGGAGCGCAGCTATAATACTATATATACTGAGTACTACTTATTACTTATATAATTTCATTCACTCGAACTGGTATGACTAGGTAGCTATCTACAGATTAAGTTGTTTAGAATATATATATTTGGCACATATTAAGTCGTATAAAACATCTGTCACTATTCAAATTAGGGTATTTACCTATATGTACCCATAACAAAAGCTTGAAGCTGTCCGTACGATAATACGTCGATAACCGCGCCAGATAAAACTAATAAACCGGCTGGTCGAGAGGTTAATAAATTGATCACTCCCGTCAGACGCGGCGCGGCGCGGCACACAATCTTAGTTTTTTATAAATTAAAGTAATCCAGGACCGCCAAGTTGTTACTAGATACAAAGAAGCGACGACGTACGTATTTAATCTGTTTTATATAAAATGTTATTTGTTAGATTGTGCGTGTGTTTAACCGCGTTAGTGGCGGCGCGTGCTGCGACCTTGAGCACTGGTAGGTAAGTAAAAGTGTACGCTACTCGAGTACAAACTAGAGGCAGTCAGTCAGCTGTCAAGCGGCATTGTTCTCGTCACACCGCAGTTTGGAGAAAGTGTTTATTAAGGAGGTATGTGGCGCGATAACAAACTAACACTAATAAAACACGTGAATTGGTTTATAAAAAAATTAAAGTGCTTGTTAAAGTTGTGAAGAATATTGTTTGTTTCAAAAAAAAATGTATAAACAACATTTGTAACGTTTTCAGCATGACTTCCGTGGACTATTCCAAAGTTCCCATCAAGGAGAAGTCCTTACACATACCCCCCCTGGAGGATGTTGTCGATGGTAAGTTCCCACATTTCACATTTACGAGATAAATCGTCAGTCTGTTACTACCTACAGCTTATCTTATAACTTGCGCCATTGACATTGCGTAGGTCCACCTACCTATTATATTTCTTAAAGTTTTGGATGCACTATATATTGAATACATTATAATATAATTAGGTACTAATTTCATATGTAAATATGTTTATTGTAATTTTATGAAACCAACTATCACCTACTCGCGTAAGCAATGACTACCAGACAAAAACTGGTACATCTTTAGGGACAAACAGTGTCTTAGCATTCCAGTGCCAGTAACTACCAAATTTAATCAAGTTTTGTGCAGCCATCACGGCGCTGAGTGGTAACCAACACGTAGGTATTTATTGACGCTAGTGTGAAACGTATCAACAATAAACATTCATCTGCTAAAACTAAAATCTTAGTTTATCATTCGCAGCCGTGCGAGCATGGATCTCACGTTAAACTCGAGTCGATAAACTGAGTTTTGTCACCGTAATATTATAATATTACCGTAGTTTTGTCAGCTATCTCACCCTGTCTGTACGAGTAGGATGGATCTAGTTGCGATAGCTAAGTATATCGCGGGCTGCCTTTTACCGATAGTTGTATTGTATGCTATCGACAATCCATGCTCGCACCGCTGTGTCCTCAGTATTACCCAGCGTAGGTACTTACTCTTGTAGGCAGCTGATAGTTGGCCATCGCATATGCAAAACAGGAGTAGAAACTAGACAGCTTCCACATTAATTGGACGTTGTTTACGCGGTATATATACATTGGCATCTCTTGAAGGGATTATGTCACCAATGAGAAAGTACAAAATATTGTACATCTGCCCAGATGTACGGCTGAGGCACGTGTATCGTATGTAACCCTTTCGTTTGCCCCGACGCATGCTGCTTGGAACTTTGGCTCGTGCAACATGAGGATCCCGGAAGACCTTTGCTTCGCTTCCAGGACTGTGCCAAGCTTGGCATAATGCCTTTTAATACAGAGCTGATAAACTGGGAGGTACTTGCACAAAAACAGTATAGTAGTCAAGTGAATATCTGAGAACACAGGTCAGAAGCACCATGATGAGGCGTGGTTTTGTTTACTGGCTGGCTGAAAAGCTAAAAACCATGACAGCGATCACGGCCAACCTGCGTCCATACTCACATCTCTTTTTAGATGTGGAAATGGTTGGAATAAGTTTACTTAGCCGTAGGCCTGTATAGGTGCCTTGCCTACCTCAATGATTGTAAAACGTTTGCTAAAGACGAAAAAGGCAAAAAGATGAGAAGTGTGAAATGTGAATTTCAATACGAAGCACCACAAAAAGTTTTAGTGACTCATGTCAGTTATCATTGCATTACCGGTTTCCAGTGCTCTCCCGCGGCCTGGCGGATACATTCGAGTCGGTGAGCGTGTCGGTGGTGGAGAGTCCAGACCTCACGCAAGCGCCCTACAACCTTACTTCACCAGGTTTGTTACTTCTGCCTAAATACTTGCATCACTGAAATTGATTTTAACTTTGCAGTGGGTTTGAACTTCAAGGAATAAACAATATTCCCTTGGTTTCGGCGTTAGATATTTCAGCGCAGATAGGTATTTATTAGTCACGAGTTGGTAAAATTTCCTTATCATTAAAAGCTACGCCTGCCCATAACAGTTTCAGCGTCAAACAAAACTAAGCTTCTGACTGACGGGCCTGACATTGCGCTGTATTCGTCACTAGCAAAAACATTATTGTATAATGCACTCGCTTTGTAATTTTACTTGCTGATTAATTACTTAACTGTCTTTAAAATACATTGCATCTACATTCCTTCGATATCTGGCACCTCAGTGGTACCCACCAAGACGAACCCCTGGTGCTTGACTGTAGTAGAGGCACAACCAGTTTAACAATATCAGGAACACTGGAGGATAGAAATTTTCTGAAAATTTAATTATATTTTTATTTATTTATTTATCCAAAAACTTACATCTATCATTACAGGTAATAAACCCAATACAATAGAGTAGCTCTATTATCTATCATACATAATAAATGTCTAGTTTCTATAGCATAGAATAAGTAACGCTATTTTTTTGAATTCGAATTTTTTTTTTTTTTTTTTTTTAATTTAAAAAATGCATTGGATAAATATAATTAACACCCAAGTAGATATTGATATTTATTGGTATTAAATAATTATATTTATCCAATGCATTTACAAAATTATGATGTTTATAAGGTCATTTGTTAAATACACAAATTTAAAGTTTCCACATTGACATGCACTCACGGATTTAGGAAGGGAGCTTATTCCGTGTATGCACTCATATTAATAATAATATGCTATAATTAATTGTTAATAATAGCCTGCTTATAAAAATTATACAATAGTTTAGTTTAAGTTATACCAAGGATCATTTATATAATATAAATGAAACTTGGTTAAACATTAGTAATACGAGTAATATCCATAAATGTCATGTCAAAAACATTGAAAAATATTTGTAATTTCCATTCTGATATTAGGTATATAATTTTTGGAATCAATTCCTTGACGCTTTACGGTGTCATGTTACGTCAGAAAATTTCACAATTTATTTGCAAAACCACAAAGAGTTAGAGCGGTACGTATTGGTTCGGGATGCAAAGTCAAAGTCAAAATCATTTATTCAATTTAGGCATCAAAGACGCACTTATGAACGTCAACTTTTCATTATAATGTACTTTAAAGACTCTACCGCCGCGTTCCAAAATATATAGAACCCACCGAGAAGAAGCGGCAAGAAACTCGGGGCCATTCTTTTTATATGGATGTTTACAATGTTTCTACTTAGGTACTACAAATATTACATTTTATGGGTGGCAGAGAGACAGCTTGCCAGAAGTGGAGTATTCCAAGCATCTTTATCTTCTATATAATGTCGAACTTTATAGTAAGCTTTTTTTATTAAAACGTTTTTTACAGTCAACTTGAATTTGCCCTCTGCCACCTCAGTTATGTGCTTTGGGATTTTATTGTAAAAACGCACACAATTTCCTAGGAATTACTTATTAGTCTTCGCAAGTCTAAAACTAGGTACAGCTATCCTATTTGTATTTCTGGTATTAAAAGTGTGGTGATCACTATTTCACTTATATTTATGTAAATTTTTACGAACATACATTATATTTGCAAATAAATATAGGTAAGGGAAAGTTAATATATTGATTTCTTTAAATAAATCTCTCAAAGATTCACGGGGGCCCATTTCGTATATAGCTCTAATAGCACGTTTCTGAAGGATAAATATGGTCTCTATATCAGCCGCTGAACGTGAAGCGTGAAGCGTGTTGTACACCTTCGCACCAATAATTTTCGTACTTTGGCAAATGTATGCTTGGCAGTAATGAGCATGTGCGCGTGCCTCGTGCCGAGCTTGTGCAAGTTACAGTTTCTTTCATGCGATGTCAAATTTTATATGCTTACATAAACACCTACATGGTAGGTAGATACATGTTTAAAGCCGACAGTGTCAATTTTCGCTGAAGTGCCGGGTGAAAAATCAAAATCAAATCATTTATTCTGTATAGGCCTACCTATACTTACAAATTGTCATATTACTTTTATTATTTCTTAAATCTACAACCGGATCGGAACGCGGCCACGACTGAGAAGATCCGGCAAGAAACTCAGCGGGCTTGTCTAATTAAATTTTTTTATCGCCACTTAGGTAGGTACTTAATATATTTAACAAATGTTCATTTTTTTAGCTTCAGTGTGTTGCCTTAAAAAAGAGAACATAATAATGGTATCAGTAGGGCAAGACACGCTTCACTTTGACATCTTAGTACACGAGTAGATAGATCCTGGAGTGATCAGTCCCAAGCTGTTTTATTCTCCAAGTAATCCGAAATTTTGTAATTACCTTTTTGACAGAGTTTAGTTTTAATAGTAATTTTAAACTTATTAATAGGCAAATCTCGGATAACATTGGGAACTTTATTATAGAATCGTATACATTGTCCCATAACAGAATGACTTATTCTGTGCATACGCGTTACATGTATCTATACATATAACTTGTGTTTATTCCGCGTGTTGATGGAATGAGCTCCTGTTTTCAAAGCTGTGCGACTCTTGCGACCACGCGTAGGTACTACCCGTTTTTGCATGACAAAGGCACGTTGCCCACCTGAGGATTGGCTCCACAGGTCCACACCATAGGCTAGTAGAGATTGGGCAGTAGCACAGGAATCGGTTGTAGAGAGTTGCATAAGTAGTAACGTAACGTGTTACACCGTGCGCTATTCATTCCCATCACCCGTAAACAAAACATTGATATCTGAGTGCCGTGTGTTTTCGTTTGTCGTACTTATCTGTGCCGTTATCTGGTACGCTTTTGAACTTGTCTTGTTGACTACAAGTAAACTGTGCGAGTGAGCTGTTCTCTACTCTACTAAATATTTATTTACTTATTTAATTTTTAACTATCCAGGACGTTTTAGAAATGGATATATTTTGAAATATATTGTATAAAGTATAAATTGTCTAAAAATATATCCAGCTAATCTTCTCAAAAAAGGGATAGCATCTCGGTTATTACTCGTACACCTATGTCCTCCTTACATATACCTATAAAATAAAGTCGTATGGCTATTCGCTAACTCCTAAAGCACCCAATTTTGATACAATCTTGACCATCAGTTAGATAATTTTTCACAGAAGTTTTAGTTGAATAAAACCTACCTATGTTTTTATGTAAGTAGAAAAAAGGAAGTTTATATTTCCATCTCATTTTTAATAAATACACCCGTGTGAAGCTCGGCTTGGTCGCTAGTAGGTATATCCAAAAAGTATAACCCGTTGCATTCCTATGTAATATATTATGTCAATAAAACCGGCAACCCATATAGTCATACTTGGTAACGGGTTAAGTAATAGGTGCACGGCGAACTTCGTATACAACAGAGCAACTTTAGCTAATCCATGTGGCCCATTAGAGAATGTAGGAACGGAAGCAAAAGCAAAAAAGATAAGTATATCATCGGTGTTCAGGGTTAACCGGAGACGCGCGTCTGGTGGAGATCGGAGGGCCTCCGTACTTGGTGCCGCTGGTGCAGCGCGACAAGATCTACGACTTGAACCTACTGCTGCAGCACCTGAAGCGTAACCCCGCCTTTCTCGCCGGCGCCGGGGCCGGCCCTTGGCCGTTCCTCGGAGTCAACTGCGAGGTTAGTGGTCAGAACAGCCTACAAACTAAAGTTCAAGGGCCTTACTATCAGCTTTGCAAAAACCATACAAGTTCCCTGCAGTTCTTTAACCTGGCTTAATCAGTTTAATAATATAAAATCATACCATAACGCTCATTTAAGCGAACTATTAGAATATATTTTTCCTTCAAAGGTAAACGGGTAATGTTAACACTGGCATTCAAACAATTTACTTTAACCAACATTGCAGACGCCTAGACGTTTGTAAGCTGATAAACTACAAGATACAGATACAAGATGTTTTATTGCCAAAAAAAGTTATGTAAATACTAAACATTGTAACTTAAATAGCGAGTAGTAACTAGTATTTATTGTATGTACAAACTAAATATATTACCGGCGGACCCCAAACTAAGCACTAGGCCTGTATCTTGGGGCCCGAGTGCAATGTTAACTAAACAGCATAAATCAATTAAATACAAAACTCGTCATAGTAAAATGGCAGTAAAAACAATACGAGTATATAGCTTATGGCTTTTATCGTTGTGTCTAAGAAGCGACACTTACATTATAAGCGTAGGTAATTATAGTTATGATAAACTTAATGCCGAAAAACAGTTTGTTATGGTGCGAATTTATGCGTTCATTCGCATCATGTGTGTAAATGTGATGTGAATGTGTGTATATATGTGTAGGTGAGTTTGTGTGAGTGTGACAGTGTGTTTGTGCGAGTGTGTGTGTGTGTATTTGTAAGTGCAGTGATGTAATCAGATTAAGTTTTCTGTATCAATGTAAGAGAGTTGAGACAACCATTTCTTTAAGGCTTTTTTGCAGGAAAACACCGATAGGTTTTTAATATCAAAATCACATTTTATAATAACTTTGTTGTAAGTACATGGCAGTGAGTAATTTGAACTGAACTGAACGGATTTAGAGCGGCATGTTGACGTGAGTCCATACAAAAAAAAGGTGAACGGTTATTTATTATTATATAATGCTGTCATGGTGGTACGATTAAGCCGGGCAGTTTTTTAGAAGTCCTGCTTTAAGAGCTTATAGTAAGGCCCCAGTTTAATAACTAGGTAATTTAATTTCGTAAAGGGGAAGCTTTCACATGCAGAAGTCGTTTCCACTTATTGATAGTTCCGGATGCGTCTAATGCCTTATACATAGCGGCAGCGCGGCGCTAGGAGCGCATGTGTTTTTACGGGAGCAGAAACAGTGTTTTAATACTAACAAAGTTTAACAAAAGTTATACTTGCCTAGTATTGAACATAAATAATTAATGTAGTACCGATTTTTACATGGGTGCTGCAATATAAGCTTTTAAACTGACATGGAACTTTAGAAACGGGATATTTACCATGTAGTATTGTATTTAATTATGAGCTGCAAGTCAACTGTGGTATTATTATTGTAGGTAGGTACTGTTAGCTTTATTAATCGACATTTTGAAACACTCGTAGAACAACAGGTAGATTTACTATTAGTAATCTAGAAAGATGAATATTGTTTCCAGGGTATAATCAACCTGTCAGTTCGCGACGGCGCAGTGTCCCAGGGCACGCGCATCGTGAACGTGGAGCCCCGCGGCGCCGCCAAGGGCTCCAGCGGGTACCTGCAGCAGGTGCTGCCCGACTCGGAGACCAGGACGGCGCTCCTCGGGAACTATCTCCTTAGCGAAGGAAAGCCGGGCAAGGTATACTTATTGGATTCGCAACGAAACATTTACGAAGCAAAAGAAGCATCGTTACTTTGCTAGTGTCGAGTGAGATGAAGAACAAACGTAGGTAATACTTACGAACGCCGAACTTAGTAAAAATCATAGTGAACTTCAAAATGGAACACTATATAGGCAATTACCTAATCTACCGACCCTTGGTGCTAGAGTCCGACTCGCACTTGGCCTCTTTTGCTAGAAATTACATATTTCCATTACAATATCAATATTGAGGTGAGTCTGTGGAGGTGGTGATGATGACCGGCACAATGAGAACACGATAATCACTCATAAAACGTTAAACTTTATTAGACAATAATATGCGTCTAGCGCGGGTCTGTGTGGCTGACTCTATGTGGCGCACAAACAACCAAGGGTGGAGTCGAACGTTGCCGGGCGGCTGCGACATAGATTAACGGCCAGGTACGGGCCGGCCCGGGTCGGACGGCCGGTGCCTGCACATAATATTAAATGGTTATCATTTTAACTAAGGTAAGGACGCTACAAGTCTTATAATATATTTATTAGTATTATAAACTCAAAGGTATACGTTTTACTTACTAGACATAAACCGGACGTACCAGTCCGTAGCATGTGCAGCACCTTGCGACGGCATCATAATCAATAACTAAGCATGTAAACAACATACTTATTTACGGGATGAAAAACGTGGTATTTATATTTTGTATCGAGCTCTCGATATTTCGACACTGTTGCAAGCGCCATGATCGCGGGACGACTGGAGAATGCGGGTGGGTGGAACAGACACATCTGTCTACCCTCTTTCTCTATCTTTTGCTACGCGCACTGTTGGAACTGCGATTAATGTCCAACATGAACTTCGAATACAAGTGTCGGGCCTCATTACTAACCTCGGTTTTCATCCCGTAAGTAACAATATGTTTATTGTACATAACCCTGAAAGTTTATAAAAGTGCCTATCGTGCCGTTGTCTAGCAAGATGTAGTATGTTTCAAAATAATGTCCATATTCATGTATTACGTACGATGTATGCAACGCAAATCTTCAGTTTAACATTCTGGATGCAACCGTAACTATCATTGTGTAAACGCAGTGTTACCATTAGACGCACCACTTTGCCTGTTCCGTCACATAACAGTTTAAAAAGGTCACACGTTGTATTTCAGGTGATCAAAGTGGTGGCTAAGAAACGGACCGGCGATTCCAACTTCATCACGGCCATCCGGGAGACGCTGAAGAACCATTATGGCGAACAAGTCATTGGTAAGATTTCATAGAAGTAGGTACAAAATCATTTAAACTGCATATACTGATTACCTATCGTAGACAAGGCAA
Organism: Selenia dentaria; assembly: GCA_917880725.1. Lineage (NCBI taxonomy): Eukaryota > Metazoa > Arthropoda > Insecta > Lepidoptera > Geometridae > Selenia > Selenia dentaria. The sequence goes on from OU862878.1 coordinate 41,964,646, forward strand.
CATTGTCTATCAAAAAATTACAACATCTATTTTAAATGATGATTTTAAATCTTGCGCAAACATTTTGCACAACTGCAGCCTATGAAGAAATAATATCAGGAAGAGTAACTGCCTTAAAATGACTGAAAAATGACCCGATAAAAGTCGTGCTAAATCAATAACAACGTTCACGCCGCTATGACTCAGCTGTCATAGTAGTCGTTGCAGCCCGCGCGTGGACCAATCCCTGCTTTCCTTCTGAAATTTAAACCAAACACCGAACATGTCTATTTGTAACCTCGGAAGTAATTCGTATTTGGGATCACACGTCGTTTTGGTTTGAAGGACCACTTTTTGTGTGGAATTTGTTCTGAGTTATGCTTCCTGATATTATTTCTTCGTAGACTGCAACGTTGCAAAGTGAGCTGACATGAATATCATCTCAAGCGCCAAGTTGCGTATATAAAAGGAAATGGGGTGTTGCCCTCGGTGTAGAGTGGTGTGTGACCCTGAGTGTACGTTCCAGGCCTGGGCGGCACATTCCTGCTCCGGCAAGGCAAGGTGAAGTTCCACGTGATGCCGGACTTCTCCGCGACCTCTCTCTGCACGGACGACGACGTGGACGCGTGGCTGCACTACTTCGAGATGCGCGCTCCTATTGTGCACGTCGGCACGCTGGTTACTGGCGACATGGTGAGTGCTCAACCTGTAGTCCGCGTTTCCGCCCAGCAACCGTGATGTTGGTGTTTTTCGCTTAGGGGTCGCTTGTTGATGAAGGAACTCGACGCGATGCAACATCAGGGTGGTTTAGAGGTAGGATGCGGTGACGGTACCTCTAAAGTACCAAACTCCATTTCGGTTGGCATTTAACGATACTGTTGAGGTCATACTTTAAGTTAACCCGTAGACTTTCCAGTCGCAAAATTTGGCCAGTAATATGTACAATAGATTTCTTAGGAATCATATTTCGACTTTTGGCTGACATAAAATAAATTGCACACACACATTTATCATATATAAAATATTTGTAAACATTAAAAGTTGAAAGGCCTGTTAATTGTTCGCTGGTAGAGGATGGAGACAGGACCTCCTGTTGGATGCATAGCGGTTGATACTCTTGCTTGTGCCACTCCACTAAAACCACATGTTTCTCTCCAGCTCCACTTCATGAGAGTAAAGCTCTCTTCTTTGATAATCAGTAACCTATTTCCTTGCCGTGCTAAATTTATTTGTCTGTGAATAGATAATCTTTAAACATGAAATTAGCCTCAACCCTTGTATGTCTGGGAGTATTCCCATGAGGTTACTATAAATGCAAACATTATTGCCGTTAGTTGACTCAAGGGTTCAGATCTACTTAAAGCTGTGTTGCGCCAACATATATATATTTAAAGTATTTCTTTCAAATGTATTACTAATATGGGTTTTCCTCGCTGCAATCCAGTTGACTTTTCTATGCTTATCAGCTGACAAAAGTATGAATGGATTCAAATTCATTATTAAGATCCGTCACTCTTTGCAGTTTCGACTATCTAGAAGTTTTACGTACATTAAGATATAAGAATACTTTTTATTTAATTACCTTATAATTTATGATTATGTACACAAGGAAGTAGTTTAACATTTGGTAGTGCTAACTCATATTTGTAATTTTTTATCTTGGTACAATTATTCAGTTAACTGGAACTGAGTACCTATTTAGGTAGTTACATCTGGGCCCCGTTTCATAAAGCTACAAGTAACAAATTGTAATTTAAACAAGTTACTAGAAAATTCTAACAAGTTACAATGACAAGTGTTTCACAGACTTCATAAACACCACCGACACTTGTAAAACTGGCTTTTTACTCTTGTTACAAGTAAACATCTCGATTCATTAATATAGCTGTACAGCCCTAAATCATTCGTTCAATCATTCATTCTTTTCACTCTGACGTTGTAGAAACTTCAAAGTCTTAAAATTTTTCTGGTGATTTGTTTTGTTTAAGAGTTGATTTTGTGATAAATCCTAGTAATATTATATTCTCTGCTATAAATGTACTCGTAACTAAGATGGAAAGAAATGAATTTAAAAAAGATGATTATTTTTGGTACATTTTCGGAGTTGAACTTTCACACTCAAAGCCTGGTTTCTGTGTGTTGGATGTTCTAAGAATGTCCCTAGCAAACTGACCACTTTATCAGCACCATTACTGACCAGAGACAGTTCTTCCATTATTTCGGAATTCATACGAAATCTTTCATTGAATTCATATTCCGTCTTAAAAGTTGATATGCGTTGATGAAAAGTCTTGGGCAACCGGTTGTTTCTATCGTCAGAGGAATCTGAGGAATCCTTTAATTAATTGCCATATCTTTTTGTGTAGATTATTATTATCGTATTATATTTAATAGTAGTTGTTTTTATGCACCGGGGATAAAACGATTTTACAAGTTACTTAACTTTAATACTATGTAGACTTGTAAAAAATATAACAGTTAATACATACATTTAGTGCCGACAATTAACGATTCTTTATGAAACACTTGTTCGACTCCTGCAATATGTAACAATAAACATAGACAATTTGACTTAATTTGTAACTTTGTAATTGTAGCCGGAAAATTTACAATTATTGTAGAAAATATCCTACGTGAAACACTTGTTCTGAATAATGTTGCCAGTTTAGGCCAATGTTGCTATTTTATTTTACATTAATTGTTACTTGTAGCTTTATGAAATGGGGCCCTGGTGTTAATCACTTTCGTTCGCTGTATTCAGAACCAGAATACTCTCCAATTTATCTAG